>BQMZ01000087.1:0-614357 GCA_036984285.1 Chlamydomonas sp. KOR1 | reverse complement strand
GAGTCCCGGCTGTTCAAGGAGCGCGGCCTGCCGCACTCCGCCGCCGTCACCCCCGTGCTGGACATCCTGGACGAGGCGCGGCGTCGGGGCCTCAAGGTGGCTGTGTGCAGCGGCGGGCGCAAGGACGCGGTGGAGAGGGTGGGTGCGGGTGCGGGGGTGAGGGGTGGGGGTGGGGGGTGGGGGTGGGGGGTGGTGGGGGTGGGGGTGGGGGTGGGGGTGGGGGTGGGGGTGGGGGTGGGGGTGGGGGGTGGGTGCGGGTGCGGGGGTGAAGTGGGCAGTAGGGAGGAGCGTGTGGGGTGCAGCCGCAGAGCAGCAAAGGAACGGAACCGAAGGGTGGGGAGGGGGAGAGCCTTGGTGCTGGGTGTGGTCCCGGGGTGGTAGGTGCAGGGGGCAGTGCGTGCGGTGTGCTTTGCCACAGTCCACCCGGGCACGCAGGAATCCGTTACGAGGGTGGCGTGCAGGAGTGGTATTGTGGTAGTGTGTGCACAGGTGCGTGACGCACAGTGCTGTGGACGCGGTGCAGGGGGTGGGTGCGAGTGTGGTGGGGAGGGGGGGGGTGGGGAGAAAGTGCGTGCCGCACAGCGCTGTGCAGCTTGACGGGACTGGCTGTGCCAACCGGCGGCTGGGATGCAGGGATGCGAAGCCTCTGCCGGCAAGCAGCCCGGTGTCGTGTAAACTATCCTGGCGCAGAACGCCTCTGCACGTGTGCCCTGCTGCACCAACCGCAGTCGCTGGCGGAGCGCGGCTTGGCGGAGCGGGTGGACGCCGTGGTCACGTCGGCAGGTGGGCAGGCGGGCAGCAGGCCTCCACGGTACACAATTAACCCTGCTAAACACAAAGTCGTGACGTGGTACGGTACACAATGACTCTTGGCGCAGGGCCCCATGCAATAGACCCTTGCGGGGCACATTGCGCGAAGGTTACGGGCGTACGTGGTTCTCCTGTCGGCCTGCATGTCCTGCTCTGTCAGCACTTCTGTCTTGGAACATGCACGCCGTCGCAGTAGTACTACTAGTTGAGAGCACTACAAGCGCACGCGTACGGGGGTGCCGCTGTGCCCCCGCTGCGCTCCTGCACACGCCAAGCATATGGCCAGCCCCCGCATTGGGTGGCATAACACACCGCCTGGCAACGGCCAAACCCCCATGGCCTCTTTACCATTTCTCCTTCAGTCCGCTGCAAAGCTCCAACGCTTCTTCCTAAGCCCTACCGAGCCCTTGCACACTAAGGCACACGCTGAGCTCCCGCCACACCGCACTACTACACACGCGCACCCTCCCGCAGACCTCGTCTTTTGCAGGCTGACCGTTGCCGATAGAGTTACTTTGCCGCTTTGCGGTCACCCTCCCGCAGACGTGCCGCACGCCAAGCCGGAGCCCGACATTTTCGCGCTGGCTGCCGAGAAGCTGGGCCTGCAGCCGGGCGAGTGCGTGGCGTTCGAAGACGCCCAAATGGGCATCCGCAGCGCGCGGTCGGCGGGCTACATGAGCGTGGTGGACGTGACGCGGCTGCCGGGGCACCCGCAGGAGGGGGACCCGTCCGCGGGGGACAGGGGCGGCCGTGCGTGAGCACTGTTGAGCAGAGGGCTCTGGGGCTGGTGCGGTATCGGGGCAGCGGTATGTATCCGTACACCGACTTGGCAGGTGGGTCGTAGGAGGCGGCTTAGGAGGGCGGGAGATAGGGTGGGTAAGGGGTTGTGCGGAAGTGCGGTACCCGGAAGCAGGTGGAAGCTACAACGGCCGGTTTGCGTTGGTTGCGGATGTGTGCTGTTGAGTTGCTGTTGCTGCTATACGTACATGGATGGGATATGGAGCAAACATGCGTTGCGGCTGCCCCAAACGCTCAAGCTGCCGTTGTAGCATGGTGCAAGCAAGCAAAACCTGTTGCCTAGCAAGCAGGCGAGGTGCAACTTTGGAGAACCTGGTGCAAGCAGGTAGTCGAGAAACGATGTCCTTAGAGCCAAGGCATCGCGAAAGACCCGTGGGTCGTTGCGTGGAATGAGGGTCACCTCAGCGCAGCCCGGCGCCATGCAGAAACCAAAACATGACCAACGCCACGGCTGCATTCAAGACATGCCATTTATTTGATATGGTGGCAATCTGCAAGATTTTTGACGTCACGCAGCAATCTGAGCCCGAAGAGAATCACCCCGGTCTAGCGTTTTGGCGCTTTCTCGGCGCCTTGAGCATTTTCCAAGCATCGTTACTCATAACAACAAGGCTTGGGCTACCTGGATGCACGTCAGCCATATCCCAAGCCTATGTGCAGAAGGCAAAGTTGTTGGTGTCCGACCAGGGACTCCACCTCGCGCAAGGGCCATTAATCACTTTCTCTCCGGCCCTTTTTGCTTTCCATAACCTCACTAGAACCCACACGGGCTTTGCATGAAGTAGCAGGTAGCCGCAGCTCAGTCTGCGCTGACCTCTGGTCTACGCAAAGCCGACTAGACGCAGCTTTCCGGCGGGAAGTCAACTCCAGCTCAGCGATTCTGCAACCTTCCTCCCACACCTACGCCTACAAGCAAGACTTTTAGTCCCGGGAAATGCTAGAACCTTATCGCCATGGCGGCGGTGGCCCTCTCGCGCTCCATCATCCCCACGCGCCGTTCCTTCCGACTCGGAGCGCGCCGCCCGGCGGCCTAAGCGCGCTGGGCGACTGGACAGACGTGCTGTTGCCGCGCGGCAGTAGCTTCAACATTTGGGAGCTGTCGCCCAGCAAGCTCAAGACGGCGGCGGTGGCCTTCACGTTTGTGGTCACGGCGGGCTACATTTCCATGCTGGCAGCAGGAGGTGGGTGCAGCACCAAGCACACCAGCTAGCGGTGCACGTTTGATTACGTCTGGCCCTAGTGGTATGTGGGGCGCTCAGCGGGGGCTATGCATCACTTGGACAACGCAAGGGCGTGCGGCAAGGCCTTGCATGGGTGCACCAACGACTGGCACGGCACGGCAAGGCACTCAGCCAGTGCGTGGTACCCGCACTCGCACACGGCAGGGCCTGTGCTTGAGTGTGCCGTGGAGTGCGCCCTTCATCCCTGCGAATTAATGTAGTACCCCTCCTACAGTACTGATCCACCTCACCTCACCTTTGCCCTTGCTTCTCCCTGCTGCCCCGCCCCCGGCCGTGCAGGCCTGCTGGCCATCCTCATCACCGGCGCAGTGGTCACGTGCTGCGTGCTGCTGACGGTGCTCACGTGCGCCTCCCTCATCGCGCTGGTGGTTACCGGGGTGCCCGTGGGTTACGCCATCATGCGCCTGCTGGCCTCACGCAGCAGCTCCGGGGGCAGCCAGGGCCGGGGTGGCATGGGGGGCGGCATGGCGTCCGCAGCTGCGGGAGTGTTCAGCAGCATGTTCGGCGGGCAGCACCAGCAGGAGCATGGGTGCCACGGGGGGCATTTCGGCAGCGGGCGGCCCGGGGGCGTGCACGGGTGGTCGCCGAGGACGCCGGCGGGCGGGCGGCGGGCGGGCGGGAGGGTCGGCGGAGGAGGAGGAGGCGGGGTGTGGCCTGGTGTGGGGGCGGTGAACGGCGGGGGGCATGACAGCGACGAGGCGGATGACGATTGAGGAGGCAGCGCTGGGCAGGGGTTTTGGCGGGCTTTGTAAAGCCTAGGAAATGCTACCGAGTTCGTGGATCGTGATGTGGGCAGGGGGATCGCATGTCGCCATGCGATGGCTGAAGGCTTGCCTCAGATAGGGAGGCTTGCGGGGACATACCGGAGTCTGCAGCGTTCTTTACCTGAGGCGGTGGCGCAGTGTGGAGGTGGGCGTGTCGTGGCGTCAGTGGAGTTGGGGTTGAGGGTGGGGGTGGTTACGGCACGGAGGACGTTAGGGTCTGTGGCAGGTGGGCACCGGGGGATGCATGGCACAGGGCTGCATTTCCGCCGTACTTTGTGTCACCGCAGGGCAGGTGCGTTGCTGCATGCCCCGTGGCGGTGGTGAGGCTCGCTACGGTGTGACACAATGGGCGAGGCAGTGAACAGATTAGGTGTGGCAACGATGAGTCGACGACGTGGACGGAGGGGGGGGCTACTGGTGTCGCACGAGGGCATGCGACTACTGGTGTCGCACGACGGCGGGCATGGCAACGCGTGACTGTGGTGCGTGCCTGCGTGGTGGACGACAGAGCAGCGCGCGAGCCCTGACTGGCTGCAGGTGCACATGTTACGGTGTAGCAGGTGTAACTTTATTGTGTATATTAGGGCCCGTCGCGGGAGAGCCGGAGCGGTTATGCTGTATGTGCGTGTGAGACTCCGACTTTTCCACATGCAAGTTGTGCAATGATTGAGGTTCGCGTTCACGCCTGGAGGCTTCTGCGCTTCCGCCGTTCTGTCGGAGGCCTCTCACCCCTTTGGAGACGTGAATTTACATGGATCCAGTGCGCAGGTCTGATCTGTTATTTGTAGGCCCTACCTAAGTGCCTATGGCCATGTAGAGATGCAGGCGGGCGTTCCCTGCTGCCCCGTACCGGTATAAGGCTGCAGCGCTTGCGCCCATACACTACCTTTACCTGGACACCACAGATTGCGCATACAACTGAGCGCATACTGCGGAGTTGGTTCCATGACGGCCATGGATTGTGCTTAGTGGGCCCATGTGGGCCTGCCTAGTTCCCATCCGCAGTCTGACTTCTACGAGTTTCATCATGCACCTGCCTGGTGCTTACAAGTAGCAGAATACAAAAGGCCGTGCACGGGAACTCGTGTAAGCTTACACGGAGCCAAGTGCACCTGCCTGGGCGGGGCGTGCACGTTTGTGCGCAGGCTTCGCCTGCCGTACCAGGGAAGTCCTCCCCTGTGCCGTACCGTAACCAACGACAACCTCGTCTCCTTCACCACCTAGCCTCCTCTACAACGGCCTGCCTGCGAACAGCGCAAAATGCCCGGAGTCAAATGACCACGCGACAGGTGCTGCAGTCCGTAATCAGTTCTCGCAACAAGGGCAAGTTTATGAGATCAGCCACAGGATAGTGAACCCAACATACGCCCCTGGCCTCCACATATATGTCTGAGCCAGCTTGAACGATGCAACGAGACGTGACGCGAATGGGGCGACACGCGACATGCACCGCAACGAGGACGTCCCGAGCGCTCGCGGCTGCCAGCTCCACCGGAAAGGGCAGGCAGCCCAGCTATACCGCGCACGGGTGGTACGGACGGCTATCCGCACCACCGCTACAGTCAAACTAACGACACGTGCCGTGCACGCTCCCCCTGCACGTTACGACGTACGCCGTACGTGCGGAGCTGGCAAACACCCACCGAACACAAGGTTGCAGGCCTGCCATGTAAAGCCCATCTACACTTTGCTATAGGGGGGCCCGTTGGCCTGCAAGGTGGGTTCTTATTCTACGAACTTCCACGAGCCATTCTGCATGGGCCAAACCGTACTTCCAACCCGAATACCACACAAGCAACCGCTCAGAAGATTATCCCGCGCACTCGCTTCGAGCTTGCACGTGCCAGTTCGCCGACAACACAGCCTTAAACTTCGCCCGTACGATCTATTGTTGTGATCACACCCGTCAGCACAGCGGAGCCTCTCAAGACATCGTCGACGATGCATGCATCCCCTCCACCACATGCAGTACTCCACACCACCACGTTGACGTCCCCCCGTGTCAGGTGCCGCCTGGCACTAAGCCAACACCCGCACCCAACCAGTGCCATCAAACCTCCAAGCCGCCCCCAAACCAAGCCCAATAGCAGCAGTGGTTGCCCGGCCGAGCGGGACGACCTGCCCGGCCGAGCGGCCTGTGGGTCGGGAGGCTTCGCCAAACCCCTCGGCGCGTCAACAAACCCCTCGGCGCTGGGCGCCCAACCCCCAACCTCCCGTCCCTGGCGCTGCCGCCCTCACGCCCTCACCACCACCGAGGGCTGCATCTCCACATCCCCACCCATGCCCTTGACCCCCGTTCCCTGCTGCGGGGCCGGCACCGCCCCCGCCGCCTCATGCCGCTGCCCGCTGCCCGCCTCCTTGCCCTCCTCCCGGCCGCTGCCGTGCTGCCCATTGGCCGCTCCTGCCGCCTCCGCCGGTGCCACCCCGTTGGTAGGCGTGGGCTGGGTCGCCGCCGGCGCCGCTGCTGCCGCGGGCGCCGCCGCCGCTGGTGCTCCGGGCTGCTGCTGCTGCTGCTGCTGCAGCAGCATCTGGTAGCGCTGCTCGACGGTGATCCAGCTGCCGGTGCCTTGGGGGCACAGCTCCGGAGGTAGGGACTGTAAGGGCAGCAGCAGCGCCACGGCACAAGCGTTCGTCATTTTTGTTATCTAAACACTGCGCGGGTAGCCGCATACGCGGTGGCGTACTCGGTGTGCTGATGTACACGGAAGCAAGCAGCAGGAGCCTTCACCCTTTTGCACACGGCCACCCCGCAGCACAGCCCTCCAGCCGCCCTCCCCCGCCCCCCTCCCCCTCCCCCCCCTCCCCCTACCTCCATGTCGAAGGCCTCAATGAGCTCCGCTTGGCCGTCCTTCTCGTACACGAACTTGACCTTTTCGCGCGTCACCGGGTCGATGAAGGGGCGCTGGGGGGCAGGGGGAGGGGGCAGGGGGAGAGGTGGCGCACGGGCAGAAAGGCATAGTGAGCAGTGAGAGGCGGTTGCGTGGGGAGCGGAGCGTTGGCACGTGTGGGTGCCGGTGTGCAAGCCGCCATGGAGAGCCAAAGGGCGGGGAAGAGCGAGCAAACAGCAGCACTCAGCCCCAGCTGTCCACACTTCTGACGCGACAGGGCACTGCGGACACATCTCGAGCCGCCGGCGCGGGTTAAAATTGCGCAAGGGCAGAGGCTTGCGTTGCACCTTGCAGGCAGACCAGCGTTGCCCCACAGGGGCCCCATGCGCCAGCACCCTGGTGCAGGGTCCCTGCCCCTCGGCACTCACCACCATCCTCCAGATGCCGTAGAAGACCATGGGGGCACAGTACAGCCACAGCGTGTGCAGCCTGGGGGTAGGGCCGACGGGGCAGACGCAGTGCTTAGCACGCGTTGGGTGCTCCCTGCCATCTTGGTTGGTGGCGAGAGCAGGCAGCCCGACCGACTCCCGCGCCCTTGGACCATGTGCACAGCTCCGTGACCTGTCAGGAGCACCTGGTACGCCACATTGCGCCGTGCACCATCCATCAACCCCACTGGACACGCTGACATGTCCCGGGAGCCATGGCCCCGCCGGTCCCGCGCCAGGGCTCCGCGCTCCATCGGCTGCCCCTTCCTCCGACTCCGCCGCTGGTCTTACCCCGTCCCTTCACCCGCCACCCCACCTCTCTGGGTAGTGGTTCTGCAGCAGGTCGAACACGTTGCGCAGCGTGGCGAGGTCGCAGTTAGCCGCCTTGAGACCTGTGAATGGACGAGGGGGCAGGACACGGTTGTTGCGGGAGGCCAACACTCCGCACCGACCCAGATCGACCTGCAGGCCCAGCGCAAGGCAGGCTACGCCCAGCACTCCGCCACACGTGTCCACGCCACTCACGCCGCGTGCCTTACCCCGCAGGTCGAAAACGCCGCTGTACTTCCCGTCCCAGCCGGGTTTCTGCTCGCCCATGAGCGTGGCGCAGTCCAGGGCGTAGGCGATGTAGCGCTTGGACGCCTCGGCGTCCTTCACGATGTGCCGCCGCACCACCACCACGCAGCACGGCCTGCCCGTCTTGTCATAGCCAGGCAGGAAGGCCTTGTTCTGGTCCAGCTCGTCTCGGATGTCGGCCTGGAGGCCGGGACAGCGGTGCGGGTGTGGGTGCGGGGTGCGTGGGTAGGAGGGCAGGGTTCAGGCGACAAACTAGCGTGGTGTGTCTGGATGTGGAGGAGTGAGAGTACGTCCTGACAGAAGGGTGGCCGATGTCTTCGTAAATGGTATGTGCAAAGGGAGAGCGCGAAAGGAGAGCAGGAGGGTATTTCACGACGGGTAAAATTTTGGCAGGGTGTGGGAAGGTGTGGGAAGGAGTGGGCAGGCGAACGGCGGGAGCGCCGTCGCCGCGTTAGCTACACGCAGGTGCAATATATCCAGCTGATCGGTTCTAAGTTGCCATTGGGGCTGAACAGCCGAGCGTTGGACGTGGAGCTACGGACAAGACCGACCCGAAAATGTCAGGAGCTGGGTACACATTGCCGCTTCCCTCCATATGGTGGCCATACATTGCATGTGCAGGAGGCAGGGACCGTAGCGCTATCTCACTAGCGCACCAGAGGGCTGTTGTACACACTATTCCTGCTCCATGAGCATGGCTCCGTGAGGCCTAGGCCGATTCGCGGGCAACAAACCTCACCTCCGATATCCGTCCGTTGGGAACGTATGCCGCTCTCCACTGTGCATGCGCCTGCAGGTCCCGGGCAGCTATTTTCGTATCGCCCTTCCGTGCGCGTAGCCACCTGAGTAGCGTGCTGTCGTCCAGGCCCTTGTATTCACCACCCTTCTTTAGCTGCGCATCTACGTCACTGCCTAGCAGCCCACGCATTACTGCTATCCCCGTCAACTCCGCTGCTGAGGCGTTCATTTTTGCCCTTGGGGTATCGCACGGTACCGGTGGATGTAGACAACAGATATACCATAGGCCACAGTAGAACACAGCATGTAGGATTGCCGCAATGTAAGTTATACCAGACGATCGCATATGTACGGGGGGGCCCACTTTGGGTGCCCGAAAGGCCCGGTACAGTGGTTACAGGCAACTCTAGTATCCTACATGGAAGTTTGTATTGGGCCACGAGACAGCCCTGCCCTTGACAGACGTAGACTGGCTGAACTAACCGTCGTTGCCACGCTTTACTGAGGCTCCCCGGACATTGCCTTATCTTTTGTCGCTGCTGAAGTGTGGAATCTTCTAGTGCATTGTAACAATACATGCTGCACTTTTAACCTTTATCAGGGCCTGAGCCGCCAAACGTGTCCGTGCCCATCACACGCACGCGTCGCAGCGCCGGCACGCCTCGCCCAACAACTTGCAGTAGCCATTGTGAGTACGTGACATATTCCTTAGCCTGGTGTGGTACGCGTACAGCTGGCACCGGGTTTCTGCCTGTCGCCTGTCGCGGCCGGCGCAACTATCGCGCTGGCCGCACACTTAGCTGGTAAACCTTTCCAGAAGTAAACCAGCATACACACGTGCTCAATTACCCATTAGGCTTTGCAACGGGTACGGACCAGCACACCGGCACAAGCGCACAACACCCCATCGCAACAAAGCTATACCTCACGCAGCTGACGCCGTGCATACCTGTATCCACACTGACTCTTTCTCCTCTGTTCATGAACCTGCTTCAATCCATTCGCCTGTAGCTGTCGCTGGGGCAGGTAGTCCGGTCCGGGGAGCGCCTGTGAGGCGGTACCATGGCTAGCGCAACAGCCCCGACACCTTGACACCGCGCAGCCGAGGCCTCTGCTCCACCCCTCGTAGCGCCTCTTGCACCCCGCTCAGCGGCCAACAACACCCACACCTCTAAACACGGACACACCGGAGCGCGCAGCCGCGTCACCGGGCGGCCAGCCCCGCCCCGCCCGGCACCCCATACTCTTGCGCCACAGCCCCCTCCTCCACCCCCGGACCCACACCTCCTCCCCACCCGCGCCATGGCGGACGTGGCCCGCAACGGCGGCGGCGACGGCTTCCTAGCCAACGGCGGCGCGTCCTCGTCCTCAAAGTACCGCGACCGTGACTCCACCCCGGAGCGCATCTGGGCCATGTTCAACCCGGTGGAGATGGAGGCGGTGGTCAACGCTCTGCGCCGGTGGCAGTGCTCCTTCGGCTTCCGCTCGCGGCGCGTGCACAACATCGGCACCATCCTGGACCCCTACGTGCGCCTCATCCTGGACCGGTGCCTGCCGCCAGCCGTGGAGCGGCAGCTGTGCCTGGAGCCGCTGGACGCGCTGCTCAACGCGGTCATTGCCGTGCGCACCTGCGTCATAGACGAGAGCCTCATGCGCTGGGCGCACAAGGACGGGATACTGCAGGTGGGCGGGCGGGAAGGGGTGGGCATTGGGATGGAATGGGAAAGGAGAAGGAGAAGGGAGCGCTGAGCGGCTCGCAGCGGCGTTTGTGCCTCCTGGGGCAACAGGTGTCGCGGTGTTGGTGGGAGGAGCGGGGTGCCTGTACGATGGAGGAGGGCTTGGGGTAGGCGCCGTACGGCGTAGTGGCGGTTGGGGCATGCGGCGGTCGGTACCGCTGCTTGGTTATCAGGGTGCCGTACACCGTACACCGTACAGCGCGGCGCCTGTACGTGCGCCAGGGCTCAATGCGCTTGGAGGCCGCTCGAGTGTTGACGGCATAGAGCACGCCCCGGCAGCGGCTGGCATTGGGGCAGCCTCCGTCAGGCCCCATGTCGGCGCCCTGTCGCCGTGAGGTCATCGGCACGTGTCCGGGCGTACGGCGCCGGCTGCTGCTGCCGTGGCGCTGTCGCTGCAAGGAGCTCGGGCTGGGGCTCACAGGAGAGCGGTTGGCGGTTGGACTGAGTGCACGCGCAGCTGCTCCCAAACGGAACGCAGCAACACGTTACAAACCCTTGCGCACGGCGGTGCTCGCCCACGCAGCTGATCAACGTTGCGTCGGGGTTCGACACGCGGGCGTGGCGGCTGCGTTGGCCAGTGGCCATGAAGGTGTTTGAGATCGACAGCGCCACGGTGCACGCGCAGAAGAGCGCAGCGCTGGGGGAGATCGACACCAGCTGCGTGCGGTGAGAGGGGCGGAGAGACAATGATACTGGGAAGGGGGCAGGGGCAACAGTGATACTGGCAGGGGCTGTGGGTTCTACAAGCCATCCAGGTGCTGGAGACCGTACAAAGGCAGCCAGAGGAAGAACATTTTACTGAGTGGATGTTGCCACAACCGCGGGTGCCAGTGCTGAATGGCCCATCCGGCTTCCTCGCGTACCAACACGCATGTGTCCTTGCCCTACTGGCTTTGTGCATCATGCTCCGGCCCTTCAGCGCTGCGCTGGTTGGCGGCGTGTTCAACCTGGGGGACGTGCTCAAGCGGCTGACGCTGGTGGGCTACGACCCCAGCAAGCCAACTCTGTGGCTGGTGAGGCAGGGCAGCGGGGGGAGGAGGTAGCAGCCTGGCCAGGGTGCAGCAGACAGGGAAGGGCGCAGCCGCCTGGAACGGGGTGGACCTGAAGGGTTGACAGCTGGACCCGAGCACTCGGCGCCCGAACGTGCGTTGTGGCCATTCTGTTGACATCGGTAGCCAGAGTGCAACCAACGGTACCCAATGTCCTGCAGTACTTGGTTGCGTGTGCGGGGGGTGGGGGATAGCAGCCCGGCCAGGGTGCAGCAAGCAGCAAAGGGCGCGGCCCTCAGTCCGCGGATGGGCTGGAGTGCACTCATGATCTAATGTTTTGTTTTGTTTATGTTTTGTTTATGTTTTGTCTGCGTGCAGGTGGAGGACGTTGTGGAGTACATGCTGCCGGCGCACGCGTCGCAGCTGTTCGCCACCATGTCGCAACACTGCGCGCCGGGCAGCCGCCTGGTGGCCTCGCTGGTGCGTAGGGGGCAGGGCACGGGCATGAGGGGTGGGGAGGGGGCATGAGGGGTGGGGAGGGGCAGGGCCACAGGAGCTGCTGCGCACAAGCGGTCGGAGGCTGGGGGACGGAAAATGAGTACGTTGTCAGGGGCATGCAAGCGTGCGTCACCGGGGATCACCAGGGACAGCAGCTGGAAACCGGACGGGCGCAAGGCTGCTCCGGCGGGCAGCGCTGTTGGCACGTGCTGGGACACGAACACAAGCGCCCAAGTGTTGATGACAGGGCCTCGAGGTCGTGCGGTTGCTGGTGCCGCCAGTGTGCTGGCGCAGTGCTGGCGTGTGGCTGCGAGCTCCTCCTACCCGTCTGAACCTTGACCCCTGCCCCCCTTCCCTTCTGCAGTCCGACGTGAAGCTGCGCGACCTGCTGCGGCGCTACGGCCACACCACGCACCTGGTGGAGGAGTTTGAGCCGCCGGGCATCGTGCTGAACCGAATATGCGCAGCGGGTGAGTGCGTTGACTGCTAGGCGGGTAGCTTCAAGGGCGCCCAAGGGCTGCCTGCCTAGTGCCTGCTAAGGGACTACCGGCTGTCGGGATGCAGCCTGGTGTCACGTGCGAACTTGCCAGCCTCCAACACACCAACACGCACAACCAGCGCAGCGTACAGCCCACGCATTTAGTCCACAACATCCGGCCCAGCGCGTTACTGCCTCCTGTGCGCTTCCTTCCGGTTGCGTCCGGGCGCATGGCCTCCAACCTGCACCCTCAGCCCTGCGCACCCCCGCCCCTGCTGCAGGCTGGCACGCGGAGGTGATCCTGTCTGGGCAGCTGGAGGACCGCTTCGACGTGGACCTGCACAACTGCCTGTACCTGGTGCACGGGACGCGGCTGTGACGCGGCGGGGGTTACGCGGCTGGGACAGGGGGGCAAAGGGGTACGCGGCTGTAACACAGCAATGCATACGCGCAGGGGAAATCTGCGGGGTATCGGCATGGGGAGGGCGGCATGAGAGGGCTTGCACCTGGTGCACGGAACGCGCTCGTGGCGTGGTGGAGGGCAGGAGGGGGAAGGTGCTTTGCCGTGGTGTAAACAGGAGGGGTTGCGCGGGGCATCGGGGACAGGGGGGCCCGCACGGATCTTCTTAGTGGGAGTAGAAGTCTGTCGCAGGGGTTAGGTTGTTGCGACGCATGGTTTGGTCGGCGCAGCAATGGTACTCAGGCTTGCTACGCACCCGTGTATGCATCATGAGTCAACGTCGGAAAGGTGCTTGGATGTGGAGCGAGAAGAGACATTGGTGCAGAGGCAAAGGTGACGCCGTTGCGTTCAGCTGGCTGGGTGACCATGCAGGGATGGGCGACATCGTCAGGTAGGAGGCTCGGTGCGGACGTTGTTGCACTGCAAAAATGTTAGCAATGTACCTGAGAAGCTACCTGCATTCGGGTCTGTGAGTATAAGAAGCAATTGTATTTTATCGATTGATGTGTACAGTGGGAGCTGACGGGGGGGCACCGGGTCCTCGCTCGTACATGCCGCTGGGCTCGTGGCGCGCGGTTCGTGTTGTCTGCTGAACCACGGCCGGACCAACTTGCTCTTGATGTTGTGTTCTTGCGTGAGGGGCTGGTGGCTATGATGGTCCCAAGTGCCGTACATGCTGCAGCTTTTGCTGGAGACCTCTGTTTGATGGATGCATTGGGAGCTTGTCTTGTTTCGGTGGCACGTGCGGATCTGTCTTCGGGCCTCCAGGCTGCAACTCAGCCTTTGAGTGCCGGTATAAGTGTAGGGATGAAGCTGCATGAGGTAATGGGCGCCCAGCTCCGTGTGCTGTGTCCTATCTGGATGCGCCTGCCTCCCGGTGGTGGTAAGCTGGGGTGGCTTGGAGGTGTGGGGCATCGGGCGCTGAGACCCCCGCTGGCTCCTGTGGCCTTGTTAAGCACGGCTGTGACGTTGCTGAGGCAACGTGCCCCTTTGTCCAGACTTCTTCGGCGTCTTGGTACTCATATGACCATGAATATGCTGGAGTTGCCAGTACGGCACACGTGTCAGCTGCTATTGTTGCTGGATCAACGGTCTGTCGGGTGTCGACGTGGGTAACATGACGTGGCCTGGTGTCCTTGATCCTGCACACAAGCAGGCTCTCTGTTGCTGTCGCACCTTAGTCCGTCTAGAGCCCCGGTTTGTGCCGCACGCAGCCCTTGTAGGCTGGTGTAGGTACGCTGGGGCACGCACGGGAGCTCCCCTGGGGGCACGTGGCTAAGCGCCAAGGGAGACCCCTTGGGTAGCCCCCCATCTTCGCCGCTGTCATTCGTGCTCATTCGGGGACTGTCCCTGGACACCCGCAAAGGCAAGCGAGTGACATCCGCCTGGCCTTGTGTCCGAGCCTTGTACATGGGCTTACTCCTCGCGTTCTCGCCTACGCGTGCTTGCCTGCGCTGTGCGCCGGGGCAAAAGGGGCGCGGAACGTACGCATTCAGGCTTGACGCAAAAGGTTGTGGTAATAAATGAGGTATTCAGTACGCATGGCGACTGAGGTACCTTTGTAGCGCATTTAGTAGCGCAGGATGCATGGGATAGTCTTCTGGGACGTGTGACTGTGCCCGTAACACGAACACACAATTCGCTTCTCAATTATCCTCAATTGAAACAAAGATTACCTGCCGCCGCCCCACTTTAAGTGCTGCCTTGCTTGGGCAGCGAGCGCCGCAATAGAAGTCAGAGGGCCAAGACAATGTCTCTCCTTCAAGGGAAAAGGCTGTCGACTGGTAGGCTGCATGTATATGCAATAAGAGAACATCGTCCAGGGCACGATAGCGTGCCGATTGGAAGTTTAGGCCCCGACCTTCTTCTCCCATATTCAGGCCGTCGATCCTCGCAACTCTGTCCGAGCATCTCTTCTACCTCTGGGAATGTTGTTCCGCGTTTCCCGCTGAGCCGGACCGTGCAGCGCGCTCGGTCTGCGGACGTGCGGGTAAGTCGCGGATGGTGTTGCGGAAGCGCAACCAATAACTCGCCGTGACCGATCTGGGTCTTGTTTCCACAGGCTCGAGTTGCCGAGGCGACAACCCCCAACCTGGTAGGTGGCCTGAAGGAGATCGGTTTGGGCTGGCCAAACGTACCTCCGTCCCCGCTCCTGTTGACGGCCACCCTTCCCACACACGCAGACTGGTGGCGATGTGTACGTGGTTGAGCCCAAGCCCCTCGCGGAGGGCGAGGAGAAGCACATCATCTCCATCTTCGTGGCTGATGAGCCAGGTCTCATCAACCGCGTGGCCGGTGTCTTCGCGCGCCGCGGTAAGCCCCACGCCCGTCGGCCCAGTCACGCGGGGGAAAGCTCCCTGGGACTCGCGCGTTGCATCACATGCATGCCGTTGAACAGATGGCCAACAACATGGGCACATGATGCACGGTTGGAATAATGCTTTTTTGCAGGCGCCAACATCGAGTCCCTGGCGGTGGGCCTGACGGTGGACAAGGCGCTGTTCACGGTGGTGGTGCTGGGGAAGGCATCCACCGTGGTGGGTATGGGCTACGGCCTACGGGGCAGGGGCACTCCCCTGGCACGGAGCAGGGGCACTCCCCAGGGTCAGCGCAGGGTTACACACTTGCGGCGGAGCAAGGGCTCTCCCCTGATATGTGGCAGCTGAGCACCTGTGGGTCGGGCAGAACAGTGCAACACGCTTAGGCCACCTGGTGCGCCTTCCTTGCTTTCAGTGTTGCGGGTCCAAAGCATGGGTTTGGGTTTAAACGGCCGAAGGCGGCGTTAGGCACGCCCGTGCTCGGCTGGAACTGGCCCCGCTGCAGCACGTCGTTCAGCTCTTGTGTTGCGTCGAAATGTGGATTAGCTTGCCCTCTTTACGATCCTGTGTTGCCACCGCCGTCCTCCTCTTCCTCCCGCGTCATCCATTGCCTGTGCTCACGTTCACAGTCGTACCA
Source organism: Chlamydomonas sp. KOR1 (assembly GCA_036984285.1). Taxonomy (NCBI): domain Eukaryota; kingdom Viridiplantae; phylum Chlorophyta; class Chlorophyceae; order Chlamydomonadales; family Chlamydomonadaceae; genus Chlamydomonas; species Chlamydomonas sp. KOR1. The sequence goes on along the minus strand of BQMZ01000087.1, from coordinate 598,998 downwards.
GCAACCCACATCCGCACCCACTGTCGCTCACAGGCCAACCTGATCAAGCAGCTGTCGAAGCTGGTCAAGGTGCGCTACGTGGAGGACATCACCAGCACCAACCGGATAGGTGAGGGCAGGAGAGGGCACAGGGCAGGAGCGGAGGGGCCGAGAAAGCGCAGGACAAGGAAGGGCAAGGCCGGGCGGTTGGGGAGTAGATGGGGCCCACCGGCAACAGGGGCCGTCGATGGGCGCAGGAACTCGGCGAGCGAGCTTCTGTGCAGCCCGTGCCGAACAGATGCGGCGGGAGCAACAGCGCGTCGAGGACGGAATTTACAGATACTCAGGCACCGCTGCACCGTGGCTACCGCAGCTTTTCATGGTTTGCCGTGATGCTGCTGGGGTAGTCCGCTGCGGGCTGTTGTGGTTGGGTTCTGGGGTAGTCCGCTGCGGGCTGTTGTGGTTGGGTTCCGCTGGTTGCCTCGCCCGGGAGCATGCGAGCAGTCAGAGCAGCGAGCGAGGACGCGCAGTACACTCGCCGTTGGGGGTATACTCTCGATGGATGCAAGCCGCAGCTCCTGCGTTGGACCCAGCAGCAAAGACATCTGCTGCTGCACCGCAGCCGTGCGGAAACGCAGCTGCGTGGGGCATAAAGCACCGCCGTTGGAGAGGCCCTGTGCAGTTTTGCAGGCGGGCCAGCTCGCTGTTGGGGCTGGCCGGCGATGGGGCTGAGGGCCACAAGGGGTGGTACGGTCGCCACGGGCGATTGGCGGGGGCTGTCCCCGGAACACGAGAAAGCAGGAGGCAGCAGCACCGCTAGTGCCACAGGGAGAACTGGTCGCACGTGCGTTTGCCTCGGAAGTCGCCGGCGTTGCCCTGGGGACACGCGTAAAGCACGAGGAACCCGTGGCAGGCGTCAGGGAAAGCCCTGGGGAGTAGCGAAGCGGCGCGCAGCAGCAATAGCACGGCAGGGAGACAGCGGCGGTGCCTGCGCCGGCGGCGGACCGGCCGCGCTGCTGGAACGCTGACAGGATCCAGGCCGGGCAGCCGTGCATCAGCGGGCTGTGCGGAGCTCCCCGTCCAGTGCGCCATCCACCACTGCCTCACCCTGGCTTGACAAAGATGCACCAATGCACATGCAACCCCCAGAGCGCGAGCTGCTACTGTTCAAGCTGCGCGCGGAGCCCGGCCCCGAGCGCGCGGAGATCCTGGAGCTGGCGTCCATCTTCCGCGCGCGCATCGTCGACGTGGCGGACAGCACCATCAGCCTGGCGGCCACCGGAGACCCGGGCAAGGTGGGGGTGGGGCGGGTGGGGGGCGCAGTGCTAGTACGCGAGGAGGAGGTAGTAGGAGTGGTGCGGTAAGGAAGGTTTTGACCCACGGTAGTCGCGGACCGCCTCCTGCTCCAGCTCCAAGGGTGTGGGCGCGTGCGGCCTGATTGCAAGAGCGACAGGGAGGTTAGGCAGGGGTGGGATGGGGTGGGACACAAGCAGCGCGCGGTTGTGGGTTGCTTGGCAGTCCCGGTGGGCACCCGGGTTAGTTATGGCGGTTTTTTGGGACATCGGGTGACGGCCATGGACGTTCCTGGCGTGGTGGACGACGGCTTCATTGCGTAGGGGTGGAGCGTGGGATACTGCACGCTAACCCTTTATCCACGGGCATGCCGTACGGCATCATCAGTTCGGGGATGACAGTCACCTCCGCGACGCCTGTCTCCACACAGCGACCCGTCCCCAACCCCCCGCTGCCCCCCCCCAAACAGCTGACCGCGCTGCTCAAGGTGATGGCCAAATTCGGCATTGTGGAGATGACCCGCACCGGCCGCATCTGCCTGCGCCGCGGGGAGGCGCTGCTGGAGCAGGGCAGCAACCTGCCGGAGGAGCCGGAGCGGGCGGGCGGATCGCAGATGTGGGTGGGGCCGGGATTCCGGAAGCTAGGGGGCCGGGGTCAGAGACAGGGATGGGGGAGGCGGGAGTGAGGCAGCAGAGGAACGGCTTGCGCTGGCCGTTCGCACCGGATGCGGATGCATGCTGCACGGAGCTGTGCAGAGGGGTGACTACTGTGGGGTGACTACTCTGGGTCGACGGGGTCGACTGGGTCGACGGGGCTGGAGGGGAGACTAGTGTGTCACCGGAGCGCAGCGACTGCAGTGTAGGCGAGGGTTGCGAGCATGCACGCCTACACGAGGAGGGCAGGGCGCTAGTTGGTGCCGAGGGTGCAAATGACAGACACTGATGGGCTCGGGGAGGCGTGCACATGCGCCCGCCCTCTGCGTTGCCTCCCGCTTCGATCCATGACCCTCGATGCCCCTCCTCCGGGTCCCCGTTCCCCTCAGCCCCGCCCAGCGGCCGGTGGCGCTGCGCTCCCGCATGGCTGACGTGTACCAGGTGGACGACGACGCGACAGGTGCGCGGAGCTAAGTGGGACAAGGGTGGAAAAGGGAAGAGACGAGAGCAGGCGGCTAGCTGAGGACGTGTAATGCGAATGTCACGCATGTGCTGGTCTTCACCTTTTGGTCAAGGATTGTGACGTTCAAGCGTTGTATTAGGACAGGGCTGCAGGCCATGCTTGGCCTCTGTACGGGTGGGGTGGGGAGCAGGCGGCTAGCCGGGGAATACATGCAATGCAATGCAATGCGGGTGTCAGGCTTGAGCTGACCGGTGGCGACAGCTGACCGATGCCGGGCCGCCCCGTGACCCTGCAGGCGTGTGGGACGTGGAGAACCTGCTTGAAGCCACCTACACCAACCAGGTGGGGCAAAGAGGGCGGTTGGAGGCAGAGGGGGCAGTTAGGGGCAGAGGGGCGGTTGGGTGCAACGGTTGCAGTTGGGGGCAGAGGGCAGTAGGGGTGCAGCTTGACTCGTCGCGTATGTCCACCTACCACGCATCACTGTTGCGCTCATGGACGAGCCTGGCGCTGTGCGACCAGTACCGCATCCCTGTTCGCGACAATGGGGAGAGCGCGCGATGACAGCTAGGAATGGACTAAGCGTTCCCGCTCGTTCCTTCAGGTTCCCTCGGGCTTCAAGCCCTACACGCTGAGCATCGAGGTGCAGGACGTGCCTGGCGTGCTCAACCAGGTGGGCGAAGGGGGGTGGTGTGGGACCCACGTGCCGGGTGCGTGGGAGACTGCTAAGGGACCCATGCGGATGAAGCGCAGATAAGGTACGGCGGCGCGCGCATCACCGTCTTGTTGTCCACCAGTGCTCACATGTGCATGCTGTTTCAACTGGGCATGCGCCCACTCACCGCCATTGCCTCACCCACTCAACACCATTGCCAGCCCCTGACGCCCCGCTCCCGCCTCGCCCCTGCTGCCCCTCCTCCCCCTTACCCACGCACCCCCACAGGTGACCCAGGTGTTTGCTCGCCGCGGCTACAACGTGCAGTCCCTGGCGGTGGGCCCCTCGGAGCGCGAGGGTATGTCCCGCATCTGCATGGTGGTGCCGGGCAAGGTGTCCTCGCCGGACGGATCCTCGGGCATCAGCCCGCTGCTCAAGCAGCTGTCCAAGCTGGTGTTCGTGCAGAACATCGTGGACCTCACAGACATCCCCTTCGTCAACCGCGAGATGATGCTCATCAAGGTGCGGGGCCGGGTGGTGGTGCGTGTGTTACAGGCGGGTGGGGGTGGGAGCATGGCACGCACACAGCCCAGCACGGTGCGGGTACTCTTGCGTCAAACCGCCCAACAACAACTTGGGAGTTGCTTCCTTGCCGGCCGGCGCCAGTAACAACCCGCCCGTAGCAAGAAGCCAGCCTTTTTGTGCCCATCTCCGGCCCTTCACGCAACCAACGTGCCCGCAAGAACCCCCCGCGTCCCACCACCAATCGCGCCATCTTCCTCTTCCTCCAGACCGCGCCCTCACTTTCCCCTGACCCCCCGAACCACCACCACCCGCAGGTCCGCTGCTCCGCCTCCCAGCGCGGCGAGCTACACGACCTGGCGTCCATCTTCCGCGGCTCCATCGTGGACGTGTCGGCCGCCACCGTGACCATGGAGGTGGTGGGCAAGGAGGACAAGATGAAGGCCATCACGGGGCTGCTGGAGCCGTACGGTAGGGACAGGGGGGTGCCATGGGGTTATCATACGGACGGCGTGCGCACCGAGGGCGCAGCAAGCAGGGGACAGCACTAAGGGGCAGGGCAGGGCAGGGGTGCGTCAACCTGGTGGGGCTTGGTGGTGCACGGTGGCATTGCTGGGTTGCCTGCGGACTCGATTCTTTACGTTCACTTTGGGTGGGAGCTGCTGTGGGCACGCTGTTCCGCGTGGAAGAGTTCCTACGCAAGTGTGAGGTGACCTGCAGCTTACCCAGCTCCAGGTTGTCGCGTTGCGTGGCCACAGCCTTCTCTCGCCCTCTTCTTGCACCCCGCCTTTCGCAGGCATCCTGGAGATTGCGCGCACGGGCCGCGTGGCCATGGCGCGCGACTCGGGCGTCAACTCGGAGTACCTGGAGCGCATGAGCATGGGCCGCGTGTGGTAGGCGGACGCGTGGGGGCCGGCACGTGCCTGGCACGTGGCAAGCATGCCACACCCTCAGCATGTCGTACGGGGCGGAAGGGGTCTGCCTGGGCCTTAGCTGACAATCGCGCTGGTCGCTGTGTTGGTGTGTGGGTCTGGGTTTTTGGGAGAGATAGGGAGTAGCAGTGAGGGGCAGCGGGAGGAGGGTAGAAAGGAGAAGAGCTGAGGGTTACGGGCGAAGGAGGCTGGGCTAGGGGGGGTCTGTAGGGATGGAGATTGGCTACGCGCAGCTTTACAGGTCTTGGCTACGTAGCGGGCGTACTCGGTGGGCTTGCTTGAGCCGCGGTGTGGCAGGTCGAGCGGCTCGCGAGCTCTTGCGGCGTGCGCAGTGACGGTGCGGCGTGTCAGCTTTGATGGGGTGTAGGGACAGCGGCGGCGTGCCCGGCTGCAGAGGCAGACTGTGGGCCTTGCCTTGCCCAGCTCGTGACACTGCGGCGGCTGCAGGACGAATGGGGATTGGCAATTTGGCATGCTGTCTGGAGGACAGGGTGACCGGGTCACTGATGTGCATGTGTGGCCTGTGTGTGGAGGAATTCAAGTCCGTGGCCCCCTAGCTGTGGGGTTTCTGCGTACTTGAGCCAAGTCGGCCACGGCACCTGGCGCTGAGCAACCCGGGTGCGTGAAGATTCTATGGGTGTGAACGAAGCCCCTGAAGTGACGACCATCAGATTGCTGTCACAGCACTGCAATAGTATGGCAATATTGCAGATGTGGCCCAGCGGTAGCACAGTAGGATTGGTTTGACACTTGCAGCAGGGTGACCAGGGAAGAGTGTGACCCACCATACCCCACGTAAACCTGAACGCGCACGTGCTCGTGGGGACGGCTTCCGGGGACGCACGTAAGGGATTCTTCACAGTCATAGCACTAAGCTCTTTTACTTGCCGGATACCCGTCAACCTCACTGGGCGGTGCATGCTTGCATGGGCGTGTACGGCCGCAGCTTCAGGTCAAAGGCTCAGGGCGCCTTGGCACACGAGCAGAGCAACTTCAGCAGCCCCCCGTGCCCTCCATCCAAGCTTTCAGCTACCTACCAGCTCTCTTCGCTTACTCCACGACCACCCAGCCGAAAATGTCGACGTCGTTTACGTTGCATTGCTCCTGGCACTCTGAAGAGCGGCCGCTTTGCACGCGAGCAAGCGCGGGCCGCAAGCGGGGTAGTAGTATTAATCGTAACCTCCGTCGTCGCCGTAATATTAGTATTAAGCGTGGGGAGTGAGCGGCCAGTATGTCAGCGGGAGCTACCTGGGTTGCGGGTGCTTTGGAGCTGCTTGGCTCGCTCGAGGTGAGAATACCTGCAGCTATTGTAGTATAAGCACTTGAGATCCTCTCGGTCCTCTTACCAGATGCCCCGGTGCGTTGTCACCCCAGACCCAGCTTACCGTCTCCGCCCAAGCCCTGGTTCGCGGTGCGGGGAATCGCAATGCCGCTGCCTTCCTACCTGGTCAGACAGTTCCAGATGACATCAAAAATGCAGTCCGGGCAGCTATGGCTGCCGGGCTGTTTCCAGACCTTCCGGGGCGTCCTACAACTGGCCTCGATCGCCAGGCAACAGCAGGAGTAGCTAACCTCCCCACAGCTGGCGCCGACGCGAAGGAATCTAGGGAGGATGTGCCACTCGCGAAGCGTCGTCGGACGATGCTGCGAAGTGCGGACGCGCAACCCCACGCTCACCTCGCCAGCACAGACTCGGGCGGGGAGCGAACAAGCAGCGGTCCAGTTCCAGCACCTGCTGCCGACGACCCGGGTATCTCACCGGCAGCTCACGTGCAGCAGGACTGCCCAAGCGAGCGGCTAGGCCGTCGTGGGGACGCACCAGAGGGTTGCGAAGCTGTGCCCGGGCTTGCACCCAAGCCTGCGCCCGGGTCAGCCACCCCTGCTGCCTCCATCCAGCAGGCAGCTGCGGCCAGGCCTGAAAAGTCCCAGGGTCCTAGTTCGGCTGTTGGGGAGCCTATACCACTCGCTGCCGGGCCCCAGGCCTCCAGCAAGCAGCCGGAACGTGGCAGCAGCCGTGGCGCCGTGATGACCAACCCAGGTGGACCCAGCGTCGGTCAAGATCCAGTTAGGCATACCATTCAGCAACCGCATGCGCCCTCCAGCTGCGCAGCTGAGGCCGCGGCACCAGGCGGCCCGCCGGATGCTGCGCACGCTGGTGCCTCGCGGGAGTTGCCGCACGCCCCTGCCGGGCCCTCGCAGCCTCAACCGCCTGTGCAGCAGCAGGTGACGCACCAAGCTCAGACGCCACAGCAGCAGCAACAAGAACAACAGCCAGAGCAGCAGCAGCAGCAAGGCCAGCAGTCAGATCAGCAGCAGCAGCAGCCTGTAAAGAAGCACCACAAGAAGCCTCCTTCCTGGCTGCAGCACATGCTGCCCAACCGCAACAAAGGCAGGGGGGCCGGCCGGGCCGCGGATGCCGCACAGGCACCGGCCAAGCGGCAGAAGACGCCGCGAGACAGGGTGCAGCCCGCGGAGCAGGGTGAGCAGCAGCAGCAGGTACTGCTGCCGTCGCCTGGACCAGCTGCCACGGCTGCCGCCGCCGGGGGCGAGGCGCGCGAACTGTTCGCGGGCGCCTCCGGCCACAAGCAGGGCAAGCAGCAAGCGCAGCAACAGGAACAACAGCAGCAGCAGGAGGCGACGGAGACGGAACCTGAGCCAGCTGCTAAGGCTGCCGCCGCAGCGCTTGAGCCGCAAATACCATTCGCGGGTGCTTCCGGCAACCAGCAGGGCAAGCAGCAGCCGCAACAAGCACCGCAACAGGGGAAAGAGCAACTGCAGCAGCAGGCGACGGCAGCGGAGCCTGGGCCAGGTGTCAATGCTGCCGCTGCAGCGGGGGAGGCGCAAGAACCATTCGCGGGTGCGTCCGGCCACCAGCAGGGCATGCAGCAGGCGCCAGAAGCACCGCAACAGGGGAAAGGGCCGCTGCAGCAGCAGGAGCAGCGCCAGCAAGTACAGGAGAGCAAGCAGCAACACCCGGGCAGCCCAACGGCGCCTCCGGGTTCCGCTGCCGCCGCCCATGCCATGCCCCGCGCGCCGTACAAACTGCCTGGGTCGCGGGTGCGAAAAGGCGGCAAGGGACAGCCCGGGCCACCCCGTGCTGCGGCATCAGCGGACGCCAGTGCTGGCACCGATGCACCAAACAGTGCTCCTGCTGGGGTTGGCGCTGTTGGCGCCACGGGCAGTGATGCCCACCTGCCTGGGGAGCCTGCAGACGCGGTGCACAAGCGCAAGCGGCGCATTGGGGAGGAGCAGCGGGTGGGCGGCGGCGGACAGACGAGCGGCCAGCCGGAAGCTGACGCGCGTGTCTTGAATGGTGGCGACCGAAAGGGCGCGGCCAAGGCGCCAACGGCAAGCGCTGCCGGAGACGCGACTACGCAGCCGTCTGTGCCCCTTGCTGCCCCTGGAACTGCAAACGCCGCTGCCACTGCGAACGCGGGCCCCTCCCATCCGAGCGCCCCTCCATCCTCTGGGGCTGCCAGCATCCCGACCCCGCAGAAGCCGCCGCGCGCGTCGCAGGCAGCCGCAGCGGCAGGTGGCGAGGGCGCGCACAAGCCCATGAGCAGCAAGCACCACAACAACAGCGGCCAGAACCACGACCGGAACGGGAGCGCGGCCCAGCGTGCGGAAGCTGACACGGCCGCTGGCGCTGAGTCTCAGGCTGACGCAGACGCGGACGACCTGTCCAACGTGCCCCTCGCCCTGCGCCGAGCCAAGAAGCCCCGCATTGCCGCCGCTGCCGCTGCAGCAGCAGCAGCAGCAGCAGCAGCAGCAGGATCCGCAGCGAAAGGCCCAGCCAAGGGCCCAGCCGCGGTCCCGCCACCCAGTGGCCCCACTGCCGCCGCAATGCCGGAACTTGCAAAGGGCGCCTCCGCCGCTGCCCCCACCGCTGCTCCCACCGCTGCACCTGGTCCGGCACTCCCCACACGTTCCCCACCCTCCCCGCCTAAGCCCTCACCCGCCCGCCCAGCCCCTCGGGCCGGTGCCACCAGCTCCCCATCGGGCACCGCTCCTCCTCACCGTCCTGCAGCGCGGAGGCCGTGGCCGCAGCCCTGGCCGCCGCCAGCAGCATCAGCCTCCCAGAGCTCCGCCGCTCGCCCACAGCTGCCGCTGGCGAATCTACCTCACCATCGTTGCACCCAGCAGCAGGCATCTCCGACGCAGGTCCCGCCGAAAGGCAGCCACGCAGCGCTGCACCTGGCCGCCCGTGTACGAACGCAGCGCCCCACGGCCCTCCGCCTCCTGCCCGCTCCAGATCGCAGTCTCCTGCCCCGGGCACCCGCCAGCGGCTCGGCAGCCTCACTGACTGCATGCCTCCGCTGAAGGGCACCTGCACCCAAAGCCTCCACACCACCGCCGACGCACCCCCTGCCTCCGCCGCCGCCGTTACTGCGCCCAGCGTCACAACCGGTGCCCCCGGAGCAGCAACCTACGGCCGACAGGGCTTGCGGCGGCCCAGCCCCGCGCCCCCAGCCCGGGCCTCGCACTTCGGGCCATCCCTGGCCGCGACTGGGTCAGGGAGCCGAGGCTCCAATGGGCCTCCACTGTCAGGGGAGGAGGCCGGGGGCAAGGGCGTTGCCCAGGGCAGCAAAGCGGGAAGCAGCGGAGGGGAGTCCGTGCTTCCTGGGCCGGAGCCTGAGGCGAAGGGGGCGACGCCTGTGGCTGCGCTGGACGTGGGTGTGGGAGGCGTGGAGAGCAGCAGCGAGCCTGCGGCTCCGGCGCAGTGCGACGGAACAGGGAGGGAACGCGAGGCGCCGCAGGCTAAGGGCGTCTGTGCAGAGCAGGTGGAGGAGCAGCAGGTGCCGCTACAGCAGCGTGGGAAGCAGCAGGAGCAGGAGGTGCCATCCGAGAAGGAGGAGCAGCAGCAGGAGCAGCTGCAACAGGAGCAGCAAAAGGAGCAGCAGGCGGACCAGCAGCAGCAGGCGGAGCAACAGCAGGAGCTGGAGGAGCGGCAAGCAGAGGAGCAGCTGGAGGGGGACCAGCAGCAGCATGAGATGCAGCAGCCCCCCAGGCGGCGGCACGTGCCCAAGGTGCCGCCACGGCGCAAGGCGGCCGCCGGGCAGGCCCCTGCCCCTACTCCTGCAGCACCCACGGACCCACACGCGGAGCTGGCGGCTGCCGCTGCCGCGCTGCTGGCTGGCCAGGGCGCGGCGGGCGGCCCGGAGCCTGGGCCGGCGGGCGGCTCGCAGCCCGGGGACCCTTCTAGTGCTGGCCAGGAGCCCGAATCCGCAGCGGCAGTGGCTCCCGCGCCGACCGTTGTGCCTGGCAGTGGCGCCGGTGGCGATGGGTCCGGTGCTGGCAGCGACACACAGCCGGCGGCGTCGCAGTCGCCGGGTGCCAAGGCGACAGGCGTGGCCGGCCTGGCAGGAGGAACACCAGCCCCGGCTGCTACTGCTCCGGTTGCCGCTGCTCCTGGTCCTGCGGCTGCTGCTGCTGCTACTGCTGCCACTGCTGCTCCTGGTCCTGCGGCTGGTGTGACGGTGTCCTGTGACGCGGCGACCGCGCAGCGTGCCAGCGATCCCGCGGCTTTAGGCAACTCCGACGCAGGTGGGATGGGTTCTGCAGCCGCCGTCACGGCAACTGCTCCGCCCGTAGCATCGGGCGCTGGGGCTGGAGCGCCAGGACCTGCCACCCCGCAGGCTGGGGAGCACGCTGCTTCTGCCGGCGCTGCACCCCACGCGGCAGGCGTTGGGGCGAACGGGGCCAGCGGCATAGCGGCTGAGGCAGATCCCGGCGTCAGCGACGGTGATGCACGGGTGCCTGGGCCTCAGGGGGATCACAGCGCCACCCAGCACGTGGGAGATGGCAGCCCAGCACCGCCCTCCACTGCACCTGCACCCGTACCTTGCGAGGGGCCTGCTCCCGGAGCTGCTGCTGCTGGCACCACAGCTGGGACTGCTGCGGCCCCGCCCGGTCCGACAGCTCCAGGAAGCGGTGTGCTGGGTGCTGAGGCAGCAGGGGAGGCGCCTGCTCCGTCCAGTAACGTAGCGGAGCCCTGTCCTGCGGCGGCGGATGAACAGACCGGGGTGCCAGGGGATGGGGACAGGGAGGCAGCGGCGGGGGTCAGGGAGGAAGCGCATGGGCAGCATGTTGGGGTGGATGCTGATGGGCCTGGCGACATGCCGGCGGGTGGTGCGGATGGGAGCACGCTGGGGCCGGAGGTGGAGGAGGCGGAATGGCGGAAGCGGCAGGTGGGGCATGTGGGCGGGGGAGCTCGGATACACGGGGGCATGTTCTCAAAGTGTGGGCTGTGTTGCGACCGCACTGGACTGCATGTCCCTCGCTGTCTGCGGCCCCCGGCAAATGTTTAGGGCCAGCACGAGTACGACACACGACGACCCGACGACAAATTGCATGGCAGGGCGGTTCTTCATCTGTAAAGATCTTTGTCGCGCTTGCTTGCAATCGCAGGAGGAGATCGCGAGGCAGCGGGCGGAAGCTGCGGCGGAGCGTGAAGCAGCCCGTCGCGCGCGGGCGGCGGCGGCGGCGGCTGCCGCCAGCGCGCGGTCCGATGGTGCGGCCGGCGGCGGCGGCGGCGACGGCGGGCGGCAGGGCTCGCTGCCCCCGGAGCTGGAGGAGCGCATCCGTGCGCGCCTTGCCAGCCACCAGCAGCTGGCCAGTGCGGCGGCGGCAGAGGCGGCGGCACGGGAGGAGATTCGTATGCGGGTGGGTGGACGCGTACCGACTGAAAGGCCAATGTGTTGACCGAAAGGGGTACCGAGGAGGCGTACCGTATGTAACGGCCCGCTGTGCTTGGTGTTTGTTGGGCGCCGTTGGCTTTGCTCCCGGACGCGGTGCAGCGCAGCGGCTGCAGGTGCTCACGGAAGCTGTATGCACGCCCACCAGCACCCTGCCCGCTGAGCACACCCGCAATCGCCCGCAGGTCCGGGACCAGCTGCAGACGCAGCACCGGGATGCGCTGGGACAGAGGAACCTCAGCCGACTCCTGCGGGAGCTGGGGGTGCTGGCCAAAGGTAGGCGGGAGCCATGAAGGGCCTGAGCGGCGGGGAGTGGGGAGAACTCAGGCGCGCAGGGCGCGCAAGCGTGGTGCTGTAACATGGCTTAGTTCATACGTGTATTGTATTGGGCAACGGCACGCGCTCTGGCTGCCTGGCTTCGCTCGCCTTTCGCACTGTTGGTGACGGGAAGTTGCCTGCCTGGCCGCGCCCTCCACGTGGCACGCAGGCACAGTGCTGCGCACGCGGGACCAGCGACTGAAGGCTCTCAAGAGTGCTAAGATCCGCTTCCACCCCGACAAGGCGCCCGGAAGCATCGAGGTGCGGCGAGGTCACATGAGCGTGGTCCTGACGACACGGTCAACTGCTTGGCGCACCACATGCATGCATAAAGGCATGCTGCGCTCCTCTGCGTTGTTGCGTTGGAATGCTGGTGGCTACGGTAAGGTATATGCTACATGCTATATGCTATATGCTATGTTACAGTTACAGTTACAGTTACAGACCCCGAGAGGGGGCACGTCCGGAGAGCCAGGGGGCCATAAGGACGAGTTGTGCAAAATAATAACTAGTGTGCGGGGCGGCGGGGCTTATTCGCCACTACCCACACGCCTCACAGCCGGCCGAGCACGCCGCTGGAGGATACGATGCCTTTCTTGCCATACCTCGTCCAGGAATGAAGCAAGGGCTATGGGGGTGCCTCCATCATGATCGAACGCATGTCCCTCTCCTTAAACCGGAGATCACACTCGTACCGGTCTCGAAAGGGCGCGTAAGCAGGGCACTCACATAGTACATGCAGTTCATCCTCAAGGGCTTGCTCATCACCACAAATGCGACACGTACGGTAACGACGCTCACGACCCTGTGGCCGGTATATGCTATGTGCAGCTGCTGGTGGCGACAGCTTGCAGGTGCCATGTTGACCGGCGTCGGGACTTCCTGCAGTACTGTCGTATTTCTGACGCCTCCTTTGCTGCCGTCGCAGGCGTGCGTGTATGCGGAGGAGGTATCCAAGCTGCTCAACAGCTGGGAGGTGTGAGGCGCGGGCAGCGTGTGGCGACAGCCAGAGTGTAACTGCTTGTTGGCCGTAGGGCTTCTAGGACAGGTGATCCGGTTGAGGGTGGAGACCGTAGCATTTGGGGAACGCATTCGTGAGCAGCGCATGCCCGGTGGTCGGCAGCGCCTCGCAGCAGGGGCGACGTCTCCAGGTGTGCTACGCAGCCAGGCTCCCCTGATACCTGCTTAACAATATGGTATTAAAGCGCAATCGCATGGCTACACAGCCGGGCTGTGTCATGCCTGTCGCGTGCACGGCATGTGCAAGGGAGCCCCGGTACAGGGCGTGCTGGCATGTGGCCTTTGCTTGCTGCTGGGATGCGGTACTCGCTGTTGGTTCAGCAGTTCCCTAGTTGATACGGCATGCCTTGACTGGGACGCCAAGTGGGCTGCCTTGACTCGCTTGTGCCGCCAACGGCGGTGTGTTGTGCACTAGCGTTTTTGGGGGAATGGGAAGAAGGGTTTGTGGATCTCTGAACAAGACGAAGTCAAATTATGCATGCCTGCATCGGGACACGTGTTGCATGAGCGCTGTGGGAAAGGTGTGCTCCGTTCTTCGGATCGTCCCAGGCGGGATGTGACTGTCGCCCAGTTGCATTACGCCGTCGTTAGGTGATGTTGCGGGCGGCATATTCTGAAGCTGCTCCATGGAGCGCCGCTGAATTGCATATTGTGCGATGGGCATACCCTTGCAGAACACGGGTAACGGGCTCGCCTGGCTCTCCCCTGCTGCATGCAGACATGGCACTTGGCAATATCGCTAGCAGCACCCTACAACAGACGGTACGTCGTACGTGTTGTGCCCCTTCTCTGCTGCTGCTGAAGATGGCGGTACCAGCTAGTAAACCGTGGCAGCAGTACGGCCCCATGGACGTAGAGTCAGCGCTGGGATATGCCGTGACGCAAGAAGGGCTTAGGAGCGAGTTTACAACCCAGTACACGTCGGCTCGGTCCGTTCTACAGGATCAAACAGTGTTGCGCCTTAATGCTTGACCAAAACCACAAACTGTGCCTCCAATGCACCCCCCAAAACTGCCACACCGTTCGCCATCAGCACTCGGCCAAGCAAGAAGAAAAACCCTAGGAGGGCCGGCCGGCGGCACGTGTGGCATCCAGAGGCATCCACTCGCAAAACGGACACCCCACCGGCGGGGTAACCCACTCTCCCCCCTCTTCACTCCGCGCCTGGCCCGGAGGACCCCTCGCGACCGCCCTCCTCAGTCTGCCCCTCAGCCACCTGCCCCTCCTGCTGCCGCATCGCCGCCGCCGCCGCCTCCCCCACGCTGACCGCCACCTCGCTCGTCTGCCGCAGCAGCCCCACCGCGCACGTGAAGCCGTGCAGGTGCGTGGCGTTGCCCACCTTGCCAATCTCGCCATTGCACTGGAAGCCCGCGCACGGCACGGGGATGTACGACGACAGCGTGCGGGCGTCGTACGAGTCCTCGCCGTACAGCTCGGAGCCGCGGCCGTTGCACGTGAACATGAGCATGCCAAAGGGTGCGGGGTTGGAGGCGGAGTTGCCCTCCAGCATGGCCTGCGAGGGCAGCACGGTGGGCGCGTGATGAGAAGAGTACGTTGCTTCTGCCCCTGCTAGGCTTGCTGTGCCAAGCAGGCAATACTACATACCATGCATCGTATTGGTATTAGACTGGTACATATACCATGCATCAGATCGACAGGATACAGCAAGCCGCCATCTGCGTCCGTGCGGGGAATGTAGCTCTTGGGGGCAAGTGGCAGGGTGGTGCGGACAGGTGGGGCTCCGTCAAATGCCTCGCATCCTCGCATGCAACGTGGAGTCATGACGCGTCGCTACAAATGTGGCATGATAAGCACCCGAGTTTCTATGTTGACCCGTTGACCCGGACGGCCCCTCGCACCTGCAGCTGCTTGCGCTTGTACGCCAGGCCGTGCGACTTGAGGTCCTCCATGGCGCCCTGCTTGTCCCGCACCTGTACGGCACACGGCAGCAGCGTACCGTACGACTTTTCCGCCTGAACGCATCTGCGGCCCAGCAGGTAGCGCCGTGACACACCTCCCATGGCCAAAGGTCGCCCAGCCCGTGCATGCCAAGCAATGCCGCCCCTTCCCCAACCTTCACCTGCTGGCACCCTAGCCCTGCGCACATGCTACTGAGGAAGCCTCGCGCCCCCACACCCTGCCCTCTCAGCATAGCGCCACACCATGACCAAGTTACTCACGCCAACACCTGACGGCACTGACACATTCTCGATGATGGCGGCACACTACGGGACGTGCACAAGCGTGCATGTCCCCTCACCATGAAGCGCAGGCGCTGCCCCACTCGCACCGCGTCGCCCAGCACCAGCCCCTGCTCCGAGTCGAAGCCCACCAGCCCCCGGATGTGGAACTCCTGCAGGCCGAGTCAGCAGATGCGTGTCAGTGAATGGAAGCACAATTGCAGATGTACAGTCAAGAGGCCCTTGAAGGTGCGCAACGGACCGGCACAACCACAACGCTGCAGTCCTGTCGATGGCACCCGGCTAGATGAATGCGCTGTTCACCTGGCGACTTAGCACCCCTTTGCACAGCAACGGCCACGTGACCATGCTGCCTGTCACCACAGGACCTGCCGGCACCCGTGTCTCCAGACGTCCTCTCCCGCATCACCCACAGCCCTCACTGTCGCCTCTCGTTCTTCACCCCCCTGCTGCGTCCTCGCTCTCCCCTCTCCCCTCCCCACGCCACCCACATCCATCCACCTGTTTTACGCGCACCCATCCACCTGCAGCTCCACTGCCCCGTCTTCTTGAACCAATCAGACAAACGGAAACCAGTATGACTAGTGCGTCACACTGCTGCTTGCCCCTCACCCTCCCCGTGCCGCCCCTGTACAAAGTGTGGCTAGGTTACCAAACTGC
Organism: Chlamydomonas sp. KOR1; assembly: GCA_036984285.1. Lineage (NCBI taxonomy): Eukaryota > Viridiplantae > Chlorophyta > Chlorophyceae > Chlamydomonadales > Chlamydomonadaceae > Chlamydomonas > Chlamydomonas sp. KOR1. The sequence goes on along the minus strand of BQMZ01000087.1, from coordinate 583,610 downwards.
TGCCCCCCTTCCCCACGCCCGCCCACCTGCGGCTCTAGCGCCTCCGTCTTCTTGAGCCCCTCCGGCGCCAGCCCCACCGTCAGGTTGGACACCGTGCGCCGCAGCTGGGCCTCGGTCATGCCGCTCAGCACGGACTGCGGCACACGCGCGCGGGGGCAGGTCGGGTGCTCGCATTCCATTAAAGTCATGCGACTGTGGCACAAAAGGGCAGGGCAGCATGCCGACCTAGTGCGCGTTGCCCTTGCGCCACGCACTCGGTCTTCACCGTGCACTGAGGTAACCATTGAGTACGTGCGAGGCCAGGTCGGTTGCTTGCGGTCAGTCAAAACCCTGTGACTGGCGCCGTGTGCTGAGTTGATGGGCGTTGCTGCGCCTCCCTTGGCAACGCCCAATCTACGCCGCAGCCCTCATGACTACAACACTGCACTGATGCGGCCAGCCGGCCGCTCACCTTGCAACCATGAACACGACTTTATCACGCCCATCCGCACCACACCGGAACCCCCTTTGCCCCAGTCCCCCTGTCCTCGCCTCCCCTCAACCAGCCTGCCCCAGTCCCCGCCTCCCTCACTCCCGCACCTGCCGTCACCTACCCTCCCCCTCCCTCACTCCCGCACCTGCCGTCACCTACCCTCCCCCTCCCTCACTCCCGCACCTGCCGTCACCTACCCTCCCTCCCTCACTCCCGCACCTACCGTCACCTACCCTCCCCTCCCTCACTCCCGCACCTGCCGTCACCTACCCTCCCCCTCCCTCACTCCCGCACCTGCCGTCACCTAACCCTCCCCCACACGTTGCCGCATCTGTTTCCCAGCACTCCGCTAACCCACCCACGTGGTGCTGGTCAGCGGCCGGCAGCCCTGCGCACGTGGGCCGGTTCCGGAGCGAGACTGAGCTCCGCTGTCGTACAGGGCAGCATGGCATCCGAGGGCTGTCATGAGTACACCTGCATCCGGCCGGCTCATAGGCGCAGTAAGGCAACATGCTGGTTGGTAGCCGCCAGGGGGGTTCAGGCACCTGTGCGATGATGAGGTCCATGGTGACTTCCCCATGCAGCGCCAGCACCGCCGCGCCCCGCCGCGGGTACACCCCGTCCGCGCGACAGCGCCACCCGCCGCCGCCGCCGCCACTGCTGCTACTGCTTGTGCCCGACGCGTCCGTGGTTGCCGCTGTAGTGGATGGGGCAGGCGTCGGAGCCGCCAACAGCGCATCGTCGCCGTACGAGTACGACGGGGAGGTGCCGGCGGCGGTTGACGGTTGGCGGGCGGGCTTGGGCAGCGCGTGCGCGGCTGACCAGGCGATCGTGGCTGTGCTGGGCCTGCCCATGGAGTGGCTGGAGCTTGACAGACCGCCTGGGGTGACGAGCACGGAATAGGGCCTTTACGTGTGCGGTCAAAAGGGAGTACAATGCAATCCACGCTCGTTTCCCGTGCACGTGCCAGCAGTTTGCACGGTTTGCGTACGTCAACAGTGGCTCGTAGCGCCACGGGTGCTACAGAGCAGGCGTAAGTGACCTCCTTGTCCCGGTAAGGTGCGCACACGGCAATGCCACGTTCCGCCTGTGCACATTCTCTCCCAGACATGGAGACGCTTAAAACATCCCAATCACGGCCCATCCCCCGGCCCCTCTGTCCCGCTGGCCTCATGCCGCCGCTTGCGTTGGCGGCTGAGGACACACGCCACCTGCGGCCCTCCGCCCCTGCGCCGGCCGTATGGAAGCATGGTCTCACCCCTACCACAGGTCCGCACCGCGCACCCCACCTCGTGTCCCTCCCTCCTCTCTCACCGTACGGCCCACGATGTGTACTCACCGTGCAACCCACCACGTGCCGCAGACCCGGCACGTGTCTCCGCAGCTCCTCCACCAGCGTATCCAGCTCGCCCTGGTAGGCGGAGCTCAGGAACACCTGGGGCACGGAGGACATGAGCGTGTGGAAGCCTGTGTTTCAGGCAACACGGTGTGTTGCACGTGCACGTGCCCGTGCTTGTGCCCCTGCACATGGAGGACGACACTCCCAACCAGAGTAGTGCCCACCATTGCCAGCTCAACGTGAGAGGGTATCTCGCCGTGAGCCTCGCGGATGCTGGTCACAGACTCCTCCACCGCCTCCTTTAGGGATGACTTGCGTGAGATGAACGTGCGCCAAAACGGCTGCTGGCTGGCTGGAGCCTGGGCGCCAGAGGCGGCGCAACAGGTTGAGCTGCTGAGTGAGGGGGGCCCTCCGGGAATTGCTATTGTGGTTGGACGGTGCGCATGGGGTAGGGTTTGACCGAGGCCCCGTTGGCCAGAGACAGTGCGGTTGACGTGGACAAGTCGCGTGGGGAGGCATCCTGCCGCGCACGCATCGCGTGTTCTAGAGCTGCTGTGACATGACGTATACTTAGGATGTAAGTGGAGTGACATGCTGCAGCTATCGCTTTGCGTAACGCTGGCGTGCGGGTCGTGTGGGTCGTCGTTACACTATTCTATGCACAGCTTGACTTATAACCCCATCTATAGCCTTAAATGTGTCCCACCAATGTCATCGGCAGTGTTCATGCGCCCATGTCGCATGCCGGAATGGGCAGGTGCCCAAGTTCTGGGGCCACGTGCCGTCTGTACTAGTGCTAGCTCAAAGTACACCACTTCATAATCTTGGAAGCACATTGTACTCTTAAGCACTGTCAAGCGGACGTTTCCAGAGGGAGAGGGCCCGGCCTACCTCACAGTATCTCCGCCTGTCGCGATTGCGCAAAGAGTAATCGCGAAACTCAAACATTACTTTACTGAGGTAGCTGCTGCGCGCCGCGTCTTTTAAAAGGCCGCTTACTTCCTTCGCGCCTTGCTGATACTCGCCGAGGAGCGGCCTGGCAGCCTCTTTTTGCCCTTTCAAAGGAATTTGCCTGCATGGGCGCGCTATAATGTCTCTGTCTGGCTACGCGGCCGGCGCGTGTACGTTGGGTCGATCGCTGCTGCCGGGCTTCTTGTCAAAGCCGGAGCGAGCCGTAAGCGTAAACCCGTGCGGCTTGTTCCAACAATTGCGGGAGGTCGCGTCACGTCCTGCGGGCTGACTCCCCGCGCGTGTCCATCGCGTGCCGCGTCGTTGACGGCCGTGCGGCTCTCCGGCCGCACCTTAGCAGCGATGGCTCAGCCGCACGAGGTTCCCATCTCAGTGCGGCCCAACAGCCCCATATCGCAGCAACTCCCGCTCAGCCAGCAGCAGCAGCAGCAGCAGCAGCGCGTTTCTCTGCAGCAGGGCTTGAGCGTCCCCTCCTCCCCCACGGGAGGTGCGCCGAAGCCCTCCGGCTTCAAGAAAACCTTCTACAAGCGCAAACTGCCATCGCCCCCTGCCATCGAGTTCTCGTCCCCAGAAGGTAGGCCGCTGTGCTTTCACCTCCCGTTCTAGGTGGGCGTGAGTGGGGCAACGGTACGCCAGCCGCTAAGGCGAAGCGAGCAGTCTATCAGGCGGGTACCGCAGTGGCTGCCACCCACGCACCAACCCACGCATCGACCCACCACATCTCCCCTCCGGCACCTTCCCTCAGGCCGCCAGATCTTCCATGAGGCGCTGGCCGATGGCTCCATGGTGGGCTTCTTCAAACTCATGGAGCAGTTCAAGTAAGCAGCAGCACACTGCCGTGCAAGTGTTGAGGGCTAGGGATGACGGACGACGGTGGCAGGGAGTGGTGGCAAGGTTGTGTTCCGTACGCTCTGCTGTGGAGCCCGAGTCGAGGCCTATGCACGCGGCCACAGCTGCCTGACATCCAGAGCAGCAGCGTGCTGCCAAATGGGCGGTTGCACGGCGTGGTACGGCAAGGCGCGAGGCTGCCCACCAGTGACCCATGGGACCGTCTTCGTTCCTACCAGGCAGCTGTCCAGTGCATAGCAGCCTCTGCCCACAAACTAGTACTGATGGCGATGCGTGGTACACCCCTGCGATGCTGTGCAGCACCCAGGACGAGCCTGCGTTCTGCGGGCTTGCCTCGCTGGCAATGGTGCTCAACGCGCTGTCCATCGACCCGCGGAGGACGTGGAAGGGCAGCTGGAGGTGGTTCCACGAGGCCATGCTGGATTGCTGCAGGTGGGGGCGCTGACCTTCGGAGGACTGGGCTGGGCTGGGTGACAGTGTGCGTCGTCGTTCCCCGGAGAGAAAGTGCTGCAGCGGTGACCATCGAGGTATGAGGGTGTGGGAGGAGGTGCCATTCATGGTAGGGGTGACGTACAGGCGTTAAGGGGATACGCGTCCCCAGGAGGTCCGCGTCAAACGTGAAGTTACACGTGCTTGGGCCATGCACCTCCACTTCGTAAGCGCCCGCCCCCGCCCTGCACCAGGCCGCTGGATGTGGTGAAGCAGAAGGGCATCACGCTGTACCAGGTGGGAATGATGGGGAGGGGGGCCGGGCGCGTGGGTCATCAGATCTACCGCCGCATGGTACGGTGTTGCCCTGTCCCTGCCACTGCCACGCCGCGCCTCATGGGGTCGTGCAATCCTCTTGCGCGTAACCCTATATCCGATGAAGCCAAGTCGTTAGCCCTTGGCGATGGAATGCATGCCCTTTATCGCTGGATGTAATTTTTATCCGTCACTCCGTCCCCGTCCAGGCCTCCTGCCTGGCGCGCTGCAACGGCGCTCGCGTGGAGCTGCGGCCGTACGGCACCATGAGCCTGGAGGACTTCCGGGCCGAGGTGGAGGAGGTGTGCCGCAGCGGGGAGGAGCACGTGGTCGTGTCGTACAGCAGGAAGGTACGACGCTTCCTGGTGCCGTACGGCGAGCCGCTCCCTATCTTGGGGTTGGGGTTGAGGTCGTTTGCGAGTGCGCAGCAGCCGGGCTGGAAGGTTGCGTTTGTTGCTGTGTTGTGGGCAAACCTTGAGCATCATAACGGGTATGCAAGGCGTCGTCGGACTTCAGCTGGCTGCCGCCTCCTGCCCTGCCCCCAATTACGTGAAACTCCAGCAGCCCAACATGACAGGGACTGAGCGCCGACCCGCTGTTCCTGTCCCTGCCCCTGCTCCCCTTCTAGGCCTTCCTGCAGACCGGCGACGGCCACTTCTCGCCCATCGGGGGCTACCACAAGGGGAGGGACATGGTGCTGGTGCTGGACGTGGTGAGCGGGCGGGCGGGGACGGGCGGGATCAAGCTGTGGTTTGGACAGGCGCCTTGTACTGGCAGGTTTAAAGGGCAGAAGCGGGGGTGGGTGTAGCGTACTCGCGTCCGCAATGGGCTGGTCTGGGTGCAGTCCGGCAACCGCAGCAACTCAGCCGCGACGCTCTGAATGTCTTCTGCGCATGAGGGCTACGTAGCCTGCGTAAGGCGAACTAACGAGCAGGTGCCGGTACCATGCGAACCGCCACACCTGCTCCGGCTTATTCAACCAAGTGCCCTCTTCTCCCCCCCCTCCAACCCCATATTCTTATGCAATGTCCTGCCTAAGGCACGCTTCAAATACCCGCCGGTGAGCCACTGCCGCTGGGTATACTGGGACGGACCTTATATGCGTTGCAGCGGTAGTGGCGAGCACTTGCTGCTTTTTGTTGGACTCGGTAAAGTGCCAAAGGCGCTCATGCATTGCAGCTGTACCGTCCGGTAGTTGCAGCCATGCGCGCGCTTCTGCTTCTGTCGCCTTCACCGGACATCGTGTGTCAGTTGGTGGAGGCACCCACGGCACGGCACCTCGCAGCTGCTTGCCGTGCCCTATGTTCGCGTACCCCCCCTTGCAGCACTGGGTGCCGCTGCCCATGCTGTACCACGCCATGTCGTACATCGACCCCGAGACGGGCCGACCCCGGGGCCACATGCGCATGGCCAGCAACCCCCTGCTGGACAGCGTGCTGCTGTCCCTGGACGTACGGAGCGACGGCTGGCGGCGGGCGGACGAGTTCGTCCGGCAGGGCGCGCCGGCGCTTGTACGGGTGAGTGGGCAGTGCGGCGGCGTGCTGGCGCAAGGGGGCGGCCATGCGTCTGCACAGCAGGACAGCCCGAGGTTAGCAAGGTGGCGAGGGCGGCCTCCAACCGGTCACGGGTTTCTGGAGGTGCGAAGCTGAACCCCCGCTGCGTTCTTGTTAGTAAACCCGACCCATGGCTGTGTAGGAGCTGGCGGCTGGTGGGGGCCTGAGCGGCGAGGACATAGTGCGTCGTGTGGTTGACGCCATGCCGCTGGACTCCCTTGAGGCATTCCTGGTCGTACGGTCCGCGGCGCCGCTGTCGGCGGCGGCGACGGGGCACTCCTCCTGCTGCGGCAGCGGCGGCGATGCAACCGTGTGCCAAAGCGAGCCGCCAGAGGTCTTGGCGGCGAATGCGCGGCGGGCGAGCGAGATGGGTACGGCGGCGGTGCAGAGCGAGGCGGCAGCGGCGGCAGCAGCAGCGGCGGCGGCGGCGGCATCACCGCGTGCGGTGGCCCCGCCACCGCTGGCATCAGTTACGTCATGCTGCAGCGGTGGGAAGTCGTGCTGCAGCGGATGCGGTGGGTGGTCTGGCAGAGCAGGGACAACGGCGGTGGCGGTGACAGCGGCGGCGGCAGGCAGTTCGCCCTGCGGCAGCGTGCCGGGGAGCAGCAGCATGAGCAGCGCCGTCATGGCGGCGGCGAGGGCGGTGCTAACAGCGCAGGACAGGTGCATGCCGCTGGCACAGCGGCAGCAGCTGCTTGATGAGATGCGGGGCATGCCGCTGTATACGCTCGTCAACACACACCTGGCCGCGAAGAGGCAGCAGGGGGAGTGCTGCGGCCTGACGCCGCTGCCCAGGGAAGCAGTACCAGCGGCGCTAGCATGGGACATTGCAACGTCCCGAACGGACCCACATCCAGCCCGGCAAGCAAGGACAGCTCCAGTCACGGGCGCAGCAGCGGCGGAGGCTACAGCTACCTTACCGAGAAGGCGGTGATGGCGCTGCTGATCCAGCCGCCGGAGGCATGGCCGGCCGAGGGCGAGTGGGCTGACCCGGCGGCAGCGGCGCAGTGGCGGGCGCTGCTGGCGCCTGCGGGGTACGGGCTGGTGGACGCCGAGGCGTCGTACCTGCGGGAGCAGCACACGCACATTGAGGAGGTGCTGCAGGTGGGCGCCGGCACGAGCCTGTCATACCGGTAGTGTGCTGTGGTGCTGACAGTCACAGGCGTACTCATCTGTGTGTCCAGATGTCCCGGAAGTCCTGCCGTGCACATACGGTAGGTCTTGTAACTTGCCATACACTTCCACTCCTGTAACCTGTCATGGCTACTATGGCAAGTGTCAGCGTGAGCAAGCAGTGACAGCCGACAGTGCGATAGCGTCGGGCGTCGCCGTCGCTCTGTTTGTATTGCAGGAGTAAAGCATGCACTTCCTTTGACAGTTGGGCAGGCACAAGCGGTGAGGGCACGTACACAGCCACATGGTGTCACGTTTACGTTGCTCCACCACCTCCTCAGAGCGGCGACCTGGACAGCACGTGCGGGGAGCACGACTCGCGGCTGGACTGTGCGGCGCACGGCCACGGCGTATGACGCTTCAACAATGCTGGGCTTTTAGGAGGTGTATCTATACGGCATTTCCTGTGGCGTCATCGGCGATGTAAGGATGTTGCCCTAGTGAATGGCAGAGCAACTGCTTGTACCGCAGTGGCTTGGCCATTGCGGTGTGAGAGGGAGAGAGGGTGCATTCGCTGCTGCAACATGGGTTTGCGGACGCGTGAGAGCACAGGGTGTTCGAAAGCAAGGTGGGGTGCAGCAGTGCCTGCATAAGGGGGATGGGGCTGCAGCCGTGATGGGTTGCTAGGTGCTGCAGAATGGCGCGCGAGTTCACCTAGGTATGGTACTGGGTATGGACTTCAGGAGAGGGCATGCATAAGCACATTCTTGGTTTCCCGGGTGGGTGTGAAAAACGCTTTTGCAAGAGTTCTTCTTTGTGAGTGGCGCTGGACTCAGGGTGTCCTCTTTTTAGCTTTGCCGGCTGGGCTACAGGTGGCGCATCTTGTTTGGGAGGCACCACGCTTGTGCTAGCTGCAGTAAGAGCATGCAACAGGCTGCGCACAGCGCAGGCCGCAGCGGTCTTCGCCATGACTTGATACTGCTTGATACCAGGGGAAATGGTCTCCCTCTTGAACGTATGGTTTACATTTTGGGGCCCCTTCCAGAGCCCAGTCCCGTCCCACTCAGGACACAGAGCTGGTCCCAGCCATCAGGGACACGGGGTTTCCCGCCCCTCTCGCTGTCCGAGCGGGCCGCATGCCTTGTGCCAGTGCCAGGGGTGCAACGTGCCACGTGCGTTTACACATGTGCGCTTGCCTCTCGAATGCTGACGGAATCCACGTACGGTCATCGGGCTGGTGTTGCTTTCCGTTAGCGTATTATATGTGGCGGCGTTCTCACACGGTTACGCGCGTAATATCAGCTTATTGTTTTGTTTCGGGCTGGTCGTAAGTGGCCTGCTCAGTGACCCCACCTTCCCGGCTTCCGACATCCGAGAGCTACGGTTGCCACCTTGACTGCTAGAGGTCCGTAAGCATGCATGGCCGGGACCTTGGGCGATACGTGTTGGCTGGATGCATGGCGTTGGCACGCGTACCGGTAATGCACAGCGACACAGATGCTCACTTGCAGGTCCGTAAGTGACACTTACAGTTCCCAAGGGGGGCACGTCCGGAGAGCCAGGGGGCCATAAGGACAACTGGACAAGTAATGCGATGTAATAACTGGTGCGCGGGGGGCAGGGCTTATTCGCCACTACCCACACGCCTCACAGCAGCTCGCAGCCGCTAAGTGTCCAGGCAGGGGAGCCCCCTTGTGCCCAGTGCATCTTCATAGCAGGGTGGTCTCCCCCACGCCCCAGGGGAGAGGAAGCAGAAGTTACAAGAGGGGCCAGGTTGTAAGCATGCAGAGTCAATGCACACCTAAGACCTTTGGGGCAGACCATCCCCGCCTCCGTCGGCTGTCTATGGCGGGCAAGGCTGGGGGGTCAGCAGGAGTGCGGGGTCGCGTGTCCGCCCGCGGTTGGCGGCAAGGCAACGGGATTGCACGAGGAGTACGGCAGGCACCAAAACCCGCGCCCTGACGGTGGCGGGCGAGAGGCGGGCCGACCATACGGATAACGCAGCGGGGAGGATCGAAGGTTCCAGGTAGGGCCTAGATCGAAGGTTCGGAATCTGTGGAGACGGTTCCGGAAGCGTCTCAGCGCAATCTAGAAGCATCTAAGAACCTGCTGGAAGATGTACATTGTACGAGAACGTTCGTTGTACGGCACGCAGGGGGTATATAAGGAGCAGTGGTTAAAGGAGGGGCCAGGGTGGAGCACGAGAGTCCATGAACACCTAAAGACGAAAAGACCTGTGGGGCAGTACGTACATCCCCGCCTCTCGCCACCCATGCAAGGACTCCACTACGCACCGATCTAGGTCACTGGAAGGGCCACACGGCAATACCCCCCCTCATTAGACGGACCTGGCATGGGCAGGCGCGCAAATAGCAACCGGCAACGGACAGGTGAACTAGGCGGAGAGTCAACATCAGGCGGACCCGACACCAGCACACGACCCCCTGGGCCGGAGGCAAGGAAGGCATGCGTGGCAGGCACCGCGCCCCACCCCCTAGGGGCAATGCCAAGCACAGCAAAGGACCGTAGGCCGGTAGGCGTGCCCAAAATTCTGCTTCTTTTTTTCTGTGGAAAGGTTTACAGGTGAAGAGACGGGAGAGGACAGGCCAGCGGGACCTCAGAGCCCGACCAGCACAGGCAAGCACCAACACCACAAAACGTCCAAACCCAGTGCACCCCGGACTGCAAAAAGGGAACACCTAGAGAAGGAGAGGACCTGAAACCAAAACACCACAGAACAGGGGGAAGAGAACAAGCCCTAAGACACCAAGGGCAAGGGGAGTTCAAAGAAAAAAGGAAGAGAAGGGATCAGGGAAAGAGCAACGGAACGACAAAAGCCCCCAACCCCCAACCCACCCTCCCGACCACGCAGAAGGTCTGCTACTACCTCAGCGGAAATACGAACCAGCGTGGCACGGGCAACACGTGTGTCGTCACGGGACTGGTAAAGGCGCTGGCGGCCCAGTTCAAGGGCCGCAATACAAGCAAGGCACACCACATCTCACACAGGCTGCACGGCAGGACTGCGTCACACGGACAAACCACGACCAGCCAGACGTGGTGAGGCAGCGGCGGTACACCAAGGACCTCATGCAAATGGGATCGCAAATTAGACGCACCAGGGTAGTCCCAGAAATGGTGCAAACGGGGCTCCCGAGACATACGGGCACCACAAGGACACGACGGCGCACGCCCAGGGTCCCGAGCCATTAGGGGTATATAAGGCCCCGTCGAGCCAGTTGTTCGGTAGTACCGACCGCAGGATTGAGCGAAGACGAACGCTGCTTTAGACCAACTTAGCCTAAGCACATCTAGCTAGAGCTATTGGCCGTTGCGTCGGGCGGTGCAGGCTCCGGGCCTATCCTGCCCGTAATTGCTGCTTACTTTCCGAAGCCCCTTTGGCGGGCCGAACGGTTGTAAGGTGTCGATTGGGCGCCGGGAGACGCAGTCTCACGATACATTGGACCAAGTTGACACCAATATCCATTGTAACATACATACGGAGAGAGAGCCGGTGTGATGTGTCTGTCCCTCTGGGCTGCCGGCGAGCGCCCGGCACGGCACTCACTTTCGAGAGATGGACGGTTAATATGAGTGAAGGGGTGAGTACAGGGCGCGAAGGTGAGTACAGGCGGTGGGGAATGCGACGAAGGCAATGTAGGTGACTGTACAGGATATTGGTCGGTTGAAGCATGCGTGATGACGAAGGGCAGCAGACACGCGGCCCAGCACGGCACGTGCTGGTTGTTGAGGAGTTCTTTGTCGCGTGCGTACACAAAGCCCAGTGCGCGGCAATGCGCGAGTGTGTTGGCAATATGTAGTTTTGTAGTGGAATGTATTGAAGTGCAAGTTTGAGGGGTGGTGGGCGTAATACACACGCGTGACTTAAGCGAGCACTTACCTAGTCTGTGTGAGCGGAGGCTCATACGCCTTGCCTCTGGGCAGAGCTGTCAAGCGCTTATGTTACTGACCAGGGAAGGGGGCGACGACCCTGAACTGGCATGCAGGTCCCGTACACTTGCATCGGGTGCCAGACCTGTCATCTGGTAGGGGTCGTCAGGTGCACGCTAGGTAGAACACGGTTGCAACTACTTAGTAGGAGGTCCGAGTCCTTCTGACCCTGGACGTCGTCGCTTGTATGCCTTCCAATTCTCTTCTCGCAGTCTTCAATCCCTCTCGGGCGTCTCTTCCAGTGAGTACGCTGGGCCTTGAGGTGTAGCAGCTGCGCGGCCGCCTCGTCCAGCTGCGAGCGCATGGCGGTGCCCTGCCGCCGCAGCCGGTCGTGCTCGCTCCTCCAGCAGCTCACTGTGCAGCTCCTGCTGCCGGGACACCTGTGCACGCAAGAAGCAGGGCCCGACCGTGTTGTTGATTTGGTGCGAATTCCCCTCTTACTGAGCCATAGCACCTGGCATGCAGATCGCTGTTAAAGACAAGGACTCGAGGGCAGTCGGCCCCTCAGTTTCCTCCCACCTGCTGGAGGCAGCGGCGGGGGTCAGGGAGGAAGCGCATGGGCAGCATGTTGGAGTGGATGCTGATGGGCCTTGCGACACGCCGGCGGGTGGTGCGGATGGGAGCACGCTGGGGCCGGAGGTGGAGGAGGCGGAATGGCGGAAGCGGCAGGTGGGGTATGTGGGCGGGGGAGCTCGGATACACGGGGGCAAAGTGTGGGCTGTGTTGCGACCGCACTGGACTGCATGTCCCTCGCTGTCTGCGCCCCCGCAAATGTTTAGGGCCAGCACGAGTGGGACAACTTGCATGACATAGCAGTTCTTATATGTAAAGATCTTTGTCGCGCTTGCTTGCAATCGCAGGAGGAGATCGCGAGGCAGCGGGCGGAAGCTGCGGCGGAGCGTGAAGCAGCCCGTCGCGCGCGGGCGGCGGCGGCGGCGGCGGCTGCCAGCGTGCGGTCCGATGGTGCGGCCGGCGGCGGCGGCGGCGACGGCGGGCGGCAGGGCTCGCTGCCCCCGGAGCTGGAGGAGCGCATCCGTGCGCGCCTTGCCAGCCACCAGCAGCTGGCCAGTGCGGCGGCGGCAGAGGCGGCGGCACGGGAGGAGATTCGTGTGCGGGTGGGTGGACGCGTACCGACTGAAAGGCCAATGTGTTGACCGAAAGGGGTACCGAGGAGGCGTACCGTATGTAACGGCCCGCTGTGCTTGGTGTTTGTGGGGCGCCGTTGGCTTTGCTCCCGGACGCGGTGCAGTGCAGCGGCTGCAGGTGCTCACGGAAGCTGCATGCGCACCCACCCGCACCCCGCCCGCTGATGAGCACGTCCGCAAACGCCCGCAGGTCCGCTACCAGCTGCAAACGCAGCACCGGGATGCGCTGGGACAGAGGGACCTCAGCCGACTCCTCCGGGAGCTGGGGGTGCTGGCCAAAGGTAGGCGGGAGCCGGGAAGGGCCTGAGCGGCGGGGAGTGGAAAGGACTCATCAGACGCGCAGGGCGCGCAAGCGTGGTGCTGTAACATGGCTTAGTTCATGCGTGTATTGTGTTGGGCAACGGCACGCGCTCTGGCTGCCTGGCTTTGCTCGCCTTTCGCACTGTTGGTGACGGGAAATTGATTGCCTGCCTGGCCGCGCCCTCCACGTGGCACGCAGGCACGGTGCTGCGCACGCGGGACCAGCGACTCAAGGCTCTCAAGAGTGCTAAGATCCGCTTCCACCCCGACAAGGCGCCCGGGAGCATCGAGGTGCGGCGAGGTCACATGAGCATGGTCCTGACGACACGGTGCACTGCTTGGCGCACCACATGCATGCATAAAGGCACGCTGCGCTGCTCTGCGTTGTTGCGTTGGAATGCTGGTGGCTACGGTAAGGTATATGCTACATGCTATATGCTATATGCTATGTTACAGTTACAGTTACAGTTACAGTTACAGAGATACAGACCCCGTGAGGGGGCACGTCCGGAGAGCCAGGGGGCCATAAGGACGAGTAGTGCAAAATAATAACTAGTGTGCGGGGCGGCGGGGCTTATTCGCCACTACCCACACGCCTCACAGCCGGCCGAGCACGCCGCTGGAGGATACGATGCCTTTCTTGCCATACCTCGTCCAGGAATGAAGCAAGGGCTATGGGGGGTGCCTCCATGATGATCGAACGCATGTCCCTCTCCTTAAACCGGAGATCACACTCGTACCGGTCTCGAAAGGGCTCGTAAGCAGGGCACTCACATAGTACATGCAGTTCATCCTCAACGGCTTGCTCATCACCACAAATGCGACACGTACGGTAACGACGCTCACACCCTGTGGCCGGTATATGCTATGTGCAGCTGCTGGTGGCGACAGCTTGCAGGTGCCATGCATGTTGACCGGCGTCGGGACTTCCTGCAGTACTGTCGTATTTCTGACGCCTCCTTTGTTGCAATCGCAGGCGTGCGTGTATGCGGAGGAGGTATCCAAGCTGCTCAACAGCTGGGAGGTGTGAGGCGCGGGCAACGTGTGGCCACATCCAGAGTGTAACTGCTTGTTGGCCGTAGGGCTTCTAGGACAGGTGATCCGGTTGAGGGTGGAGATCGTAGCATTTGGGGAACGCATTTGTGAGCAGCGCATGCTCGGTGGTCGGCAGCACCTCGCAGCAGGGGCGACGTATCCAGGTGTGCTACGCAGCCAGGCTCCCCTGATACCTGCTTGACAATATGGTATTAAAGCGCAATTGTATGGCTACACAGCCGGGCTGTGTCATGCCTGTCGCGTGCACGGCATGTGCAAGGGAGCCCCGGTACAGGGCGTGCTGGCATGTGGCCTTTGCTTGCTGCTGGGGTACGGTACTCGCTGTTGGTTCAGCAGTTCCCTAGTTGATACGGTATGCCTTGACTGGGACGCCAAGTGGGCTGCCTTGACTCGCTTGTACCGCCAACGGCGGTGTGTTGTGCACTAGCGTTTTTGGGGGAATGGGAAGAAGGGTTTGTGGATCTCTAAACAAGACGAAGTCAAATTATGCATGCCTGCATCGGGACACTTGTTGCATGAACGCTGTGGGAAAGGTGTGCTCCGTTCTTCGGATCGTCCCAGGCGGGATGTGACTGTCGCCCAGTTGCATTACGCCGTCGTTAGGTGATGTTGCGGGCGGCATATTCTGAAGCTGCTCCATGGAGCGCCGCTGAATTGCATATTGTGCGATGGGCATACCCCTGCAGAACACGGGTAACGGGCTCGCCTGGCTCTCCCATGCTGCATGCAGACATGGCACTTGGCAATATCGCTAGCAGCACCCTACAACAGACGGTACGTTGTACGTGTTGTGCCGCTTCTCTGCTGCTGCTGAAGATGGCGGTACCAGCTAGTAAACCGTGGCAGCAGTACGGCCCCATGGACGTAGCGTCAGCGCTGGGATATGCCGTGACGCAAATAGAAGCGACTTTACAACCCAGTACACGTCGGCTCGGTCCGTTCTACAGAATCAAACAGTGTTGCGAGCCAACTATTCGTTCCCGCCGCTTTCGGTTCCACTGCGCTTTTTTAGCAGGCGGGAGAAGCGCTGTTCGCTGGGACCACGCTACCACAATGCTGCAATAACAACAATGTTGTAGTTATTTTCTGAGAAGTGTGGCCTGACAACGTATACAGCAGGAGCGGACCGCAAGCATGCCGCCTTTACGGAGGTCTGAAGGGCTTGGCGCGAAGGAGAAAAGCGCTGCAAAGGATGACACCCTTCCAAAACGGACGCTAAATAGCAAGGGCTTAACTCGGTAAGTGTATAACAGGGTTGCAGAGGCGCTGCGATTACCGACACACAGGGAGTAGGCCCCCACCGCTCGAGGTGCCCCTGGGGCCGCAACCCCCGCGTTCGGCCAGTTGCGCCATCGAACGCGACTCCACACTTCCTCGTCCACCGCTCTGCTGGCTTGCAGGAAGCCAGCGAAGACGGTGCAGTTGCTGGAGGGCACGCCGTGCTTCCTGCCAGCGTGTCCAGGGTGGCTCAAAGCCCCCTCCATGTGGTGAGCGCGTGAGCCTTAGCCAGCGCGGACAGGCGCGGGGACGCGGGCATCTGTGGGCATAAGATGAGGACTGCGGCAGTCCCTTATCCTTTGAAGACAGCGGGGACAGATCCCCAGGTCGGGCTTGTGGCACGGAAGGGCTTGGCCTTGACTCAGCCTCAGCACGTGCCGAACCCGTCCCGTGGCGCTTTGCCACACCGATGGTTTTGCGTAGCGCGTGCGGTGCGGGATGCAGGCATAATGAGCCTGGGACAGGCACACACCCAGTACAAGCACCCCGTGTTGTTGCGCATGCGGCAACGCTGTGTGTGGCGTGCATCGCCGCCAGCCTAGCCCCTGCTTCGCATCACCGCATCACCTGTGCGATGCAGCAGCAGTGCTCTCTGCCTCACCTTGGACAGTGCCCACCCGCCCGTTGACCGCACTACCTGCCCCCAGGTCTCCACCGATGTCGCCTCGCGTGGTGGAGCGCACGGTCGTGGGTGGGTGGCCCAGAGTGGGTGCAGGAGTCTGTGGTGACATGGTGCGCGTTCAGTGATGTCTGCATGCTGGCAGGGGTAGACAGGTGCAGCGGCGTCGTTGTGTTTTGACGCAGTGCCTCACAGTCTCCAGACGGAGCGGTTGGGCCATGTGAGGCCGACCCCGGAGCGTTGAAATCGCTCCCTGTCTGGCGCCAAGCCGGGGCAAAAGCCTGCTCCCAGTAAAGTGCGGCGCTGCCAGCCGATGACGCCGACGTTCCCTAACTCACGTGGTGCCGTCCTTCCACAAACGCACGCCCCCCAGGCACTGGGCGGTACGGCAGCGTGAGCATGCTACGGCATCGCGCCACGGGCCACAGGGCGGTGGCCAAGCAGTTCATCCGGGAGAGGCTGCTCAGTAGCGCAAGGGTGCAGGACAAGGTGCGGGGGTAGGGTGGGGGCAGGGTAGGGTTAGGGTGGGGGAACGAGCTGTAATGCCGCGTGCGGCTGCCGCCCGGCACTGCGCAAGGCTAAGGTCATCGTGCGTGACCGGATGCACGTCGTGGCAGCTTTCGGCCCAAGCGTTGCTGTGGTGTGCGGCACGGAGTGCATCGTGCACGTCGGTCCTTTGCTGTGGTGCCGTGTTGGGTTGAGGATGGGGTGGGGGCGGAGAGGCCTGGGGACATGCAGCAGCGTCGCAGGCTCCAGCTGCCCTGCACTGTCCGAAGTGCTTGAAAACATCATCTGTATTCGAAAGATCTCCCGCATATGGTTTTCGTGCCGACACGATTGCTTCCGCGTTGCTGCTGAAACCCCCATCCACGCACCGCTGCACCAAACCTGCCCCTCTCGCCCCCCCCTCCCTCCCTCTCCCTCCCTCTTCTGCCAGGTGACCAGCGAGTGGCGCGTGCACAGCTCCCTGGAGCACCCGCACATCGTACCGCTGTACGGCGCGGTGGAGGACAAGCATTACGTCACGTTGCTAATGGAGGCGCAGGAGGGCGACCTGCTGACGCACCTGGACGAGCAGGTACGGCAACGCCCTGCCCCGCCACATTCCTTTTTTCATTCGTGAGAAGTTTACAGGGACCACTTGCAGGCCCCCGGCAGCTGCCCGCTCAGACCATTACTTGGCGTGAACTCTGGACATGGACATCAACAGGGATGGCATGAGACACGCCGCACAGCAAGGGTGCATTTTGGTTGTCGCACGCAAAGCATGCATTGGTTGATGCGGCTCAATCCCTCCCGTGTGCCCTGCCCGCCGGAGCCCACCGCAGCACGAATGAACCACACCCAGCAGTGCGCTCCCTTCCTCTCGCCCAGACACCGGCTAGCACCACGCCCCTCTTCCTTGCCCCACCGCCAACCCCGTCGCCTCTAGGAGCACGACGCCACGCTCCATCCCGAGTGTCCCGGCGAGCTTACACTGTTCTGCACGCACCGCACATCCACGTAGAAGCCCCACCTCGCCCTACCCCTCGCACCGCGCCTGACTTCTTCACACCCCGCTCCCCACCCTGCACCTCCACGCCTGCTTCCCCTCACCCCTGCCCCCTGCCCCTTCCCTCCCCCACCGGCCCGCAACCCCCAGGAGCAGGACGTCATGCCCGAGTGCGTGCTGCGGCGTGTGGTGACGGACGTGCTGTGCGCCCTGGCCTACATGCACGAGATGGTGGGTTTAATGGGCCGTGAGCTGGTCGAGCATAGCGAAAAATTAGCGTGGTGCGATTGTGTAGGTGGCTGAGAACTGTGAGAAGGAATGTAGCCTTCCGGTTGGGTGCAGGCTGCATGTGCACGTGGGGTGTGTGGATGGGAAGCACGGACGGCCGGGGGTCCCTTGCGACAGGCCCTCGCTAACCGACGCCTTGGGCTTTGCCTCCCCGCCTCCCGTTCCCCAGGGTTTCGTGCACCGGGACGTCAAGCCTGAAAATGTGTTCGCAGGGCCGGAGCCGGCCGCCGGCCTGCTGCCCGCCCGCACCCGCGCCGCCTCCGTACCCCGCACCGTACGCGGCCCCGCAGGGCCCCCACCGCCCATCGTCGCCTCTCAGCCGGGGATAGCCCGCGCCGCCTCAGCGCCCTCAACCTCAGCTCCCAGCAGCATCCATGCTGCACAGCCCAGCAGCAGCAGCAGCAGTAGCAGCAGCAGTGGGAGCGGGGGCAGCACGTGGATCCCCCCGCCTCGGCCGTCCATCTATCTGCCCGGGAGGCTACCTCCCGTCATACCCAGATACCCTGGGACAGCGGCTGCGGCGGGGACAGGGGGACTTGCAGCCGGGGGGCTCGTGGGCAGGGGCGGGGGCCTGGGCGTGGGTGCGGGTGGGTTAGGAAAGGGGCAAGGGGCACGGGCTGGGGCGGGGGGCAGCAAGGCGGCGGACGGCGCGGGCGTGCGGGGGCCGCTGCGGTGGCGGTTGGGGGACTTGGGCAGCGCAGTGGAGCTGCAGGAAGTTGCCCGTGACGGGGCGCCGGGGCTGCACCTGGAGGTGAGGGGGAGGGGCGGAAGGTGGGGAAAGCTGCATGGAAGGTGGAAGAAGGTGTGGCGGGCGCGTTGGCGGGCGGAGGGTCGGAGTTGTGCAACAGCAGCGGGAGTGGGTCTCGGAGTGGGGCGGTCGGCCGGTCGTGCCACTGCTCGCAGCCTAGCGTGCCTACGCCCGACAGGCATTGTGGGGCTTACTGATGTTCAGGACGGCGGGTAGTCGTACAGTAACTGGCCTTCGAAGGTCGCGGCCGCTGGTTGCATGAGGCCTGGCGGAAGCAGACGGACCAGGCGGTAGTGCTGCTGCCGAAACGGACGGGCCCCAGTATCTTGGCCCCGCATGCAGGTGCATGTTCCGCAACAACCAACCTGATGTTACTCGTCCCGTTCCCCACCTCTTCCGCAGTCCTCTCAAACCCCCCGCCCTCTTGCCCACAACCCGGCCCGCCCCGCCTCCAGGGCTCTGTCCCCTTCCTGGCCCCCGAGTACGCCGAGCTGTGGCTAGCCACCAGCCGCACGCGGCAGCAGCTGCAGCAGGCCACTTCACCCAAGGTGCGGTGACATGCGGCACGTGGCGCAGCTGCATGCCTGCCTTCCTGAAACCCTGTGCTCCTGGACCTCTGGTATCCTGTTTGTGGGCGTGCCATCAGGTGCAGGCCGTACAGCTGCCCCGTGCCCACAAACCCTCCCAAGACCAGCGCTCTTCCAGCGCCCTTCACAACCCCCCGTAGACCCTAGCCCTGTGCACAGCCTTCCCCACCCTTTTCTCACACGCACCGATTCCGCTCCTCGGCGCTCAGCTGCTCTACATCTCCTGGCCCCTCCCGCCACTGCCCATCCACCCACCAGCTCGACATCTGGGGTGTGGGCGCGCTGGTGTACGACATGCTGCTGGGCTACCCGCCGTACAGCCCGCCGGACGGCAGCGAGCCCGCCCTGGAGGAGCTGGTGGGCGCCATCTCCTCGCCGGAGCCCGTGGCCCTGCCCGCGCCTGACTGCCTGCCGCCGCGCAACCAACAGCAAGCTGCTGCTGGTGCAGCAGCTGGAGGCAATGGTGGTGTATTAGGTGGTGGCGGCGGGCGTGTGCTGTCGGCACATGCGGTGGACTTCCTGCGCCTGACGCTGCAGAAGCGGCCGGGGGCACGGCCCTCCGCGGAGGAGCTGCTGAGGCACCCCTGGCTGGACGCGGTGTGAGGCAGGGGGGCTACTATATGCTGGTGGTGAGGAGGAGGCCGTTCGGCAGCGGGGGCGCGCTGGAGCAGTGTGCGGGTGAATGACATTCCATAGTGGGGCAGGAGAGGCGCCTGGTGGCTTGGATACGGGGGGAAAGGGGAGAGGAAGAGGCAGGAGCGGAAGGATGTGGTGTAGTGGTTGGCATCAGTAATTCCGGTAGCTTGGCTATTGTCTATTGCGTCGGCTGAGGGTGGCCTCATCCCTGGCAGCGTGCTCGTACATGTGAGGTTGCGGCGTTGCGCATGGGGCCCTGGGCTTTTGGCTGGCAGTTAACGTGCGTCATTGCTAGTGGAAAGCGGGACAACAAGACGGGGCCCTGTCCATAAGTGCATGCAGTGGCGGGAGAGGTGTGCAAAGGGAATGGGCCGCGGTCCGTGCTGTGGGTCCAGTATGGTTGGCGGTTGGGCGGACGAGTTGGTGGTGCCGCCGTGCAGTACCTTGAGGAGGGTCCTCGCCCTGACGGCAGGTACCATGTCGCGAAATGCCACGTGGCTTATCGGACGGCTGTGTAAGTTAGGGGAGCCACAGCGGCGGGGAAGCTCACGTGTTGCAGTGTGTGGGGGGCCAACGGGACACGCGCGCATGACGGTGTAGAAAGAGGCAGCCGTGCAAGCTGCGCAACGATTGTAGGAGCTGCATGCGCGGCTGTTGGGGCCTGGTGCTGGAGCAGTGGGCAGCGTGCAGGGGTGAGCGGCGTGGATACGGCATCGGGGAGGCCGTGTTTGCGTGCGTGCGTGCTATCGAGGTATAAACCTTGGTACCGAGGTCGAGGTCGAGGTACAAACCTTGGCACCGAGCTTGTCGGCCCTTAAGCCTCCATACAAAGGGCGTTTTTTGTGGGTCAAAGGCCCCAGGCATGCCCCGAGCAGGGACTCTGTGGGGCCCGTTTTCCCCAACTGCGAAGCGAGAAGCTGCTGGCAATCAATCCTCCACATAGTGCACGGTCTTCATACGTACGCACACATACTTACGCACACCGAATGCTGAAACGGCTGCACACACCGCACATACCTCCCGTGTGACTGCACATTGTGACTGCTCAGAATGTGTATTAGCGATGGTTGCGTTTAGGTGTGGTTTAGCGGCGTCGAGTTGCAGCAGACGGTCGCGTGGCTTGGCGGGCGTGACACATCTGCAGGGCAGGCGATTAGCGCCCAGCTGCCTTGTATGCTCGGCATTAATGCATATTGTGCCTGGCCGTATCTTTGTGAGAAGGTTGCGTGTGGCGTTCAAGCGCCGTGGTCACTCGCTCGTCAAGTCACAAGCCTCGCAAATTTGCCATGTCACTGTGGGAACCAGCACTTATACTTGCCAGCACACAGGTCCAACCATTGTTCCGCATGCAATTCCAAGACACACACCCCAAATTCAACAACTCAGGTGTGGCGTGTTTTTTTGTCCTGCCAGGTCCTGCAAGTACACGCTACAAGCCACTGCACACCGTTTCATCAGCTCTTCAGCATGACCTCCCACATGCCTTGCGTGCTGCTCCAACCTCCTGCCCTTGCACCCTTTTTGTCGTACCACGATCATCTCAACATCCACCACCGCCACCAACCCACTGATGCCGCATTCCTGCTCTGTCTCCTTCCCCCTCAGCCCATCTTGCCCTCAGACAGGTAGCCTCCACCCCTCCCCCGCATACCGTACTGCCCTGAGGTTCAGCCCTGGCCTGCTGATGGCGCCCAGCCGTTTGGAATGCAAACCTCTGAATCTTCAAAGCTTTTACTCCGCCATATACTTCATAAGCCTGATGAGGGGCTGCATGTAGGGCTGTAGCTTGGCCTCCACCGGCACCGCGCCGCTCTCCAGCACCTGCAGGACGTGCTCAGGGTCGTCCACATCGTCCCCAGCTCCAATGAAGATGCTGCCATCGTCCTCCTCCTTGAACTCTAGCAGGGCCTCGTAGTCGCTCAGGCTGAGTCCCGTGCGCTGCACGGCAGCCTTCCATGCCACCTTGATCCACTCGCACAAAGGCCCTGGCGTCGTCGTCGTCACCCTCGTCAAGCTCTAGCGCGTCCAGCAACGAGAGGACGCTCTCCACCGAGTCCACCTGCGAGGCTGCCTGCGGCTCCCGCGCTTGCGGCATCGCCATGAGCTCCCTGTAGGCCAGGTGCTGGAACGCCGTGACGTAGTAGCGGCACCTACGATTGACATCAAGTATATATTTAGCTGAAGGGAGAAGGTGCACGGCTATGGCACGCAGCAACTTGTAATCGGCGTACTTACTCGGCCGCGAAGAGTTCGTAGTCCTTCAGCTCATCATGGAAACAAATGGCTTGGTGATAGAGCTCTTGGGACTGCACCAGTGACAGCTTCTCCGCGCATCCCGTGACGACATCCTTCTCCTCTCGTTCGGCTGTGGCATGTTGATGAAGCGCTCTTTGTTGATTTACGATATGTCCGATGTCGTTCTGTCTTGCTTGAGGGTACGCGGCGGGGTCAGCCATACTGAAAACCGGCGACAAACTGGTACTGTAGACCGACACTCAAGTATAGCGGTTTGCAAGAGCTGTGCAAAGTATGTGAGGGGGGGCAGGAGGACAGCTCGAGGGGGCGTGAGAATAAGTTGAAGGGGCCGTGAGATTAAGCTGGGGAGATTACCAGACCCAGGGGACCAGACCAGAGATTAGCGGCGGGGGGGCCGAGATTGGATTGGGGGTTGCTCTCTGCTTCAGCACCAGCACCGGCCGTCCGACACGACACTGCTTTTGGCATACGGTACATGAAGGCAGTTGCTGTTTGCCTTGCCTGAGCATCTGGGTTGAACCAACACGGGCATAAGCGGTCGGGCGTCACAGTCGTGGGCTGCCGCTGTGCCAGCCTGAAGGATCAAAACCGGTCGATTGTCTGCTTCTGGCGTGAAGACTGTTGGCCCTTTAGCTCGCATATAGATCTCGCTTGCGGAGGGCCGAACCCTGGTCTTATAGGCTTTAGGGACTGACTGCTAGCTTGGGGACCAGCAAGCATCATCACGATCACGAGTGCAGCCCGCACGCACAGCTCACTGGGGTACCGGTCGCCCGTTTGCCATGTATGGTCACCCGACGAAAGGGGAGCACCACGCAAGCTGGCCCGACATCAATTCAGCACAGAGTGCACTGGTCTAATGCCGTCAAAAACCTTCTGGCTACCGCATCGTCAAAACCTTCAGAACGAAACTGACACCAAGGCCAACCCAAAGGACCCTTGTACAGTGCCGCTCGGCTGTAACAGCTGCGCAGGCACCCTCAGAAGAACCTGAGACAGACGATGCAGTGCAACCTTGTTGTTGGGCAACCTCCGATGCCGTACGCATGTGCTGTTTTGCGTACGCCCATCGGGCACGTAACGTAGAACCTGTTGCCCAATTTGTTAACACGTGTAACCGAAACTCCTCACACGAGAGCGACCCTGGATCCACCACAATGCCGGACAGCCCAGAACACATGCCGCCTCACCAAATGCAACACACGCAACGAGTGTGGAAAGGATGGAACACTGGACACGCAGAGGTCATTGTGCTGCGTTTGCTCAAACAGGGCAAAGACTTCGCACAACACACAAGGCAGGTAGGTCATGCAGGCAAATGACGCCGCAGGTACGCACAACAGGACCGCCAAGGCAGCGATCCGACTGTCATCATTACCGATACGATCCAAATCTACACAAAGCGGATAGCTCAGTACGGGAAAGGAATGGTGGCTGTAGCATCTCGCCGCAAGGCAACGCTATGGAACCCAAAAGGAGTGTAGGGGCCCAGGCGCTAACCCACGCGGCCACCCTGCCAGCTCACGTCAGCTCAAATGCGCTTTCGCTCCGCTGACACACACCCCGGGCACCCGCAGCTCGCCCCGACATTCAAAGCACAGGCTCCCAACCCAATACCCCACTTACTACCGCAACCCAACGCACACAATAAAACGCATCCAATCCCGCATCCCAATCTCTTCGCAGACGTGTCTCCTGCGTCATCTTCCTTGTTCTTCCCAACCAGCCGCCAGGCTCACAGCAACCTCCTGCCCCAATCTTCCCACCACCTTCCACCCAGCTTCCTCCCCCTCACTTGTGGATGCCCAGCGCCTCGTTGACGCGCGTCAGCAGCGCGTCGCACGTC
This sequence comes from Chlamydomonas sp. KOR1, assembly GCA_036984285.1. NCBI lineage: Eukaryota > Viridiplantae > Chlorophyta > Chlorophyceae > Chlamydomonadales > Chlamydomonadaceae > Chlamydomonas > Chlamydomonas sp. KOR1. Next base: position 560,369 of record BQMZ01000087.1, on the reverse strand, counting down.
TTCTTGGCGTCACCCAGCAGCATCCACGTGTTGGGCTTGTAGAACACGGGGTTGTCGGCGCCCGCGTAGCCGGCGCCCATGGTGCGCTTCATGAAGATGACCTGCTTGGACTTCCACACCTCGATGACGGGCATGCCGGCGATGACGCTGTTGGGGTCCTCCACGGCGGCGCTGTTGACGGTGTCGTTGGCGCCGATGACCAGGCACACGTCCGCCTCCTCCATCTCCTCGTTAATCTCGTCCATCTCAAACACCACTGCACATCACAGCAACATACACACAACACACATACCGTCAGTACGAGAGTTAGCAGCAGATAGGATGGCAATAAAGACCAGGCAGCTTCGGCGTGCCAGACAAACCGTTGAACGGTGGAACGCAGTAAGGCAATACACCGTACAGGTGCCGTACTCACCGTCGTACGGCACGCCCGCCTCCGCCAGCAGCACGTTGAGCTGGCCGGGCATGCGGCCCGCCACGGGGTGGATGCCGAACTTGACCTGGATGCCCTTAGCCGCCAGGTTCTTGCACAGCTCGGCCACAGGGTACTGCGCGTTGGCCACAGCCATACCGTAGCCGGGCACGATGATCACCTTGTGGGCCTGGGGTGAGAGCGGGGGGATGGGGCGTGGGGGGTGAGAGCGGTGGGTAAAAAAGCAGTTGCGCGGAGCGGTGGCGCGGTCCTTCCCGCCACTGGGCAACACGTGCACTCGCATGCGCCTGAGTACGCTGTGGGTAACACTGTATATGAGATCCGGTACAGCATGGACCCTCCTTGTCGAGGCGCGCAGCACATCATGCACACAAAAGACACACCTAATACACACAAACGCCACAACGCGCACCTGCGTCAGCGCCTCCACCACCGCCGGCGGGTCGATCTCCTGGTGCACGCCCTGCACCACCGCCGCCGTCGCCGTCTTGCCCGCCGTCTCGTAGCCGCCCAGGATGACGTTGGGCAGCGAGCGGTTCATGGCGGCGCACATGATGTAAGACAGGATGGCACCCGAGGAGCCGATCAGCGCGCCCACCGCCGTCAGCAGGTCGTTGTTGAGCATGAAGCCCTCGGCGCACAGCGCGTAGCCTGGGGGATGTGGTGATAGACATTAATTCACTTCCGCGTGCCGGCGTCAGGATGAAGCGCTAGGCTAGGCAAGGTGGGAGACAAGGGGCAGGGCAGCTGCAACAGTAACGCCTTGACAGCAGTGTGGTACACGCCGTAACGCCCCGACAGTAGGATATTGCACTTCCAGGGCGTCACCATGAAGCGCTTGGCGCATGGCGCAACCAGCCTGGTGCCCAGCGGCTGCCAAGACCCACAAGCAACGGCTGGCCCCGGCAAGCTGCCGTGCGCTCTTGACTGCCCGCGGAGTACAGATTTTCACACTAAGACCCGCTGCCCTTTGCAGGTTTTCCGCATAAGAATCCGCACGCCGCGGACAGTCCTTAGCAGCTTGCCACTCCAGCCCCAACGTCCGCAACAACTGCCACACCTCAGCCGCACGCGCATTAACACACCCGCCCGGCCGCCCTTGAATCGACCTTGCCCCGCCTCCCCACACTCAGCCCCCCTGGCCGCCATCCCTGCCTGTGTCCGTCCTGCGCTCAACCCCTACCACCCGAGCACGAGTTAACCAGCCCCACCCACCCGAGTACGAGTTGAGCAGCGTGATGACCACCGGCATGTCCGCCCCGCCGATGGAGGCCGTCATGTGGGCGCCCTTGACGCCCGCCAGCAGCGCCGCCACGCCCAGCGCCGCCACCGCCGTGTTGTGGTCCGAGGTGGACAGGAACAGCGCGCCGCACGCCAGGTTGGCGGCGGCCAGGGCCAGGTTGATCTGGTTCTTGCCTGTTAATACACAATGGGGAAGGGTAGGAGGAGCAGTGCATGGTCACAGCGGCGCAGGGGATGGATTTCGCGGCGGGCCTACGGCGCGGGCAGGGAGCCATGTGGCACAAGGGCTTGAACAATTGCAGGCGTCGCTGGCACGCGGCATGTGCAATATGCACCGTGCCGTCGCGGTCCATGCTAGAGACTCCCGACCTGTGCTGCCAATGCACTCGACACAGGTAGGCGTTGGCAGCGCAGGTCGGAATGCTCTGTGCAACGTCCATTGTGCCTTTGCGGACCGTGCTATATGGCGTGGCACCGGGTTCAGAGGAGAGGAGAGGCGCACGCACCCGGCAGGTTGAGCGGGTCGGACTTGAGCACGCCGTGCAGCTTGCCGAAGGCCACGGCGCTGCCGGTGAGGGTGATGGCGCCGATGACGTCACCCAGGTAGGCGGTGACCTGGGGGTGAGGTGGAGCGGAAGCGTTCACAGCACTAGGTGTTTCTCGCCAACCGCATCGTACAAGCCACACCACGCATTCCCAAACATGATCGGGCCGGCGATCCTGGCCTTGCAGCAAGCTTACTTTTCACGCGCTACGTTCCCAATCGACGCCCCCCCCCCGGTTTCCATTTCCAAACGGTTGCCATTACTACTACTACCACTACCACCCATTCGCGTTACTGCTTTCTTGTTCCCCCCGGTTTCCTCGCGCTTTACGCGTGCACCCCCCCCCGTGTCTAGCGTGCTCCCAGCCAGGGTCCACCAACGTAGAGTCCCCAAGCCCATGCAACTGCAGTACCCGCAGTACCCGCAACCCATGCTAATACACGCGTGTGTTAATACACATGTATCCCACCTTGTGCGTCATGTCCAGCGCGTGCTCGGGGTCCACCATCATGACGTTGGCGATGGAGGTGGCGGCGGCCGCCAGGCCCACCAGCGAGTGGAAGGCGGCCACCATCTGCGGCAGCTCCGTGATCTTCATCTTGCGAGCAATGTAGTTGCCGGTAGCTGCAAGTATACACGGTAGGGCAGAGCGGTGGCGGCAGGAAATGTTCGTGAGACGGTGGAGACGATAGCTTGCAGGACGACCGCTCCGAGAGCGAAGCGACCAACGCAGCCTCGGAACCACGGGGCGCTAACCCACCTGCTCCGATGCCCAGCATGGCCAGCGCCTTGCCACCGTGCCCCACCACCCACACCCATACACCCCATGCTAATACACGTTCATCTCACGCTAACCCACCTGCTCCGATGCCCAGCATGGCCAGCACCTGCGCGTACACGGCCGCGGGCGCCCCCATGATGCCCAGCGTGGTGGCGATGCCGCTGCCCACGCCAGCCATGCCCAGCGCGTTGCCTGAAGAGGGTCAGAAGGCGTTGTGTTGGTTGGCGCTTTAACAATAACAAACAACGATCCCGGACCGCCTACGCCGCTACCACGCTGACCGAAGGCGAACGGCAACGCACCGCCTACGGCACGTTCCCACCTGACAATCACCCCTTGGTGCTTCTCGGCCCACCTGCGCGCGCGCTGCTCTGGTTGGCCAGGCACCCAATGGCGGCAATGCACAGCGCGGAGGACACGAGGTAGGAGGAGGAGGTGAGGCCGGGGGCCTCGCCGCCCGCCAGCAGGCTGCCCACCACGTAGCCGCCCACCAGCGTGGCGGCTGTGGGTTACAAAGAGGTGAGGTGGAGGAAGGTAAGCGGGGTGTGGGTTAAGACGGGGATACAGCACACGTGCCAAGCAAAGTATAGCCGGACCAGCAACCGGAGCCCTGCTCCGCATGCATTCGCGTTGACACCCGACAGCAACGTCGATTGGAAGCAGAGCCATGCACATGCGCGGCAGCGCGGGTAGGGTAAGGTGGTTAGCAACTGCAACCGTAACCGTACAACAGCACCCACCGGGGATGCCGTACAGCTGGTTGTGCTCGATGGGATCGGTGGGGCGCTTGAACATGTCCAACATGCGCTGAGTGATGGTGAAGCCGCCGCCGATGTTGACGGCGCTCGCCGCCACCGCCGTCGCCGCCAGCGCCTGCCCCGCGTTGGTGGGCAGCAGGCCGCCGCCCGCCAGCAGCATGCCGCCAACCGCCGTCAGCCCCGAAACCGCATTAGTAACGCTCATCAGCGGCGAGTGCAGCGCGGGCGTCACGCCCCACACCGTCTGGTAGCCGCAGATGGAGGCCAGGCCGAACTTGGTGAGCATGGAGGAGAAGGCGGCGTTGGGGGAGGTAGCGCCGATGGCGAGCGTGGCGGCGATGGCGGTGGAGGTGACGATGGCGTTCTGCTTTGTGGGCTCGTACAGGTCGATGGGGCCCTCGGGCTTCTTCTCCTTGGTCTCGGTGACCTTGGTGTTGGCCTGCGGGATGACGTTGGCGGGGGGCGGCCAGCGCAGCTCGCCCTCCTCCAGCACCAGGGAGCCGCTGCAGGCGGGAGCAGGTGGGGTAGGGGTTACAGGATAATACACACAGCATCCAGAGGATGTGCATTGAGGGCACGCAGGGTACTGTCAAGAGTTTTGGGCGATGAGCGTAGGTGCGGACAGTCACCCATCTATTGAGTGCTCAAGCACCTGAAGAGGTTGGCTTGTACACAAAGCGCCGCTGCTGCTTGCCACCCGTGCTGCTTTGTGCGTCATGCTCACCGGATGACGGGGTCGGCGTGGTCGATGGCGAAGTGCGCCTTGGGGCCGCCGGTGAAGGGCCCCGCGCTGAGCAGCAGCTTGGAGATGTTGTTTGCGTACAGCGAGGACGACTGGCCGGCCATGCGGCTGGGCATGTCGGTGTAGCCGATCACCGTCACGCGGTTGGGCTGGGGGGCGATAGAGGGTAGAAAGAGTGAATGGGGACGGCCAGGTGGGAACCAGTAGCATGTTGGGCGCGACAAAGAGCTGGGAAAGTGTACACGCACGGTTATTCCGGCGTGCAGGGGTCGGAGGCACACGTGTGAGTCTGGCGAATCCTGCCTTACACTTTCGCGTGACGATGTGGCTCATTTGGACACCTCGAGAGTCCAAGCAGCAGCCGCAGCGGCGGCAGCGGCAACAGGCCTTTCCCGGCGCACTCACCGTGACGAACTTGTCCCCGGGCACGGTGTACTCGCAGTTGCCGCCAGCCTCCGCCGACAGGTCCACGATCACCGAGCCTGCGTACGGCACCAGCATCGGGTCAGGTGCAGTCAAGCTTCTCCTCCTCCTCCTCCCACCGCCCGTGCCCCCTGCCGCAGCCATCGAGCTGTGCCGCACCCGTAAACTGCCGGCATCCGGGCAGCTCCCCCTTGGCACAACGACAGAAGACCCTTCAATCATTTCGTCAGCGCATCCCCGGGCAGTACCAGGTGGGTACTGAGACACAACCGACACAGGACGCTTCCTCCACCATCTTGCCGGCGCCCACACCCCTTCATTCCCCTGCGCCCTTGACCCACCCTTGCGCAACCCGCCCACATCCACTGGCCCTCTGGAGTTTTTCCGCCACCGCCTCTTATTTCGAGGCCCTGCACACACACCCCAAATGATTCCCCACACAAACACTCCCCCTACCCCCACCCCTCTGCCCTGCACCCACCGGCCTTCATGGAGTCCACCATGGCCTTGGTGATGAGCTTGGGCGCGGGCTTGCCGGGGATGAGGGCAGTGGTGATAATGATGTCCACATCCTTGGCCTGGGCCGCGAACAGGGCCATCTGGGGAGATGAGGTGGACGACACCGCGCGTCGTGGTGTTACGGCTTACGGTCATGAATGGGGGAACTGGGCAGGAGCCAAAGCCATGCTGGCACTGGATCGCTCAGGGCGACGACGCCCGCCAACAACGTCACGCTCCCAAGATGAAAAAGTCAACCTTCGAAATTTTGGCCACCTTGTCCCTGCCTCCTCTCTTCGTCATTACCCAGTACAAACGGCACACCAACAGTTCTCTGTTTCCCACCCTTCCCCTCCCTGCCCCACCTCGGCGTCGATGAACGCCTGGCTCATCTCCTTGCTGTATCCGGTGCCGCTCTCGCCCTCCTCGTGGATGTCCACCGTCAGGAACTCGGCGCCCATGGACTTGGCCTGCGGAGTCCAACAAGGCGTCAGTCGAACGGATGGTGTCACGAGTGGCCATCCAGGTCACACTGGGTCTTAACATAGCGCAAATGGCGGCTACGGCAGCGTCGGGCGGTAACGGTACCGATCACCCCTTGCCGCTGAAAAGTACCCTGCTCCTCTCCAAAGCAAAGCTCTGTCTGAAAGACACAAGCCACCTTTTAACCTTTTTACTTTCCGGAAGAGACAACAGCAGACATTGAGGGAGAGAGACTTCGTATACGCTAGCACAGGGGAGGCCTCACTTGCTCCTTGACTGCCGAGCGCGTGTCGAACACCCGTACGATGGCGCCCAGGCTCTTGGCGGCGCCCACCGCCGCCAGGCCCGCCACGCCGCCGCCAATGACCAGCACCTTGGCGGGCGGGATGCGGCCGGCGGCGGTGATCTGACCGTTGAGGAAGCGCTCGAAGTGCTGAGTGGCCTCGGTCACGGCCCTTCATGCGGGGTAGGGACGGGGAGAGAGGATGGGGGATGTGGGTGTGGGGAAGGATACCGGACGCGATGCCCGTGTTTGGGCAAAGAACGCGGTGTGAGTACATTAATTCCCGTATACAATGGGGGACCTCCGGGGCGCCAGTTATGTGGAGGATGGCGCATCCATGCATTCTCTGTGCAGTTCCCTGCCTGCCCTGCGCTGTGCTGCCCCTCCCCGCCCACCTACATCCCGCCCTACCCATCTGTATCCAGCCCTCTGCCCCTCCCCCTGCCCACCTGTACCCCGCGATGTTGGCCATGGAGCTCAGGGAGTCGAACATCTGGGCGCGGCTGCAGGGCACGAACAAAGAAGGGAAACCAGTCACTGAAGGGAACATTGAAACTACCTTCAGGATGTTGATACGACGTTGCTTTAAGAGGGACAAGGGAAGCAGAAGGCGAGGTCGGGAGAGGAAACTCGTGCCTGCCATACGGTGTCAAGATGTACACGCAAACCCAACTGCACCCCCTATGCCCGTGTACCCCACCTGATGGTGCGCGGAATGCAATCCATGCCGATGGCGGTGGTGCGCTTCTTGGCCAGCGCGTCCACCAGCTCCTTGTTGCGGGCGGGGTACAGGTAGGACACCAGGCTGGGGGAAGGGAGAGGGGGGGCGGAGGGAGCGGGATGTTGGCAGCAGGCGCAGGCAGCGGACGAAGGCAGGAGATGCGGGCAAAGGGCACATGCAACAGTGTGCTGGTGGCGTGGTCGGAGGCAAAGAGAGAAGACGGGGCGTGCGGGCTGCGTGCACGAGGTAGAGGTTGGTTTCGGGAGGAGGCACACCAGCATGAGGAGCGGGGAGTGGGGGGTGGGAAGGTACTGCGCATGCTGGGGGTTGTGAAGGTGGGGGTTGTGAAGGAGGCGCGGTGTAGACTTACACGGAGCCCTCCTTCATCTTGTCCACCTCGTTGATGGCGGGCGGCCGCACGCGCAGCACCACATCCGCCGACAGCGCAGAGCTGTTGTCCACCAGCGTTGCGCCGGCTGCGATGTAGTCGGCATCCTGCCGTGCAACGCCGTTAAAACGTACGATCGCTGTGTGAGATACTATGTTGGTGAGCTATGGGGTTCTTAACCCGCAAGCCTCAGGTGTGCTACACAGATGTTTTCAAGGTGCCCATGGGTGTCAACGCGGCGAAGGGCAAGCGGACCAGAAGCCTTGTCTTCTGCTCACCGTAAACTGCGCGTTCTCGCCGGCACCCTTCTCAACAACAACAGACTTGAAGCCCTGCTTGATAAGGGTTGCCACGGCAGCGGGGCTGAGGGCGACGCGCCGCTCGCCAGGCGCGCTTTCGCGGGGAACACCTACAAGCGGCACACATGACGCAGTCAAGTATAAGAGCCAATCATAGCGTACGCTGTTCGCATTTGCAGGAGCACAGGCAGACATGCTTTCCCGGTCAGCGTCACCCCGCAAGTGCACACCTTCCAACACGCGCTTCCGATAGTCGGTCCTGCTGGTGCACCACGCACCACTGCACCACGCATGCCGACTGTTGCATGCACTTACCAACGACCAGGTTAGAGTAAGGGATGGGAACCTTCTTGGGCTTGTCAGGCACGCTGCTTATCTCCCGGTCAAGGGCGATTGCGCTAGGAAGGCGAAAGCCCCCGCGCTGAAGAAGATGAGGCAAGGCACATCTGCGGTGTCATAGCAGAGGTCCATCGGCGCTTCGATTAGCAGGAGCGACAGGGACACGAGGAGGACTAGGAGGCCCGGCATTGCACCTCCGAAAGGAAGTGATCTGGCGCGGCGCAGGCATGCACTATGCCAATTATAACGGCATAATTGCTTTGTACAATTGACACTACAAGCGGTGGTCGCGCAACAGGAAAGTCGCGGCGCTGTCCTGTCTGTGCCGGAAAAGCGTCGACGACTCACCTTTTGGTGGCGCGCTGGGCCTGCCAGGCAAGCGGCTGGCGCATCGACAGCATCCTGAGCATTAACATTATGGAACGTAGTGGGTTAGAGTCACTGCACCCCCCAGCGAAGGCCTCGTAATGGCTCCAAGCGTGTCGGAGCGCAGGGCTCGACGTGCAGGCTCCAACCTGATGGGAGAAAGAGAAGACTTGTGGGCGGACCCCCGAGAAGGGGCACAGGGCGCGCAGCAGGCCGACAGCACCACTCGACTGTTAGTTGCCTTCTGTACTTAGGTAAGTCGCGCTGCTCACCCTTGTTCCTCTGCAACAGATTTGTGAATTTAATTGTTAATTTGATACCTTCGTATATGTCAGGCAAGGCCGCAAAGTCGCCTTTTGATATTTCCGGAACGGGGACGTGTACGGCGACGGAATTGAATGTGCGCACCTGCAAGCGCAAGCAGCCATTCAATAACCTTGTATACATGCCTCCTAGACAGATAATTGAACGAGGTTGTTGGTCCCGTTGATGTCTGTCCCTGTACTTCGAGCATCAGCCTTTTGTTCAGAGCAAGTGCAGGAATACTCACCTTCACTTGTATAAAACGGTACCGATATGCTATTGATCATCCACATTTCGGGTTTTGGCTGACCTTCCGGAACAGGGGAACTCCCCTGTTCCGAGACGCCTGCAGCCCTGCTGCGAACGCGACCGTACCGGTACCTGCCTTCCAGCGTACAGTGGCCCTTGACCACTTAGCATGTAGATATGGGTGACGCGTCGAGGGGACAAGAGTGCAGAGGCCCTGCTTCAACGCGATACCACGTACCAGTGAAGGCTTCAGGACCAGGCCATGTCTGAGGCAAACACCATTGCCAAGCAGCAGCCACCATCCCCCTGATCGCACTACCCTAACCATCCCGCCGCCCTTAGCTCCCTCCTCCTAGCGCCCCCTCTCCCTCATGCATCGCTAGCGGTCTGCACTAGACGAACTAGGAAGCCACGCCAGCCGCCATGCAGCACAGCACAGCACAGCACAGCGCAGTCAGTTGCCAGCAGCGTTACCAATCTGGGCCATCTGTACATCACACCTTCTGCATCACACGGCACAAGGCGCACGTGCACACCTACCACCTGCCACCCACTCCACCCAACGCGACACCGGACAAGTGCCCAGTTCCTCCCCAAATCTTGGCGTTTGCCTAGCCCGGCATTCCCCGCACGTGCACAGCTACCACCTACCACCCACTCCACCCAACGTGAAACCATACACGTGCACCTCCTGCCCGCTCACTGCCTTCTCCTAGCCCTTACCACCACGCACAGGTCAAGCACCAGCTGCCCAGCGCCAGGCACACATTCATACGGGTCATGAGCTTGTCTGTATCCGGGTTACGCATCCCGAGTCCCGCAACAGCATCACTCCACGCTCCACACGGGCAGCACCGTACGTGCGTCACTCGGCGTCCAGCCACTGCGCCAGGGCCCGTGCCGCCCCGCTGCCCCGCAGCTCCCGCCGCTGCTCCGCCGCCTCCTCCCGCGCCGCCTTGGCACGCAGCCGGGCATCCTGCGGATGGGAATGGGGACAGGCAAGGATGGAAGGTGTGTAGTAGGATGCGGTGGTGGGAGGTGCAAACGCGTGTTCCAAAGCAGAGTTGAGAGGACCAGACCCTTGACTAGACCGCCATGGCATGTGCGGTTGCTAGGAAGGTAAGCGCACGAGGACGGAAGCTGTAGGTCCAGCCGCTGACATCAAGGACAAGGATGGAAGGTGTGGGGAGAAGCATGGCCCGGGGAGATGTTGCTGTCAGCTCACAAGGGTGCTGTACGAGCGTCATGCTCCACACCCATTTGTGTGTAAGGCCAGTCGCCGAGCCCCTCTGCCGTACAGTGATGTCATGCGACAGCAGCAGCAGTGGCCACGGCAGGCGCAGGAGCAGGAGCAGAGTGGAGCAGCTGAGCACCACGGATTACTCCACAGCGCCCTAGCAGCTGCAACACAGTCGGCTATGCCACGCGCCCTGGTGCCCACCTGTTCAACGTACGCCAGCCGGAACCGCTCCGCAATGTGCAGCTCCCCCTGCATCCCTCCGCCCTGACCCCGGCCCCGCTGCCGCCCCTCCCCCTCCTCCCCCTCGCCCCACGCCGTGCCCGCCACCTGCACCGCTAGGCAGTCATCCAGCTGGGGCCGTAGTGGCGGCGGCGCCTCGGGCGGCGGCCTGACACGTGTCGGCAGCGGCAGGAAGGGGCACATTGCACGTGGCAGCGTGCCGGCCGACGGCAGCAGCGGGTCAGCGGCGGCTGGGACAGCGTGCACGTCTAGTTGTGGGTGTGCCTGAGCTGGGGCTTGGTCACCGTGTTGTTGGTGTTGCCGTACCCGAACCATGGGGGCTAACGGAACGGCCTCTTCCTGTCTCCCCTCTTCGGCCTGCTGCTGTCGCCGCAGGTGAGGAGCGGTGTACCGACCCCGCCCCTGCTGCTCCCCGCCCGCTCCCCCGCCGCCAGACTCGGCCCTCCCTCCCGCCCCATGCCCAGGCCCCTGCCGCCCGGCGCCGCCCTCCCGCCACGTGGCACCCACAGAGCCTCCCTGGCACCCCTGCTGCACCGACCGCTGAGGCTGCTGACCTTGCTGCTCATGCTGCTGCCCCTGGTGATGCTGCGCCTGGTGTGTATTAAGTTGTTGATGGTGTGGCAACGGTGACGGCGGGGGCGGCAATAGGGCCGGCAGCTCCTCCGCCAGCTCGACGCGTGGGCTCACGGCACGCAGCACGTGGCGGGCCAGCGGCGGCGCGGCGGGCCACACCAGCACCGCCAGCCGCTGCAGACCGCGAGGCTCGCCACCGCCCGGCAGCGTCTCGCCCTGCTGCACGCACTCTGGGGGTTGTAGGATGTGTTTCAGGGGCGTCGGTGGCGGGGAGGCGACACCGGTGCGTGCGAGTGCTCGTGGGGATCATTTGGACAATCCGGTGGGAAGCGTTCAAGGGAGGCCACCCCCAGCTGGGGCAACTGCGTGTGCGGGCGTGGTTGCGGTGAGCAGGACGCCAAGCCGGAGGTGGCGACAGGGCCAGAGGTGGCCATAAGGTGGCGATCAGGCTAAGCCGGTGGAAGCCCATCTCCACCGGGCCTGCTCACCCCACGCTGTCCCACGCACATGCCCATCCGTACACTGCCGCCACCTCGACAACTAGTACCCTGCCGGCTTTGCGCTGACACCCTTCACGCAACTGCACCACTACACACCTGCAGCCTCCTCCCAGCTGTCGAACTGCGGCTCCTCTTCGGGGCGCTCCGGAACCCGCACGTGGGGCAGGATCTCCGGCAACACCTGGAGGAATGACGGCAGGAGGAAAGGCCCAAACGCGTTGCATGCTAGCACTCTATTTCGTTTTGATCAGCAGCCGCGCGGCAGCGCATCCCTTCTCTGCTGCTGGTTGCGCATTTTAAGCTTCAGTGCAAGACCACGCCGAGTGCTCCCACACCCCGAGACCGCTTTGCGCAGCAACCATCTGCGTGCTACACGTCCGCCACCCGCGCGCCCCCACCTCTAGAAGCGCCTCCTCCTGCCCCTTGTGCCCCCCCACCGCCAGCAGCTCCAGGCGGGGGCAGGCGGAGGGCAGCAGCCGCAGCGTGGAGGCGGTGAGGCAGGAGGGCGCGGGCAGGCCCCGGAGGTCAAGGCAGCGCAGTGCGGGCGCGTGCAGCAGAGCCTGCGGAGGACAACGTCGCGCCACGCGTCAAGAGGACGGGCGGGGGCACACCTCACATGGACGTGGCGCGTGATGCACTGAGTTCATACACACGGGGGTGGGGGCCTGCAGCAGGGCCGTGGGCGAGCACGTGGGGCCGTGGGCACGTGGCAGGACCAGCAGAGCAGCGGGCTGCGCAACGGGTCCTCGCAGCAAGCGACAGCAGCGATGGCGCAGCTGACATGGTTGCTGCGCACGGAGCTTGGCCCCACAGCTGGTCCCGCAACAGCGCATCCGTGCTCGCCTCCCCAGGACGACGACACACGCACAACGCACATCACCCTCAACAAGTTGCGCCCCAGCACCCAGCGCCCACCTGCCGAATGGCCCGCTCCGTTAAGCGCACCGGACTCGGGCCCTGCTCACGCCCTGGCGCCGGCCCCAGGGGCCCTGGGCAGCCCGGCTGCTGCTGCTGCTGCTGTGGCGGCGGCGACAGGTCCAGCAGTGTGCTGCCCTCGTCCACAAGGGCCAGCAGCACGCGGTTGGTCAGCACGCCGCGCCGCCTGGCACCGTATGACACGCGGCAAACGGCAAAAGGGCGCGTGTCAGCTGGCAAGACTGGGCATGCACTTTAAATGGGCAGGCAACATCCGAAACCCCTAAAGTGTGGGCCTGTGTCGGCATGGTAGCCCAACCGAGCGACTGTGCCCCCGCCCGGGCAAGCACGGCAGCGGCACTGCGGGATTCGCCGCAGCGGGCACTGGACAAGTACCGTGCCACGTACCGGTAGGCCTGGTCCCACAGATTCCACCGACCATCAGCCCTTCTTGCTACAAATCACACGCATGCCGTACTCCACCTCGCCACGCACAGCAGGCACGCCTTGACGTCCGACGGTAGTAAGGCCACGTGCGCCCCCAGCTGCCCAACCACGTCCTCCACGTGCCTGCCGAGGAACCCGAGGCACAGCGCACGCAGCGTAGGCACCGCCCGGAGCGGGCCTGGACCTGGCCCCTGTGATGATAGTGGTGCTGTGACTGATGCGTGTATGTGGCCCCCGGCCGTGTGAGCCCCAGGCTGCTGCAGTGCCACCGCCTGGCCCTGGGGTATCAGCGGCTGCAGGATGCGAGACACAACCTGCGCCGCACGCGAGGAGCAACTTCCGCTGGGCGTGTTAGCGGTTGTGCTGTTGCTGTTGCTGCTTTTATTGTTGATGGGTGTGGAGCCGGAGTGGTGAGAGGAGGAGGGGGCTGGGGAGCCGCGGGGACGGCTGACGCTGCCTGTGGGTGCAAGGGCGGGCGGCAGCGGTGCCGGCATAAACGGAGCAACGTCATGCCCTGTAGAGCAAACTGCCAGACAGCCCGATGCACTCGAGTTGCAATTTGTTTAGGGATACTGCGGGCCAAGTGCGGCTTGTATGCGCTGCGATGAACGCCACACCTGGGCCGAAGCCCTGCGCCTCCGCGCCTCGCCAGTCTTGTGGGTCGTCAACTGTATTTCTTTGCATCTCGAATCGCGTTAACAGTTCTTATGAGGTGATACTGGAAGTCATCGCTTTGCCCTCCGTGTCGCGGTCACCGTGTGGCAGTCGATGTTAACTTACTTCCACAAACGCATTTAAGGGAGGGAGATAGCACTTGCAGTACGTGCATATGCGCAAGCAGCGCCAATAATGCATCATGAGACACGAACGCAGCGTGCACGACTCAGTGACGGTGCAAGGGAGGGCCCCACGGGAGAGCCCCTCGCCACACGCTGCCACCAATGCTGATGCATGTATCTTCAGCCACAGGCGCAGGTGCGATACAAGACAGGGGCTAGTGCATGACAGGGGATTAACCAGCGGCTCCCACAAGCCCTGCCTTGTGCAGGCTATCACATGGCAGGTGAAGGTTAGGGTGGCTGTCTTCAAGGGGGCCCACGTGTGGGCCTTGAGGTCATTTTTCTTGACATGTGTGGCCCTGCTCCGTACTGACCGGTGTCGAGTTAAAGGGGCCCCCCCTACAATAGGGATGGCGATGAAGCATGCCACAAGATGTTACGCCAGGCTTAAGGGTTCGTGGAGCGGCAAGTGCACACCAATACACCCGTCTGCGTGGCATCTTCGGGCGACATCCTCTCTGTTGCCACCCACCTACAAAAGCGAACCCCGACAGCCGCCCACCGTGCATGGGAGAGAAACACGCCCAAGGGATCAGAGCACCTGACGTTCTTACCAGAAGCTTCAGACAATGCCGTTGCTGTGCGTAGCGCCGCGCATCACCGGCTCATGTACCCACAACCCACGTCGACATAAAACACATTACCGTAGACGCACTGCACGCTTGGCGGCTTCTGCCGCACGGCCGCAAGGCGTTATGAGCTTTGGCCAGCAACACATCCGATAGCGCCCGTGTACATGCACGCAAACTCCGCCGTACCAACAAGTCACACTTCCCAACAACGCTGACAAAGGCTCCCTTTGCATTCCCACTTGCCGCCTCCTGCGTCTTGTAACATAAGCGATGCGACACACAGTTTCCATATACTTGACAGTCAGTCCCTGCTAACTGCTAAGCACAGGCTACCAATCATTACGTACATGGATACAATGATTGCATCAGCGCTGGGACTGACTGCAACGTAGCATGGTTTAGGCACAGCAGGCAACACAAGCCCGCCAGCCGCAACTCGTAGGACCCCCTCACTGCAACTCTTATGTTACTGTCCGTACGGCAACAGAGGGCAACTCAATCAGCAACTCTGCAGTACTCCGCAAAAAAGGCTGTGGCTTCTTCATTGGCCAGCCTTCCTCGTTGTGCCAGCCCCGCCCCGCCCCTTGAGCACGCAGCGAAACGCAGTACCGCATAATGCAACTTGCATTCGGGCATGCGTGCATGAACAAAGGGTATTCGTGGGAACATACGTACGGCACGCCAGCGCTACGGCACGTGCCGTACTCGTGCATGTCTGGCCGGTGGGCTCGGCAACAGCCACGTGTCGTGCGTTTGCTGCACGCCAACCACAACCGAAGTGCCACATGCGTTATTGCTGAACCAGACGACTGCGTCTATCAACAATCCCCACACATATCTGCCGTACACGGCACCCCCAAAGCACATGACTTCACCCGCCTTATCGCCGTCCATCCCATTACTGTCCTACTCCTGCTCACCCACCAGTCCCTACGCCACCTTTCCATCTCGCCCCACCTCCACCTCGACAACCGGCACAGCCACACCAGTCTCCTCATCCAACATCATCACTACACCCCCGTGCCTCCCCTGCCCCGCCGCCTCGCCCCCGCCCCCGCCCCCTCCCGCTGCCTCCGCCGCCGCCGCCACCCTCTCCCGCACCTCCTCCTCGTCGTCCGGCTCCTCGCTCCCCACGTCATGCTCGTACACCTCCAGTACGGGCAGCGCGTTCAGCCGAGTGTACGGCACGTACCGCCGCCGGCAGCACATCCGCCACACCACCACCGACCCGAAGCCCGCCACCACAAAGCCCAGCTGCGCGGCCAACAGCAAGTAGATAATGTCCAGGCCCAGGGACCGGGCAGCACCCGCCCTGCAGGCCTGCGCCACATCCACACAGAACGTGAAGCTGCGGCCAGGGGCAGGGGCGGTGCTGTTGCTGCTGCCGCCGTCGTCGGCCGCCGGAGCGTCACCGTCGCCGCCGCCGCCATGCAGCCTGCCGCTCCTGCCCTCTGCCGCAGACGCCGCAGACGCCGTCCACAGTAGCAGCCCTAACTCCCCGTCTGCGAGTAGCCTCCTCTGCAGCTGCCGCTGCGCCTCGTGTATTAACTGCTGCTGCTCCTGCTGCTTCTTTCCTTGCTGCTGCAGGTCGACCGCCACAAGGCAGCAGCGCTGCCCGCTGCACGCGTCGACGTACGCCACGCCGTCCCGTACATCGTACGGAAGCGAGCCGTACAGCCTCGCCCCAGGGCCGCCACCTTCCTCCGCTGCGTCGGCAACCACACCAAATGCAACACCAACAGCACTCTGCTGCTGCAGCTTCACCTGCTGCTGCTGCTGCTGCTGCCCGGCCAACGCGCGCACGGCGTCTTGCGCCGGACCGGCGGCTGGCGGGCCGTACGACGGCGGCAGTGACACGTTGACCTGCAGGGCTCCCGTACTGCCGTTGATGCCGTACAGCCTGGAGTCCAGGGGCGGCGTGGCGGAGGAGCGCACCAGCACCAGCCCGTCGCGCTGGTCCACCAGGTCCCACGACTGGGGGTCAGGGAATGCGGGGCAAGAGGGGAGAGGAAAGGGTGTGTGCTTGTGTGGGGAACGAAAAGTGGGCGGTGGCAGATGCGGGTGTGTCGTGAAAAGGGTGTGGTGTGCGCAGGGTACACTGCAAATGGCAGGTTGGGGGATCGACGCCGCAGCGGCCACAAGAACAGCGGAACCCCGCTCTTAATCCTCATTCCCACGCTGCTTGCACACCCCACATCCCGCCCTGGTCCCAGGCCCCACCTTGATCTCCTCGCCTGGAGGCAGCTCAAACGTCCACACCCTGCAGCAGGAGCGACAAAGCTGGTTGGGCATGCGAACACTACCGCACGGCGCCTCCACCTAGCCAGCCCGCAACCCTGCCCCAAGCAGAATGCCTGGGTGCACAGCCAATGCCACGGCGGGGCTTACCACACGTGTCCACCATGCGCTACTCAGCATCCGGCCCCTTCACACACACGCGCAGCACGGTATCCCTGTCCACGCACTACACACCAGGGTAAGGTAACAGCAGGCCGCCTTGCGGATACCACACAAACATGGCAGGTGCCCCCACTCCGCCCGAGCCCCTCACCCACCTCTTGCCGCTGCCCCTATCAACCCCGTGCACCGCCGCCTGTGTGGCCAGCACCAGCGTCTCGCCCGCCAGCAGCGGCAGCAGGCCGCCGCTCCGTCCAACCCCTCCCCCGCCTGACCCGCCGCCACCACCGCCTGCAGGAAAGCTGCTGTTGTCGTGCAGCGGCGTCTTCCACACGGCCTCGCCGGTTTCCGAAGATACCGCAAACGCGCACAGCTGCTCGCCCTTGCCCTTGTCCTTGCCCAACCCGCCCACGCTTCCCTGCTGTCCCTGCCGCTGCTGCAAAAGCTCCTCGGAGACTGCGGCTTGCTCTGTGCCACTGCTTCTTCCCAAGCTGCCATGCTCCGTAATGCCCTGAGGACCGCCATCAGCAGCACGACCACCACCAACCCCTTTCCCACCACCACCACCATCATGGTCGTGATCGCGATCGAGATCCGAGTCTCCTCCCCATCCCCGCCCTCCCCCGGCTCCCCTCCGCCCGCCCGCTTGCCCTCGTCCCCGCACGGGCACCCGAAGTACAGCCGCTTGTGCACCACGATCGCGCCAGAGCAGCTGCTGCCTGCGTCCGTCGACGAGTCCACCCCCCGCCAGATCACCTTGCCGCTGCCCAGGTCAACCGCCTCCACCTCGCTAACCGTAAAGCTGTACGACATGACGATTGCCGTACGGTCGTCCGACAGGATTACGGCGCAGCCGGTCGCGCAGGCCTTAATCCACAGCATCGCACCCGTACGCGCATTCAGGCCGTACAGCGTCTGCGTAAGGTCCGCGTCCGGTGCGCCGCGCAAGATCATGTAATCCGCTGTCGCGAGCGCAATTATCGGTGCACCCGCGGGCAGCGGCCCCGTTGACCAACGTACGGAACCCTCAGACGCATTGACCGCGTCCAAGAAGCCTGCCACGCCGCCGTCCGCGACGTTGACCGTACGGCTGGACACGAACACCGTACCGGGGTGCTGCGGTACAAGCACCAGATCCGTGGTTTCGGGGCCGTCGTCGCCGTCCTTGGACAGGTGCAGCTCCCACGCCAGCCGCCCGCTGTCCTCCCACACGCCGTACAGGCGGTTGCCGGGACGCCGGGACGCGACCAGCACTAGCCACGGCGGCGGGCCGCCGCCGGCGGGCGCCGGCGCGGGGCCGGCGGCGGGGGCACCCGGCTCAGGGGCCACCGCTGAGTCCCCTGTCCCTGCTGCTGTTGCTGCTGCACCTGCTGATGACACTGCTATCCTGGCGGTGAGGATGTTGCTAGTGCGGCCATGCGGCTGCGAGGCCGCAGCGACAGCTGCTAGGGCCCGTTGCTGTGCCACGCGCGTGGACCCTGTGGCGCCGCTTTGCCCACTCAACCCAGAGCCGCCTCCACCGTCGCCGCCGCCGCCCGGCTTGTCGCCGTCCCCGTCGCCGTTGGCTGCGGGCGCGGTTGCCTCCAGGGGCAGCCACAGCCCGGCGCTGCGGGGCAGCCCCAGCGGCCGGACCCACGGGAGGTAGGACCGCGGGGGAAACGTCCACTGCAAGGGAGGCGGATTGAAAGGGCAGGTGGGGCAGGTCGGTGGGGTCAAAGGGCGCGTGGGGTGGAGGACGGGCGTTGGGGCCGAGGGATGGCCTATGGAGGGGCTGGCGGTGCGGCAGCGGGTTTGTGTGGAAGGCGGAGGCAGTGGCTGGGATGGCATGGTGGCGGCTTGTGAGTGCGGTCACAGCGGTTGGTGCGAGTGGCGGGTGGTGGGTCTTCCTACGTGTTGCTGTGTCGAGTATTGACCCGCAGCTGCCCCTGGGAATGTGGGCCGAAGGAGCAGCACTGGGCTGGTCCTACGTTTTGCCAGGAGAAGAAATTGTCCCATGATGCCACTGTTGTGTGGCAGGGGAGCGGAGCTGGGAGCAGTCGGTGTGTGCTGCAGCAAAATGGGGGTATTGCTTACAGGGCTTGGGCATCCTCGCACACCTTTGTTTTGCCGTTGGTCAGAGAGGTTGCCCTCAACAGCACCCCCTGCCGCGCAACGCTGTAGGCGTGCCTGCTGCCGAGCACCGTTGACCAAGCCTCGTCTGCATCCCCTTCGCGCCTCCATAGTATTGCACCGGTGGTGCGGTTGAAGACGTATGTATTGGTGCATGCGGGAGTTTGAGGCTCACGCCACGACGCGGATGCTGATGTGGCGCCACCCCGGACTACCTGCCATAACAGACGCTGGCCGCTAAGGGCAGTTATGACAGAGCTAAGTGATACATCGTCGCCGTTTGGCTCCCTGTGCCCCTTGTCTGTTACGTAACCTTGCTCCAGGCTGGCCTGAGCGATGACTGCTCCGAGCACAACAAGGCACCCGAGACTGAAGTAGCTAGCCCTGCCCCCTATATTCATCTCTATTGCACGACCCATTACATTGTATTGGTCTTAGGCTGGCACAGGTAGTCTACGTCTGCGCGAATTGTGCGGGTTTGCTCCTTTGCAAGGCATAAAGTGGTCAGGTCACAAAGAACGAGGGCAAGAAGGTCAAGCAACTGCATAGCATGGCTTGCGGGGTAGGCCTGAGGGCAATCGGCAACATACCAACCGGCACGTGGATCGCAACCCCACAACCACCGCATCTTGCAACCAGACGCTTCCCACGTGCTCGTGGTCAGGCAGCATCTTTGCGTTCGCGTTACAGGCTCATGCAACCGCCGCTCCAGATCCGCCTCTGCGCACATACAGACGCGTGACTAAAAGATTCCATGTATTTCGCAAAAAGGTGCGAAATTCGAGCCAAAGCAGGCGTGGGGTGTGCGGCCTAAACCTGAAACTGAGGCAAGGAGCTTAGCAGCTTCCACACCAGTCCACCAGTACCGACCTTCACGTGACTTGTTTGCTGAACTTGCTGGTGCATAATCGATTCCCATGTCATTGGCGAGCCCAGTGCGACAGCAACCACTGGCAACCCACTCGTAGTGGGTCCGTGCGACCCTTGGGGGTGCCCCACATATTCTTCCTGATCGGAACTCTGGTCACCTGGAGAACCTGGTTTCGCCAGACACGCTGGGAGCCACTTGAACGGATTGCAGTTGTTGTGCCCGGCCGCGCAGCCCGCATACACTGGACTCGCAACCGAGTGGCTTGGACGACCGACCTGCTGCGCTGCCGACTACCTGGCACGTCAACACCGCACGTGAACACCGACCCACAGCCGAGAGCAGCCGGCCCCACGCCCTGCTACATGCGTTGCATGCCCCTGGCAACTGCTTAGACGCATACCAGTACACCGGGACGGCGGGGCAATAGCGGCGTCGGGATTCCAAACACAATTTGCATGCATTCTGATACCCAGCAGGCTCCGTGCTTCACCCACGCAGCCGGCCCCTTCAAGCGCAGGGGTAGCCGGGGGACCGCGAGAGCGCAGAGCCCTTGCGGGCCAAGTGGTGACGAGATAGGGGCCGTGGAGGTGAAGACGGAGCACCTGTGCGAACTAAGCGAGGGCGGAGGGCTGCACGAGAAGCTGGGTACGGGGGCCGTTACGCGGACAGGGGAGGCAGCAAAATACTGCTCTTGGGGGCCGCATGGGACGCTGGCTATCATAGCACGGCCCGTGGGGCGCTCGTTCTGGTTGCTGGCGCGGCGCTGGCTAAGGCAGCGCAGAGGCACGGGTGGGCAGTCTGGGTGGCCGGCGGACACTGCAGACCCTCTTGGCACTGGGTGCGTATGTCAGGAAGAGCTTTCAGACAGCGGCCCGGAGACCCTTTGGCCCGGAGCTTTAAATTGAATGCATTGGATATTTCATATTTGGATCTACAAATTTTTTCATTAAAAAAAAACGTGCTGTTCCCGGCTCTGGGTGCCGCGGCGGGGTGTCGGCTGCCCGCGTGGGTTTCGGAGCATGCAAGACCTGATCCTGCAGTGACCCTCAGGCACCGCCGCCAAGGCCCGGCCGCTGCTGAAGGCGGTGCAGCTGATGGTCGGCGCGGGATAGTCAGACTGGCGCATTCTGAAGCAGCAGCAAACGCAAACGCAGCCGCAGAAACAGCAGCAACGACGGTCAGCCTCACGGGTGGGTCCTGTCGAATGTGGCCGTGGAGGGTGCGAGGTGCTGCTGGAGTGGGTGGTGGCCTGGTGGGGCAGCCGGGTGGCCTGCTGGGAGGTTGCGGGGGCCGCGTCCCCTTACATTGCTGCAGCCGAGAACGGCGACCTGGGCACGCTGGCTGCCCTGCGGCGGCTGGCCGTGCCGTGAGGTGCGGGGGACGTGGTGGTGCAGGCGGTGGGGGAGAGGGATGCAGCGTTCCGGCCCTGTGTGGAGCAGGCTGGCGGAGCAGGGGCGCCGGTGGGCAGCCGGAAGGAGATGGAGGAGGCGGCGTGGCGTGAGCGTTCCGCATCGGTGCGGAGCTGGACGATCGAGCTGGGCCCCTGATGCAGGGATGGCCGGTGGTGGGTGTGAGCAGGTGTGAGCTCAGGGGACGCGTCGGCGGGCGAGGAAGAGCAATAGGCGGGCTAGGAGTTGGAAGGACTGGGTCAGGCCGAGCTTGGCGTGGTAAGTATATGCCTGGCATGGCAGTGGGCAGGGGGCGCGGGGGGCCGGCCGTGATTGCCTGAGGGCCCTATTGGGGTGTGCTCGTCGAAGGGCAAAGCTAGGACAAGGGGCTTATCGTGATGGGCCAGATGGAGACCTGGTGCGGGGCTTGTTGCTGGAGACGCGGTAGTGACTGGAAGTACCGGAAGGTTCCGAGCCGGGCAGCGAAGCACATACCGGTATGGCACGTGCGTACAGCGCACACCGCCGCGGAGGGATTGCTCTGGGAGATGCGTTTGTACCTCCAGGTACCTCCCATCACCACATCCTCATACACCACCGCGGTGGGTGCTGCGTGCTGCAGGGCGTCTGCTGCTGTGGGGTGGGGTTTGGGGCTGCAGCTGTATTGCCCTGTAGACAGTGTAAGGCGGAGTACCACCGCGGTGCAGCCGCAGTTCACTACAAATCTGTGACTGCATGCTGCGCCGCAGGACCTCAAGTGCCGCAGGGGTGTGCGGGATGGGAGCTTGGGAGGTCAGTGCCGTGGCGATGGCCCCTGCCCACGTGCCACGTGGCAAGCAGGAGGCGTCAGTAGGCATGGAAATATACCATATGTACCCACTTGTATATCATATGCGTCTCTCAAGAACTCGGGCCGCTGGGCGGCAACGTGGTCTCGGCTACTGCCGGGGGATGTACGGCCAGGGATGTCCCGTACGGCCCGAGCACATTGACAATCCTACCCTACATTGGCAATCGAGCCAGCGTACATGCTCCCTCTGCAGTCTTTGCGTCCTTGAGATAGGGCCAACATTTACAGCACCCTCGCATAGGATTGCGACACTCTGTCAGTCTCCAGCGACGTTCCATACTTTCGCGTTGTTCTGCTTTGCTTCCTAAGCCATTCTGGTAGGCTAGTCTCACATGGCACTAAGCGGTCATATGTATGGTCTGTGATTGGTCGCAGACTTTGTCGCAAGAAAGGCTCATTTCGCCGCAACCGCATGCGCCATTGCTGCCCTCGCGGCGGTGAGCATGTGAAAATCAATTGAATGGGCACAGCGTACATTAACTTTCCATGTGCTAGTCAGACGCCAGCGTGCTAGGCTTATTGGGTTACTACTGCACTGAAACACCCAACTCTCCCGGTTGCGCAGGTGCCCCAACTTGGCCCTAAGCCATCTGTTGTTGGCGTCCTGAGACCATTGTAGAGGGGCAAAGGGCTTGCAGCAGCAACAGCAGGGCCGAGACACGCAAAGCCTTCGATGCAGTTGCCTCCCGCGCTCCAGCTGTACATCCTGTCCTTTCTGTCCCCAAATGACCGCGCCCTCAGCGGCCGCCTGGTGTCCCCGGACGCAGCAGACGCCCTCAGTGACCTCCAGCACTGCACTGCCTCCCTGTCCCAGCCGCTGCCGCCCCACGCGGCACCCTGGGCCATGAAGGCAGGGCAGCAGCATGTGCGGCAGCTGCCTTTCCGGCACAAGCTTCAGCTGATGAGCAGGGCGGCCGCCAGCGGCAGCGAGGTCAACGTAGAGGTGGCGCTGGCGCTGCTGCAGCCGAGCGTCTTCCCAAATACCCTGTATCATGGTGCCCAGGCATGGAGGTCACTGTCCATGAACCGTGACCCTGGGGTTGCTGCCATCGAGGCGGGCCACCAGCAGCTGCTGGGCTGGCTGCTGCGCCGCTGCCCGGGGCTGCTGCACACAGGGCGAAACCTGGAGGCGGCGGCGCGGCACTGCGACCTGGGCGGCCTACAGGCGGTGTGGGATGCGCTGCGGGCTGGCCACCCCAGCGGTTCCCACAGCAGCAGCATATCCGAGTGCCCTACGATTGGACAGGGGGTGTTGGACGCAGCTATGGGGTCGGCCACCCGAGACGCCGTTGCCAAAGTCGAGTGGATGTTGGGCGCTGGTGGGTTGGGGGGACTCAGGGAGAGCACGGCGGCGGCCGCCGCCCGCTCGGGGACCTGGGTCGGCTGCGTTGGCTGCGGGAGCAGGGCTGCCTTGTGGGTAAGCACGAGGTGCTAGTGTTCGCCCTGGAGCACGCCAGGAACACCGCCCTGGAACACGTCCTGGCCGCCCTGGCGGAGGTGGGCCACGTGGAGGTGCTGCAGTACGTGCTGCAGCAGCCGGTCCTGGTGACGGAACGGGGCCTGGCGATGCTGCAGAACGCAGTCGTCCTTTCCGGCAGCGTCCCAAAGGCCGAGCTCCTGCGCCTGCACACGAACTGCGTGTTCACGCCTGAGGCCTACTGCTGTGCGGCAAGCGTCGGCAGCCTAGCCATGGTCCGGTGGCTGGCGGAGAAAGCAGGGGTGTGCCCTGCCGGCCTGCCCCCGCGTACGGTGTGTGAGGTGCTGTGCTACTGGCCCCGAGACACGCCTGCCCTCGGCCGGGACCTGCTTGAGGCGGTTCGGCTGCTGGTGGGCGACGGGGGGTACGCCTACTTGGATGGCAAGCTACTGTTCAACACTGCAGCATGGCGGGGCGAGCTGGCCCTGGTGCAGTACCTGATGCAGCAGTGGCCGGAGTACCGTCCGCAGCGCGAGGTGCTCGAGATTGCGGCCGAAGTGGGGGGTGAGGCGCTGCTGGAGTGGCTGGTGGAGCAGCAGGGCTGTCGCGAGTGCGATTCGCCGTATCCGTGGTCAGCGGCTTGCGGCGACCTGGGCACGCTGACCGCCCTGCGGCGGCTGGGCGTGCCGTGGGGTGCGGGGGACGTGGTGGTGCAGGCGGTGGCGAAGCACTGTGGGGCGGACGCCCTGCGCTGGCTGGTGAAGCAGGGTGCGCCGGTGGGGCCCGAGGACGAGCTTGACCAGGCGGTGGCGTCAGAGGTGCAGGAGGGACACATGGACCCGCAGACAGCGGCTTGGCTGAGGGATGTGGCGACTGGAGGCCAGGGCTTGGGGGCGGGGGTGGGAGCGGGGACGGGGACGGGAGCAGCGGGGCGTGCGGGGGGCAGGGGCAGAGGTGGGGAACAGAGGCAGGGAGGGAGGCAGGGTTGGGGGCGGGGGCCGGGGCGGGGACGGGGCCGGGGAGGGGCAGGGGCCAGGGCTGGGGCAGGGGCCAGGGCTGGGGCAGGGCCGCGGGCAGGAGCAGGGGTGGGGGCGGGGACGGGGGCAGGGCTGGGGGCGGGGACTGGGGCGGGGGCAGGGGCGGGGAGTGGGGCAGGGGCAGGGACGGGCGCGGGGGCGGGGGCCGGGGCAGGGGCAGGGGCAGGAGCAGGGGCCAGGGCGGGGGCAGGGACGCGGTGAGTAGCAGTCGGCACGCGCACGAACCTTGCGGCAGGAGCCCAGAGGGCATGCACATAGTGTCGACACAGGTGTTTGTTGCTGTCAGGCATGTCGTGCAGCATCGTGTTGCAAACGGGTCCAGGGGCGGGAGCCCCCATGAAAAACGGAAAAAGAATGCCTTTCTCAATGTGGAACACCGGTGTTCGTGTACGTGTTTTTCATGAGTGCATCTTGCCGGATCGCAAACGCAACGCACGCCTTACCGTACCGGTATGCGTGTCAGGCAGCGCGAGCCCCACCACACCTCATGAAGACAGCCTGTCGGCCAAGTTGATTGGCTCATTGGACCGGCCTTAAGCTGTGCGTCAACCTTGACTACAGCACTGCTGTACTGCATCAGGGGAAGCCCTGTATGGCATCAACCGTACCCATGCACGCGCTTGTTTTCATGACTTGGTCACACCGAAATTTTGGGCTGCAACCCTCTCCAAATTTTCTAAGCGTCCGTTCGGAAATCATCCATTTTTCCTCTGTTAGACTTGGTGTAGCCATGGGCCGTGCGGCCCTGCCTGAGGGGCTGGCCAGCCCACGGCCATCCTGCGAACAGATCCGGGCCCTGCCGGCCGCCTGTTCCTGGCCCTGGCGGGCCCAGTTGCAAACTACTCCTCAAAATCAAATCTATTCCTGGGATGAAAGCACAGCTGCTGTGCCTCGCCTGCATTGTTGAGGTGCGTGCACCATCAAATGGGGGTGCCCCAAGGGCTGATGGCGGCCATTGCCACCTGTGCTGCCCTGCGATCCGTTTCAAACGACGGGTCTCTCACTCCTTTGCAGGGTACATTACAAACCAGCTGCAGGGGCATATCGCCCTCAGCCAACGCCGCCAGCTGTGTGATCCAAGCCGCGTGCGCACATGCCTATCGTACTCTGTTGCTAACGTATGGTAGTGCAGAAGGTCAGGAGGACCCTGAGCCTGTTGCCGCCGCCGCCGCCGTCTGGCCCCCGCAGCATGTCCCGTTCAACGGTAAAAACAGAACAGTCAAGTGTGTGCTGCTGCCACGCTCAACCCCACCATGGCACCGGGGTCGTGCAGAGTCACCTTGCCTACACCTGCAAAGTGTGAACCACCCTTGCCCTGCGTAACCCCGCCCCCAAAGCGGCCCCCACCACCCTCAGCAGACTCCTGCGCTACGGCTCATCCCGTGAGCGCAGGCACATCCCCGCTGACGACGACCCCCACAACGTAGCTCGCCCCCTCTTGTGACGCAGCGCCGTAGCGCTCGGCACCAACTGCCGTACGCGCCGCCGGACCGCCGGACCACAACGCCGCTGCGCACACGAGATGTCCGGAATGCGGGCTCTGAGAGCATGCGCTGCTCAGACCAGTGCGCGAGGAGTACTTGGTCCACAGCGTTCAGCCCACCTGCCCTATTGTGCGCCCCCCCGCACACGGGCGCCCAGGCGGCGACCCACACGCCGCACCCGATCCGACGATCAGCATGCATGCCGGCAGCCCTGCAGCACCACTCATCACAACGCGCACACCATGTCAGGGCCAATCCCACCCCGCTTCCTAGACTCGCTCCTGGCCGCTTCCTTGTAACTGGTACTTGCTTTGTAATGCTCACCCTGCTAAACACAAAGCCGTGACGTGGTAGTGCTTTGTAAAATGCTACTGTGACCCCGCAATTGCATTTGTACACCCCCGCTTCCTCCACAACTCACTCAACCACGCCATGCAAAAGTCGTTTTTGAGGCGTCGGGCAGTGCTGCCACTTAGTACCCTTCTGCCCTCTATGCAACCCCCACCCCCACCCCACCCCACCAGCTCACTTCATCCCCGCGCCGCTCCCCCGCGCTTACCCCACACCAGCGCTACCAGCAGCCCCCACAGCCACGCCAGTAACCCCGAGAGGAACCCCACCCCCGTAACAGCCCCAGCCCCAGCCCCCGCACCCGCTCTCCCCGCCCCCGCCTCCTGCCCCTGCACCCCCTCCACAATCGGCTCAATCTCCTCCGCGCCCCACTTCTCCCCTCCCTGCCTTGGCAGCGCCCCCCGCGGCAAACCCCCGCTCCCTTGCCCGGACGCGCCTGCCCCCTCACCCCCGCTGCCGCCCGCACCGCCACCACCTTCCCCCGCTGCTGCTGGCCCGCCTGCTGCTGCTGCTGCTGCTGCTGTGTCCGGCTGCGGCTTAAATCGGCCCTTGAACAGGGCCGCCTCCGCCTGCCTCTCTCGGCGCATGGTGGCTCGTACGGCGTGCATCTCCGCGATGATGGCCTTGTCGGTGGGGTCCCTGGGGGCAGCAGGGGACGCGGTTGATGGGGGCCATGCCTGAAGGAAGTGACGCCGTTCAAGAACAAGCCCTTCCCATAACAAGTTGACGAAGTTGTACGCGGCAGGCTGGACGTTTTGGGACAAGGGGTGCAGGAGTAGGCTTTGCAGGTTCGGGGGATGGTGGGTGGGTTAGGTGCGTCCAGAGTAAGGGGGTGTGACGAAACGGATGCGGCAGGTGGTGGCAGTGTCTAGGCCTCAGGGCGCCCTGCGCTCCCTTGCGTGTGTGCGGGGTGCTGGTGTGACGGTGGCAGGCGTGCTCTCGGCGTGCTCTTACACAGCGAAGGGCGGAGGTGTTGGCCTTTTGGCGGAGGGGTCCCGTACGGCCGCGCGGGGTTGCGTTGGGGTACGATGGCTCAATCGGATGTTGGGTCGGGGACGGTGGGCACGCAGGCGCACGGCCCGTACCGCTGCCCCAACATCTAGTTATGGTACTTTTGGACACCATGTAGCGCTTGCGCCCTGTCCCCTACCTTTTGTTCGCGGCCTCCAGGTCCTCCATGGCCTCCTCCGTGCGCCCCAGCGCGTGCCGCGCCTTGCCCCGCCGGAACAGCGCCTTGACGTTGTCGCGGTCCATGTTGAGCACCTGGGGCAGGGGCAACAGGCAGTGCGTGTACTAACGGTGTGTATTAGCGTGCCAGGTGCTGCATACGTGGCACTGACATGACGCTTTGACGTTGTCGCGGTCCATGACGGGCGCCAGGGCACAGTGTGTCAAGATTGTGTTCTAGCACATCAGACGCTGCGTGTGTGGGACAGGTGCAGCATTTCGCTATTGGCGCTGTCCCTGTGCAGCACCTGACACGTACACCAGGCCGCGTGTGCGTTGGGCTTTGTGTCATGACCTGGACATGCTAGCCTACCCCACCCCCACGTTGCCGGGAACTTATGATGGTGCGTGGCAATGGAGGTCTCCCCTGGACTTACCAGGCAAGCAACCGCTCAGCGCGGACGTGTGCATGCTCCCGCACAGCGCCCATTCACAACCCAACCACCTCTCACTTTCGCTCTTTCACACAAAACTTGGAGCATCGCTTCCATTCCCCCTCCTGCTTCACACCACCTCCACCACCGCCACTACCACCACCACCACAGCCGCCGCACCTGCGAGCAGTTGTACACGGCCGTGTTGTAGTCCCCCGTCTTGATCTGCACCGCCGCCATGTTCAGGTGCACGCGCAGCTTGACCGCCTCCGCCTGGTCGTAGTAGCGCCCCTCCAGCTGGTACATGAAGTCCTCGTCCAGGTAGCTCAGGGCCTGGGGGAGGGGGAGTGTGTGTTTTGAATGTTGGTGCACGTGTGTTAATAGAGGACGGTCCTCCAGCTGGTACATGAAGTCCTCGTCCACGCAGCTCAGGGCCTGGGGGAGGGAAGGGGAAGTGTGTGACGGGCTTTGGTGCATGTGTATTGACAGAGGACGACCCTCCAGCTGGTAAGTAAGTCCTCTTCCAGGTAGCTCAAGGCCTGGGGGAGGGGAAGTGTGTGTGGTGGGTTTTGGTGCATGTGTATTAACGGAGGACGCCTAGGGCCTAGGGGGAGAAGAGTGCGTGTGTGGGCGCATGTGACGTATGGTACTAATAGTGGAGAGCATTGCGGTGTTGTACAGGTAGCTCACGGCCAGGGGCGCAGGTGGACACGTGCTAAGAGGGTGTGGTGCCGCGAATGGCCTTCATCACCAACCCCGACAAGTTACAATTAACAACCTAGCTTCCACAGCTCTAACCCACACCCATCACCCACACCCACCAGCGCATACTTGGCCCACATCCCCTGGTCCACGCTCTAACCCACACCCCTAACCCACACCCACCAGCACATACTTGGCCCACATCCCCTGATCCACGCTCTAACCCACACCCCTAACCCACACCCACCAGCGCGTACTTGGCCAGTGCCTCCTTGAACCTGCCCTCCCCGAACAGCTCGTTGCCGGCCAGCCGCCGCCGCTCCGCGCGCTCCAGTCGCTCCTCGTACAGCAGCGAGCCACGGTCGCGGTCGTTGTCGGACTGCAGGAAAGGAAAACGGGGCGTGGGGGCAGGGGCCGAGTGAAGCTGCCGCGTCTTGCAACGTTTCCCAGCCCCACACCCCACCTGCCTTGCCCCTCCTCCCCAACGACTCATCAAGCACCCAACGCCCACAGCTCTCAAGGCCCTCACCCCCGCTCACGAACCCCGTGCCTCCCAGTGTGCCGAAGGTCCGCAGCCCACCAGCCTCCAGCCCCTCCCACAGCTGGCCAGACGCAAACCTGTCATCAGCCCCAGACGAAGCCACGCCACCCACCAGACGAAGTCACACCTGCCGTACCTCCCCCTGCGCTCACCTCCTCCCGCCCCTCCCAGCCCACGACCTCCACGTCTCACACACCGCCCCACGCCCCACGGGCCTCACACGCACGCACCCCACGCCCACGCCCTGCAGCGCCTGGGTCCCCACTGCCCCCAGCTTTTTACCCTAATCAAACTCACATGTTAACAGCTTAACACCCCTTTCCCCCCGCCCCTCCCAACGGACCTACTCTACGCACGCCCGCCAGCTAACACACACGCCTATCACACGTGTATCACGCAACCATCCTTCCTCTCTGCGCTCACCTCCTCCAGCCCTCCCTGCAACCAACCTACCCCACGCACGTGCGTCTAACACACATGCCAACCAAGCGTGTACTACGCACCCATCCTCCCCCTGCGCTCACCTCCTCCAGCCCCCTCCCGGCTCACCAGTTCCGCGTCTAACACACAATCCTGTTTAGCGCGTATGCATAGGCAAACCCCCTCCACCACCTTACCGTTTCACTCGCGTTACTAGTACTTTGTCCCCCACCCCCTCCCCGCTGCGCTCACCTCCTCCAGCCCCTCCCAGCCCACCAGCTCCACGTCGTACACCAGCTGCGAGTCGGGCGGCACGCACGGGAAGCTGAAGCTGCCCGCCTTGCCGTACCCGTACTGCGGGTCCGTGACGTACACGGCGGCGCGCTCGCCCCGGCACATGGTGGCCACGGCCTGGCACAGGCCCGTCAGCTGGGCGGCGGCGGCTGCAAAAGGGGGAGAGGGGGCCAGTTCGGGTGCGGGTGCGGGTGCGGGTGCGGGTGCGGGTAGGGAGGGGAGGTAGGACAAAGGTAGGAGCAGTGTGCTGCCGTACCCGGCACCCACACCACACCGCCGCGCCCGGCACGTGTCGTTATTGCCGCATGCCCACTGTCCGGCCCAGCCCAGTGTATGTACCAGTCTAATACCAAAGCCGTGACGTAGTAGAGCGGAACCTGGTCCAGCCAAGTGTGTTGCAGCACGCACGAGCCTCTGGGTCTGCACACTGGAGGCAGCCGTGCTCTCCAGCCAACCCCCCGGGCCCTCATTAAGACCCCCGGGATCGCAATGGCACACAATCACCCAATACCAAACTGCCACTGTCGACTGTCCCCTGCACTCTCCGCGGCCACAACCGTGCCGTGCACTTCCCCAGGCCATACAACCTCCACCCCGGTCACTCGCTCGCCTCTTCCCCCCCTCCTCCCACTCACTCCTTCCCCCCCTCCTCCCCACTCACTCCTCCCCGCCACCACCACAACCACCACCTCCTCCCCACTCACTCCTCCCCGCCACCACCACGACCGGCTCCGGCGTCTCCTTGTCTTTACGTGTGTCCATGAACACACTGCCGTTGGAGGCAAGGTATCCAACGTAGTGCACTGGGGGCAGCAGGAGTGGGGAGAACGACCACCAGGGTGGGCGAAAGAGTGCAACACTGGGCCAGACATGTGCGCAGCAAGCCGTGCGGACGTGCGTACATTCACTGTTGAGGGGCAGAATATCGTACGTGCTAGGATCAGGAGGGGGAGGGCTAGGAGGGAGCAAGGTGCAGGAGCGGGGACCGGGGCTTGAGGGGTGGGCAGGAGGAAGCGACCGAGCCTGCCGGTGCACATCTCACTCTCTCATCCCGCTCAAGCGCTTTGATTTGTCCAGATCAGAGCTCCGGCTCATGCACGTCGACATTCCATTTGCAACTGGTAGCGCTGTCTTGATGCCATACTGGGTCATGTGCTGGCCCCCCCGCGGGGGCGTTTCCCCGGCCTCCCTGCCCTTCAGACCCCTGGCCCCACCCCCTGGCCCCACCCCGTCGCCACCCGCCGGAGCACTCTCGCCACACCGCCTGCCCCATGGCTTCACAGCATGCTCCGTAGGCAGTTGAGAGGCTGCTCACCTAGGCATCGGGCGTGCAGGCTCGGCTTTGAGCCCTCCTCCCCTGGCTCCAGAACCTTCTTCAGTACCCCACCGTCTTGCGTGACTGAAATGCTGTCTTCGGGTGGCGTCAAGGGAATCGGGGGCTCGGCCTCTTGTGTTTCTTGTCTACTATCATCTTCGGCTGGAGCTTGTGGCGCCTCGTCCGCTGTACTCTGCGGTTCATCGCTTCGGGTAATTGTTGGCTCTGAGGAAGCAGGCTCTTGAGCTTGCCCTTGTGATAGGGCTTGAGGTTCAGATGCTAATGTACTTTCGTCATCTTGCTGCATGGCATCCTCAGCGACAGGTTCGCGCTCAACTTCTGCACCGTTTTGCGGGTGTTTTGCTTCGAGCGTCGCCATGTTACAATATGCGACAAGGCGGCCCAATCATGAAGGAAAACAATCACGTATATTGTCACTGACATGAATACCTGCGTGCCTTGCCCGATCGTTGCAAGCTCTCCAACGCACGGCGGTTAGCTGTGCCAATCTCAAACCCTCCAATGCATGCCCTTTTCAAACACCCACGACAGCACGGCACAATGCCGACGCCAAATGCCCATGTCCTCGCAGTACCTCGAGATCTACCCTCGTCATAGCAATCCTCGCAACTCCTCCTGCCGCTCACTCCCCGCCAAGGACCGGCACGAGTGTGTGTACCAGCACCGCACCCCCCTCCCACCACCACGCACCACCTCACCCGCACCCTCCGCGCTCGCCCCACGCCTTCCCACCCAAACACATCCCACTACCCAGCATCAGTTGCTTCCCGTTCACCCCGCGGACCCGTTTATTGATCGCGCTGTCCAAGGTTAGGTCACAGGGTCCCCAGGGTATAGACCGGAGATGACCTCGAACGAGTCCGGCGGGTCGAACACCTGTGAGGGAGGGTTGGGAGGCACACCGCTGCCTTACGCTGCGGCTGCAACATTCTCCCTATGTATGCTTCCTCGAAGGCCAATGGCAATCTGACCCACCCAAATGGCTTATGCATGCACTGCACTTCCCACGTGCGGTCCTGTCCACCAAACCCCGTCTTCCAAACCCGGCCCCCCGTCCTCCAAACCCGCCCCTGACAACCATTCCTCCCACCGTGAGCTGGCCGTCCTTTCCCGCCCCACCTCACGCCCCACTCCCCACTCCCTGCACACACCTCCATCCCCCACCCCCACCTACCTCCAGCTCCACCTCCTCCCCCAGCACGGGCGCCGCCGGCCCCACGTGCCTCCGCGCGCCCACCACCGGCCACCCCACGGGCGGCGCGTGGCGGCGGTAGTAGGTGCAGTTGCGCTCCGGCGGCTCGTACGGCGGCGTGAGCAGGTCCAGCACGGCGCAGGGTGTCTCTGCCACGAACTCGTGCAGGTTGCCGCCTGCGGGGTTGGTAGTTGTAGGCAGGGAGGGCGGGGGGTGAGGAACGAGGGGCGAGGGGAGTGTGTAGGTAGGTGGGTGCACGGGGCGTGTGCGGGTGGCCAGGCATGCAGGATGCGGGGACGTAGCAGATACTGCTGGCTACAGCGCTGGATTGGTTCTTAAAACGGTGGGGGGAGTGGAATGCGAGGCAGGTGAGGGTAAGGGATGCACGATGCCATCTTGGAGGGTGCCGGTAAAACAGGATGCCTGCCGAAGCGCAGTCTGTGAAGCACAGGAGGAGCTACCCGGCGCGCTGTGGACACACAGCAGGCGGTAACCTTCCGCCCTCACCCCCACGTGCAGCAGCACCGCAGCCACAGCCCCCTTACCACCCCCCTCTCTCGCCCCACTGCCTCAACGTCCCAACCATACCTCCCAACCCTGCCCCGCACTGCCCCCGTCCGCCCCAGCTCAGCACACCTCCCTCCCCCTACATAACCCTCCCTTCCTTCGCCCCCGATTACCCCTTACACCCGCACCCAGCCTTCCACGTCCAGTACTTTCCTTCCGCCCCCTTTCCCGCCATCCCTTGGCCGCGCGCCCTGTTCCCCGGCCTGCCCCCGCCCCTCCCCGATCACCTCCCCCCCGTCCCACTACTCGCGTTACTACTTTCTTGTTTTCCCCGTCCCTCGGCCGCGCTCTCCTTCCACCCAGCCACCCACCCCCTCCCCGCCGCCTACCTAGCGGCGCCTCCGACGCACCTGACGCCGGGAACAGCACCACTGGGGCGCTGGACGGCCCAAGTACGGTATCGCACACCAGGCGGGCGGCTCGGCTGCCGTACGTCACGGGGGCGGGCGGGGGCACAACCCAGTCGTACGCCGTGACGCGCAGCCGCCCGAACACCAGCCTGGGGGCCAGGGAGAAGAGAGGGGCGACGGGGCGGCGTGTCATTCTGCAACTGCTGGGTGTGTATGACGGCTTGGGGATGTGAGCAAGCTGTACAAGAGATCATTCGCCCGGCTTTCGTGGAGGGACGTGCGGTGCTGCAGTTGTGATGCACATGCTCCTCCACGTTCTGTGGCCACAATCGCCTCCACGGTCGCCAACTAACAGTATCGGCCGCTCCCGGCGCGCTCGAGCCGATGCCTGGTGCCCCAATCTCATGTGTTGGCTGTGCGCTCCCTCCACCTCCCCAATCCACCCTTCCCCAGCCCTCCCCCTCTCAGCCCCGCCCCACGCTGCCCCACCTGGAGAACACCGTCATGCCTGGGTGGTTGTGCAGCGGGATGGTGGCCCCCGCGGGGAAGCAGAACAGCCCGAAGGTGAGGGAGCTGTCCTCGTAGATGCGCATGTACTTGATGCGGCTGATGGGGAAGGGGGGGGGGAAGGGACAGGAGGAGGGACAGCGTGGGGGGTTGCATGAGCGGCGGATTGCATTGTGGGTGCGGACGGGCAGCGTGGGGTTCCCAACGGGGGCCGGCCACCAGGCAGTCCGTACATGACAAAAGACTGTACGGCAGCAGCAGTACATGTGCTGTACAGGAGTACCCTGGCACGTGCTGTGTAGCTGTTCCGCACTACCACGTCACGACTGTGTTTTTAGCAGGGTTAATATGTGTAGCTGGAGGCGGCAGGAAAGGGCTGTGGCAGCTAACGTCCATGTGCGCCGATGGCTCCTAGCACAACTCCTTGCAAATCCCTGTACCCCTCTCCTGCTCCATGACCACATGCCACGCCTGATGCGGCGGTAAGGATGCCGGCGCCATAGCGAGCAGCAAGGGAGGGCCTGTGCTTGTCCCTGGGCAGCCCCGAAATGGTGGCTGTTGTACTCACACACATGCCAGGGGCAGCGCCGTCATGCCCACCTGTCCCTGAGGTGCAGCTTGAGGGCGCCCAGGAATGGGTCGCTGACCACGTCAGGGTCCAATCCCAGCTCTTCGACGCCGATGGCACCTAATGGACAGACGTGGCATTTACATTTTGGGTCGGGCAAGGCCCAGGGGGCGATGGGCGCCCCGTGCGCCAGCCCGGCAGGCATGATTGCATGCAATCTCGCCAATCAGACAGCCACGGATGTGCGTGCAAATTATGTAGGCACGGGTGCTAAGCGGGGATGCCGCGGGCGGCGGTGCACGCCTTGATGCCGCTGGCTCACCCATGAGCGCTGCGAGACGAGCAACCGTCTCAGGGTTATGCTCGTTCACCTTCCCCTCGCGAACCGCCTGTCGAGCAGCTGAGAAGAACTCCTGAAGCGGCCTAGTTGGTTGCCCCGGAGTTGTTGCGGACGGATGGCTCGCCGCGGAGGGCTGCATATTAGTTGCATAGTGGCCGCGGGCGCCCGCGCCAGGCGTGGCGCCAGCAGCCAGAGGCAGTGATGTGCGCAAAGCTTGCCGAAAGGCTGTCCCGGTTATCCGTAAGGAAGACGGTAGCATGGATTCGAGGGTCGGTCCTCCGTTTGGGCCAGCGATGCGTCACATGAAGGGAAGCTTTGGTCCAACACACCCTAATTCGGATTGTACATATCCGAGATAATCAGGTGCCTATGCCTAAGGTGCTGAAAAGTTCTGGGTCGGGATGCTTGGCAGCGTTCCGGCGCGAGTTGCGTGCTGCACGTGTGAAGCTTTGGTCTATGAGAGTAGACACGACAGAAACTACAGAACACCAGCACGATACCTACAGCATTGCGGCAGCATTGCAGCATCATAGGTAAGCTGAGCAGTCAGCAGCAGCCCCGCGGATTCGTACGGCCTGTATGGCACGGCACGGCTACCAGGTACGTGGGTCGTAACCAAGGCACGCATTCCATTTAGACCAGTTTAGACCCATCTGATACCCCTTCTGCTGATACCCGCCATGTTTGGTGGCAATTGTCTGCAATTGTCTACGTCTGGAGCCCAGGCGCAGCCAGGCGTTGGATTGCATAATGGAGGTGCAAGCATGCAGGAGCAGGGGTCACGAGTGCTTGCCGCAGTGTCACTGACGACCTCCCCTTTGGCAGCTCTCTCACACAAAGGCGTCATCAGGCCCATTGCTCCTGAGCTGCCTTCCGCCTCCCCACTGCCCCAGGACCCCAACCACGCTACCTTCCTGCAAAGTAGGCATGCCTAAACCCTTAAAACTACCATGGACCCATCTTGACTCTCACTGCCCTGGGACCCAGGGTCTTCTTGGGCACCTCTTGGTACTATTGCTTACACGCCGTCAAAGACGGGGGTGCGTCAGCGTGTACCTGCTCGCCGAAGTTCCTGGATGGGTCCCCAGCGCCGTGGCTGGGTACGGTGGTGGGTACCCCTGACCGTCAGTCCGTGGCCTGAGCGCGTCCCAGGAATCCCCCTCCTCGCGGAAGGAGCTCAACTGCAAGGTCCCATCATGTCCCATGCATGTTCCCGTGCCTTACCTCTGTCGATGCTCCCTAGCACGTTCAGGCACGTGTGCTGCCCAGCCTGCTGGGTTGCCACCCGCCACCAGGTGCCCCTGTGACTGCCTGGATAATGCCCGTGAGTGATATAGCTGCCCCTGTCAGCATCCTATGCTGCATGGTGATCGGCGGATATGTAGCGTCACAGCAAGGAACACGTGTTCCTTGCTGTCTGCCCTGCGCCCTGGAGAGCATGGAGCATGGCCGACCCTTAGGGCAGCAGCGGCCAAGCGCTTGGTCCTTCTGTCATTAGCCATATATTTTTTCCATTCACCTGCTCTCACCGGTTTGCGTCAGGAGCCTTCTGCCGGTGTTTACCGCGGTATGGCGGTACAAGAAGCTGCATGCGGCTCGATGGTACTTTGTGTGTATGGAAGGTCGCCAGGCGCTCCATAAAGGGCAAAACCGCCCTGAATACTTTAATCTGCATTTATTACTGCGAGACTACTGTTACTAGGTATGGTAAAGCGTGCATAACGCTCACTTGCTTGACTTCCCGCCCACTGGTACCTCGGCCATCATGGCGTCTGTAGACGTGGCCGCCGAGCTAGCGGTACTCATAGGAAAATACAGTGTGCCACAGCTAATCGCTGCTGCAAGCGCGGTGCTTGCCCTGGCGCTGATCGTCGGCCGGGTGCTCTTCAATAACCTGCCTGGCAAGCGGCCTCCTATCCTCGAGGGCATCCCATACATCGGTGGACTTCTGAAGTTTGCACGGGTGCGAACTTAAGCCTGGCGCGCTCTGGCCGTCACGTTCGGTCGACCGTCCGCGCTTGACCGTCCGCGGCCCATCGTCTGCAGGGTCCCTGGCAGCTGCTGACCGAGGGGTACAACAAATGCGGAGAGGTCTTCACCGTGCCAGTCGCGCACAAGCGTGTCACGTTCGTCATTGGGCCAGATGCGTCGCCCCACTTCTTCAAGGCGCTCGATGAGGAGATGAGCCAGTCCGAGGTACGCCCCTCACTGCAGCAGCGCTAAAAGACCTTTGAACGACAGCATCCTCGTTGCAGCACGGTCAACCTTGCTACGTGCGTGAGCGCCCGCGCACTTGCCAGCGGCGGGAAGGTGAAGCGGGAGCCCCGCCATCAACGCAGGTGTACGACTTCAACGTCCCAACCTTCGGCCCCGGTGTGGTGTTCGATGTGGAGCAGCGTATCCGCACGGAGCAGTTCCGCATGTTCACGGATGCGCTAAAGAAGGAGCGTCTCAAGTCGTACGTTCCCCAGTTCGTGCAGGAGGCCGAGGTACGTGCAGGAGGTACATGCGTACCGTACTCACCTGCCTCCCCCGCACCCAGGGCGCAGCCCCTTACGCACACAAGATCCATGAAACACCAGGCATACTCACGCTGCGCACGACCATTGCTCGACATGGCGTTCATGCAGCAACCACTGCAGTACTCGGGTTGTCACAGGTGCCATCCGCACCATCACAGGCCGGAGGTAATAGGCCCTGGCCCCTGACCGGTCCACGCTCCATTCTGCTGCAGTTCCGGCCAACGTATTCGATTATCCTTACTAAACGCCTTGCTACCCCCACGCGTGTCCCCTCCATAGCAATACTTCTCCAAGTGGGGTGACGAGGGCGTTGTGGACTTCAAGGACGAGTTCAGCAAGCTGGTCACGCTCACCGCCGCACGCACCCTGCTGGGTGGGTTACGTGCACTGCACGCACGTGCGCATCAGCGTGCGGCAGCAAGCACCTTACCAGAGCATCAGGCTGCTTTCCGGGATGCAGCAAGAGGGACAACAGCACCAGGCATGGGGCCACACGGGGAAGGCTGCCTCAGCACTGATGGTGCACGGGCACCTGGGGATGCCCAGCTGTGCACAAGCACCAGGAGACACGTGCGGCCTGCCAGTGTACAGCTGCCGCAACGGGCATCGCCAGCTACCTGCTTCCCCTTGACAACCTGGCCACATAGCCGAGCGGCTTCGTGTGCTTCCGGCGCAACCACTGCCCTTCCCTATTTTGCAGCCACCAGCTTGATCCGCGCCCACATGCCCCTGTCTCCCGCCCTTTCAACACCGGGCCTGAACACGCACCCGTCTTAACCCACGTACACCCGTGCCCACAGGCCGCGAGGTGCGCGAGAACCTGTTCGAGCAGGTGGCCGACCTGCTGCACGGGCTGGACGAGGGCATGGTGCCCATCTCGGTGTTCTTCCCCTACCTGCCCATCCCCGTGCACATCAAGCGTGACAAGTGGGTGTGCCACGCGGGGGGACGGGCAGGCGGGAAGCACGCGGGAAGGGGCATGGGCAGGCGGTTCGGGGCCGGAGGCAGGGACAGACGGAAGCCGAGGGAGGGATATGGGTAGGCGGTTGGGGGACGAGGCGAGTGAGACTGGCGGGGAAGGTCGGCCTGGCGTGGGGCCGGATGTTGCTGCGCGCCGGGCTGCGCTGCGAGGGTGCTGCAGCGAGGATGCATGTGGATGAGAGGGCTCAGGAATATGGAGGACGTGTGGACTGGCGAAGGGAGGAGCCCTATATGCAGGGTTGCATGGACGGCACGGCACAGATGCGCTGCGGCACGGAGGGGTGGCATGGAGCACCGGTTGTGTCGGCGTGCTGCCCACGGTCGCTTGCGCCAGCCTCCTCTGTCCTCACCTGCACGTGCCGTGCCCCCTGCAGGTGCCGCAAGGAGCTGTCTGTCATCTTCTCCAAGATCATCCGCGCCCGCCGCGAGAGCGGTGCGCGCGAGGAGGACGTGCTGCAACAGTTTATTGACGCCAGGTGTGGAGTAGAGCGTGGGCTGGGGTGGGCTGGGATGGGATGGGATGGGGAAAGCAAGGTGACGGCAGGGGGAGGATGGCGGGTAAGGGTGGGGGGCGCACGTGAGGGTGATCAGGTGCAGTAGTAGTTGCATGGTTGCCATCCGCTTTTCGCAGATAGGGCTCTCGTGTGAGCGCCAGTTGGCCTCGCTCTCATCAGCGCGCGGGGGAGCATGAGGCCAGCATGCTTTGGGAGGACAGTCGCCGTGGCGGTGGTGAGAGGTCCTTGACACCTGTCCCGTCCGCCACAACGATGCCACGCGCTCGGGTACTGACGCTGACGGGTAGCCTGCTCGTGGTTCCATGTAGCCCTGCTGACGGTGCGCCTGCCCTGTGCGTCCTCAGGTACTCGCAGCACGTGCTGGGCGGGCGGCAGCTGACGGAGGAGGAGATCACGGGGCTGCTCATCGCGGTGCTGTTCGCGGGGCAGCACACCAGCTCCATCACCACCTCGTGGACCGGCATCTTCATGGCAGCCAACAAGGTGGGACGCTGCTGTGTGCTTCGGGCTGGTGGCGTGGGGACGGTGGGAGCACCAGGTTGCTGGAAATGGGGGCGGCAGGCGTGTGGTGTGTGGAGGCAAGGGCGGGGGTCTGCTGCGCAACGGCTATGGTCAAGCTGCTGTCCTACTGTATCCCTTCTTGCAACACTTGCCGTACCGCGTCGGGCCCTTGATGAAAACGTGCAGGAGAAGGCGTGGCGGCCGGCGGAGGCCGAGCAGCGCGACATGGTGGCCAGGCACGGCAGCGAGCTGTCGTTCGACGTGCTGTCCGAGATGGAGGTGCTGCACCGCAACATCACCGAGGCGCTGCGCATGCACCCGCCGCTGCTGATGCTCATGCGCTACGTCAAGAAGCCCTTCACCGTCAACACCTCCACCGGCAAGACCTACGTCGTGCCCAAGGTGGGGCAGTGGGGCGGTGGCAGCTTGCTGCAAGCTGCGCCTTTTGCGCGTGGTGCATGAAGGGCAGGACGCGGTAGCCGGCGGACAGGAACCCCTTACTGCAGGGCATAAACCGGGAGCATGCAAAGCGCACATTGCACGCCGCGTGCACACCGTCGGGCGACGCCCAACACCCGTCACTCAAGCCCTCCTTCCTTCCCGCCTCCCGCACCCTGTACCCCTTCCCGCAGGGCGACATCGTGATGGCCTCCCCCAACTTCTCCCACATGCTGCCCAACGTGTTCACCAACCCCACCGCCTACGACCCCGACCGCTTCGCCGCCCCGCGCGAGGAGGACAAGAAGCGCCCCTACAGCTTCATCGGCTTCGGCGCCGGCCGCCACGCCTGCATCGGCCAGAACTTCGCGTACCTGCAGATCAAGGCCATCTGGTCGGTGCTGCTGCGCAACTTCGACTTCGAGCTGCTGGACCCCGTGCCCGCCGCCGACTACAACAGCATGGTGGTGGGCCCCATGCCCTGCCGCGTCAAGTACACGCGCCGCAAGCTGTGAGGCGCGGGGTGTGTGGTGTGGCACGTGGCGGTGGCGCCAGGCACACCAGCATGCTGAGTCTGTGCCCTGCCTTGTCGAGCAGCAGGAGCACGAGCAGCAGGATAGGCTGCGGCAGCCGTGGATGGTGACGCGCGGCGGTGGCTGCTGCGGAATGTTGGCTGTGGTGCGTGGGAGGAGGCCAGGCGGTACGAGGGGGAGCGGGGGGATTCGGACTGCGTGAGTTCAGGCAAAACGTGAGCAGATCGCACGGGGCGAAAGCTGGGCGGTTCAGGAACACAGGGAAAGGGGGGCGCAGCTTAGATC
This sequence comes from Chlamydomonas sp. KOR1, assembly GCA_036984285.1. Taxonomy (NCBI): domain Eukaryota; kingdom Viridiplantae; phylum Chlorophyta; class Chlorophyceae; order Chlamydomonadales; family Chlamydomonadaceae; genus Chlamydomonas; species Chlamydomonas sp. KOR1. The sequence goes on along the minus strand of BQMZ01000087.1, from coordinate 520,093 downwards.
ATTGCAGAGCTATGCTGGAAAGTACTTGGATCAGGGCTAGGAGAGCACGGGATTAGTCGGCTTTCCAAGGGACGAGGCTTGGGCGGTACTGCGTGGACTGCGTCGATTGGAGAAGCTGAAGGTCGGGTGGCTGGGATTCGTGTGCCTGCGACAGCGATGCGAGGCAAGAGTGTTTTGGGTCCGGGTATGGTACCCGGGTTTTGAGATTGTATGGTGCTCATTGGCACATTGGTGTGTTGCGGTGTCCTCCTAAGTTGAAAACGGTTTGAGCTCCTACATCTTGGCTGCGAGCTTGTGAGTCCCCACATACCGTAGGAAACACGCATTCGCCTCGCTGTGGCCCGACCTGCCACAGGATTGTGTGGGACGAGGTGGGACTTCCTTTGGAGTGAGCAGTGACACATGATTGCCGTTGGTTGAAGCTTTATTACGCCGCACCCGGCTCTGAGGACGTTCATGTGACTTCAGGGAGAGATTCCCATGTGTCTCGGCAGGGCCCCGATGTGGAGCTGGCTCAGCCGTTGCTTGAGGACCTCCTGGGGTATGCTGTGAGGATCAACAGGGGAGTGCTTCAGGGCTGCGCGGCCTTGCAGCTGAGCAGGGCGATTTTGGTAGTGCAGTTGGGGCCCTTGGACGCTAGGGCAATTGGGGCCCAAGGACGCTAGGGCGCTTGAACACACGTCCTGGCGGTGGCAGAGGCAGCAGTGTGCGGCAGGGCGATACAGAGGGGCGTGACATGTGGCGTCCTATATCCTGTAACACCAAACGATGGCCGTTCGCTGTCTGGGACGGCCCTTCGGCATGGCGGTGGGGTGACATAGGACACGCTTCTTCATCGTCTGGAGCGCAAGAGGCGCTGTGTTCCCGTCCCGTCCCGTCCCGAAGGTCACACGTGGCCCGCTCTTCTCCGCATCCAACGGCACTTTTTTTCTATGGAAAGGTTTACAGGTAAAGAGACGGGAGAGGACAGGCCAGTGGAACCTCAAGGCCCGACCAGCACAGGCAAGCACCAACACCGCCAACGTCCAAACCCAGCGAAACCCGGACTGCAAAAGGGGAACACCTAGAGAAGGAGAGGACCTGAAACCAAACACTTGCCCACTACTATTCCCACTACTATTCCTTGCACATCAGAGGCTCTGCGGCAGAGCACTTGAATAGTGCAACGTACGGGCTTTACGCCAAATCGACATAAGCGTATGAGGAGGGCTTGAGCCAGAAGAACTGATTGCAGATGTGCAACCAACACTTTGGCAGGGGGCGTCCCCTTGGCACCACGTGCCTGCCATGTCATCGTAGCAGGGCCCCAGGGCGCACCAGGAGCATGCGCTCACAGACAGGTAGGAAGCTAGGGACTCCACCCCTTTGCCGCGAGACCATGAGCAGGGTTGAGCTCAGTCAGGCTCAGTCGGCATGGAACGCGTACCTCCAGGTACGAGGTACCTACCCACAAAACGCAAGGCACAAGGGGATCTCCCCTGCCGCTCTGAGGAGGTCCTGCTAGAGGAGGGCAAGCGCCAGCAGCCTGACATTACTCCATCCACAGGTAGGCCTAAACAGCGGACGAGGCGCTGTTGCGTTCAGGGGTCCCTTGGTTGCGGTGGCCCGGCGCCCGGGGTAGGAATGGGCCGAACTCCATGTTGCATGGTCAACTACGGCACAACGTTGGTCAAGTTTGACCCAAGTCTTTCCAACCTGTTGTTAGTACTTTACGATAGTTGCGTATCACTGACCTAGTTCTGCCTGGTCGTCGTGCCGCTTGCGGCAGGGACTCGCTCCCTTTGTTTTCGCGCTGTCTCTGCATCCTTTGCAGATAGATAAGTTGGAGATCAAATCTGGGGCGCTGCTGAATAGCTTCACGTGGACGAGGAGACCAGTTGGAGATCCAGAGATGGCAGCAGCTCAGCCGAACGCTGGCTGGGTACGTGGATGCTTCAGATCAGCTTTGTTATGCTGATATGTGTGACCGTTGCTGGCATATGTGGCTCAGAGCGCCGCCCCGCGCTTCTTTTGCGCCTAAACTGCAAGTTTGGTTTCACGCAGGTCGGTGACCAGTTTGTCAGCAAATACTATGACGTTCTGGAGAAGCTTCCTAAGTATGTGCACCGCTTTTACAAGGAGAACAGTACCCTGACTGTCGCCGACGTGCAGCCCGACGGCCGCACGGTCATCGAGACCGCGAGCGGCGACCTAGAGGTTAGTACTTGTATTGATAATGGTGGCAAAAGCAGACCCTCGCCAGATCAGCCACCCATACTGCTGGCTCTCGGGTCGCCCTGCAGGCCATCCAGGAGAAGGTCATGAAGACCGTGGCTCACGGGGTGGTGGCGGCCGACAAGTCTCTGGATGCGCAGATCTCGTTGGGCGGTGGTGTGCTGCTGCAGGTCACCGGCGTCATGACGCTGCGGGTGGGTGGGCAACCCTGTGGCACGTGGTGGGGTACGCTCGACTGTAGTCCAACGTCAAGTGTGGGAAAACACCGTTGAGCGGAATGGAAATAACCATTGACAACGTAATTGTGATCTCATGTTCGCAGGGCGTGGAGCGCCAGTTCGTGCAGACCTTCTTCCTGGCCCCCCAGGAGAAGGGGTACTACGTGCTGAACGACATGCTGCGCGTCTTCGCGCCGAAGCCTGTGGGTCCGCCCGTGGAGAACGGGTTTGTGGCCGCCCCGCACGTTGCTGGCATGCACCCGGCGCCGTTCGGAATGCCCCCCATGGCGCCTGTAAGTCTGTGGGGTGCAGCGAAACAGCGGGGCTCCCCAGTTGCTTGCAGAGACACCTTTGTTGCCGCGATGAACGCCAACATGAGTACCGTGCATAGCTCATTTTGTTTGCCTGTCCTGCCCGCGACCCAGATGCCGGGTCGTATGGACATGCCACCGGGCCTGTCGCTGGGCATGCCTGTGGCGCCGGCGGTGGCGCCGATCGCGCCCATCGAGCAGCCCGCGCCAGCTCCAGCGGCACCCGCTGCTGCGGCGGCATCCGTTCCGGAGAAAGCTGCTGCCCCCGCGGCTGCAGCGGCGCCCGTCTCGGCTCCGGAGGCCGCGCCTGCCCCCGCGGCTGCCCCGGCGCCGACCGCGCCCGCCCCAGCTGCTGCGGCTGCCCCGGCAGCCCCGGCGCCAGCACAGCCTAAGCCAGCTCCGCAGCCCGCCGCTCCCTCGCCGGAGCCGCAGACTGCGTCGGTGCCGCAGAACCTGACCTGGGCTGAGCGCGCCAAGCTGGCACAGGCCAGCCCGCAAGCTGCCGCTGCTCCGGCGCCTGCCAGCTCTAAGGGGGCGGCGCCGGCCAAGCAGCAGGCGGCGGCGCCCTCGCCGGTCCCATCTGCGCCGTCCCCGGCTCCGGAGGAGGCCGGTGCCTCGGCCGACTCGGGCGCGGAGGGCGGCGACGCTGGGGAGGGGCTAGGGGACGGCAAGGGCTCGGTGGGGCCTGTGGCCGGGGAGGACGACAACGCGGTGTACGTGCAGGGGCTGCCGCAGACCCTGGGCATGCCTGAGCTGAAGGCCCTGCTGTTCCAGGAGCTGTCAAAGTTTGGGGCCATCAAGGAGGGCATGCGCGGCATCAAGGTGGTGCGCTCGCCGCGGTACGGCCACGTGGCGTACGTGTTCTACGAGGACCAGTCCTCGGTGGGCACTGCGCTGGCGGAGAGCGGCAAGCTGCGCCTGGTAGACGGCGAGAAGCCCGTCAAGATCCAGCCCATCCTCAAAGAGTTCGCGCAGGGCTTCTCGCAGCGGGGCGGCAGGGGCGAGCGCGGCCGCAGCGGCGGCGTGGGCGGCAGCTTCCGGGGAGGACGAGGCGGTGGGTGCTGCCGGGCCTGTTCAGGGGTGTAGGGGGTGTCGCTGCATACTGCGCTGCGCTGCATATTGCGCTGCACAGTATTTTGCATCAGGGCCTAGATAGGGCAGTTTGGACCGCTGAGCCCGACGAGGCGATTCGCAGGAAAGACACCCCCTGGGTTTATTGGATTGCTTTGTGCCGTAGAACCGAGAAAGTAGGGTTCATGCCGCTTGTCGTGGGGGTTTCCCGTCGTCAGCCTTGACGGTATGATGCTGTAGGCTTGAAGTACCCCATGTTGCCCCTGGAACTAACTACGCAGGCGGCTTCGAGGGCGGGCGCGGCAGGAGCGGGCGCGGGGAGGGCGGCCGTGGGGAGCGGCCCTCCAGCGGGCCAGGCGGGCGTGGCGGCGGCGGTGGCCGCGGCGGGGAGCGCAGCAGCCGGGGCGGCGGCCCGGGCCGCGGCCCCCGCGAGGGCAGCGGTGCCGGCGGCGCGCCCAAGCAGGCATAAACCGGACCAACTTCTCGCAGCGTTTTGAGCGTGTGTTATGCAGGTAATGCGCAGTTGGCAGTAGCGATATCAGCTGCAGCTGCTGTGCTATGGTTCAAAGTGCGGGCCATGTGGCACGGCTTAGATGGTGCTCTGTCCGCCCGATGGTGCAGCTGTGGGCTTCGGTGTCGAGGGAAGGCCTTCGGCCGTTTCGTGGGCCCGGCTCCCGGGGCCGGGGCCCGCACGTGTGCTTTTGCAGAGTCTAGAGTAGCGGCCATGCGTTGTCAGGAAATTCGACAACGTGGCGTACGGGCAAACCCAGGATTGATTTTCGCAGCTCCAGACGTACGGGCTGCTTGTGTCCGCGAGAGCGCTGCGGTGTGCCGAGTGCGTCAGGCAAACGAGCGGGGCCGCTTTTCGTAGGCGGGATAGGATGACGTGGATGGAGACCATCGCAGTGGTACGTAGGTGTGAATGGGGGCGGGCGGTGCGCTTGGGGCCAGGTCAGGTAGCGCGGGCGGCTGTCAGTATGTGCGGGTGACTGTAGCAGGCAGCACGTCCTCTGCCATGGCAGTAGGTGGGCCGGCGATGTGTTTGGCATGGGTATGAAGCCAGGTGTGGATGCGGAGACTGTGGTGGGCGCAGAGTTCCGCGTCCATGGTGTGTCGACGTGGTGCCTTGTGAACACGCAGGGGCATGGGAGCTGCTGTGGGTCGGGCGGACGGTGCTGGGCGGGCCATGGGCCTGCAATGTTCTGAGAGCGCTTGCGCTTGGACCAGAGGCGGTGGGGCGGAGTCGCCTGGCACTGCTTCATCGTCCAGTTTTGCAGTGCAGGCGGTGGTGCGCACCGAGCGGTGTCCTTGCACGTGTATGTTGCGCGCATGTGGACGGATGCCGGGGGGTCTTGTTTGCGATGTGATGCGCATGCTTTGGACTTTCTTTGAGATACCCGAAGAACTAGTAACTCTTGAGCATTTGCTTGGGCTGGTGTCCGCTTACCCATTCACAATTTGACCCCATAGGTCCTTCACGGCACCTGACGGCACTGTGCTAGACTGTACTGAGTCACCAGTCCCTTATTAATTCCTGGTAAGACACCATGCATACAGAGCAGCAGCGCGCAACAAGACGGAGCATTGTGGGCTGTGCCCCATGTCTGCGCACCAGCAGCTCACCCGGTAAGAAAGGCATACGCTCATGCCTTTGAACCAAACGTCGCAGCACAGGCGAGCGACCGCGGCGCTCCCGCAACCACCGCACCTCCATCCCCTCATCCACGTCATGCAAAATTGCAAAATCGACACCACTCGCACAAACTACACGGAAAGTGAGACGAACAAGCACTCACAGTGCACAGCCGGCGAAAACTGGGGAATGCAAAAATGGCTCAGCGCACTTCACGAAAGTGTGCGAAATTTCTTCCCAGCACAGGAGCTGCGCTGTATTTCAGTTTCTCGAATTGCCTCGCGTCTTGTCCAGCAGCTCCTCCAGCTGCTGCTGCCGCTGCAGCAGCGCTGTGGCCTCCACCCTGCGCACCGACACGTGTTGGACACACCTTTGCAGTGTCAGTACCGTACAGAGCCACACCCACGAAGTCATAGCAGGGGCAAGACTGGCTCTCAGGGCATATGCTGGAAGCTAGAACGACAAAGCGAGACATTCGTGCCACTCACAGGCACCGGCAAGTTGACATGGCAGTGCAGCTAACGGCCCCTCACGGCCTCGTACGCTCGCAGGAACACCCGTCCAATGACGCTGTGCCTGTCAGCACCAGCCTCCGCACCAACTCTCCACCCGACCCTTCTCCGATCCGTTGCGTACAAGCCCTTGCACCATGCCATCTACGGGCATGTCATCAACTCCGCCAAGACCAAGATCTGATCAACAGCACCACGGCTTTCATTTAGGTACGCCAAGAAAGCTTTTGGTTTAGACGGGTCCCAAATGCCCATCTGCATCCCCACATGCCGTCTACAGCCCCTCGTTGCCCCTTCCCACACCACGCTGCCCCCACCTGAGCCGCTCGTTCTCCGCCTCCAGCACCGCGATGGACGCGCTGTCGTCCGGCCGCTGCCGCGCGTTCACGCCGCCGCTGCGCGCCCCCAGCACCCTCTCCACCTGCGCAGCACACACACGGCGCACAGCGCAAGGCCCACAGCCTCGAACTTGCATCCATGCAGAGCATGCAACATGACCCGTACCGTGCAGCACCCAGCTGCCAAAGCGTCACCAAGCATCCTTACGTCCCCGGTGCCACACCTTGCTCTGCCTCCGCCCGGCCCGCTCCCGGCCCCGGCCCCGCCCCCGCCCCAGGCCCCCACGCACCTCCAGAAAGGCCTGCCGCGCCCGCTCCGCCAGCTCGGCGTCGTCCACCGCCTCCGCCGCGCCCCGCGCCGCGGCCCCCGCCGCCCCCGCCGCCCATCAGCGTGGCCAACCGCTCCTTCATAACCGCCACCTCCTGACGCATGGCCGCAACAACGCCCGCCTGGAAGGAAAGGATGGGTTTATGACTTGGGTCAGGAGTATCATGGGCACAGGGTACCGGGATGTAGTTGCGAAATGGTAGCAGGAGGCGGCGGATACCTTGTGCAGCATAGACAGGACTGCTTCTAGGTGGATTGTGAATGGGCAGGCAGGTGATTTACAGGGGCGCCCACCCGTGGCATAGGCTTCCCAGGCTCGAACAGAGCAGCCAGGCGCCCCTCAGCTTCCAATAGCTCCTCCGTCAGACGTGTGATATCTGCCTGGCTGGCGCCCGAGCTGCCAGCAGCTGCGCGTGGCCGTAGCGCAACCAGCAGGTGCATGCGGGCGTGACAAGGCCCCAAGCCTTTGAGTGATGTTGCAAGGCCTGCACAGGCAGTCGCGTGTCCAGACATCAGATCCATATCGTAGGACGGTAGCGGGGGGCTTGTGGCGCCAAAGTGCCGGGTCCGTGTGCGTGCCAACTCGGACGGGGAGCGTCGACGGACGCTCAACGGATAAGGAGCTGGGCGCCCGGACTCCCACGTACCCGGCATACGACAGACTGGCCGCCTTAGACATGGGCTCCTTTGTGGGCGCATCGCCTGCGTTGTACGGCAGAGCGCGTGGATCACGGCATGTCGGATGGCAAGAAGTCAGGGGATGTCCCTTCAACGCGATGTAGCCGTTGGATGTCACAACAGGTCGATGCGTGGGCGCGAAAAGTGCTTATGAAAGGTCTGCTAAGGTCTGCTGACGAGACGTGGCAAAACGTCGCACGTTCGTCAAGTGCGCACCCCTCATACTCATCATCCAATGGTGCAAAGGGTGTATCTACAATCTACACTTTAGCTGATTGTATTTGGGTGGAAGACCATGTCATTCACACGCTCACCGAATAGCTCCAGCAGCTGCGGCAGACGGGGAACACACTCCGGCGCCCTGGCTGCGAACCCCAAGGACGTTGGCAGCCACCTGCAGCAAGATTTGTTGGGCAGCAGGTGTCACGCGCGGGTTGCAGATCAAGCTGGCCGGTCAGTACCTCGCATGAACCCTGTGGCGTTAACAGCAGGACGACACCGCCGAGCCCTGCAATGGTACCGTGAAGTGGCGCTGTACAGCAACAGCGTGGCTTAACCAGCGCACCAAGGCCAGCCGGTACCCACCTGCGCCTCTTGAGCTGCAGCAGGAAGGTGCTGGCAGGCAGCAGCTGCTGTGTGGCCCCGGCGGCCCCACCCTCACCCGCCACCTCCCCTGCAACCGCCCCCCGCATGGACCTCACAGTCCCCGCAGGACCCCCGCCGGCCGACGCCGCTTGTCCTGTGGCCACAGCGGCAGCTGCCTGCAGCTGCCTCACCGCCTCCTCCTGCCGTACAACCTCCACAGGGGCCCCCAGCCGCAGCCCCGACCGGTAGCCCTCTGCCTCCCACAGCCCCTGCAGTGTCTTAGCAACCTCCGCCAGCTGCCTCCCCTGCTCCTCGCTGATGCGGACCTCTGGCCCAGCTCCGCCTGCTGCAACCACGGCCCCTCCGTTGCTGCCGTTACTGCTCGTACCCAGTACGGCATCCAGAAGCTCGTCCAGTCCGGGACAGTGCGTGTCGTACATGCGGTACACGTGCCCTTGGGGGCAGGGCGGGAGCGGAACCCGTACGGGCTCCCCACGCTCCTTCACCTCATCTTCTTCGTCCTCCACAGCACCTCCTCCAGCCTCCGTGTTTGCCTCTGCTGCTGCACAGCCCTCAGCCCACGGAGACTTTGCCAGGAGCATGCAAGCAGTTGTATGAATCGTGCTGGCGCCCGCAGCGGTGCTTAGCATGTGCGTTCGGGAAGCAGTGCTGCTGCCAGCGGCTGCAGCGCTGCCGGCTCCGGCTGCTGCTGCTGCGGCGGCGGCTACATCGGCGGCGGCGGCGGTGGCTGCTGCGTACGCCTCGTTCGCGTCCGGCCACAGCAGCACGGTGCGGTGCCTCAGTCTCGGGAAGGGCGTCGCCCCCAGGCACCTAAGCAGCCACGCCCAGGAGGCGGGCGGTACGGCAGCAGTGCAGCTGACGTACAGCTGCGACAGTACGGCATGCCGTACAGCGTCCCACTGCGGGAAAGCTTTGGAGAGGTCCAGGCCTGCCTGTGGGCACAGCGCCGCTGGCAGGAGCAGCTCTGACGCAGACTTGATGCCGCTGCTGCTGCTGCCTCCGCTGCTGCTCGTGTCGCTGCTGCCACCGCTGCTGCTGCCTCCTACCGGACGTTGCGGCGAAACGGCGGCATACGTTGTATGCAGACGGGCTGTGGACGGGGATATTGTGTTGGTGGGTGCTGGCGCAATGGTGCCGTCGCACAGCACCACCCAGGCACACCTTTGGATCTGGCCGAGCAGCCCCGAGGCGGGGGCGGCAGGCGAGGCGCAAGAGGCGGCGTGTGGGTCGCCCCTGCTGCTGCTGCTGCTGGTGTCGTGTTGGCCTGCGCTGACGCCAGCAGGCTGTGCTGGTGGCGGTGTCACAAGGCCGGCGGCAAGGGGGAAGGCCAGGCAGGCCACCAACGTGGCAGGGGGCGGTGGGGGCAGGGCGGTGCTCTGCTGGGCTGTTGCTGCTGTCGACAGGTGTCTTAGCATGGGCAGCACGGCCAGGTCCATGACGTCTGGGGCCTCCAGGGGGCGCACGCCGAGCTCCTGGGGCAAGGGGAAGGAGGAAGGTCGCGACGGATGGAGGCAAGTGGTTTGTACAATTTCTAAATTTGTAAAATTTGTAAAAATTTGTGTAGCAGCGGTGCGCTGCTGCCGAGTAGGCGAGTGCTGAAGACCTCACCAGGTGGCGGGGGAATCAGGCTGGAACAAGGGCGTAACGGGGTTAGGAAACTGGAGCACGGTGTCAGGTGTGAGCCAGCGGTACGCAGTCTTATCGCAAGGCTAGCCGCAGGCCTCCAGGCCACCACGTGTGCCCCTCACCCGCAGTCCGGCCAGCAGCAGCTCCCGCTGCTCCCCCGGCGGCAGCGCGCGGGGCAGGGCGGGGTCCAGGAACACCACAGCGGCGCGACCACCGGCGCCATGCTCACCACCAGCACCAGCGGCACCAACACCAGCAGCGTGTCCTGCACCACCGGCTGCAGCAGCAGCCGCCCGTAGCTGCTGCAGCGGCTGCAGCAACGGGCTGAGGTCGGGCTGCAGGCCCACGGCGCGCAGCACGCCCGCCAAACCGCTGCCTTGCTTTCCACCGCTGTGGCCGGCATCCGCATGCCTGGCCCCTGCCTGTGCCTGCTGCTGCGACGACTTCAGATGCTGTTCACTCTTGCGGTCCGTGCCCTCCTCCTCCTCGCCCTCTGATCCAGGCAGCAGGAACACCGACGCCGCAGCTGCAGCGCTCCCCCTGCCTCCACCACCATCACCACCGCCGCCGCCGCCAGCCGGCACCACCCAGCCGCCATCCGCGCCCAGCACAGGCAGCAGCCGCAACGAGCGCAGTGCAGTCCACACCCGCTCCACCTGGTGTGGGTCAGCTGCCGCCCCTGCCCCTGCCCCCTGCACGCCGTACTGACCCCATCTGCCTCCTTGCCCAAACCCACTGACACCACTGCCTCCAGCTGGCCTGCTGCTGGTGCTGTTGCCTCCCGGTCCTGGGCGTGTATTAGCGTGTGTTGATGTTGGGCGCACACCCAGCGCACTGAAGATGACCAGCAGCAGGCGAGCCAGAAGGTCGAGTGACAGGCGCCCGGCCCCTCCCGCCTGGGGGCCTGCTGAAGTTTCGCCACCGGGGCCTGGTGCATCACTGCTGCTGGTGGTGCCGTCGCCAGGGTTGGCAGCGGAAGAAGCAGGGGCTGCAGCGGCGTGCGTGTTCGCTTGCTGCCCAGACAGAAGGACGTCGAGCATGCCAACCTGCGAACATGGAAAGTGAACAGGTATGCGCACATAAGGCACCATAGCCATGCTGTCTGCAGGTCCCTAGACCTGCTCCTGGTGCACCCCACAGCATTCATCTTGCGCCCAGGTTGTGTTGCATGTGTATTAACACACACGCCCTACCTTCACCCTGAAGTCCAGCACCCCCAGCAGAATCACCACGCACCCCAACATGCCATACACCCAAGTCGCAATCGGTGTGTATTAGCACACGCAACCCACCATGTCCTGCACCCGGAAATCCAGCACCCCAAGCAGCTCCCCCACGCACCCCAATACGCCATGCACCCAAGTCGCAATCGGTGTGTATTAGCACACGCAACCCACCATGTCCTGCACCCTGAAGTCCAGCACCCCCAGCAGCGCCCTTAGCTGCGGGCTGGCGTGCAGAGGAGCCACTGCCTCCGACACAAAGTACACGCCGGCGGAGCGGAGCGCGGCCTGCAGGGCATAGCAAGAGAGACAGGAGCACGTGCAAGTCTATCGCGGTGCTAAAGGCGGTGGATGTTGCATTTCGCGGCCCCATTGGACGCCTAGGCTGTAGGAGAGTGTAGGAGACCCGATCGGGGCACACGGGATCACACCTGATACGCAGGGTTCAGGGCGGTAAGCAGCAATCAGGTCGCACCACACGCACGCACGGCTTTTGATGCGTAAGAGTAAGACACAACCACGCACACCCGTACTGCACGTGCACGGGGCCGCGCCTGCACGGTGGTGTCTACCAGCAGCTCCTGACCCGTGGGTCGCAATACACACTTGATACGCAAGGACCGCCTGCCCCTGATACACGCGCACCGGGTCGCACCTGCACGGTGGTGTCCGCCAGCAGCTCCCTGACCCGTGGGTCGTGGCACACACGCAGCTGGTGGGTGGCGGGGCACAGCAGCTGGCCGCACGAGGTGGGCAGACGCACGTGGGCACGGGCCAGCTGGCCGATGGCGGCGGGCAGGGGGCAGAAGGGCTCCTGCAGGGAGGGGGCAGTTCGTGTGGGTGGCGCGCCGGTACCATTGCTCCGTAGGTGCGAAGTAGGACACTTAGCAGCAGGTCATCTGGGAAACGTAACGTATGATGGCCCAGGCCTAAGACTGGTGTATCGGGCTAACATATGTGATGCGCGTGAGCGAGCCCAGGCAAGAGGCTCACACTCTGGCATATGCAACAGCTAGCCGTGCTGCAGTGCAGCTGCTGCCCGCTTCCTCCGGGATATCGGTACCCCCTCTCTCCCCAGCGCCCACCTGCGCCTCCTCGGGCAGCGGCACGCAGCTGAGCCAGAAGTTGAGGGCAGCGTATGGCGCGTACGGCAGCGCTGGGCCTGCCTTACGGTCAGCGGACGAGCAGCCCGTGGTCCCAGCCTCATCCTGCTGCTGCTGCTGCTTCTCCTGCTCCTGCAGCTGGCCTTGGCCCATGTTGCCGCCTGGGGCGGAGGGCCACAGCCGCTGCAGCTCGTCCAGCGACCTACAGGGGTACAGGCGGGTGTTGCAAAGGTGTGCTCAGCCGCTGATGCGTGGCATGGTGGACAGCTGCACCATGCAGCTACCGGTATCTACCATGCCTTCTTCGGCGTCCGCATCCGCGCGCAGCACACACTCAGTTGCCGGTCTGCCAGCCCCTGAACAGGATGAAGGATCGTCGCACACCCCCGGTCACTACAGCACCTGTACATTACTCTTGACAAATTTCAACTGTCCAAATGCCCACCTGATGAACAGCTGCGGGATGCGCGCCGCCAGCATCTTGTTCCATGCGCTGCTGCTGTCAAGCGCCTCTCTGTGGGTGCACGGTGGACCCAGGAGAGTGCAGGGTCCAGAACGTGCGACTTTGAGCTCAGTACATTTTTGGTATTTTGTGTTACAACCCAGGTGGTGTGGCCATACGATCCTTACTGGTCCCAACGTGCGACTTTGGGCTCCGTACGGCCGATACTGCACTTGCTCGTACACTCGGCGCTTATGGACGTGCATCCACACCACCAGTGCGTGTCGCAGCTTCCACGTAAGGAAAGGTGAAGCAGCGTACGGCTACTTGTCTTGGGGACATTCAAGCAGGATACCATGGCTACTACGGGTACTGCTGGCCGAAATGGGTTTCTATCGCCGATGCTGGTAGTTCCAGCTGAAGTACGGCAGCCACGGCAGGTGCCGTACACTTGACACTGCCGTACCTGCTGGTGGTCACGATGAAGTCTGCGTTGACCATGAAGCGGAGGCCGTACTCGCGGGTGGGCAGGTATGCGAACACCTGGGTACGGACAGTCAACACACAGGGTTGACGTATGAGTTGGCAGCGGAGATATGGATGACATGAGCGAGTGGTAGTTGGTGTGAGTGTGCATACGGTGCCGGTGCGCCTGGCGTCGGGCAAGCACGCGCACAACGCGCACCGGAGCATATACCGTTAGCCTGCGTGCTGCTGGTACCAGGTTGGAAGGTTGGGAGTGCACATGATCACGTGCCGTCATGCGATGACGGACCGTGCAGCATGTGTACTCTTGTACAACACTAAGATCGCGTTGGTTGCTCGTCGTGCATTCTATTGCTATCACACACGCACCCATCTGCTCCCTCCGAAGTGCTAACCCACCTGCTCCCTCCTCGGACGCTTTAGCATGGTGCTCCGGAATCCTCCGCCGCCACCACCGCCAGCCGCCGAGGCAGCTGCCGCCGCCGCCGCCGCCGCCACCTCCGCCGCCTGCTCCAGGTCGAATGCAAGGGAGACCTCCGTCTCGCCCAGCTCCGCGATTGTAAGGTCACCGCTGCGAAGATCGGTCAGGGCACCGATGTCAGTGCCAGGAAACTAACTTTGGCAGAGGCTTTGGTACCCCACCGTGGGTTGGGCGGTGGACCAGCAAGGATAGTACTCCCCCCATTCCATTGGCACCAGGGGAAGGGATTCCCCCCATTATTTACCTCAATTTTATAGCGCTACGCCCGAACGTGCTTGCCTCCCACCCACAGCCCCGCCCACCGGTCCTTGTAACTAGTACATGCCTCATTATATGTTTCCATGTCCCCGCAACTGCATCCCTACACCCCAAGCCCCACGTACCGGTCCACCTCCGGCGGGAAGCAGTCGCTGACGATGAGCCAGCTGCGGTGCTGCTGCCCCGGCGGGCCGTACGACAGCCCCACGCGCCCGCCACCCAGCTCCCTCCGCTGCACCTGCAGGCTCAGCCCGCCACCGGGCATACCACCGCCCGCCTCTCCATCATCGTCGTATTCGTCGTACTCATCGTCGTACAGACTGTTTCTGGAGTTAGCAGCCTCTGCAGGCGCTGCGGATGTTGCTGCATATGCGCCGCCGCCCGCAGCTGTGGCGGCTGCAGCGGCGGCTGCCTCTGGTGTGGTTGCGTCTGTGACGGCGATGCGCTTGAGCTTCTTGAGGAACAGCAGCAGCCAGGGGTCCACCTCGCGCAGGGCTGTGGGTTAGGTGTGGGGTAAGTGTCGGGTTGGACAGGGGCATACGTGGGAACGGTAGCAGCAGAAGCAGCCAGGGGTCCACCTCGCGCAGGGCTGTGGGTTAGGTGTGGGAAAGAAAGAGGTGAGGGCAATAATGTTGGGGAAATGATGCTGGTGTTCGTGCATAAGTGTGGACAAAGCGTACGATTGCCTGTGCGTGCGATGGAGGCATGTCATATGGCGTTGGAGAAACGTGGGCCGCTAGCAGCTCCGCCGCACACGACCGAGTCAGCATGCCCTTGTGCTGCACACCGCCCTGTGACTTCAATGACATAGGGCAATGAGCCTTACCGGTACGCATTGTGGCGACCGCGGCGGCAGCAGCGTCCTCCGCCTCCGGCCCGCCGATGGCACCGTTGCCCCCTCCGCCTCCGCTGCCGGCCCCCTTGAGCGGCAGGCGAATGACGGTTGGCGCGGGCGTTAGGCCCAGCTGGCTGGGCAGTTGGGATCCGTCGTACGGCGGCAGGTTGGTTGGCAGTACCATGCCCAGGTTGCCGTACAGCGTACGGCTGAAGGCGATGTGGAAGCCGTTGGAGTGGACCTCGGGGGCGTCCGAGACCTGAAAGCGTGGAGGAGGATGGAAGGGGCGTGCCGTATTGGGGCAGATTGCCAAGATGGACAGCGGCAGAATGGCCTGAGATCCATGCTCTGGGGATTTTGACAAGGTTCGGTGTTCAGGGGCATGCTCATTCCCAACAACATATGAAAAGCATTTAACCGGCGCTTGATATACTCCTGCCGCAGGCTGAAGATGTGCACGCCAGTGCGGTCCGCGCACGGTCGAGCTAGTGGAAAGTTGTGATCTGCACGATAGAGCAACAGCACATGCCCTCCGAAGCTGCCCCCGCCTTCCCACCTTGAATACCGACTTGAAGCCGATGCCCTTCTTGCCGATGTAGCCGCGCTTCTTCTTCTTGGTGGAGCGGTTGATGTCCGACAGCGCGCGGACGTCGCCCTCCTGCGTTACATTCACGGTACGTTACTCATCATGCACCATGCAAAAGTGTGTAAGAATAAATCTGCCGTACTTCAGCAGCCTACTAACAGCGACAACCCTCTCTCTACCCGTTACCTGGAAGCCCGTTTCGTTGTTGAGCACCAGCAGGGCGTCCCGCGTTAGCACGAACTCCAGGCAGGGCACCACGCCGGGCGGGTAGGAGTTGTCCTCTGCGAATACGTGGGGGTTTATGTATTGGCAGTACGACACAGTTAAGCCATAGCGGGTGAGGTGGGCAGGAACTTGCCGCGAAGCAGTCAGCTGCGATTCCAGGACTGCGGCGGCCTTGCGTGTTTAACCCTTGCCGGAGCCCCTTACCAACGACGCACGTGGCTTGCGAGACTGTGAACCACTGATCAAGACGTTCAGTACGACTACCACTCACCCGCGTTTTGCAGCAGCTCCATGACGAAGTGCAGGTCCTTGGAGTACAGCTGGTCGGATAACTGGGGACGGAGGGGTGTGTATTAGCGTGTGGGAATGTGTGTTGGCGTGTGGGAATGTGTGTTAGCGCGAGGACACGAAGCGTATTGTTCCAGCTACACAGGTTGTGCAGTCAAAAGGGAAAGTGAGGAGCACGCTGAGATACCACCACATACGTGCACGGCGCTTAGAGGAAGCAGCCCGCCCCGTCCTTAACCCACCTGCACCACCGCGTTGCCCACTCGCTCTGTGTTGCAGCGGATGGTCTCCATCGCGTCCGGGTCCGTGTACTCCTTGTCCACGCCGTACGTCTGCACCGCCATGGCAGGGGCAAGGGCATGGCAAGATGCAGGTGTCTCGCGTTTGCGTCCGTCGCTGGCGTCGAAGCTGGCGGTGGCGAGAGCATTACATTACATCATGCATCCCTCCTGGCCGTCCCTGGCGGCCGCTGACCCTCTCACGCCGACAGCCCCTAGCCCGCTGTCTATCGCACCAGTACCACTGACACCGCAACATGCGGTATGGCAGCAACGCACAGCCGCATGTGAAGCAATCGAGCCTCACGGAATCCGACATGCCAACCGCCACCACCACCACCACCACCACCACCACCACCATCGCCACCACCACCACCACCACCACCATCACCCACGTGTCGGATGCGGTCCACCACCGCAGCGCACTCCCTCCGCCGTGACGCCATGGGGCCCTCCGCACCGCAACCTGCATCCTGCACAGCGCCCTGTGGAGGGCCCCCCAGCATGCCGCCGCCGCCGCCAGGGCCGCCCTCTGCATCCCGCCCCTCCCCCTGCTCTCCCTCCGCCGCCTCCTGCCCCCGCTCCTGCTGGCCCACGGCTGGAGGTGCTGCCCCGTCCAGGCCACCGCCTCCTTGCTGCGTTGAGGCACGTTCATCGACTGCGGCAGAGGAGCCCGTGTCCCCTGAGACGGGGCCTGGCGGCGGCGCCGCCACCGCGTCCGGCACAGCTTGCGCAGCCGCTGCGCCTTCCTCCCCGGCCGGTCCTCGCTCATTACCACCACCAGCATTCGACGCCACGTTAGCTGCCTCTGTAGCTCCTTGCTTGCCGTCCAGACCCTCAGCCGCACCGTGCTGCCCCTGCTGCTGCAGCTGCTGCTGCTCTTGCTTCGTCGCTGTAGCACCCGGCGGCGCGGCATGGCTGGTGGAAGCAGCGGAAGCTGCAACGAATGCTGCTGCTGCCGACGGTGGTGGCGCCACGCGTTGGCGCGCCCAGTCTGCGCACCACTCCTCGTGCCCCAGGCTCAGCCCCAGCTGGTGCAGCACGGACCTGAGCGTGGGTTAACAAGCAGCACCCCGCTTACCGTACACTCAACTCATCCACACACGTTGGCGTGGTGTTAAGGACACGATAAAGACTCCCTAGCAAACACAAAAGCCAAAGCTTGCACGATGCTGCATCAGGTGAGCACCAGCACGACATGGAGCCTCCGCAGCTGGCCGGTGCCAATGAGGCGATAAACGGTGTGGTGCACCAGTGGTCACACGCCCACCTGTGTGCAGGGTTGGGCCGCGCGGCAACCAGCAGCACCGTCCGCCACCCCCTGCCGACCACCTGGGGGCTCTCCAGGGGGGGTAGCAGCACCCTGGAGGGCACACGGCGGTAGTGGGTTGTGGTAGGTGGCGCAACGTGCGTTCTTGGTTCATACACGAGCCGCCGAAGACACGACAAACTGAACTTCCAAACTCCTCTGAATTCGCAACAGCATGGCACGCAAATGCACCTAAAGCTGCTTGTGTGTGGTCAGAGGTGACCTGCTGACACCGCACAGACACGTGGGGCCCGTCAGCTCCTATTGACTCGAGTGCACCGCACCGCATGCCCACCTCTCCGCCGCGACCAGGCGCAGTGTCTTAATGGGTATGGCGGCCAGGCAGTCCAGGCAGCAGCGCAGCAGCGGCAGCAGGTGGGCTGGCACGGTGTGGCCGCGCCCCGTGCGCGCTGCGGCCGCCCTGCAAGGGGGCAGCACGCAGCAGGCCCGTACGCACGACACTCGTCAGGGCCATACATACCGTGTTCGTACAGTTTCCTCAAGACCCAAAGATGCGCAGGGAGTTGCCGGTCGTCTTACCTGAGGCCGCATGCAGTTGGCTGCATCGACACGCAAGCATGTCCTTGCGAAGCCCTGCAGCAACACGAGAAGCCCCACTCGCCTGTCTGCCGCCGCCCCCGCCGCCGCACCGCTGTCCGCCACTGCCACCCAGCTGCCCTCCACCACACCCGCCAGGTACTGGGGGCACGGGGTCAGGGATGCACAGAGGGGAGAAGTCATGAAAATATCTTACAAAATATCTTATGTAATATCTTATGAAAAGTTGACAGCGGCACGTGCGGTGCAGGGGCATGTCAGCTAGTTGGAAGGAGTCCTGGCCGTAAGGAACAGGCTATGCATTGAGAAATGGGCTTGACGTGCGAGGACACATGTGTACGTACGCCAAGGTAGCCAAAGCCACAGCGAGCCCGGGTTGAGCGAGATGGCCTAGGCGGTATACGGCATGCATGGAGCGCCGTACGGCACGGTACGGTGCGCGTTAGCCACGTGCCTGCAGGGGCGCGGCGTTGGCGCCTCCGCAGTCTGCCACGAGGGCAGCTAGGGCTGCGGCCATGGAGGGGCCGTCCAGGCGGGACAGCGCTGCGGCGAAGGCGGCGGTGCTGCCCTGGTGGTTGGCGGTTGGCGGTTGGGGTTTGTCAGCAGGCGCGTGAGTAGGAACCGCGTAGCAGAAGTACATGATACGCGCCGCACATGCACATGCAGCTCGCTTGGGTACTGCCAGGTCTGCACCAAAGCACCGGCTACAGGGGAGAAGTTGCGGCTTCGAGGTCGTACAAAAGTAGGAATTGGTGGATGCGAGGAGACACGGGGGTGCAGGCAGCATGCAAAAGACTCGCCTGCGATCCCAGCCCCGCCGGTATCTTGTACAGCCGGCCGCCCGGGGCCTCCACCGCCCGCCATGCGCTGCTGGTGAGTGTGTTGGCGACCTCGTTTGCGTCATCGCGCCTGCCGCCGCCATCACCAGCATCACCAGCCGCCGTCCGGCCCCCCGCATGGGCAACCCTGCACGTTGCAAAAAGCGTTTCCGTCATCAGCAACGTCACATGACATCAAAATTCCACGGAAACCTTGTGGATGTCAGACAAGAGCCGAATGATGACAGACGATTTTACGTTGTTTCAAAGCAGTCTGTGAGACATGTGGCTTTGGCACGCACATCAACAACCCATCGCGCCCCCCGCAAGTTTAAGCCCACCTGGCCACGAACGGCTTCAGCGGCCCCAGCGCCCCCTCAAACGCCTCCTCCCAGCAGCTCCACTCCGCGAGGTCCCCCAGCATGGGCGCGGAGTTAATACACGCGGCAGCAGCCTGCTCCAGCGACTCAGCCCACACGGCCGAGACCGCGCTACCCGCTGCTCCTGCTGTGTCTGCTGCACCTGCTCCCCGTGCTGCCGCAGCCGCCGCCACCTTCTGCACCCGTTCGCACCCCAGCCACCAGCCCGGCCCCACGCCGCCCCCGTGCAGCGCCCGCCCCGCCGCAATGCCGCACTCCGGCACCACCAGGGCCGCAGCCGGCACCGCGCTGTCATACTGTACGGCAAGCGCCGCCAGGTGCCGTACGGGGCCCAGCCCCAGGGCGGCGGCGCACGGCACGCGGTACTGGCGGCGCAGCGCCGCCTCCGCCGCCTCCAGGGCGGCTGGGTCGTGGGCGTAGGACGGCTGGCCACCATCCTCGCCTGTGTGTGGTGCAGTAAGCAATCAGCGCAGAGCAACTTACAACTTACATGAGGCGCCAGCTACGTGCACGTGTGCCCGGTGAGGTAGGCGCAGGCTAAATGGTCGCTTGCACGGTCAATGCGGGGCTACCAAGGTAAAAGGCTACCCTACGATAGGGCGACAGCGTACGGCAGTACATGGCGCTGACAAGAATGGGAACAGAGCCGACGGTAAACAATACCCCACCTGCGTCATGGTCGCGCTCTGCTTGGTCCGCCGGCCCTCCGCCCTGCTGCTGCTGCCTCCGCGCCCCACGCCCCGCTGCCAGCACCATCGCCACCAGCCTCAGCACCTCGTCTGCGTCCACACCCCCACACCCCACAGCAGCGCCGCACACAGCAGCATCATGACCTGCTCCTCCTGCCCCTGCCCCCATGCCGCCCCCAGTGAGCTCCAGCGCGAGCTGGTGATCCTCTGCCAGGGCTGCGGGGCGTTAACACATATAGCAGCGTGGCGGCACCACAGTTAATGCCAGCCCCATTGTCTTTTACGCGTCATCAGATACCTTCCGCCCCTTTCACTATAGGCGTGTTCTTGGCAGCTGGTATTGAGGCTCGTGTCAGGCATGCAGAGGGCATGTGGAGCGGCCGTGCCCCCAGCAGCAGGGCAACGCCCAAACGGTGCCCATTATTTGCCCCGTCCCAACCCATGCACCCGCCCGCCAGCTGCAAGGGCCCACCATGCAGCCGGTTGCACTTAGCCACCGCCGAGCGAGAAGTCAATACACAGCCCACCTTCCCGGTGCTGCTCTGTTGCTGCATGCTGCTGCTACCCCACCCTCCCTCCCACCTGCCAGCAGGGAGGGCCCCCTGCCCAGCTGTGCGAAGGCGGCCGCCCCAAGGGCAGCAGCCACATCCCGCTCCAAGGCAGCCAGCGCGCGGAAGGACAGGCCCTGGGCAGAGCGGCAAAGGGGAGGAGGGCAACACAAAGGAGTGAGGTGTTTATGGGTTTCAAGGCGCACATGTACTGGACGCTGAATACGAGGTGTTGACCAATCCGACGCTATGTTTCAAGGCATCGAGCGCGGGAGGACAGGCCCTGAGGCTGCTGAGCGTGGGCACCACCGACGGCTGCGTTGCACCAGTACCATTACCAAATAGGTGACGCCACGCTTTCTTCGCGCACCTGCCCCGGCGGCGATCCACCTCGCAGCAGGCTGACCCCACCTGACCAGCCGTCATGTTTCCATGACATGACATCACCTCAGCACGGAAAGCAATACAAGCAGCCACGTGCGCAGCACAAGTCCATACCTTGCACCAGTACAAACCCACCTGGTTCAGCTCGGCCACTACCTCCCTTAGCCGCTGCCAGCTGGTGGCCACCAGCGCACCCCTTGCGCCCGGCTCGCCCCAACCAGGCCCTGCCTCCCCCTCCGCCTCCCACTGCTGCTGCTGCTGCTGCTGCTGCTCCCGCCCTGTGCCCCCACCATCCTGCCGTGCCCCTGCCGCCCCGTGTGCCATGCCGTACGCTGCCAGTGACCTCCGCAGCTGGACCACCAGCACAGCAGTCAACTGCAAATGCGTTGAGCGGGTGGTTGTAGGTCAGGCTGTACGGCACGTACAGCAATAGGCGGGCAGGTGTACGACGGGCCGGACGGCTGCTCCGCAAGTGCACAACATAGCACGTACACCCGACCGCGGCCTGGCCACGACGTCTACATGGCCACGCTAGTAGCCAGCACATTTGCCGACATAACCCAACCCGAAACGACCTGCCGGTGGTTACCCCTGCGCACGCCTTTGGCTGCCCTGCCACAGCAGGGGCCTCCGGCCTCCCGCAGCTAGCATCTAGCCATATACCGCCTACCTATCCGGACACCGCGCCCAGTCCCACCGCTCCAGCCTCCAGCAGCTAGCATCTAGAATGACCTTAAGTAAGAATACTTTATTATTTTTGATTCTTGTTTAATTCTAATTCAACAAAACATGTATCTGCCTACCTCCTGCACACCGCGCCCAGTCCTACGCTGACTATGCTGACTGTGCCTCCCGTTCCGTGCTGGCCCAAGCACAAGAGCAGTTGTAATGTATGGCCACACGTACCCTCAGCGCCCTGTACAGCGGGCCAGCCAGCTGTCCGGCCATGGCCCGCCGCACCTCCGGGTTGCGAGCCCAGCCCTTGAGACTGCTCTTGGTGTAGTCCTTGGGCTGGTAGTCCTTGACCGCAGACAACAGCTGCGGGCCAAGGGCGGCATTTCATTCATAAGCCAGCAACATGGTAGGCATCTGTTCATCCGGCAAGCTGTACTCGCTCAACGAGAAAGAGGGGAGAGGCGCGGGATGGGGCGAAGGTGAGCCAGCCCAGGCGCCGACGAGCAGCTGCACTACCGTTCTTAGCCCGACCCTAGCCCACAGAACGACTACACAAGTCCCTGTCCAGTGCAGGATAACTGGGTGTTACAACAGCAAATTAAATCCTGGGTACGGTATGTTCGGCCGCACCTCCGGCAGCTCCAGCCCCAGGCGCTGCCAGGTGTCCATGCACTCGTGGACGTCCGGGGAGTGGCGCGGGGCGGAAGCTGCGAGCAGCTGCTCCACCCGCGCCACCATGGCCACGTCTCCGCCCGCCTCGGGGTGCCCGGCCAGCAGCAGCGCGTGCGTGGAGGAGTCCACCAGCCGCAGCGTGAGCTCTGAAGAGGGTGCAAGTTGTGGGTTGAGCGGGTTGTGGGTTAGGCATGCATGCAGGACGGGGAGGACGCGCGTGGGCAGTCCATCAGCCGCAGCGTGAGCTCCGAGGTAGCTGGTGTGGGTTGTGGGTTCTGGCTTTTGGGTGCACGGAAGGAGGGGTGCAGTTTTCAGGCCCTCCACGCCTGCTCCCACAGCACCGGCGCCCCTGCACTGCGTCAAGATCGAGACCCGTGTGATGCATCACGACCATACAGACAGTGCCCAAATGCCAGAGGATTATGTGCCATGCGGCAGACACGTACGGTACCTTGTAGGTTCTGCAGGACAGTGTCAACGGGTGGAGGTAGGGAGGTGGCGCCGCCCTCGTAGGCCTGTGGGTTAGCTGCCAGGCCACGTGCCTCCTCCTCCGCCAGCTCCTGTATGTGGGCATCGTTTACACAGGTACGACGAAGATTGCTGCACCGTACAAAGAAGCACATGGCGATGGCGCATCAGTTGAGTGTCTTAATTCACACGACGCGAGACTCCTGCATGCGGTGGGCTGCTCTGCTACGGTGTATGCGCTGCCCCCGTCCCGAGGCAGCGTGACTCAGTGCCATGCTTTCCTCGAGGCTCAAGGAATGCCGGACTACAGTACGTACGCCAACAGGATAGCGGCGCGAGCTTGACGTCAAGTGCAGTGCTGCCCAACGCCACTAACCCTAGACCCTAAACCCTAAACCCTAACCTTGCACTAGACCGCCCTGGCCTGGCCGCTTTATGCACGTGCCTCAGGGACCCCAGCCGCCTCAAGTAGCTTGCGAACACGCATCCAGGCCCACCTTGATGAGCTGCCATAGCAGCACGGCCTCCCCCTCCATGACAACCCGCAGACCCTGTGGGACGCAAACGCGATGTCAGCGCCATTCGACCCCTGGAACCATGGACCCCTGGAACCATGGACCCCATGGACCCCATGGACCCCTGGAACCATGGGCCTCATCCCATGATGCTGCTTTTGGGCGCCTAATAGGGCGTGCGGAGGCGTGTGCGCCGGTGCTCGTACTGTAGCAGCCAGCCCAATCCCAACATGTACATTTACCAGCATCAACAGTCCTGAGCGTGCATAGCACTAAGCACAGCAGGTGCAGGCACTGCGACTCAACAAGGAGGCAGCCCTCTCCCACAGCGTGCGTAGTGCTCAACACAGCAGGTGCATGAGGGCATGTGTATTAACCTCCGGCGGCAGGCATCCACACCCACCGGTATGAGCTGGCGGCCCTGCTCCCAGAGCGTGTCCACCTGCTGCTGCGCCTCCGCCAGCAGCAGCTCACGCTGCGCCCGCTCCAGAGCGTTCGTGTCCGACCAGGCCTACGCACAGCCGCAGCAGCCACTGCGTAAACATCTTCAACGCACATTTGCAGACATGCTGCCGTACTACCAACAGGCACGACGCCGCTCGCACACAGCGGCGAAGCCGTTTATTGTAGAATGCTTGGATGCCGGCCACAGGACTTGTCGGTTGAGCCATCTCGTCACTGGCACAAAGCCCTGAGGTGAATAAGCAGCACCTACAGCACCTACAGCACCTACAGCACCGACTTGTCCTGTTCGCGTGCTAACAAAGCGATACACGATACGGTAGTCCTATACCTTGAACATATGGCCAATGAGGGTCCCAAAGCCCCGCCCGATGACCACACCCAGGTCTCGGCACGATCTGGCGGTGTGGGGGCGGCAGGGCGCACGCAGGCCTGGCACGTGTCAGGACCATCTTGAGGAGAAGCCGAGGTATATGCAGCACAAGCTGCCCACAACCAGGAGTACACTTGGTTGTTGGGGTGTCCCAGGCATTGGCCTGGTGCGTAAGCGGTGGCAGGGCGCCTCGGTACAGACTGCTGAGGCCTGCTATGCATCCGTCCAGCTGCGACAGCGACCAACTGCCTTGGATGGGTAAAAGCCTAGCCCCCCGATGCAAAAGTGTGGCATGACGGTTGCAAGGACAGAGCTGCCGGTGCAACGCAACAGCAAAGCCCCAACTCCTGTACGCCGTTCGCTGCGTGCACTGCCAGGGTTGCCCTACGTATGCCCCAAGGGGGCATCCTGACGGCATATGGATCCGCCCACGACGCGACACCAATCGCACCTCTGGTACGTCCGCTCCACCTGCAGCCGCAGCTCCTCCTCCGTCAGGTCCTCCTTGTGCCTCTTAGCCCGAACCAGCTTCCACATCGCCTGCACCACGTCCGCGTGCGTCACCTGCACGCGTTGTGGCGCCGTGGGTTAGCGGGCGTGGATTAGCAGCGTATTAGAGGTGCGTTTGAACCCGCACACCAGCTTCCAGAAGACATCCACCTCGTCTGCATGCTCCAATCGTGGTCTAAGCACCACAGCACTGACAGCACTGATAGGAAGGCATAACGGTTAGGTGAGGGGCAGGAGGCAACTGTGTCGTGGCAACTGCACTAGCGGTTGGTGCTCACTATGCACCAGACCTTGCGTCATCACCAAGTGCGTAAGCACACTAGCGCAAACCACCTGCTTACTCCACGCCTGAGCAGCTGCGTGCACGCGCCTGCCCCGGCCACAACCCCGCCGAAGGCGTGAACACGCACAAGACTTCTGCCCCCTGGCCCCCGTGCACGTGAACCACTTCAACAAGCGCTTGACTGACAGTCCGCCTGCTGCTTTGTGTCCATCCCCGGGAGTCGCTCAACACCATGTTCCATATTTGAATCAGGTGAGGCCCCTAAAGCCACCCCTAGCCCCCAGCACGTCCTAGGCGCACGCACCTTGGGTGTGGGCATGTCTGTCATGTCCTCGTGTGCCAGCCCCGCACGCACCGCCTCCGGGTGGCGCCACAGCGGCCCCAGCATCAGGTCGTTGTAGCTGTGTATTAGCTCCGCCAGCTCACCCAAGCGCACGTATCCCTGCCGCACCAGCGTCAGTAGCACCGCAAACGCTGTATCAATACAGTTTGCGCTCGTCGTAACAGCTCAATGAAGCTCATCCAATCTAACCGGTAATGCCAGGGCCCTGGGGACGGAGACGGGAGGCGAGGCAGAGGAGCGGGCTAGGGGTAAGAAAGCGACCGCACCTTCTCCCTGGCCACAATGAACTCGCCCAGGTCGTGCAGCGTCTTTGCCGCGCCCTCCACCGCCAGGTAGGCCACCACACCGCTGCGCACGCGCCGCTCGCGCTCAAAGTACTCCAGGGCGTACGGCAGCCGCCGCTGCCACATCAGCCGGAACACGTCATCGGCGGAGGGTACGGCGGGGCCGCGGCCGGCGGGCGTTACGCGGCCGGCGGGCTGCTGCTGCTCCAGGGCAGTCAGGGCCTGACAGGGGGGTTTGGGGAGGAGCAAGGGGGGGGGAACGGGCGTGGGTAGGTACGGAGAAGCGTGGTACTGGTTGGGGGCTTTGGTGGTGGTGGTTAGGATTTGGCCGGAAGCTGCGTGTACAGGTGTGGGGTTGTGAGGGATGGCGTGCGCGTGGCCAAAGGAGATAGAGCTATTAGCCCCGTGCATGCAGTAACAGCGCTGCCCAAAGTCTCAAGGACCCAGTAGCCTATAGCATCAACAGCAGCTGCTCGACGTGCGTGAGCTCACCAGGGACAGCGCCTGGGTCATCCCCGCGTACTGGCCAGCCCTGTGCAGCTGCTGTCGAGCAGTCTTGAGCTCCTTCTCGATGGCAGCCATCATTCGCACTGCAGGCGACTGGCCCTGGCCCGGGGGCACAGAGGACTGGCCGCCCGCGCCTGGTCCTGCTGCACCTGCACGGCCCCGGGAAGCCGTCGCAGCAGCAACAGCAGCTGCTGCTGCCGCTGCTGAAGCAGCTGCATTTGCATTTGTTGTTGATGCTCTGCTCTGTGCCGAAGCCCGCCCTTGCCCAGCTGCGGCGGGGTTCCGGGATTGCGACGGAGCCTCGCGCCCTCGGCCGCTGCCAGCGGCCCCTGCAGCTTGGCCGCCTGTATTTCTAGTCATGTATACCGCCTGTTGTGCATATGTTAAACGTGGTCGGCTAGCCGATCACAACGGCAGCAGCAGCTCGCGAAGTCCGAAACCCAAGATGCCCTTATCAGTTCTGAGGTTCATGCAGCGTTACGCTCAAACACCTGCATACTTATAAAACAATGTGCCAAAGCCCGGAAGTAGGCAGCCTGCGGTGCGTTTGTCACAGGTCGTCACAGGTGAAACCGTTAACCACTCTACGAGTCCCATGGGTCCAATTTTGGCCATCCAGGTGATCCAGGGTTATCCAGCCATCCCATGTGTCAGGGAATATAGAGTGTGCTTGCAAGGCTCTGATGGCTTACAGTACACCTACAGCAGGCGGGTGAACGCGCCCAAACACACCGTGGTGGGTCTCCTGAAGACCTGACCCACCCAATCAGGCAAATAAGAACCTCCTTCCATTAGCAGCCCGTAGAGCAGGAGGCTACCGGGAGCAGGGACGGGACAGGTCCGACTGAGGCGAGTTACTGTACCGTACCTAACCAACAACGGTACCATCAGCGTGATACCAGTAACGCACGAGCTCCGACACCAGGCAGAGAGCCCCCCCCCCCAAAAAAAGAGAGCCCAGCTAGGCGTAGCGCGGAGACGCCTGAGCCATAATCACTTTTGACGGCCCTTCTCTCCTTGGCCAGCCGCACCGAGTTCACAGGGCCTATGTGCGCCATGCTGATCCTACACGCACCGCACCACCGCTGCTCTCAACGCGACACCTGCCTACTTATGCAGTGCAAGCACAAGCTACGGTATACCCTGCGTTCATTTCCACGTGCCTGTTCTCCAGTCACAGTGCATGTGTAGTTATGTCAACATGCTGCTGCTCTAGACACGGATGATGTGGCCCTACCCCCACCCACCCCACCAACTCAGGTTTCCTGCCACACGCTCTTCACTCATCCTTCAAGTGACCCCCAGCCCCCGCGCCCCCCTGCCCCGTCAACACCGACAGGAACCGGTTCAAGCTCACGCTGCCAACCGGCCTGAAGCCGCCCCCTACCCCAGCCCGTCCCCCGCCCCCGCCCCACCCCCCGCCCCGGACGGCCCTTCCGCCCCCGCCCCTAACTGCCCGGGCGATGCACCAGGCAGGGAGGTGGCCGTGGGTACACCGGTTACAGTGCTCCGGGGGGACAACCCGGCGGGCAGTCCCCCGCCTCCAGGCCCCGGCACCAACCCAAGCCCCACACCTCCTCCTCCTCCTCCTCCTCCTCCCCCACCGGGCCCCGCTTGCCCAGTGGACACTAACGGCTCACTGGACATGGGCCCAAACGACGCGCTCGGGCTGTTCTGGTGGTGGTACTGCTGCTGATGGCCGCCTTGGAAGCTGTGGTGCAAGGTGTGCGGAGAGGGCGGCACGCCCCCCGCACCCGCACCCCCACCCGTGCCACCACCAGCCCCACCCCAGGCCCCTCCATGCTTACCCACACCCACCACCACACCCCCGGTAGACGCCGTCGCTCCCCCGCCACCACCACCACCACCAGCTGCTGCTCCTGCTCCACCCCCACCTGCTGCACCTGCTGCACCCACACCCGCGCCCACAGTCGCCCCGCCCGTGATGGCCCTGGCAACGTGCGCCTGGGCCCCAGCGGCACGCAGGTGCTTGAGGCCGTAGTGCCGCGCGTAGTAGCGGGCGTACCAGTGCGCGGCCGCCTTGATGGCGTACCCGAACAGCAGCTTGACGCCGCACAGCACGGCCCACAGCGCAAACACCACCGCCGCGCGAGCCCACACCTGGCGGGGAGGAAAGGGAACCAAGGCAAGCGTAGGGGCTGTGCGTCATGCGCGTTTGAATGGAGGTTGAGCAGCCCTGATACACTCGTTGCGCTGGGGTTCTCGGGCAATAGTGCACGCCGTTGGTGTGTGGGTCAAGGTTCAGCAAGGACTGCCGTCTAGGCGTAACTCCAGCCGTTTGCAACCGCCGCTGTTTGACTTGTACTGCAGCCCCCACAGCCCTGCTGCATATCTCTCCTGCCCCAGCCGTCCCCCATCTCCACCTGCGCCCGCGTGTCCACCCGCAGCCAGAAGAGCGTAAGGCCGATACGCACCGCCAGGGCGGCGGGCGCCAGGTGGTGGAAGGCCAGCAGGCGGGGCGCGGAGTGGCTCTGCGCGTTGACCGCCTTGCTGCACAGGTCCTGGGGGATGGGGATGCATCACGCACAGGCAAGTCAGCACATTTAACGGTCAATCCCAAGGCACACCAGCAGCAGCAGCTGCTGCTGCAGAGACACCAAAGGCAAGGTCGCCCCGCGTCCTGCTTCCAAAAGGGGCCCACACTTCATTCCGACTCTTCTCCAGGCCCCACTTGCCCTCCCCGGTTGTAGTACAAACCCCGCTTCACCTTCCCACACCTCGCCCTCCTGCCTTACCATGGCTTACCCTGTACACTGCCGGAGCCTTGGCACCAGCCCTCATGCGTGACGTGTAGCCCAGCACCATCTAAAAACGACAAAAACTCCTGCAAGAACCCCCGCCCGGCCCCTAATGCACGGTAGAATCTCCTAGACTCCTACCGTCGCCGCCACCCCACCTGGTGGAACTCCCTGTATATGCCCGGCCGCACGTCGCTGAACTTGCCCAGCACGGCGTGCTTAACCACGTCGATGACCACCTCCGCCGCCACCATCAGCCCGCACACGCGCACGTAGTCGGGCGGCGGGCGCCAGGAGGCGGCGCTGTCCATCTCCTCCACCACCACGAACCCCAACACCACCACCAGGTGGAAGCGCTCCACCATGTCCTGCCCGGGTGTGTGCAGGTGGCGGGGAGGGGTAAAGCAGCAGCTGACAATGATCATGCATGGCGCGCAGGTTGGACACGAGTAACAGAGAGGAACTTACTGGGCGCCAGGAAACCAGCCTGTGCTGCTGATCGCTGTGACTAAGCCCCAGCGCAGGCGAGGCTGGTACGTGGGGGTACCGCAAGTCCCCTAGCAGCTGCCCTGCATGCGCCCGCACCCACACGCAACCCCGAGGCGCGTGCTGCTCACCCCTACACAGTAACACACGCCCGACCCACCGCGCACACCAGCGCCCATAGCCTGGTGCTGTCCCACTTCTTGAAAACGGTGCTCTTGATCTCCACGAAGTTGTTGGCTATGAGCAGCGCTACCAGGCCGTTGCGGGAGCTGTTGAGCGCCACGGCCAGGATCAGGGCCTGACGGGGTGGGAAGGGGTAGGGGATGCGGGGGCAGGGGCAGGGGGCAGGGCTCTTCGAGACGCCAGGGACGAGGATTAGGTCCTTCAAATGGCCGGCTGGAAAATGCTTGGAGGTGGGTGCGTGTTGATCGAGGTGGCGGTGGTGTGGAGAGGAGGAAACCGCAGGCCCTGGGGGGGGTCAGCCAGCATGAATGTCATGCGGAAAGAAGTGCCGCCGCCTACCTCCGAGTATATAGCATACTGGGGAGTGCGCTATGCTAGCCTTCGAGCAGCCCCGGGAGTCGGCCCCTTGTCCCGGCCCACGGCACAACCCCAACCCACCTGACACATGAGCGTGAGTGCGTGCAGCGTGACGATGCCCCACGCCACACCCGCATCCGCCGCCACCGCCCACCAGCGCTTCTTGCCCGCCAGCCACTGCGTGCAGGTGCCCCCCAGCGCCTCAAGCACGTCGTTGCCAAAGTTGGACAGGATCTGGGGCGGGCAACGATAGGGGGCAGGCAAGGGGCAGGTGTGCAAATGGGGAGAAGGCTAGGGTGACGGGCGGAGCAGGGCGTGCGGCAGCTGCGAAGCTGAGACGGTGGAGTATTAGCCGCACTATGTGAGCATGCGCTCATGTGCCGTGCTGTGGATGAAGGCGGGGGGAGGTGGAGCGGGGTGCGGCCGTGCGGCGCAACGCACACTGGTGTGCCGTGCGCGCACCTTGTCGCTCATGTCGAAGGCGGTGGATAGCACTGACATCTTGAGGAACTCTGGTGAAGGGGTTGCAAGGGGAAGGTTGATGACCCAGGTGCGGCCTCAGCACGGCCCCGTGGCAGAGGCGGGAGGCAGAGACCGGGAGGGTGGTGTGGTGTGGTGTGGTGCCCAACCTCAGCATGCCCCCTTCCGCGGATGCACAACGGATCCTGACACGAGCTGTAGCTCCTTACTTCAACCGGATCTCATCCCGCTAACTGCGCTCGCTTACTGGTAGCCGTTTGACATTCAACACGTGATAAAACCTTAAAAAAGCAAAAAGCAAATTGCAATCAAGCCACGTTGACGCCGCAGTAAGCCGCATGCCCATTTGCAAACCCACCCGAGGTGATGTCCTTGAGCCAGTAGTAGATGGACCCCGGCCGTACCGCCCGCAGTACAGCCGCCGCGCCGCACAGGATGACTAAGCACAGCAGGTCGTACAGCTGGCTGCCGCTCAACCGCCCGCGCAGCATCCCCGTGCCCCCGCCTTGGGCCGAGCCCTTCCGCTCCGCCGCCACCCCTGTCGCCGGGCGATGCCCCACCCCCGCCCCCGTCCCCGACCCCGACCCCTGTCCCCCTGCATGTGAACCCAGCGCGCTTGCATCCTTCGCTTGCTCGCCAGTAGGGAGCAGAGAGTGGGGCGGGTTGGAGGTGCTGTGCGCTGTGGGTGCGGCTGGGGGTGCAAGGGAGGCGGCGGCAGCAGCTGCAGCGACGGCGGCCGCAGGGGGCGAACGCACCCACGGCACCCGCGGAGCTGCCGTTGGGCAGGTGGGCAAGAGGGGCTGTGGAGGAGGGGCCAGAGCGCTCTGGGGTGAGTGGCGGGTGGAGCTGGGTGTGGGAGGGGCCGCTGGGGGTGGGCCCGCCGTCGAGGGAGGGGCGGTGTGGGGCGGAGGCGGAGGTTGAGAGGGGAGGGTGCTTGCGGCGGCGGGCGGGCAGCAGCAGGGAGGCGGCGAGCTGCCCTAGCGCTGCGAGGCAGCGCAGGGGTAGCAGCGTGAAGACGCCCTGGGGGCGGAGCGGGGAGGGCAGGAAGGGGTGCATCAGGGCGGGGAAGGGCGATTAGCCGGTTACCCAAGGCAAGGAAAGGAAAGGCGGGTGCAGGGCCCTCGCCAACGTATGGTGGTGGGGCCATGCATACGCTGCGCCAGTAGCCGCCTGCAGCCACGCCGCCCGTTGCTTGCCCTGCCGCTCGGCCAACCTGGTCGTAAGGCTTAATGCGACACTAGCTACTCAGGCCCGGCACCACCTACGACTCCAATCCACCGTCGGCCGCAGTGGCCGCGGTGGCTGTGGCGCGCAGGCACCCGATGTGCGGCACGTGGCAGGCGTGTCACGCACCAGGAACGAGTCCAGCAGCATCAGAAAGCCGAACGCAATCAGGCGCTCCAGCTGGTACGGCACGTGGATGAGGAAGTTGTAGCTGCGGGGCAGAAGGGGGGTTAAGCGGTCGGAAGACAGACGTTGTCTGCAACACGACGACGTTGATATGAAGCCGTGAAAATAAACCCATCCCAACAGCAGAAGGGGGGGCGGGGTAGGTTTGTGGCCCGGTAAAGATGGGTTGCGGTAGGGTGGTAACAAAAGGAGGTGGAACTCGGGTGAGGTAAGCGCAGTGACACCTGGGTTATGTGCTCCGGCTTGCATGCCAGGAGGCCAGGAGCGTCCAACATGCTCCTGTGGATCAGGCTTGGAAGTAACTGACCCTGTAAGCTTTTGACCCGCCCCTGCAACTTTGCGTTTTTACCAGACCCGCAAGGTAAATACGGTGTCCTACGTTGCCCCCTGTGATGCACGTGTAAGGACCCCACCGCCCGCTAACCCCATCTCATACCACCATCACCACCCACTCACACCCGCTCCCGCTCCGTCTGGCCCCACACGACGCCCGCCGTCGGCAGCTTCTCCGCCGGCCGCGCCTCCGCCGCCAAGTACGACATGAAGCCTTGCAGCTGCTCGTCATCCCCGTGCCGTACAGGGTACGGCGGGATGACGCCGTGCCCGTGCCCTAAGCCCAACCCGCTGGTGAAGCCCCCGCCCCCGCCCCCGCCACCGCCTCCACCCCCGCCCCCGCCACCGCCACCACCTCCACCACCGCCTGCGGGGGTGGGTGGTGCTGCTGCTGCTGCTGCTGTGTGGCCCGAGGTGCCGGCAGCCAGGGGTGTGGGTCCCGAGCTGGTGGGAGGGAGCGGTAGCGAGCTGGCGGCCATGGTTGAGGGGCCGGCGGGGGCGGGAGCGGCGTGCGAAGGGGAGAAGGGCGAGGGGGGTGCGGCCGCGGTGCCGTTGGTGTCTGCGGTGTGGGGACGGGGCCAAGCGCGGGTCGCGCAGGTGGTAATGTGGGTCAGGGAACGGTGAAGGTGCAGGAGGTCAGGTTGCCTGCGGCGCGCTTGCCATGGGTATTAAGCAAACTGCACCAAGGAAGCGAGCAGCATGGCATGGCAGGAAGATGCACGGCAGCCGCGTGCCAAGTTGGAAGCACGCTCACCGGCAGGGTAGGCAACTGGGATTGTGACCATGGAGGTAGGCCGTGCCAGACGCGACGCAGCCGTGGTGTCTTCTGACCAACGTACGCTACCAAGCAGCCCAACGGGTCCTGAGAAGTTTTCATATGCTTCTTCCTCCTCCTCTGCGAGGCAAACGGGCCCCGACGAGCGGCGCAAGAGAGGGGCGGAGGTCCGCGACAGCTGCTTCCGCCTCGATACAGGTGCCCGTGGAGGGGGGAATGCAGCTTTCGTCGCCTGCGATGGTTCAGGTGCCGTTGGCAGCAGCTCGTCGGCATCCCCGAGGGCGTCTTCCGCGCCGAAGCTCGAGACAGTGCTCGCTCCATCGTCGTCCTGTTTATCTGCTGCGGTACTGACGACGGCCTGGACCATTGTATATGCAGCAGAATTCGCTATCGTAGGTGATCAAGTAGTAGCCCAGAAAGTAACGCGTGTCTGCGGGTTCTCGGCCATCTACAGTGACACATCCTGTTCGAATTTACGAGGCATACTGTTGCCCAAGGAGCTGCTTTAGGATTATGATAGGCATACTGCTCCTCTTGTGATACAACGGCTGGGTGGAGAGTTCAGCTTTCGGGCGCCGGTACTCTGCGCGTGCTCAGCTCTGCCGGTGTCCCAGCCTTCACAACTACGAATGACTGCAAATGAAAACACAATGCACAACCTGTGGCCATGCCAAATGCCACTGTGCAACATTGCAACAGCCTACATCGCATGTCGTACGGGGCTCACCTCCCCTGTCCTAGCTCAATTCCTGGCTTACGACCAGACGGCCACAATTTTTCCAGAATCTGCATACTGTCCCTCTGAACCCACATGTACCCTGACAACCTGTATCCTTTGGCCACATGAGGGTACATCGTACATGGGGCGTATACGACCTCCGACACGGTCAGCAGGACGAGGATTGGCAACTGTCCCTGGCGTCTGAGCGAGCACCCAGGGTTAGGAAGCGCTCTCGTCGACCGACGCAGATGGACACTATCCCTCGCGGCCTCAGGTTCCCAGCTGGCCCACGGCCCTGCCCAGTGCCCACATGGTCAAAGTACGGCAGCTTCGTCACCACCACCACCACGACCACCACCATTGCACGTCAGGAAGCACCACGCCCCGCACGCCCGTTGCA
Organism: Chlamydomonas sp. KOR1; assembly: GCA_036984285.1. Lineage (NCBI taxonomy): Eukaryota > Viridiplantae > Chlorophyta > Chlorophyceae > Chlamydomonadales > Chlamydomonadaceae > Chlamydomonas > Chlamydomonas sp. KOR1. The sequence continues at coordinate 486,671 of BQMZ01000087.1, read as the reverse complement.
GTGATCATAAGAACTGCTCAGGAAGCACCACGCCCGTTGCAGTCATCATAAGAACTGCTTTCTCCGTACTTTCCTTCCCTTCTTTCTTAAACGGCAGTGCAAGCAGCCGGCCTAGCATGCGGCAGACACCCTGCACATACCCGATGCGCCTCGCAGTGCTTATCAACACACACACACTGTTTTGATTTTGCGCTCGTACCTCCCCTCACCGCATCTCTCTACACACTGTTTGGAAACCCCCGAAGGTTACAATGTGTCTCCGTGTAAAGCATGTGCGTGCTTGAGGCAACGCCCTAGAGCTACCAGCAAAAAGAGCAGCGAAGTCTGTATTACATTGGAAGGGCGTTGGGAGGCTTGCCCCCAAACACCACACATATTGAGGTATCACATGCTTGCATGACGTCCTTGCCACGTGCGCGGCACACGGCTCACGTTGTGGCATCATCAGTTGGTGGTCCCCGCCAGGACGCTTTTCACCGGCTCGTAGATCATCCAGCTGAGCGCCGTGCCTGCGGCCACGTGCTTGTGTGCGTCATTGGCGGCATGTGACCCATGGGTCAGGATTCCAGCAAAATCTCCCTGGCCGCCCCGAACCTCGGGCGGTGGGATGTGCAGTCGTCAGGCTGGGAACGTGGCTTGCGTGTTCACTAAGTGGGGCAGGTACAGCATGCGCTGCTTTGTGCCATGACGCGGTACCTCCGGACCGCTCCAACAGCCAACCGCCACCCACCCGGCGCCAGCTGCAGCATGCGCGCCCCCACACCCGTCATGAAGGCCTGTGGAGGGGTGGCAGCAGGCAACGGGTGTCTGACACCAGCCCGCAAATAACCACATCGGCAACGGTTCTTCCCGGCCGTGTAGGTTTATGCGGAAACATTGTGTCCTAGTTAGTTCATTATATCCCCGTGCTTGTCACACCGTACTGCAGCACGCACCCCCTCTGTACTACGCCACGCACGTGCCGTAGTTTCTGACCCGGTCTGACACACCAGTGTGCGGGCAAATATCTGCAGCAACAGGAGCCGCCCGTGCCCTTCCCGCACGCGCTCACCCGCGCGCCCTCCTTCCTCCACATCTGCTGGGCGATGCTCCACGCGGTGGCTCCGGAATGTTCCTTGCATGCCGAAAGCACCTGCGCGTGTGGCGAGCCGCAGAGTCGTAACAAGCACCAGAAAGAAACGCTGGCCGTGAAGGCAGGCCAAACTGAGCGGGCCGATGCTGCTTTGCGAGCTCTGGGTGAACCTCAGCGGAACCGGCCGCCGCCCGTGCACAACCCGTGCACCATAGGCTTCCGAACGCCAACCATGTCACCATACCACCCTTCAAAGCTCTATCTGCAGGCCCATGCATGACGCCAACTGCCTGGATGTGACCTCGTGAGTCCCCTGAACCGTACTAGGATGAGGCTACTACCCGCCCCCACTCCGGGTCCAGCTCAGAGCTCGCACCAACGCACATTGCCTGGCGGACATTGCAAGGCGCTCAGGAACATAGCCGCCGCGCTGGTGCCACGTGATAATGCAATTCCTCAGGAGCGGTGTGTGTCTCAAGCGTCGTGGCATTCGCGGCAGGGGGTGCTTCACACGCACCTGCAGCCGTGTCTTAACCACATCAGCCGGGTGTGTTAGCAGCCCCGCCACACTGGCGCTGACTGCACGCGGGATGATGCAACACAACAAAGGGCTATGCCACCGTTGCACGCCGGCGCTGGCAGCGTGCGGGTCGGCGTACAAAACGGGTGCAGCAGCAGCCACGTGCAAGCGCCAAACAATGAGGTTAGCGCGTTCTAACGAGGAGAAACAGGCCATACGGCGGCGGGTCAGCTGTACAGTCAAACGTTTCGGCCCAGTGGGCCCGATGCGCGTATCCGTAACCCACCTGCTGAGCACAACCCCAGCACCACAGGTGGCAGCTCGACGCCTTGGCGCACGTCCCCTGGCGCTGTTGTCCCAGAGCCGCCTGCCGCCGAGGAGCCCTGGTCCCCCTGGGTCCCCCCGCTGCCTGCAACCCCTGTCGCAGGCAGGACCCCCGTGCCTAGGCCCGGCGCCCAGCGCTGCATGAGCCCCGGGGCTGCCCTCTTGCTCCCCTCGTACAGGGCGATGTACAGCGCGTTCCAGGGGATCCACACCGCGTTAGTGGCCTGGCGGTACGGCAGGGGTGCGGTACGGCAAAACGGCATACACTTGAGATCTAGTAGACGGGACAGTACAGCAGCGCGCGAGGCGTAACGTGGTGCGGCCGGCTCTGTCGTACAGATTAGGCGCCTGCACAGGGGGTTGAGAAAAGTCCACGTGGAAAGTAAGGGCCTTGGCGCGATCGGCTTGACACCGGCAGGTGCAGAGTGGCGTGGATCACCGGTAGCTGCGCTACCTGTCAAGGCAAGGGTACTCAGGCACGAGTGGGCCTGCTGCCGTCTGAGGGCATCCGCTGCCGGCATGCCGTACAAGAGGGCTACAGCCATGGCCCCTCCCCCCGAAACGGCGCGGACCCCAGCGACTGAGCTTACCCAGTAGCCTTTCAGCAGTCCCAGGGGTCCGTTCTGTCGAACCTGCACATGGTAGGAAGGGGCCAACGCATTACACTTGACGGTAGCACGCTAGGGCGTTTGAGTGGATTGGTATGGCAGCTGGCGGTTGTTTGGTTATTCCTCTGGCTGGAGCCGTGCAGACACGGGCATGCTTACAAACGCCCGCCTAGCACCGAACACAGAAGCAGAGCAAGGGGCGCAGTGCTTCACGTGTGTTACTCGTCCTGGTGCATGCCGCTGCAAGGAAGCTTGTCACTGCAAGACCCACCAGCTCTGTGAAAGCCTGCAGTGGCCCCGACAGTCGGTACGCCCCAGCCCGCTCCATGAGTGGTGCCACCTGTGTGTGGGTGCATTGCAGCATGAGGAATGTGTGCGGGCGAGGTGTTGACATTTTGATGCTTTATGTTACATCCCAGGAGGTGTGGCCACACAATCCTTTCTGGCCCCGACCACGGTGTGTACAAATTACAGCTCTGCCAGAGAGTTCAGGTTTGGTAACGTGGAGTCTTGCGAAAGGGACAGGTACGCGCACGTGTGACTGCTGCCAGTGATTGGAGCAACTCGTAAGCCACGGCATCCCGGTTAGCGACAAACCCAGCAAACATCGGCCGTCATTGGTCAATCCTCGTGGCAAGCCAACCCCACCTTGCCATCTCGTACAATGACACATACACTGCCCACCCTAAGCCCTTCCCCCACCTGCAAGCGCTCCTTGACGATGTCGATAGGCGTGAAGGCCAGTCCGCCCACCAGCTGAGCCGCCACGCCCACCAACAGGTCGCCCGCCATGCCAGAGCCATCTGCCGTACAGAGTAAGGCATTGGTGCGCACCCGCCAATGTGATAAGCGGGGGCAAGCGCGCCTTGCAACCCACCCCAGGGGGGCAAAAGGGTAGCGTCGACCCGTACCAGGGGCGCAAGAGGGGCAGCAAGGGGCACCATACAAGCCACTAGGGCCAGCACACGCCGCACGCGGCACCAGAAGCAGGAGCACGAATGACTACGCACGTGTTAGCGTGCCGTTATTGCTGCTGCAAAGCGTTGCATTCTAATGCTTGATGATTGGCTGCAAGGTCCGTACCTGGCAGCAGCGCCTTGGCTCCCTCGTAGCCCCCGAAGTAGGCCAGGTTGGCGGGCACGCTGCCCAGGGCCACCGCTCCGAAACCGCGGTAAAAGCCGTACAACCCCTCCTGCCGTGCAACCTGCGTGTACAGCCGGTCTTGCAGTGCTGTTGGGTCCTGCCATGGCCCCGAGCGGTTACGGTTGCTGGCAGAGAGGCGGGCTCCGTTGTTGAAGCCGTGGCGCCAACCTCTGGCAGGGGCCAAGGGGCTGTTGAGCTTTCCTCCTGAACTTCCACTGTAGCCATTCCCTCGACTTACTTTACCTACTGCATCGAGCGTACTGCGGTAAGGAGGCGGCAGGGCACCTGCTGCGCCTTGCACTTGCAGGCGGGCTTTGATGGTGTCTGGCGGGTCTGCATGGCGTGGGCACCAGCAGACTGAGTCACTAACAAGCCACGAGCCGCAAGGCTCCGGCTGATAACCTCAATTTATTTAATTCCTACTCGGACATAAATTACGTACATGTAAAGAATCTGGAGCACACGCCGGCGATGGGGCCCGCGAGCAGCACGCGGAGTGAGCGCAGCGGCGATGCGCCCTCGGCCGTCCCTGCGCCGGCTTCGGTCATCTAAAACCAGCTATTATCTATTTGATCGATTAAGCTGTTGCTTGTGTCGCACGTCGTGTAAAATGGAAGCCCGGGCATAGGTAACCAGGGGCGTGGGCGAGGGGGTGGACGTTACATCGTGATGCACTCCCGTGGTCAATCGCAACGGTCGGAGGGGAGCACAGCACTGTGTAGTGAGTGTATGATTGTCACGGGCTTGACATGCGTGTCAAGGTATTTGTGCCTGCGTCCGTACATCCACGGGGCATGGGAGCAAAAGGCAGGGTGTGCAGGTCGAGCATGGGACGACTTTTTTGGTTTTGGCATGGTGGGGGGGTTGTGGACTCGGGCGTTTGGGACGGTGCGTGCGTGGCCGCTTCAGCTTCAGGAATTGCGCATTGGTCCAGACCCATCCCGGATGTGAACTGCACTGCCACGGCTGCCGAGCAGGTACGTGCAAGGACGTGGTGGTCGTTGGCTTTGCTCTGGGGCAGCCAGCAGGGCAGGGATGACACGCACAGTCCGTCTTGGTTTCCCTGGAATGCGACACGGCAGTGCAGCTTCTAACTTTAGGCCCTGTGCCCATGTCCCCTTCGGCTCTCCGGACCTGTAATTGTACCTAAGCTGAAACTGCGGAGCTTATCGTTTTGTTGGGGTCTGAGCAGGTCTACGCGGGACCGGCACCAGGCTTGGCCAGTGGACATACGGTGCTGTTGCGCTGAGCCAATGCCCAGCTGGCCGACAGGTGACCATTCGCATCTGTCCTTAGGTGACACTACCTGCATGCAGGACGTGCGCGCGGCCGTCACACATGCAGCACCCTGCACACCATTGTTTGTGGAATCATCCTGCCCCATAGTATGGTCAGGCTACAGACACGGACAAAGCACGATTAATTGAGCGGGACACAGACAAAGCATGATCCGTGGAACACTCTAGTCTTGCGCCTGTACGAATTATCTCTGACTCCTAGCGGCGGCGGCTGCACCTCTGCGTCGGCTGTGCCAGGCTGCCCCCCACCCCTGCTGCACGACACAGCTGCGCCAGGATGCTCCTGGTCTGGACAGTGCTGAGCTGGGACCCGCTCCCCGAGCCCCTCGCTCACCCTCAAGACCGCACCCAACTCTCTGGAACCCAACGTGCTGCGTTCCTCCTCCCACAGCCCCCGAGCCTCGTCCCCTCCCGCGCACGCTGCGTGCGGGCAGCTGCGCTGCACCTGTGCGGACCTGCGCAGTGGCAACACAGCCCTGGCATGCTCCGACAGCCCCTGTCGTGCCATCGGGCACTGTCCTCCGAACACACCAGCTGCCCCCTGTCGTCAGCCTCCATGAGCCGCCCCAAATGACGAAAGCCCGCTGAGGTCCTAACGTCACTCCCCAAGCGGGCCGCAGCTCCTGTGCGCTGCGGCCATGCGGCGCCTGCCGTCCGCCAGGTTTGCCACCGTGCCCACGTTCAGCCGCACCTTGCCCCAGAGTGCAACAGCGCGCACTGTGTCAGCGCCGCCGCCCGAGCGCTGGCCTATGCCCAGCTCAAGAGAGGGGTACCATCGCAGGCTGACGCCGCACACAGATGCGCCGTTTGGCGCCCCCATGTGTAGTGCCCGGCTGCTGCTGCTGGTGCCTCTGTTGAGCTGCCGCTGCCCCTGCTGCTCTTCCTGCTGCCGCCTTTGCTGCTGCCTGTGCTGGGGCCGCCTGCGCTGGTGTGCGGCAGTAACCCGGGATCCTGAGACAGGAGCCAGTTGCGTACGTGCAATCCGTTACACAGAAGCCTGGAGCACGCCTGCACGCTTAGTGCTCGCCCTCAGCCTGCTTCTTCTTCCTCCACATGATGTCCAGGGCAGAGTCGCCCTCGCCCTGTGCGGGGGAAGACGCGGGGGTGGGAGGGGGTGTCTGGGTCACACCGCGACCGAAGGCATGGTCCCAATACGTGCAGGTCGAAGCACCCCCGACTTTCGAGAAAGATAATTTCGTTATATGTCGAGATATACGCATAGCTGTTTTGCTTTGCAAAGCCTGTGAAGCACTGCGCCCCGCCGCCGCTTCGCCGCCCAAACTGAGAGACTTCTGCTGCTCTACGCACCATGGCGCGCACGTTGCCGGCCAGAGCGAAGGTGGTGAAGTTGCCGTTGTACACGCCGTTGGCGTCCAGGTGCCCGATGTTAATCTGCACGCTGGCGTGGTCCTTGGCGGTGATGAGCTTGTTGGTCCACGCGCTGCAGATGAAGAGAAAGAAATTCAATTAAATATGTCCTAGTTTAGGCCTAAGCTAACTGTATTGCGCCGACAGAACGACGCACCACTTGCGCGGGATGTAAAGGTCGACGACCTGGCCCTCGTCGTTGATCATTTTTATAACCTCTTTGCTAGGAGGTCAGTGGAGGGTGCAAATCAGAGAGGGACTCAAGCCTGGCCCTCGCCGGCACTATGGCAGGGCAGCAAGGGCTCTCCATGCAGTACACGGCCCAATTGCGTCGCTCCAGAGAGCGCTCAAATGCTCAATACTTGCCCATGATACAGAACCTACTGTGTGCTTGCATACGGCCTCTACCAACACTCAATACCCTGGCCTGACACTCCTGCCTTCAGTCTCAGTCAAGCCAGCTTCGCCCCGTCGTGGTGTTACGCACTGGGAAAACTTCTTACTCAGAATAGCTGCACATGGCAAATGCAAGCAAAGCAAAGGCAGCATCCGGCGCGTGAGCGGCCGGCCCGTGGCATCGTTGCTAGGCTAGACATGTTCAGGGCGACCGCTGCAGCCTTGAATGGCTGTTACGCACTCACGCATCGTCGGCAGGGATGCCTGCACTGCTGATTCTGCAAGAGCCCCAAAAGGGCCTGCCCGATGATTACAACACCAAAACGTCCTGAGCCGCCATGCGGCCTGAAGATATTGACGTTCCGCTAGATAGTACCTGAGGGCAAACAGCGTATGCACACCAAACGCCTGCGTTGCAATGTGGTGCAACGCTCAACACTCAGTACCAACAACTGACCTTACCCCCACGTCGATGGCCGTGCCTACACCCAACTGCTTTTGCAATATCAGCTCGAGCCGGCGGTGAACCCAGACATGATGCTGCACTGCCATATAACCAGCCCACGCCCAACAGCCGCCCGCAGCATTGGGCATGCCTGCACGGGACTCCTCATTGCTCTGCAGGCCTCGATCCGGATTCAGACCTGTTAAGACACATGAGGTCATGATGGGTTGCCTACGCACCCACACTGCGTGCCGCCACCCGGCCGCACTAGGCCGCCACAGCACGCTGCTGCTCCTCCCTCACGTGTTGTACACCAAAGGACGGACGCACCTCGCCACCCTGCACTGCATGGTGCACATCACAGCTTCCACCGGCCCCCACAACCTGCGGGTGCCCTCCCTGCTCCCTTCGTCCCCGCTGCTGCTCGCCTGCCAGCCACCCCGCCCTCCGGAATTGTAGCTCCAGCCCCGCCGTGCCTGCTTCGCCTCCCGCTCCCTGCACGCTTCCTGCTAGACCCACCTCCACCATGTACCTCCCCCTACCCCCAGGACTTCCGCACCCGTCCAATACATCCTGCCCTGCTGCCCTCGCACCCACACCCAGACCATCGCCCTGCTCCCGCCCGCATAGCTGTTGCTGCCGCTGCATCTGCTCCTCCTCCTCAATTGCAACCAGCTGTTCCGCCAGCGGCTCGAGCAGCTGCCGCCTCAGCAGCTCCTCACACCCGGCCATACCACCACCTCCCAGACCGCCCCCCGCACCAACCCCTGCTGCTGCTGCTGCCGCCGCTGCCGCCTGCCCCGCCAGCCATGTCGCCGCCTCCGGCCGCAATACAACCTCCTCAACGCCCGCGGGGCGGAGCAGCTCGGCCATGTCGTACACGTGTCGCCTTACGACAAGCTCCCGTTCCTGCTCGTCCAGCGGCGTGAAATGTACGACACGGTCAACCGCTGTCTGCAGCTCCGGAACCAGGCCCCAGGCACCGCTGCTACTAGCCCGGGCGTGGGCGCTGGCGGGTTGGGGCTGCGGGTGGTGCCGGTGGCCCTGGTGGGTTGGCGTGTGGGTTAGCGTGGCATCCAGCTGCTCCTGCTCCCCCTGACGATGGTCCGCCACCTCCTCCACACTCGTCGTGGAGGCGCTTGCCCCTGGTGGAGTGGTGGGACCGTGGGCAGTGCGCGCGCCGGTGGAGGTGTTGCTACTGCTGCTGCTGCTCGCGGCTGTGTTGGTGTTTGTGTTGGTGGTGAAGACCACGATGGCGTTCCGCAGGCTGGCCTCTCGGCCCTGGCCGTCGCGGATGACGCCCTCCTGTACGCCGCGCAGCAGCAGCTCCTGCACCTGTGGTGGGCACGGGCGTAGGGCGGTGGTGGGGAACCGGGCAAGGACAAGTCGTCACGTCGTTTCTATACATTGGTTGTATGATCATGGATGCTCATGAAGGAAGCAGCCACAGCTTGGGCTCCTGGCCTTACCAGCAGGGCAGCCCTGCAGCACAGAGACACGTGTCCGTCTTAATAGTGAACAGGCGCACATGCAACAGATGCGAACTTCCTTTCCGCCAAGATCGGAATGCGCCGGTTTCTTGGTGGGAAATCCTATAACGCCAAGCTGGCCCCGTCTGACGCCAATGGCATTCACAAACTTGCCAAACCTCCGTGTCAGGGATGTATCCACCATCCGAGTCCAAGCTGGAGTCACAGCGGCAGACGGGCCCAACGTGTTGGCTACTTACACCATTTAGACAAGCGCAGACGCGGCCGCACTGTACTGTGAGTTGCGTAGGCGAGCACGCGCTGCTGATTCGACATGCTAAGATGCGTTGCCGAGTCCTGACCACGTTGCGAGCTGCTGGTGCAGGGTGCCGGTACGTGCTGACGCGTTTCGAAGATGTAGGATGTAAGATTTAGGAGCTGGTGGTGTGCCTAACACAGCCATGCGCACGCACGTAATTGCAGAAGTACGGTTGAATAGTTGCACACAAGGACATTGCCGAACGCCCAGGCTCGGATGTAATGCAGTTACGTCGTCAACGTGTGTAGTTGTGCCAGTCGGACAGCGCAGTGCGTAGGGATCACATGCATGCGCTACACTATCACCAACTGTCTAAGACACACTACCACCACTACCACCTGTGCCGACGACGGACATGTCAACCCCTCCGCCAAGACCAGGTTCCCTTGTACAACGTCACGGCTTTGGTCTTGTACAGGTGCACTACCGCCAACAGTCTAAGGCGCCAACCGCCTTCAGCCCTTCCGCCTACCTCAGGGTGCGCCCTGTCCGCCTGCTCCACCAGCAGCACGCAGTGCGGCCGCCGCCGTAGCGCGTCCGTCAGCAGCCCGCCGCTGCCGTACCCAATGTACCCGGGCGCGGCGCCCACCAGCCGCGCCACGGATGTACGGCTGCCGTACTCGCCGCCATGCAGGTGCAGCAGCGCGGCGGGCTCGTGGTACAGCTCCTCGGCCAAGGCCTGGGGTTGCGAAGGTCGTGGAAAAAAGGGTCGTGGAGATGTTGCTGCAGCAGTTGAGTGTCTCATCATTTGGCGACAGTGTGCACGTACGTTCTGCAAACTATGGAATTCACAAAAGAGCTGGGTAGGAGGGGCAACTATTCGTCAAGGCCAAACGGTATTTGCAGCACATGAAGACCCACCTGACACAGCGTAGCCTTGCCGCAGCCAGGTGGCCCCACCATGAGGAAGCTGGCCACCGGCCGCCGCTGCTGGCCACCGCCCCTCCTACTCCCACCGCCGCCCCCATGCCCCTGCTGCACCGCCTGCTGCTGCTGCTGCGCCCTCCCCGCCCCCCGCCCCGCCGCTCCCAGACCTAGACGGTGCAGCTGCACCGCTGCGCACACCGCCCGCACCGCCTCGCGCTGCCCCACCACACGTGCCTCCAGCGCCTGCCTCAGGTGCCCCACAGCTGCTCCCATGTGGTCCCGCCACACGCTTTGCAGTGGCAAGCCCGTGGTCCGCGCCACCACCTCCAGCACCGCCCGCTCGTCCACCACCGGCTCCCTGCTGTCGTACAGCTCGTCGTACGGGTCGACGTACTCGCCGTCAGCGGTGTCGTACCGGCGGTTCTCGTACCCGGCGGCGGCGGCGGAGGCGGCGTAGCCGGCGGCCTGGGAGGGGTCTGTGGCTGCTGCGCCCACACGTGCGGAAGCAGCGGCGGCCACCTGAGTGGTGCCGCTGATCAGGCCATGCGAAGCGCCTTGCTCTTCCGGCTGAACCTGGCCGTGGGCCTGGATATGTGGTTGCTGCAGCATCAGGACGCTGGTGCCCAGCAGGAGCTTCTCCGGGGCGATGTTAAGGAAGCGCGTGCGGCAGGAGGGGCAGCGCAGCCGCAGGTCGTCTGCATGGCGCCGACACGCAACACGGGACAGCAGAACAGCAAAACACCGTGGGCAGGGGACGGGTCCTCTGTCTGGGACCGGGGCAGGCGCACAGAGCATGCGACATAGGGATGGGATTATGGTTGGCATCTACACGTGTACCGTGCCTCCACGTACCGTACCGTGAGTGACGCTAGGGGTGTTAGGTGTTTAAGGTCGTCCCAAGGTCGACACAATGCACAACGCCGCATGCTGATACAGCAGGAACGGCAAGCACGCAGAACTGTTCCCACTGCAGCACCGTTTCCCGCCATGCCGTACGGCGCGCTGCTCCGTTCCCAGCACGCCGCACCTTTCCGTGCCGCGACGGTTGTCCCGCAGTGGGGGCACGCCTTGGGGTGCGCCCGCTCCTGCGCCGCCGCCTCTACGTCCTCCACCGCATCCCTGTCTGCGCCGTAGCTGCCGGGCGGCACGCTGACGCCACTGGTGATGGTGGTGGTATCACCCAGGCCGCCCCCGGGGGCCTTCCCAGGGCCGTAGCCGAAGATCTCACCGTGCCGGCGCTGCCGCTCGCGCGTCAGCAGGATATGCCCTGCACGCCGCAATGGCAACGCACAACCTCACTGGTACGGTAATGCAGCCGACGCCAGGCGCTGGCCCTGCATTCGCCTGCACCAGGTTTGGTGAACGATGTTCATGCACCCACGCAGACAGTGCAATGTGGAGCATGATTACACACTACCCTGCACGTACTTGAACGAGGACCGAGTGCGAGCCCGAGGTCTGCACTTCCTTGTAGCCGCCCCTTGCAGCCCCCGTCCAATACGACACTTGCATGCCAAACCCGGCCTGCCACACTGTTTTTGGCAGAAGTGCACTCCGACGCAGCGCACCCTGCACCCCGCACTAACTGCCCCAAACCGTACGCGCCCAGCGCCATCACAACGCACCTTCCACCCCCGGCCGCGCCTCCTGCGGCGTGGCCCCGAACCACTCCAGCAGCTGCTGCTGCCTCGCCTCCTCCCACGACGCACGGCCCTGCGACGCCACCCACGACCGCCAGTCGGGCAACGGGACGCCACCTGCCCCACCACCACCACCGCCAGCTGCTCCCCCGCCGCCGCCGCCACCGCGCACACCGATGCTCCCAGCCGCCGCCACTGACTGTGGCGAGACTGCCGTACCGCACCCAGTTGCCACGTCCGGCCCACAGCGCTCCGCACAAGACGCACCCTGCCCACTAGCTCCACCCGCCCCACCCGCTCCTCCAACTCCACCGCACCCAGCAGCCGCTGCTGGCTGCTGCTGCTGCTGCAGGTGTGGGTGTGGGTCCAGCGGCCGCAGCACGCGCGCCGCGTCCCCCGCCAGCGCCGCCCGCAGCTCCGCCTCCGCCGCCGCCAGCCCGCTGGTGGGCACACTCCCCTCAGCATGACCCGCCGACCCACACGGCCCTGCCTGCCGCAGCCCCTCGGCGTCTCCCGACCCTTCTGCCAGTACTGGCGTCCTGAGGGCCCCATACTCCCCGGAAGGACCGGCCCCTGCTGCCCCTGTTACATGGGTGGCTGCGCCGCCCATCCCTGACCCAGCCCTGCCTGCCTGGCCCCTGCCCAGCACGGTGTGCGCCGCCGCCTCGTCCAGAAGGTCGATTGCGCTGTCGGGCAGCCGCCGCTCCGTCACGTAGCTGCATGCAAAGGACAGCAACAGCAGCGCAGGGCAGCAGCAGCATGCAGTGTGTGCGGCAGCAGGAGTACTAAGAGCGGTGCGGGCGTTCACGCGGTATGCCGCGTGTATCCAGTACGTAGATGCACCCGGAAGGGCGCAGGCAGAAGAACAGACAGCGTATGGGGCAGCAGGGTGTGACGTAAGGCGTGCCGGCCCCAATTAAGTATTAGCGGGTTTCGCAAAGATGTTTCACAGCCAAGCAGGCATGCAGTCGACCTGTGTACACCCTCTCCAAGTCACCTCCTGCACCACTGCACCCCGCCAGCCCCGCCACCGCCCGCTCCCCACACCACGCACCGCTTGGCGCACCGCGCCGCCGCCCTCAGCGCCCCCTCCGTGAACACCACCCCGTGATGCTGGCCGTAGCGGGGCGCCAGGCCGCGCAGCCACTCCACCGCCTCCTCCTCCCCCGGCTCCTCCACCTGCACCACCTGCAGCGCCAGACACACAAGGCAGCGGATGAGCGCCACACCTTGACAACCCAGGTCAGGCGACCCGGCGCCGCTGACCGCAGCAGTCGACCTCAACAAAACGAGACCACGCGGTGAGCCTCACCCCAGGCCAAGCCCCCAAAGCCCCAGTGCCAAAAAGCGTTTTTTCGACGTCCCATGCAGCCCTGCGACAACTTTAGCCGCGTGCGGCACTAGCACAGATGACCAAGTTACATGTATGTCCTGTTCGCAGTTTCCATATAAGCTCCACTATCCACCCCCATCACGACACCCTGCCCTGTTCCTGCGGCACACGCAGTCCCGCCCCTACACCATGAGCCCCACACTCCTCACCCCCTCCCCTCGCGCCCGCAGCCCCGCACCTGGAAGCGCCGCGCGAACGCGGGGTCCCGCTCCACGTGCTTCCTGTACTCTGCCAGCGTGGTGGCGCCCAGGCAGCGCAGCGACCCACGGGCCAGCGGCGGCTTGAGGATGTTGGCTGCGTCCAGCCCGCCCTCGGAGCCGCCGGCGCCCACTGCAGGGGGAGCGGTGCCGAGGGGTCACAGGGAGCGGTACGCGTTCGCGAGGAACTGGGAGGAAACTGTGTAAGGTGTCAGGGAAACAGGGCGTGGTGACGAGGGAACACAGTGGCAAGGACTGAAGTCGCTGGGTGGAGCCGCTAGGAGTGCGGAGCCCAGGAGTGTGGAGGAGAGCACTGGCGGGTACGGGGCGGGTACCGGGTGGGTTGTTAGGGCTGCACGTGCGTGCCGTACGCTGACAGCGGTGCCTCGAGGCCGTTGCATGGCACGCGGCTGCAGAGGTGCAGGATAGGCTCTGCAGTCTCGAGCGCGATAATAACTGCGACACAGCTTCGCTAAGCTGTGCTTGGTTGTACCTAGCCGACGGGACTACGTGACGCAACGTGAAGATTACCCTGAAGACACCTGGTGGACAGCAGACGATCGATTGCCCAGACGACTCCTACATCCTTGACGCGCTTTCGCGCTCCTGCCGGAGCAGCTCCAGGCTTCAACGTCACGCCCCCATGCGTGCCGCCCCTTGGCCCCCATCCAATACCAGTATTTTGTCCCCCACCACCTACCAACCCAAGATACCGGCCAGTCCCACCCAGACCCACCCACCGACCCCCGAACCCACCCAGCATGTGTATCTCGTCCACGAACAGGATGACGTTCCCCTTGGCCGCCGCCACGTCAGCCACCACCGCCTGCAGCCGCTCCTCGAACTCGCCCCTGTAGGACGAGCCCGCCAGCAGCCCCGTCACGTCCAGAGACACCAGCCGCCGGCCAGCCAGCCTGCAGGGGGTGCGGCACGTGTGCCAGGCATCAGCAGGTTGAAAATGCCCGATGTAGGGGCAGATGCAGTTCCAGGTTAGCCAGCAACGCACCGCGCGGTGGCTATACCTGGCGAAATCTTGCGCACCAGGCCTCCTGCGCAGTAACACTCGAACGCCGCCGAGGTGCCAAGCAAGTTGCAGTCCCAGGGCCCAGTAGGGCGCGTCCGGAGAAGAGCTGCCATTGACCCGGGCGGAGCCCAGTTCCACGTGCACCGCGTACTCAAGCGATGGTGCCAGCGCGTGCTAGCGTGCTTGCGCCGGTAGCGGTCCAAGGGCGCTCCTCTCACCTCCGCTCACAGCCATCGCATGTGTACAAGATGCAACAAGGGCGCCCTGCAGCACCGGTACCCACCCTGGCGGTGCGTGCGGCGAGGCCAGCAGCTGTGCGATGCCCTCCACCACCGCCGTCTTGCCCACACCCGGCTCCCCCACCAGTACCGGGTTGTTCTTGGTGCGACGCAGGAGCACCTGTGGGTGTGGGTGTGTGTATGAGTGAGGTGACTGGTTGTGTGCGTATGAGGGCAAGTGAAGGGCGTGGGCTGGAGCGTCGCAGGAGCATCTGTGGGTGCTGGACAGTTGGAGGTGACGTTGCGGATTTGGGGCGAGGGCAGCATGACGACAGCAGCGCCAAAGGATCGGGAACACCAACAGGGTCTGCAGTGGTGAAGGCAGAGGAGGGCAGGGCGGTGGTAAGAAAGGGGTCCGGGCGGGCCAAGGGGCGGGGCGGCGCAAGGGTGTGGCTGCGGGGGGCCCGAGGTCCACGCGACCACCAGGGTGGCGACGGACCCTATTCGCGGGCTTCGGGCGGCAGGGGCGATGCGGCAGGGCCTGTCCTTAGCTGCGGCAGCCTTCCAAATATTTAGTACCTTGCCGCTATACAGCTGCCGTACTCCACAGGCAGCAGCGCATTCTGGTTGCTGCGACAATGAAAACGCCACCACATCTAAGATGCGCTAGTGCTGGTGGGATACTGAAAGCCAGCACCTCCACACGGGGCTCTTGCCCCCAAACGCACACGCACCTGCAGCACGCGCTCCACAACCTGCTCGCGGCCCACCACGGGGTCCAGCAGCCCCCGCCGGGCCTCCTCCGTCAGGTCGCGACCGAAGCGCTGCAGCGCAGCGCCCGGCACCCACCTGCGGGCGGGCGGAGGAAATTTGGGGAGGGTATTGCGAGGGCCAGAAGGGAGTGGCGGTGTGGGCACAGGGGGCTTTGGAAGCGTTGGTTAGGTCTGCGGCAGATAGCCCGGCGGCACACGCCAGGCTAGCAACCTCTCTGCTGGTCAACGGCTATACCACTGGACGTGACGTGTTGATCATGCATTTGGGTCAAGCATCTGCGTGGGCTAAGAGCTCCGTACAGGAGCAGCTGCTTGCGGTGGTAACAATCCTGGGGTGCCCACCTGCGCCCCACGCTGCCAGCCACGGCCGAGCCAATGCCGACGCCCGAGTCAGAGCCTGCAGCCTGCTGCTCCTGCTGCTGTCCCTGTCCCTGTGCAGATTGCCCATCTGCTGCACCAGCGGCGGCACTGCTGCCGCTGCCGCTGCGGTGGGCTGCGCTGGATAGAAGGCGCAGCTGCCAGCTTGTGACGTGCCCCCCTCGCAGGGCGAACCGGAGGGCATCCTGGTTGGGGGTCGGCCGAGAGTATTGGGGTGGCAGGGCATTGATGTATGTTGGGCTGGGCGGGATAGCGATGGGGTGGGCCGGGTGGCCTGATTATGTCCCCGAGAGGTCAGGGCCCAGGGCCGGTGCCTCAGCACGAGGCGGCAAATGCGAGGCCGTGCGCGAGTCTCCTTTCGACAGGCAACTTACTGTGCATGTCCGCCGCTGCATCTACTTGCTTGTAACTGCGCCTGTCCAGCGCAGCGTTGTGCTCACAGCCCGCGAACCGATGTCGTCACCTTACGGACTGCTTGTTGGCCCAAGCGCCCAACGCCATGCCGGCAGACGGGAAACCACGCTAGTCCTTGAACGAGATAGGTGATACTTTGCAGTGTTTGCGCGGGACGTGCACCGTGAATGCACAATCACTAACGGCTGAAACAAACTACGGGTGAGAGCGCGCGTCACACACAGTCACCGGGGTCTTCACAAATGCCATAATACAGGTATGCTTTAATGTATCGCTATCGCTTGGCTCTTGGACCATGGCCATGCTATGCTGCCACCAAGTAAAAGGGACCCTCCCCTGTGCCTAGCTGTGCCAAAGCAGCCCTTGGCGCCGTCCCCTGCAGCCTGTATGTTCCTGTCCCAGCGTTGTCGCGGCAAGCAACAACAGCAGTGCCATGCGTCATACACGCACATCTTGATAAGTTTTCACACGACCGTGCAGACTGGGGCGGATCTGGACCGATAGATAACAGGGGCGACTCAGGCGACTCCCCCGCTCAGTGAAGCGAGTCCTGTGGGACATGCGGTCTAAGCAGTACGTGCCCACTCCGGAAGACCGTGACAGCTGGCATAATGCCGCAAAATCCAAGCCGCTGTCCATCACGTGATGACCTCACGTCCGTCTGGTGTAACAGCGCCGAGGTGTTGTGGCAGAAGGGGCGGCAGATGGACGACTGGCACGTGGCGGGGGCAGGGAGGGACATGGCAGCAAGGCCTACAGGCACTTGGGGGGAGGCCCTAGAAGAGAGCAATCGCATTCGTCGTCATCACAAGCATGCCAAACCTGTAGGGGCAATGGCGTGGCATGCGAGTAACTCAGCCAGGTGGCCAAACTGCGGGGCTACGGCACATGGCAACACCATTCGAGGGCCGGGCAGACAGCACAATGCACCATGCTCAATGCACCGTGCTAGAAAAGTATACGGAATAACTATTGTTCGTGTTGGCCACAGCATTACAGCTGCTCTGCGCGTCGTCCGCTGACCATCACTGCTGCAATTTATCAACCCTGCGCGCAATCAGTTAGCCAAACACAAATCCAAAGCTTCACGATATGATCTAACGCACCGAGAACGGTGGAGCACTTACCCTAAAGCGCGGACACGATGCGGGCGGTGCTGCGTTCCATCGTGAGTGCGCGGTGCTTCTCTGTCAAAATGCTCACGTGACAACCAGTACTAAGGGCCTTACCATGGAGCTCATGCATCGTAGGTGTCGCGCTGTGGGGCTTTGGGAGCGGAGGCGTCCCATGAGCTCACCAGCAGGTGCGTTGTGTCCCCTGTTGACAGCTGAAGGGGACTGGCGCTTAGCGGTGCTGTCGGACAGGCTCTTGAGCACGCAGGCATTTTAATGCCTACAAACTTAACGTAATGGGCCGAGGGTGTGGTGGAGCAGGGAGAGTCTGCATGTGTTATGTGTCGTGGACTGGGGAGAGGTGGTGGATCACCAGGACTAGCACGTCGCCATGACATGCACACACATCACACACACCATGGTGGCCACAGCACCGACCCTGGTTCAGTGCTGATGACGGGTATACCACTCGTGGCGCGATGGGCAGCTGGGCTCTGGCGCCACTCGCACATGCTGCCGCGCTTCTGGGCTTCCCTCGCCCTTCACCGACCCTCCCTTCAACCCTGCACGCCGCCCCCGCAGGACCACTGGCGCCACCTCCCTAACCCGCACAACCCTGGGAGCCTCCGAATCCACCTGCAGCTACCTGCTACCACCGGCCAGCTCCCTCCACACCGCCACCCATGCCGCCTTCCACACCTCCTCCCTCTCCACTTCCCCATCCTCCTCCTCCACCTCCCCCTGGTGGTCCCACAGCCTCCCCTCCCTCCCCTCCCAGCCGCACCTCCCCTCCACCTCACACCCCTCCCCCTCCTCCTTCCCCACCCGCTCCTACGCCAAGGGCGCAGCCGCAGCCAAGCCCGCCGCCGCCGCCGCCCCCGCCGGCCCCAAAAGGGTCCGCACCAGCTGGACCAAGATCTACTCGTGCCGCAACGATCGGCTCAGACACACGCACGAGCAGATATGGCCCACACTCAAGCTGACGGAGCCCGAGCTGGCCATGTTCAGACGCAACTCCAGGGCCCAGTTGGTAGAGCTAGGCAGGCCGCTGTCCCTGAGGGCCAAGTACAGGCTGGGTCTTATGGCGGAGCAGCTGCCCCGTGAGGCGGAGGCAGCAGAGGGGTCTGGGGTCGGAGGGGAGGCGGCGGGTGGCGAGCTGGGGCCTGGCGGCGCGCAGGTCAAGGTGCCGTACGCGCAGGCGCGCAGCCTGCTGCATGAGAACAGCCTGCACCTGGAGGCGCTGGGCGAGAACCCCAGGTGGGCGTGGGGCTGTGGGTGTGCAAGTGCAGGTGCAGCTGCAGTTCTGCTGTTGGTGTGCAAATGCACCTTAACACGTCTCAAAACGGCTCCTGTACCTTTTGGGCTGTTTCGACTGCAGCTGCACCTGCCTGCGTCCCTCGCGGTCCTGCTCCTACCCCATACACCCACCTATTCCCACCGGCTACGGCCCACCTTGCCCACCGCTTACCCCGCCAGGTACCTGCGGCTCCGTCGCGTGGGCAGCTCCTTCGCCGTCAAGCTGCAGAACCTGCGCAAGATCCGGCTGCTGCTGGGCTTCCAGCGCCGGCGCTACGTGCAGGGGATGTACCACCATGCGCTGGGCGCCAGCGGCTCGCACCGCATGTGGAAGCTGGTGTGCGCCATGGAGGCCAAGCTGCCCATGTTCGCGACCCGCATGGGCCTAGCCGAGGACGTTACCGGCGCCGTGAAGGCTACAAAGAACGACAAGCTGTACGTCAACGGCCGCCAGCCCGCTATGCCGTACATGGGGTACCTGGTGCCAGGGGATGTCGTCAGCCCGGCGGCGGGCGCGGCGGTGCACTTTCACAAGCGCATCACGCGCAGCATGGGGCCGGAGCTGATTGCGGAGGCGGAGCGAGCGTTCATGGGAGTGGGGCTGGGGCTGGGCGGTGGAGCGAGGGCGGGTGGGGAGGGGCAGGAGAGGCGACGGGGGCAGAGGCAGCTGGCCGCCAGGGGGTGAGGGCTTTTGGGCGGCATAGGTGGCGAGGTTCTCCGCGTTGTTCTTTTTGCGGCAGACCGTAGAGCGAAGGCCTTTGTGCCGAGGATAAGGCGGTTGCGGAGTTGTTTGGTACGCTTGGTTCTGGGCAGGGCTCCCCTGGTTCTGGGATGAAGGAAACACCTGGGCTCCTGATGAGCTGCTGTTGCACTGGTCGGGGTGCATGCTCTGGATGGCTGCTGGGCTGCGAGCGCGCAAAGTGTATCGTAGGTGGGGAGTGTCGAAGGGCACATGTGGGCGGCAGGCACCGGGGAGCGAGGTGGATGCGGCATGGTGTCGGCGCGGTGCGGGGTGGCCCGTGTTTCGGGGACTGGGCGGCGCAGCGCACCACACAGGGACAGCAGCGTGCCTGTCTTGCGTGTGAGGCACATCGCCAGTTGTCTACTCCATTTGCACCTCAAGCCACGCCGGCGTCCATCACCAGTACATTACGGCTTGGCGCCGGAGCCGCGCTGCCTACCGTAACGCTTCAGTGACCACCTGCCCTACTTACATAGGCCGACTGGCGTGGCGCTCGAGCCACGCGTACCGTACTTAAGAATTCGGGATAAAAAACACCACCTGCAATGATGCAAGGAGTCTCCCAGGGATGCCATGCTGCCGTTGACCGCAGGGGAGCTCCCCTGGTTGGCCGTGTGTTCTTCCTCAGCACAGCGCACCTACCATATACACCAGGCGGTGTCTACTGGGTAACATTGGGCAGCTTTAGAGGTCCTGCTACTAGAGCTGGCAGACCATTATGTACAATAAGACCCGTCCAACAACATGTACCAGACGCTGCCCTTCTTATCCTGCGTGCGAATACGAGAGGCCTCTAGGCCACAGAAGAAGACAGACGGTGTGTGCATTCCGCTAGACACGCGCGCAACCGAACAGGCAGCACACATCAGGACCGCAGGTCTGCAGCCCCAACCTAGCCGGCTTCCCCAAACACCAAGCAGCGTACCTCCGTACTTCAGCTAGCCGTCTCCACGACTTCCCTTCCTCGCAGTTCCCTGACCACCGTCCTATGTTGCCACAAAAACCATGCAATAACCTCATACCCCCACACCCCACTGCCCACATACTCATTCACAGCTCCGTATGCAAATTGGCAGCCTCCGCTGCCGCCTCTGCAGCCGCACTATGCCACCGCGCGCCGCCACTCTCCTTCTCTTCCGCCCCCGCCGCCTCCGCCCCCTGGCCTCCCTTCCCCGCCTCTCTAGCCGCCGCCGCGACCGCCGCCCTGGCCCGCTGGTGCGCCAGCGTCATGGCATTACCCACATCCCCCTCATCCTTACCCACAGGCGCAGGCACCCCCAGCACTTCATGCGTGGGCGGCACCCAGTCATCCCAGGGGTGAGGCGGCAGGTCCGCCCGCAGGCCGGCAAAGTCCACACGTGCCGCGCACACGCGGCCGAAGGTCTGCTCCTGCACCCACGCCTTCCTGTCCGCCATCCGCAGGCACTTGAGCTCCACAAACTCCTTGTCCTTGTAGCTGAAGCTGTTGCGGTCGTACGTGACGTTGAGCTCCAGCAGCTCGTACAGGGACGGGTTGGCCTTCATCTTTTCCAGCACCGTGCGCGCGGAGGCGCAGGCGCCGCCAAAGGACGCGGGGTTGGCCATGGCCGTGTCGTCCCACACACCGCCCGACAGCGCGCACTGCTGCGGGCTGGGCGCGTGGTTGACCAGGCAGCGGCCGTGGATGAAGTGGATCTGTGGTCGGGAGGAGCAGGGGCAGGGGCAGGAACATGGGTATGGGTACGGGTATGGGTATGGCTGGGTTGAGGATGGAGAGCCAGTGGATGAGGTTGGGCTGCCTGGAAATGTCGTTGTGGGGTGGATGCAGTCGGTCTGTGATGTGGAGGGACAGCGACAGTGTGGGGGACGGTGAGTTAGCGAGGGTCGGGTGCATGCAGTGGATGTGTGATGGGTGGGAGCAGGGGCAGGGGTAGGGGTAGGGACAGGGTCAGGGGTAGGGACAGGGGCAAGGGTGGGGACAGGGGCAGGGGTGGGGACAGGGGCAGGGGTGGGGACAGGGGCAGGGGTAGGATGCCGAGGTACTCAAGGAAGCCCGGCTGGGAGCAGTGTGGCGGTCGGTGCTGGCAGGGACGTAGCGGGGACCGGTGACCGGAATGTGCATGTGCTGTGGGGGCACCAGGTAACTGGTTGGGTACAGGGGCGGTCTCGTGGCCCGGGTGTCCACGCTCCCCGCACGCTGGCTTGCCCCTTTGACAGGCCCGACCCGGGGCCGCCTCCCGCTGACAGCGTCACCCCTTTGACTTCCACCCTGCTCTTCTGCCGTCCCTGCTTACCTTCCAGCCGTCGGTCTTGAGTATCTGCGCCAGGATGCCGTCGTTGGCTCCGTTGCCCCCCGTGGGGTCCACGGTGCCGAAGCGGCGGTCCTCTTCCAGCATGCGGCTCAGGCGGTAGGCGTTGGCCGCCAGGTCCGTCTGGCAGAAGCGCATGTCGTTCTCCTTGCAGGGGGGCAGCCCGGGGCCCTCCTCGAAGCGCTCGCAGGGGGCGGCTGTGGAGCGACGGGGGAGGGGGAGGGCAACCAGGGGCGCAGGGATGGAGGGTGATGGCCAGGGCAAGAGCCATACAGCGATGCCAGGGCCAGGGCCGGAGTCGTGCAATAGGAGGCGCAGGAGTGTCTTGAGTATGCAACACATGGCAGGCGGCAGAGCAGGCTTTACTTCAGGGCCAGCTGGGTACGGGTACGGGTACGATAGAGGCGCAGCGTGGGACCAACTGTAGACTGTCCGCCCCGACGCGCAACTGGTACTGCCTTTGTGGTCTCGGCATACCCCACAGACGTCGCGTGCTCCTAAGAGGCTTCACGCCCGCCCGCCCCCGCCCCCGTCCCCTGCCGCGCTGCGTCACTGACCCGTGGGTCGCTGGTAGCGGCTGTAGAAGTCCACCGCCACCACGTCGGAGTCCGGCGGGGAGGCCAGCACCTCCTCCAGGAAGGTAGGGTCGTAGGTGTTATCGCCGTTGGTCACCACCACCCACTTGGCGTGGGAGGGGCAGGCTGGGGACGGGGACGAAGGACGAGAGGGACAAGCGGGAGGGGGGAAGCACCGGCTTTCAGGCGAGTGGAAGGTGGATGGGGGCAAAGGAGGGATGCAGACTTGCAGAGACAGTGCGCTTGCATTTGCGCTGTCTCGCAAAATCACGCGGGCCACCATGAAGCGGAGTGCCCCAGGTCGTAACATGCACCGCGCTGGGCCGGCCAGCTGTGCACGGCTCAGCTGCCACTGTGCACCTACCGCCTACCGCAAGGCAGCACCGCACAGCAAGCGGGAGGGCTCCGGTCCACCCAATCCACCTGGTCCACGCTACGTGGCACACAGCGCCATGCCGTGCAGTCAGCACCGCGCCGCACAGCACAGCACCCACCGCGGATGGCGGCGTCGGTTAGGTTGTACAGCCGGTTGTGGTAGTGCGGCGCCCAAATGCCGCCCTCCTTGGGGGCATACTTGTAGTTGACCTGCAGGGGGTGTGCGCGTGAGCGGGGTGGCCTTGCGTCAAGATGCGCAATCCTAGCCGTGTGCGCCATGGCTCCGAGTCAAGCTGCCCAGCCGCAAGCTGGCAGCATGCCTCCTTTCACTACAGCTGCCCTCCTGCTCCCACAGTTTTTCGTGCCGTCCTCGGCCCCCCACCAAGCCCCACGCTCCGTGGACCAGCAGCCTCTCCACTGCTGAGCACCACACCACCCATCCCATCCCCACAGGCCACCAGCGCTGCTCGACGCGGTGCTGCAGTCGCTGCTGCCCCTCATGCACCAGATTTTTGGCCGCGCTGGCGCCCCGCAGCCCCTTTCCTGCCCCCGCACGCGCACGCACCCATTCCGCGTGCACCCAGATGCGCGGGTCGTTCAACTCCCGCACGATCTTGCGCAGCTCAGGGAAGGGCCGGTTGTCCAGCACCAGCAGTAGCGCTTCCCACCTAAAGCACAGGCAAGGAGTAACAGACACTCTCACGTCAGGTGTCTGATTCGGCGATGGTGCTCTAAGGGGAACTTGTCATGCAGCAGCGCCTGCCACCCGGCGCACAGGTACAGGCATAGGGGGCCGGGAGGCATGAGGGAGCTTCACGTGGGGTTGCCGACCCGGGGCAGCCATCGAATGGGTACCCATGTCTATCAATGCAATGGTGCAGCGCTGCATAGCGGAGCTGTTCACAGCCGTGCCGACCGAGCTGTGCACGTCCACCGCGCACTCGTCGCAGGGGTTTGACTGCCGTGTGTACCGAAGGACGCCATACGCATGCACCCCGCCACCTTACCGTTGGCCTGCCCCCGGGCCCGCACCCATGCCTTCTCCTTGTGTATGAGACCCCCATCAGCCGTGTAAAAGGGGACCTGACCAAGTGTCCAGTCCCCCTGGACTTGCAGTTCCAAGATCATGTCGAGGATGCAAGGGCCCATGGCCCCAGCTCTCCTGACTTTCTTGAGCGCAGCGCATGCTCTCGTACGCCCATGCGGCCTTTGGAAGCTCTGACTATTCAATGCTCGTTGCCATGGCGGCCTCCTGGTGAGGAGATAGCTAATTTTCACAGGTCCTGATCCTGATGCTGATGCAGTTGCCGGGTGGGTCACATGCACCACTGCGGGTGTGGTCACCAGCGCCAACTCCCCGCCCGCCACCCGCACCCAACTTGTCAACTGTTTGGTTCCGCAGGGAAGAAAGGATGCGCCGCAGAGACTTGTCCCCCCACGTGTCTCCATGGCCCCAGTACGTCCGGATGATGAAGCAAGTCGTGGGCACCTCGGTGGCTGCCTCGTTGCCTCCGGTCGCTTCCGCCACGCTACCGCCAGGCAAGCTGCACAGTGCCAGCACCGCCAGAAGTAAACATGTACTTGGAAGTACTGCTGCTGATCGGTCCTTCCTGATCCTTATTGCCATGGCTGAGTGGTGCACGGTCTGGTCGACTACAACTCTAGGCTCGCACAAGACTACTGGCGACAGATCACGGTAGTTTTGATGGAATGTCAAACATCTGTATGAGTTGTAAGAAAGGCGAGCATAACGTGCAAGGCCAGACAAGCTAAGGCTGCAAACATCGACCAGCCGACAGCAAAACGCTTACTCCTAACAAATATGAGCAATTGTCATATTGCAAATTGCGTTGGCTGTGCCTCGTCTATGCACCGAGCCGCGCAGCCTGGAAAGGAACCTGTAAAGGGTGGTTGCACGTTCCCGCGCGATCGCCTGTCGCATTGGTAACCAACACAGGTGCTCTGTCACTGAACCTTGGCAAGATTTATCTGGTGACTGCATGGAGTGTTTTAGCAGTACATAGCTGCAGCAGCTTCTGTGGTGACCCCTGGGCCATCCGATCCACCTCTGCCCCGACAGGCCCCCTGACCCATCACTGGCTGCTCTGTGACCTCCCCCAAGGCAAACCCCTGAGTAACGCTCCAACGCCTCCCGCAATGCGTAAGCATACCACTGGGAAGGATTACAGGGCTCAGGTTGAAAGGTATACCACTGTTGCTGACCCAAGGCTACCCAAGCCCCGCCACCAGAAGGCGCTGTTTTTTCCCAGCCCTTGCACCTCCAGCCCACCAGCATCACCAAGACCAAATTCCAACGACAACAACGAGCCTAGGGTAAGGCAGGCATGACACGGTCGGGGGGGTGGGGGGGCGTGAGGATAGGACTACAGCCGTAAGCAGTTGACCTGACGCACTGTCGCTCCCAGGTCCCTCGCAGGCCCCTGGCCCCTTCTGTAAGCGTGTATTCCAGCGAGTGCTTCCGCAACCGGCCATGTGTGTCAGCGCTCAGGTGCTGCCCGATCGCCGGCATGCGACTGACTCTTTACGCGTACGCAGACCACAGCGCGGACAGGGCCACACAGGTGACGACGCATGCAGACTCGGGCGCAGAGCTGTCTCCTAAGGCAGAGCCCCGGCTCGGCAGCAAACCCCCATGCATTGCCTCTGAGGCCTGTGTGCGTCAACAGCGTGTGCCGGCTTGTGTGACGCGTGCCCCGGCAGGTAGGCGTTTGAACAACATCTGCTTGACCAACATCCGGTGGCCGATTGGAGGAACCCAACCGATTGCAGAGAATAACAATATCTAACATTAATGTGAATGAAGATACCTCTATGCCACCCCAATAACTCTGTCGCGAACGTGGAGTTTGTCTAAAGCATTTTTGCTCGCAAACAGCTGTCGTTACCTCGAATGCAGCACTCACCTATGCATAGTCAGTGCTCAGTGAAAATGCAGGCTGTAACACCGTTGGGCGAAGCTCCACAGCACACATTTCTGCCCTGT
Organism: Chlamydomonas sp. KOR1; assembly: GCA_036984285.1. Taxonomy (NCBI): domain Eukaryota; kingdom Viridiplantae; phylum Chlorophyta; class Chlorophyceae; order Chlamydomonadales; family Chlamydomonadaceae; genus Chlamydomonas; species Chlamydomonas sp. KOR1. The sequence continues at coordinate 461,413 of BQMZ01000087.1, read as the reverse complement.
CGTACGCACGTTGCCATTCCACACGTGTGCGGAAACGCCCCTAATGCACAAGCAACTTGACGCACGTATGCCATAGTTCTATCTTACTTGCCGTGAGCTTAAAACCACTTGCTTCCTTGCCAGGACAGAGAGCACTGCCGCAGCCCGCCGACTACCGACACTGCGACGGGGCTTTTGCGCAGCAACAATGTCGGCCAACGGCAACTCCAACGTGCACCACCACTCTGTGGTGCTTATTCTCGACTATGGCTCGCAGTATACCCAGCTGATCACGCGCCGCGTGCGTGAGCTCAGCATGTTTTCTATGCTTTTCCCGGGCGACGCTTCGCTGGTGAGTTCAAGACACCCCAGGCTGCTATAAACATACACTCTTGGTTCTAAACGACAATTGAACAGCGCCGTGCTGTGTGAAAAACCTGCAGGAGCGCATCAAGGGCGTGAACCCCAAGGTTGTCATCCTCTCTGGGGGCCCCAACTCCGTTCACGTGGAGGGCTCCCCCCGCGTCCCCGACGGCTTCTTCGAGTACTGCAAGGAGAACAACATCCCCGTCCTGGGTATCTGCTACGGGATGCAGATGATCACGCACCTGCTGGGTGGCGAGGTCAAGTCAGCCGTGCACGGCGGGGAGTACGGGCGCATGCCCATGGACATCGCCCCCGCCTCGCAGCTCTTCTCATTCCTGTCCAGCACTACTGTCAACGTGTGGATGAGCCACGGAGACGAGGCCGTCAAGCTGCCAGAGGGCTTCGTGGCGGTGGCCAAGTCGCACCAGGTGCGTCTGGGGCCGGGAGGGAGGAGGGGAGGGGAGGAGGGAGGTGACTGGGGTTGGTGTGACAGCTGCCAGCCGCCCTGCCGTCGGCCGTGCGGCGCCGCCACACATATGGCTTCTTACACGCTTCAGCAGCCAAGCTTGCAGCATGACGGCTACTTCTTAATAGCCACTACCATTGTGCGCTGATGGCGGCTGGTGTAAAGTTGCTTGCCGCCGCCTGCCCCTTCCCCATCCCTGCGCGCCAACCGGCGCCGCCCCACCTCCTTCCACACACCCCGCCCCACCCCTCGCCCACCCCACGTTGGCCCTGTCCTTCCCCTCAATCCGCCAACTTTGCCCTGGCAACCAGCCCTTCATATTCCACCATTAACACGCGTTGCAAGCCGTGCTTGTGCACCCTCCTTTGCCCGAACCCCGCTCCCCATTCGCCACCTCGCATACACCGCCGCTCCATCACCTCCCCCACCTGCCCACCCTCACCCACCCGTACCCCACCTCCACCCCACCCCACCTCTCCCCCACCCCCACCCCAGGGCGCCATCGTGGCCATTGAGAACAAGGAGCGCCGCATCTTCGGTTTCCAGTTCCACCCCGAGGTGATGCACACGGAGCACGGCATGGAGATGATCAAGCACTTCCTCATCGGCATCTCCCAGGTGCCAGCCGACTGGAACATGGGGCAGGTGCTGGACGAGCAGATCAAGGCCATCAGCGCGCAGGTGCGGACGCGAGCAGGCGGGGTGGGGGTTGCGGTTCCGGTAAGGGGCTTGGGGGTCAAGGCCATCAGCGCGCAGGTGCGGGCGCGAGCAGGCGGGGTGGGGTTGCGGGGTCGGCAAGGGGGTTGGGGTCGGAGGCTGGCACGCTGCATTTCTCTGGAATCGTTCGCCGCCATGCGAGGATACAGGGTTCAGGTTGGGGAAGACGCAAGACTGGGCAGGAGGGGAAGGAGAAGGCGCAGACACAAAAGGAGCAGCTGCGCGGGCTTTCACGCCACGTAACGCTCTCCTTACGAGTCCACGATTGCCCTGGACTCGCTTCGTTTCCGTTGACCTTCGCCACCCTCTCCACTTCCCCGCAAGTGGGCCCCAGTACGCACGCCATCAGCACTGCTGTCATGCTCGCCCCCTGACCGGCTGCTACTGGCATCCCCAACCTTCTCTGCGCCGGCCCCACCCCCAACTACGTCTGCCTTCCTACCGCCCCACACCCACCCCCGTCGCGGCTCCCTTCCCCCCTAGGTTGGCCCCGACGAGCACGTCATCTGCGCTCTGTCCGGCGGCGTGGACTCCACCGTGGCCGCCACGCTGGTGCACAAGGCGCTGGGAGACCGCCTGCACTGCGTGTTCGTGGACAACGGACTGCTGCGGTACCAGGTGGGGTGGGTGTGGGGTAGCCGTGGCGGGGTGTGCGCGGGTTCACTGCAGCCGGGTGCGGGTTTGATCGTGCGGAGACGAAGCGCACGGGGAAGGCTGGGGAGGGTGTGGGCTGCAGGAGAGGGGGGAAGGAAAGGGGCCATGGGAGTCCGGGAAAGGGGAAGATAGGGGCAAATGAAGGGGGCGTGGGAGTCTGGGGAAGGGGGAGATCGGGGCGAAGGGCTGCCAATGTGACAGGGGCCCTTGTGGTACGTGCGCGTGGGAAGGCTGGTTCGGGGCCTGCGTTTGGGAACGCCAAGGGTTGCATGGCAATCAACCCTTGCAGTAGTATGCTGCCTTACCACGGTCAGCCGGAGATGACAAGCAGGAGCGGTCTACCAACTTGGTTTGTGCCTGGGTGCTGCACGTGGCCAGGGGGAACCCGTAAACGGCCACGCCAAGGCGGGTGGTGGACCAAACCACCACGTGACTCTTACGCGTTTCAAGCTGCCGGGGCCCTTCACATGCACCACACGCTATGGGTGGTGGTTGTACAGTGGGCCCTGCGCACTGCTTCAAGGGTTGCCAACAGCAGCCCGTTACAGGTGCATGTATTTCTGCAAGCTTCGTGTCCATGTTCACGCTACATCCAGTTCTCTCCCGGGCCTGGCTGCTGCGCAGTAGCTTCACACGACAACAGAGCGTTGTTTGAAATAGTTTCAAGGTACTGCGCAGTACTTGGGCCCGGGAGGGCATTGAGTTTAGCGTGAGCATGTACGTCAAGCTTGCAGAAACACATGCACCTGCAACGAGCTGGTTAAGGGACCGATGCAGGGGGCTGGGGGCGCGCGAGGGTCCTGGCAGCCGTGCCAAGCACCATACCTTATCGAGCCATAACACACTAGCAAAACAACAATCACCCGGCACACAGCGTAATTAAGCGTCCTGCACGCCTTGGCCTCCATCCGTGTATCCCGCCTCCATCCACACCCCGCAGGAGCAACAACGCGTGATGGACATGTTCACCAACCACCTGCACCTGCCGGTCACGTGCGTGGATCACAGCACTCAGATGCTGGACCGCCTGCGCGGCGTGTCGGACCCGGAGGCCAAGCGCAAGGCCATTGGCGCCGAGTTCATCGAGGTGTTCAAGGCCTACCGCGATAAGCTGGAGCGCGATATCGGCAAGCGGCCCAAGTTCCTGGTGCAGGGGACACTGTGAGTATTCGGTTTCAGGGATGCGGGGCCACGGGCGAAGGGGACATTTGGTGGCATGGGGACGGGGGGATTGGGGGACGGGCGGGCGAGCGGACCCACGGTTGAAAGGGTACGGGCGGAGGGCACCTGGAGGCATGTAAAGCGCTGTGGGAACGACGAAGGAGCCTCGGCGGCCGCCCAGGGGCAACGTGGTGTACCGTATGGGGTCGGCCTGGCCCTAAAACCCTGTGCCCTCATCCCTGCACTCCTCAACAGGTACCCCGACGTGATCGAGTCGTGCCCGCCCCCGGGCAGCGGCCAGAAGCACAGCCACACCATCAAGTCGCACCACAACGTGGGCGGCCTGCCCAAGGACCTGCAGTTCACGCTCATCGAGCCCTTCCGCGACCTGTTTAAGGACGAGGTGCGTAGCCGCCTCCGCCCGGCACAGCGCCATGGGGTACCATCCATGCGGCTGCCATTACTAATCGCGCCTTCTCTCGAGCAGCGTCTCATAGCGTGCATGCATTTGCACTGCCGCCAGACACGCCCTGGTACTGTATCACTTCGCGTACGTCGCCGCTTTCGCCGTGGCACCTGGAGCATCAAGTGGTACCTTCCACTCCGGCAGTACACTTTTCAGCTAGTCGCTTTCTTCCTACTTCCTCCCTTGCCTTTCGCACCCTCACTTCCCCTCCCCCCAGGTGCGCGCCATCGGCCGGCTGCTGGGCGTGCCCGACCAGTTCATCAAGCGCCACCCCTTCCCCGGGCCCGGCCTGGCGGTGCGCGTGCTGGGCGACGTGACGGAGGAGGGCAAGCTGGACACCCTACGCGAGGTGGACGAGATCTACATCAACACCATTAAGGAGTATGGCCTGTACGACGAGATCTGGCAGGCGTTTGCCGTGTTCCTGCCTGTCAAGGCGGTGGGCGTGCAGGGCGACCAGCGCACCCACAGCCACGTGGTGGCGCTGCGTGCCGTGACCAGCGGCGACGGCATGACGGCGGATTGGTACCCCTTCACGCCCGCCTTCCTGCGGGACGTGTCCAACCGCATCTGCAACAAGGTGCGCACCGTCAACCGCGTGGTGTACGACATCACGTCCAAGCCGCCCGGCACCATCGAGTGGGAGTAAGGGAGGAGCGGAAGAGCAGCGCATGCTTGGTGGAGGAGTGGGTCAGGGGTGGGAAGTGGGTTAGGGATACACAGGAGGAGGGGAATGGGCAACAACGTGGTGGCAGGGTTGCGCCCTATGGCGCGGTTTCCAGGGATGGTACGGGGGCAGCGGTGTGCGGCTGCTACTTTAACATTGGTGGGGCAGCCGTTGGGTGGATGCGCGAAATGGGTGTTAGTACGAGTTCCCAGTGTTTATGAAGGTACAAGTGTTGGTGACCAAGGGCGATAGGTGCGCCTAAGCCGCGGGGGCGGCCGTAGTAGGAGGCTGGGGGCGCAAGGCAAATGGCTAGCGCGCGTGGGACGAGACTGACGGTGGACAGACTGACGGTGACTGTGAGCATGCGGCGGGGGAGGTTCCGGTATTCTGCTAGGACTGCGACGTGACAGCACTGCATTGGCCGTCACGAGCGGGTGGCGGCGCCGCCTCTTGTTTTTGGTGGGCCTATCAATGCGGCCATATGACTGGTGAACAGTTTTGATCATTGCGTGTGTGGATGCGCAGCTGGCCCCTTCTGTTGTGGGGGCCGGCGTGCCTGACGAATATCGCCAAGCTAATGCGGGCAACATACGGTACACCAGGTCTTCAATTGCTATGAAGCGATACCGGAGCCATGCGCGTGTGCGCTCCACACGTGGCTGCGCGCTTGGGGACAGCTGGCATTTGCTGTTTGCGCTGCCTGTGGTTCTTTGAAAATGCAGTGTTCTATCGGGACAGCATGAAGATAATCCCGGTAACGTCCTCAATCGCCTATCGTGCTCGGCACGCGCCTCCCATCGCCACGCGTGCCCCATGCGCCTAAGTGGGGGCCAGGGGAGCCCTGGTGGGGGGCCACTTTAAGTGGATAAGCAACAATTCAACTCCAGCGCTACGGCCAAAGCCATGGCATGGGAGGCCCTTCCCCTCGCCCCGCTGGCAGGCAGGGCTCCGATACCGGCAGCAGCTGTGGCCGCCACACGGCCCCTCGATGTCAGTCCATGTCAGAAGGTCCTTCTGGTCCATGCAGCCGGCAGCAATATCGGTACCTTGCACATTATCTACATGCAGAGGCAGGCCACGGCTGCCATACAATGCGGAGTAACATTTGCAACACAGAAATGGATTCTCCTACAGCCACTAGCCCGAGGCATACCGCTGCGTATGGGGCTTGCTCCCCTGTGGGAAACAACCCCTCTGCTGGCCTGACCCAGCCCCCTCCGCTTCGTCCTCCGCAACCTTCGTCTCCTCCCCGTGTACACGCATGCTCCTCGCCTCCTACGCGCACCCACTGCCAACTGCTGCCGTTCCACACTTCCACAAGCCCACGCACTCACAGCCACGCACCCACAGCCACAGCCAAGGCCGCCCCCTCCCGTCTGCTCACGCCCCCCGCGCGGCGTTGGCCTGCTCCCGCTCGTCCACATCCACCGCGATGCCGTCCAGCTTCTTCAGGTTGGGTAACCGCTTCACAACCTGTCAAGGCCAGGGCGGGTCATGCCGCAATTCGTTATGGCCTCGACACCCGGCGAGCCCTGGTCCGTTGCTGCTGGTGCGCGGCCATGGGGCTGCAGCTACGGGTGGTGCATTGAGGCAGCAGTGGTGCGCAGGATACTGCTGTTACCATTCCCACCCCTACGGCTGCTCGCAACTCCCCCTAACCACGCACCTCAATGCACCCCACAACCAACCCCAGCACCGTGTTCACGTCCCAGTACGTGCCGCCGCATCAGACGCCGAAGCCACGCCCACAGGCCCGCGGACCAGCTGGCCCCAGCTTGCGGGTACCCTCCCACGTCCCACGCCACCACCCCCGCGCCCGCGGAGCGCGGCCCCACCTCTATCCGGTACTCGCTGGTTGCGTTGTTGTCCTTGTAGTCGTTGTACAGCGGGTTGCCCACCAGCAGCAGGTCCTCCAGCTTGTCCAGCGCGCCCAGCTTGTCCACCTCACCCCAGCCGGCGATCTTGTTGTTTGCCATGAACAGCACGCGCAGGTTGACCAGCTTCTCGATGCCAGACTGCGGGGCGAGGAGCACACAGAACATAAGGTCCGGGGGGTTGAGAGTGCGGTGGATTACCGGCATTCAGTGCTGCGGACTTGATATGGTTGGAGCGCTAGGGTAGGTACGTGCTTGGGGCGCCCTGATGTCTCCGTGGCCTATGTCGATTGTAGGGAGCTGCAACGTGGTGCCGTACGGTTCCACGGCCCATGTAACCACGTCAAGCAGCAGCTCACCAGGCCCGTGATCTGGTTGTAGGAGATCCACAGCTCCTCCAGCGTCTCCGCCACCGCGTCCAGGTTCTCAATCTTCTTTATGAGGTTCCGCCCCAGCGACAGGATGCGCAGGTTCTCCATGCCGGACAAGCTGCTGATCTTCTCTATGTTGTTGGTGGACAAGGCCAGGTGCCTGTGGGTCCATGAACAGGTCGGTGCGTTGACAGAGACCCAAACAATACCGTATGGGCAGGTGCTCTGGGCTGCGGTGCGCGACGTGACCCCCTTGGTGCTGGGTCATGAGCTGCACGTTCACACCTCCAAAGTAAAATTGCCAACGGCGCGCCCACAGAATATCAGCCCCGCAAGATGCCTACGTCTTCAGCACACCGTGCTCAGCAAGGCCCGCAGGCCACAGTGAAGCCTGCGACAAAGTTCTGTCCTCCCTGTTGGACGGCCCCCTGCCCCCCACGACACCCGCGGTTCAGCGCCTGCGATACACGTCTACGCTGGGAAGCTCCCCTCTGCGGCCGGGACACAACTTACTTGCAGGCCTTTAGAGTTGAAAGCGTCGCGTCCATCTTCTCAATGGGTGGTATCATGCCATGGAGCTCCACCTGCATGCCCAGTGCGCAAACCGCTTGCTTAGTCCCTCGGACCTGGCAGCGCTGACTTACGAGCATAAATATTGGTGGTGTGAAGAGGCACCTTTTCCGCTTCTGTGGCTGGCACGCCTCTCTTCTCCTCGAAGAGTTTAATGGCATCTTTAATTGTCGTAGCCTTGGCCATAGCCTCGAAATGCGGCGATCAAATATAGATTCTAGGATAGAAAACGGAATGTGTTTACACTCGGCTTTGTGGCTATGTGGCGCGCGGAGCCTTCAGTTGGAAAGAATGCACGGTGTAAGCGTAACAGCAGCTGGTCAATATTGCTAATCGGATGGAATTGGAAACGTTGAAGCAGCAGGGCATCGGCCAACCTTCAGGGTCAAACGCGCGCCAACGTCAACCTGCCTGGTCTCGGCGCCATGCATAGGGGCCAGAGCAGCTGAGTGAACCGTGGATGCCCAGGCGGGCTGCACGGAGGGGGGCTCAGGACAGACTTCAGAAGCTAACATCGAACTCTTGGTGGCCATACCGGTATAGCAAGGGGGTTTATGTAAGCTTCCCAAGGTGACAGACAGGGAGGCCTCCCCTGATTGACACCGCATCCCATGGCCACTCTTACACGTACATATGTCGCAGGGCTCTGGGCTTCTGGCCCTTGCCTGTCCTTCTGCCAGGGCTGCTCGCTGCATTGGCGGGCAGAGAGCGCCATACCCCGTTGGGTGTCATTCAGCTTAGCATCACTGTGGACAAGACGGGACAAGCAGCCTAGCCAACCCCTAAACTACAGCACTCCCTGTATGTGCATTCTAACCACGACCCCATACGTCGTGCACGCTCGCTACACGCGTGCCACAATATCCGCTACAACAATACATCCACGTCGCAAGCCATGGGTGTCTGTGCCCTGCAGCTGCGCTGTGTGCATGCCTACCAGAGCGTGCTGTGCCTACCAAGAACCCTGCAGTTCTCTTCACACCTGGTCGCCCACTGGCACAGGGCACGTACGACCAACAACCATTGCTCTTTTGCCCCACCAGTGGTCATTAGCCGCAGTCAACCATCCCCTTCAGTACTGGCCCCCAAGCCCAGAACCCGAGCCCTCCTGCTCGGGCTCGTCCAAAACCGCACCGTACTGCTCAGCCCCTTGCAAACCCACCTCGTCATCCTCCTGCGCCCCAGCCTGCACCCCATCCTCCTGCTCCTGCTCACCCTCCACAACACCCTGACCCGAGCTTGGTTCCCCGTCCGCCCCAGGCGCGCCGTCCTGATCGCTCTCGGGTAGTTGCGCGTATTCCTCCAGCCCCTGCCCGCTGCCCTCTTCGACAATCCCGGTTTCCAACGCGGCGCTCTCCACCGCCGGCTCCTGGGAGTCTTCCCCCCTGGACAGCGCACTGTGCGGGCGAGAGGACTGCCCCTGGGCACTTCCAGGTCGCGCGCTCGACTGACGGCTGTGCAGCCGCGAACCCGCTTCAGCCGCCACCTCTGCTGCTGCACCCTGGCCCAGGAGCGCCCCGCTCCCGGGCCGTGACGACATCCCTTGGACACTGGGCGCCCGCTGGCCGATGGACACGCCACTCTGGGGCCTGGAGCCCGAGGCAGACCCGCTGCCACCCCGCGGGCTGTCCGGCACCTGCTGCCCACTGTGCGGCCTGGAGCCTGAAACAGACCCGCTGCCACTCCGCGGGCTGCCTAGCATCTGCTGCCCACTGTGGGGCCGGGAGGACGGCCCCAGCTGCCCTGGGCGCCCTTCCTGACGCCCCACAGACACGCTACTCTGTGGCCGCGATGGCCCAAATGGCCCCTGGCCCTCCGCCGCCACTGAGTGGACACTCTGCGGCCGGGAGCCGGCGCCATGCGTGCTACCAGCACGCAGCCCGCCTAACTGGCTGCTGTGTGCGGATCCGATGCGCTCGAAGCCCACACCGGCTTCCGAGGCCGCTGCGCCAAGCTCCGCACCGCCAGCGCCGCTGCCAGTGAGGGAACGGGCCACGGAGTGCTCAGAACGCACGCTTGGGGGCCTGTCCTCTGTGGAGACGCCTCCCTTAGACGGCAGTGTCGGCACTCCGCCGGCTGTTGTGGCAGCTGCGGTGACCCCCATCTGGGTCGAGTCTGTCCACGCTTGGCCCTGCTCCTGTCCTTGTGCTTGGCTCTCCCGGGACGCCGCGCGCGAGAAGTTGATGAAGGGCGGCTGTTGGCCATCCATGGGGCTGTTGAGGTAGTAGTTGACCTTGATGTTCTCCTTGGCCTGTCGCAGGGTCGGGTTGCATGCAGAGCAAGAAGCAGGCGGTTGCTTGCAGGATGCGCTGCCAGTCTACCGTGACAAACTTGCTGACCAGGGGGAATCGCTTTGTGCCTTGGGCGGCACGCATATTGCACGCCAGCTGGTAATTTGAGGGAATATGTTGTTGGAGGAAATTACACCCGCCACGGGCCCACCTGAGATGCACACGTGTACTTGAACGGCGCAGGTGCCACACCCTTGCGGCTGTCCGTGAGGCGGCCAGTGTTGAAGTCTTCCCGGTGAGCCTCATAGGGTGTGTTGACATTGATGAAGCGCTGCAATGGGGAGGGTGGCAAGAATGGGAAGGCGGATAGTGTCCATACCGGTATGCTGGCCACAATGAGTAAGCCCCCCATTGAAAGGGTAGCAAGGCCGGAAGGTACGGCCAAGGTTTGGGAAGTGCTGCTGTACAGTGCACCAAGTGATAGGTACCGGTACCCCATCGCACGTTCGCTGCCTACCTCGGTGTTGGGCCTCGCTGTCATTTCCTTGGCTTGGGGTGCGCTAACGGGGACGAAGGGCAGAGGCTGCTGGGTCTGCAGCTCTCGCTTGGGGGGCGGTGGAGTGAACTGGGTTTTGGGGCGAGTTTTCGTGTCTGCCACCAGTTTACGGCCAGTAGCACGCCTCTCAGCTCTAATGAGCTTTATAATCTCGCTATCAGGCATGGCCTGAAGCCCGGGAAACCGTCGTGCCACAAGGGTCCTCTTGAACTGGGGTAGCACAACGAAAGACGAGCCAGAAGGTATAAAGTTTAGTTATAGCAAGCCGTAGTTGCGCAGGCTGTCCTTTATATGATCTTCCCGTCGGGCCTTAGCAGCGTGTCCGCATGGCATTTCGCTCCACCGCCTCTGCAAACCGCAGCTCCAGGTCTCGCGCATACTGTGACATTGCTATTCTCACCAGGGAGATGTCTTCTGGGCTGACATAATCAAGGCTCTCCTCGGCGCTGGCGACTGGACTCATCGTGTTTGGCGTGTCCCGCAGAAACAGTGCGCGGTGCCAGTGCTTGCAGTCCAGCGTAAGCACTAGCGTACCAGACCAGTGAGAGACGCGCGAGAAATACCATGCCGCCCGCAACACCCTCTTGTGCCGTACATGAGTCACAGGTGCAGACAGAAGCAAGGGTGGATCAACCCTCGTGTCTTTCAAGTGCTACTCTCTTACAGATTAGTCTTTGCAACGACGGCCACCGCTGCTATCAAGAGACGACGCCAGCGTGCACCAAGGCGCGTGTTCACCGGTGGTGACCCCGTCGTGCGGCGCCAGCCAGGACCTCCAAGCTTCACCGGACTTCAACCTTCATGATCGACTCTATCGGCCCTGCTATATTTCCCCTCACTCCTGCAACGGCAGACCTATCTAAGATACTGGCTACGCGTCAAATCTCAGGATGTGCTGTTATAAAAACACGTGCTCACCACGGTCATGTAGGGCTAAGTCCTGGCCTGGGCTTCGCAGCCGGAGCAAACCACCGCAAACCCACCGCACGGCCACACTGGACGCTTTTCTAGGCTGACCAGCAAACCCGTCGGCCAATCACGCAACAGGCGCAGCTGGCGCACAGCTAGAGTGCCATCATGGGAGTACTCATCCTCGCATCCGTTCCATAATCTCAGATAGCTCTGATATTTTTGTCACAAACCTTCCCACCAACCAGGGTCCCCCTGCCACCAACACGCCATACTGGTGAACTGTGGATCTGTATGGAGGCAAGTGGTGTCGCACGCGCACAGCACCGTCGAGACATAAAACAAACGCTTGGACTAGTGCCCCCCTCTGCAGGGATGCCTGCAGTGCATTATTGTCGTCACGTAGTCATACCCTAAACACATGCACCCACCCCAACAATGGTGATGTTCGTTCATTCACCGCGCGCATGTGTTCAAGCTTAAGCTGGTTCAACCGGGCCACCGTGCGGAAACCCAACACCAGGCAGCATTCAACACCAAACACCGACTCTAACACGCGCTCTGCGGCACCCGTGCCCCCCTACGCCCATGGCTCACCAGCTCCCACCCAGGCTCCACCTCCACCTGCACCGCCTCCGCACACGCACAAGCAGCCTCGGCGAAGCTCCGCGGCCCCTTGCCGCTCCTCTCCCGCCTTAACGCAGCCCGCCCACACGCCCCGGGCCCCGCTCCTCCCGCCGCCGCCGCTATACTGCCGTGCGGCGCAGGGGAGCCCCCCGGCCCCGCCCCCGCCCCTGGGCCCTTCCTCCCCGTATGTCCCCGCCCAGGCCAGGCCAAGCCGTGCCCCCGTTCGCTGTAGCTACATCCCACCGCGGGTGGGCTAGCGCCCAGACTAGGAACGTCCCCATGCACACCCGCAGGACTGCCGCCCCTACGCCCCTGCCCCCTGGCCCTGTACATGTGCGATGGCACATCCACAGGAGCGCTGGTGCCCAGCAGACATGCGTTGGAGTCCTCGCCCCCTGCCGTGTACCTCAAGCTCTGATGGCCGTGCCCCTGCTCCTGCCCCTGCCCCTGGATGTGCCTGGCAGCGCCACCGCCCCGGTCGCGATCGCGGTCCCTGTCCCTGTCCCATGTGCCCCCGCTGCGGCAACCGCTGTGGCTACCCCCGGTCACGCCTTGTTGGCTGCTCCCGTACCCTTGGTGGCCCCACACCGCAGAGGTCCTTTGCCACGACGAGGAGTAGTAGTGGCTAGGGGGGCTGGTGCCATACGGCGTGTTTGCCCCAGGCGGCGTCTTGGCGGCGGATAGGCTGCCAACGACCGACGGCGGGCTGCTTACGCCCACGGACGACGGCGGCGGCGGTGGCGGCGCCGCCCGCCAGGAGGCGGCCGTAGATCCCGAGCCGGCCCAGCCGCCGTACTTGTACGATGATGAGGGTGTCGCGGAGCCATAGCCTCCGGAGCCCTGGTGGAGCCCTGCCGCCGGCCGCCGTTCGTAGTTACCGGAGCCGGGCTGCCGCCCCACGCGTCCGTCCCATGCCACGTGTCCTGCGCCGTCACGTGCATCCGCGCCGCCACCCTGCACGTGCGACCGACCCGCCGCCGCATCCCGCCCGCCGGCACCGCCCTCACGTGGGCAAGGGCTATCACGCTTCGCCAGCGAACTGAATCCGCCTGTACTGCCGTTGTAGCAGTACGGCTGCCGCCCGCTGTCCTGCGCGCCCGTAGAACGATAACTCCCTCCTGCCTCCGCAATCTGACCCCGCTGGGCCGCCGCCGGTGATCCCGCGCCGCCGCTCGCGGAACCCAGCCCTGGGCCCTCGCTGCCCCTGCTGTCCGCTCTAGCAGCCGCAGCGGCAGCAGCAGGAGGGCTGACGGCCATCCGACTGTCGTCATCACCTCCCGAGCCTGCAGTCTCGCCATGGACTGCTGCGGCAGGGCGGTCGCCAGTAGTGGGCGGCCCTCGGGCCCATGTGGGCCGCGGCACGGGCGCCGAGCCCACCACGAAGCGGCTCCGCCCCCGCCTGTCCCCGAACCCCGCCCCCGGGCTGTGCGCCCCGCCTTCAGGGCCCTCGCGCATGAGGGGGCTGCGGTGGCGGTGGGAGAGCTCCTCGTGATCCAGCTGGTGGGGGGCGGGGATGCTGCAGCTGGCGGCGTGGGCGCAACGGCGAGGAGGCCCCACGGCTGTGGTGGCAGGTCCAACGGGAGTAACAGGCAAGGGGATGCGCGCAAGAGTCAGAGACCAAGGCAGCAGCAGCAGCAACAGGGCAAGCGGGCACAAAGCAGGAGTGATGGGCGAAGACAAGACTTGCGGTTACGGCAGGCAAACAGGCAGCCAACGTGTGCATGCTCCGTGTCCAACTTTAACCCACTGCCATTCAGGCAACGCCCCATGCGGCCTACCGGTGTGCCTCCGGCCGCTGTCCATTGCCTCCGCCAGCGCCGCCTCCGCAAGCCGTACAATCCTCGCACGGGCCATAGCCTCCTCCTCATCTACCCCATCACAAATGGCTGCGCCGCCTGCCTGCCGCCCCTCCGCCCGACGCACGGCCGCCTCGCACGCCGCCGCCTGCCTGCGCGCCAGCTCCTGCGTCCTGCCCGCCAGGTACACGTAGAACACGCCGCACACGCACACGCTGGGGGGCACCACGCCCGCCAGCACCAGGACCTCGGTGGCTGGCATTGCTAGGGCATCCGGTCCTGCTGCTGCTGTTGCTGCTGCTGCCGCTACTGTTACCGTTCCTGCAGCTAGAGTTGGCCCCTCGCCTGCACCATGCTCCCCCTTTGTCCCCAGCTGTGCGCCAGCAGCTGTCTCAGCCTCCTCCTCGCCCTCGGCCGCCCCTGATGCACCCTGCCCCGCCTCTCCATCCCTCCCCAGACTCCTGGCATCTTCTCCTCCCAACCCTCCCTCCGGTACGTCGCCCGCGTCAGCGTCAGCCTCAGCCCCTGCCATCAACCCAACCAGCCCCGTCCCCACCTCCCGCACCCCTGGGCCCTCCAGCTCCTCCACCGCGCGCAACGCGCCAAGAACCACACCCGCCGCCACACCCCCGTCCTCCAGCCGCCCCATGCACACGACAAACCGCTCCTCGGTGCAAGCACACGACGCAAACGGCTTCACCAGGGCCAGCTGCTCGAAGCTCCTGTGCAGCACGTACAGCACGCTGGCCGTGAACATGGTCAGGCAGTCGCCCAGACGCAGCACCAGGCAGCCGCCCGGCGCGGTGTACGACAGCCCAACCGCCGCCTCGTACAGCAGGCGGCGGCGGTACAGCGTGTCGTACTCGTGCTCCATGGGGCCGGCGGCGGGCGTGGGGTAGCCCATGCGGGTGTGTCTTAGCGAGGTGAGGTCGCCGACCACCAGGTGCACCTGTGCGGTGGTGGTGTGGGTGGTGTTGGGCGAAGGGCTTGCGCCATCGGTCTGGGTTGAAGCCGGAGGTGGTGAAAGAATGTACAGCAGCGACTGGGCTGCTTCGGCGGTGAAGTGGGATAGTCGTGGGATGCAATCGTCGTGTTGGAGGTATGAGATGTCGGGGACAAGACGCAGGCGGCCTTGGGCGGCGGCATCTGGGCGGTGCCGTACGGCTACCTGCGCCGCAGAGGTGGGCAGCAGGAGGCAGGACCAGCTGCTTGCCGCACCACCCTCAACGCCGCAGCCTCCTGGCGCGGCTGCTGCTGCTGCTGCTGCAGCGCTGGCTGTCGAGGGCAATCACCTTCAGCGCCTGCCGGTCGCGCACGGTCAGGAGCGCCGGCACTGCTGCTGCTCCTTCCCTCCAGGACCAAGTCCACAGCCTCGAAGCCACTACCCCTCCTGGGCGCGTCCCCGTCCGGCCCTGGCCCCAAACCAACCTCCGCTCCCATGTTGACACTGCTGCTGGTGCTGCCGCAGCTGAGCCCTCGAACACCACCAAGGCCCTCGCTGTCGCTGCCGCTGCCCATTGCCATCTCTCCGTTGCCAGCCCCACCCAAGCTCCCTTCCGCCCTGCCACCGCCTCCTTCCTCTCCTGCCCCGTTACCTCCGTCCCCTGCGCTTCCACCCGGCCCTTGCGCAGCGGTGGGCAGCGAGCACCCGGCACGTGTCAGCAGATACTCCGCTGCCCCGGCGCTGCGGAGCGACAGATCAAGCGCCAGGGGAGTTCCATTCGGCTGTACGGCAGCTGCAGCGTACGTGCACACGCCCAGCGCTGCGTCCAGGGAAGCCAGCTTCCAATAGCTCCGGTCGCGGAACGACAAGCTCCCGCTGGCGTTACCGGAAGCCTCCATGGGGACGTCCCTTGCACCACCGCCGCCGTCCGCACCCGAGTTCTCCCCAACAGCCTCTGACGACAGGGGCGCAGCCTCAGGGGCGCAGCAGCTCGTCACTGTGGCGTAGGGGCTGCTGGTGTTGCTATGGGTTGTGTCGCTGGTCGCGTTGACACGTGCGGCAGCATCTTGGACGGTGCCGCTACTCCGCCTGGGCGCCACGCACGGTGCACCCACATGGCGACACAGCGTTGGGGCGACATGGAGGACGGCATGGCAGGCCGCCACCGCCGTCGCCGCATCACCACCACCACCGCCCTCGCTCCGCACTTTCGCACCAAGCCCCTTCAGGTCGCTGCTTTGCCCTCCGTGCACGCCACAGGCTGCTGCAGTCCCACCTGCTGCCATTTCCACCTCAGCCGCCTCCACGTCCAGCCCGGCACCGGCCGCTGCGCCCACCCCTGCCGCCTCCTCCACTTCTGCTGCCGCCACCACTACCACCCCCTCCGCCGCTTCCGCCCCCGCGGCCGCCGCCAGGCACGCCTCCCTGGTACGCCTCCCACCCGCTGCCACGTCCACCTCAGCCGCCTCCACATTCGCCCCTGCACCGGCCGCTGCCGCCAGATACGCCTCCCGCGCCCTCCGCAGCCCCACCAGCACCTCGTCGTCCACCACCATCTTGCTCTTGGTCAGCTTGGACGGCACAGCCTGCCGCGCAAAGCCCGGGCCCCAGCCCGCCACCTCCTCCGCCGTCAGCGGCCGCTCGTTAAGCAGCACGCGCCAGTCGGGCTGCACCGACCACTCCGACCCCGGCGCTGCGACAGTGCTGGCGGTGGTGGCGGTGGCAGCAGCGCCCGCCTCCGAGTCCTGCTGTGCCGCTGCTGCAGCGCCCTCACGCACGAACGCAACCGGCTGCAGACCATCCCCCACTCCCCGGGCTACAGCAGCAGCCCCGCTGCGCCCCTCCTCCCGCCGGTTGTTGTACCCCAGCCCCGGGTGGCACCCCTCCTCGGGCCCTCCAAACAAGCAACTGCTACTCCGGCTGCCAAACCCAAGCCCTGCTGCCCCGAATCCCCCACCACCGCCACCGTCCCCGCTGGCAAGCTGCCCAGAACTGCTCGCACCCAGCCCTGAGCCAGTGGCGAAGCTGCTAGCAGCTGCTGGCCCCCTGAGGCTGGTCTCAAGCCCCGGCACGAGCGCCAGGCGTCCCGCCGTCGCCCCTGAGCCAAGGCCCAGGCCTGCCCGGCCCGCGTTGCCCACCGCAGGCACAGCGGCCGCGATACCCTGCCTGTGGCGGCCCAGCCCCAGCCCCGAGCCCTCCACGTAGCCCATCTTGGCCATCAGCTTGGCCGCCGTGTGCGACACGTGCATGCGTGCGGACGGCGGCTGTGGCGGCTGTACGGCAAGCGAGGGTTCCGCCTCGGGCGGAGTGAGGGCGGTGGGGCACACGGAAGCGGGAGGAGTGGGTTGGGGCGAGGTGGTGTTGGTGGCGCGTGGTGGCCTGGCTGGTGCAGGGCGCTTGTGGGTACTGCTGCGCGGCGGGCGGGCCAGCAGAGGCGCAAACATGCCGCCGAGTGAGGAACCCAGCCCCGCTAGCAGCCCCGAGCCGTCCTCCTCCGTCTCGGCTCCGCTGCTGCTATCGCTGCCGTCCTCCCCCTCCTGCCCCACATCCAACAAGCCCAAGCTCATTCCACGGTCCATCCCGCTTCCACCTGCCCCGCCGTCGCCTCCGTCCTCCTGCCCCTCGTCCTCCCGCTCCAGGCCGCCAGCCACCTCGTCATCCTCCTCCTCCTCTTCCTCTCCCTCCCTCCCCATGCCGCCCATGCCCTCCTCATCCTCCTCCCGCAGTAGCAGCAGCAGCTGGTCAGGCACGGGCAACCCACCGTCCAGACCCCTGCCGCCCTCCAAACTGCCGCCCGCTAGACCCCAGCCGCTCCCAAGCCCCGCCCCCGCCCCTGCTCCCAGCCGCCAGCTGCCCCGCTGCGCCCCAGGGCTGTATCCCAGACCCACGCCCTGGCCGTTGCCCCAGCCAAGGCCCCATCCCCCAGGGCTGCTGCCCAGACTGGCGCCGCTGTCCACGCTACTCCCCATCACGTACCCCACGCCGTACCCTCCCATCCCGAGAGACCCTGCCAAACTCCTCCCGTGCTGCCGCTGCCACCTGCCGCTGCCGTACGCATCCGCCGAGCCAACGCACGCCGCCCTGCTGCCGTTACACCACCCCCTGGACCCTCCTCCTCCTCCCCCACTGGCCCCGCCCCCGCCGCCGCCGCCGCACAAGCTGGTGCCCGTACGGCACCCCGTGCCGTACGACGCGTGCCCCATGGCCCCCGCATCCAGCCCAAGGTCGCTCCTGCGCTTGCGGTACTGCTCCTGCCGCTCCTGCAGCGTGCCCAGCAGCTCCCTCCGCCGGCCCAGCACGTTGCTGGTGCTGTTGTTGGAGCCGTCAATCATCTCGTGCGGGGCCACAAAGGACCGCCGTTCGAGGCGCACCAGCTGCATGCGCAGGAACCACTCGGCCGCGAAGCGCTCCTTGCAGCGCCGCAGCGCGCTGGCGGTGGGGCCGGCGGGCGGGAGGCCGCTGAACGACAGCGCGTCAGCGATGGCGTCGGCGGTGCAGCGGGCGAAGAAGGCGGCGGCGGAGAGGCACGACTCCAGAAAGGAGGCGGGCAGCAGGTCCAGGGGGAGCATGGCCCTGCGTTGGAGATGCACGACGGGCCCGGAAGAGTTTACGTTGGGAAGGGCATGTCAGCATGGCGCGGGAGGCGGCTAGGATAAGCGCAATAAGGAAGGATCGAAGGAATAGCTCTAAGGGGGCTCCTGAGGGCAAAGTACAGGTACGTCTTGTGCCCAGTGCCGTGCACGACATGCCATGTCGACAAGCAGGGCCCCTGCCACGTGTCGCGCGCGCGCTCGCACCTGCCGCGGAAGGCGTCCTCCCCGCACCGCGCGAGGAGCAGCTCCAGCAGCTGGCGGTCCACGCCACGGAAGCCGCGCCCCACCACGTACACCTCGCTGTTGGCGGCCTGGAGGGCAGGGCGGCACGGCACGGCACGGCGCCCGCCGGGGACCGAGCAGCATGCAGCGTCAGCATGGCCACTGTGACGCAGGCTCAACGTGTGATAGGCATTAAAGCCATAATCCCCTGTGCAATTACGCCAACGTACAACACTCGATCCGTGGCTGAGCACCTGGTGAAGGTGCATGCATGCTACCGGTACCCTCATACGGTACGGGAACGTCCAGCATGCAGGAACTCTCTTCTTCCTCTCGTCCTCCGCACCTTGCTGGTGCACGGCTTGCACACCGCCACGCTGTCGAACAGGCAGCCCATGAGGTGCAGCAGGCACAGCGAGCTGTGCTCCAGCAGCGCAAAGCCCTTCCACAGGAAGCTGGCCCCCGGCGCCAGCACCCCCAGCGCCGCCACCACCTCGGCAAAGTGCAACGAGGCATTGATGGCCTCCTGCTGGCTGGGGTTCATGCTGGTGTCGATCGCCCCGTCCGCGGTGACCAGCGCGGCGCCCGCGGGGCAGCGGCGGCGAGCCTCGGCCCACACCGCGGCGATGTTGTGCGGGCGGCGGACGTCTCCCGAGTCGTCCACGCCGAAGGACCAGTGGTCCAGGGTGGCTCGCATGAAGGCATCGTCGTCCACCATGCAGAACTGGGAGGGGGAGGTCAAGGGAAAGGGGCAGCACATTGCGGGCGACGCCTGGCATGCGGCTGCCAGGACCCTTATGCACAACACTTGAACGTTATGGGTTTCTGCAGGTCCTGCGTGAGATACATTAGCCCGGTTGCAAGGGCATCCCGGCCATCCGCAGCACCTTCTCTCCTCCCACCTGGTCGTTGCCACCGTAATAGGGGTTGAGGGACACCGCCAGCCAGTCCCACGACCAGCCCGGCCGCTGGGTGCGCAGGAAGTGGTTCGTGGCGGCCACGAAGCCGCCCGGGGCCTCGCACAGGTGCACGGTCAGTAGCGAGCGGCGCCCGGGGCTGCCGGCCGGGCCCCCGCCCCCATCCGGGCCCTCCCCTGTGTCCGAGGGCCCGTTGCCCGGCTGTGCCACTGCGTCACCCGTCTGCGCAGCGTCAGGTTCTCTGTGGGAACGCCAAGAGGCTGCGTTGCTGCCCAGCCCAGCACGACGGCTGCCGCTACCGCCGACGGGTTGTTGCTGCTCCTGCTGCTGCTGCTGCTGCCGACGGTCGTGTTTTGACTTGTCGCAGGGCAGCAGGTCGTGCCGTACAAGCATCTCGTACATCTTGGCCCACGCGACGGTTGCGAGCTCGACCTGGAAGGTCTTCCGCAGGTCCCGGCGGACGTAGTCTGAGTAGTTTGCGTCTGCAAGCACGCGAGATAGCCATGAAGCTCGAGGGGCTTGAGTTGTCTGACCACTGAACGCCAGCTCGAAGAGTGTGCAGACGGCCTCAGCCACTCGGATGTTGCCAACTGAAGGGCTACAGCGCTCCACGGGACAGCTACCAGTGCGTCGCCATGCCATATTCTATTCAGCCAAACGCCGGAAGTGCAAAGCCCATGTAAGTGGCGCCACAGGGGTGGCGGCTGCACAGCCCTTACGGAGGCTGGGGCTTGGCAACCCAACATTGTGTGGTGACTAGGGCCTGGGTACCTTGCTGCTGTACACCAGCTACGTCAATGTGCTATAGCTAACCTGAGGCCATCTTGTCCCAGGCTGTGTTGTCAAGGTCGTCCAGGCGCCCCTTGGCTTCGTTCAGCTCGGCACGAACAGGGGGCACCTCTGACAGCTCCCATGGTGGCGACGAGAAGAAGGCTGATACGGGCGGCAGCACACACTGCCCCGTAACTATGTGACGCTCCCTATTATCCAGGAGCGCAATTGCTTTGTGCCAAAAGGCGTTCAGCATGGCCCCGTCGGCCCCGTCCCTCCGGCCACCGCAACGTCCCGCCATCGTCCGCGTGGCGTGGAGACCTCCCGGCTCCCTCACCCAGAGCCAATTGTGAGCAGTAACTAAGTAAGGCCGTAATCCATGTTAGTTCCTGGCTTCTGCTAAGTTCCCGTGTGTGTCGACCTGTCTCAACCCTTCGGCAGCCGTCCGCGATTGCGAGGACTCTGTTTCTCGACCAGACACTGCGAGCCCCTACCACATCGCACCTATCGCGAGTATTTCTTCCGTATGCAATCAGGGGATTCGCACAAACATGGATTTGGTGCTGGTTCTGACGGATGTGCTGAGCTGCAGTAACAAAACGCTTCACGATCGTACATATGCTGTCCTGAAAAGGATAATTCAATTGCAAGGACTTGATACACCTCACGATGTAACATGGAGGTCATCAGGGTTTCTGGGTCACGAACGCAGATCAAAACGTGTCGGCGTGCTCTAACACCCTCAGCTTCCAATCCGGAGCACATCAATATACTGGCAACGAATTTTACATGTTTGAAAGCTCGTGCCCATAAAGTGCTCGCCCACGTGATGCATCCCAGCTCGCGAGCTGTTGCAACGACGACGCAAGCATAGGGTGATGCTGCTAGTCACGCAAGCCCTTGACCGCACACCAGCCTATCCTCCAAGAGAAACCAGCTGTTGAACACCTGAGTGAAAAGGGCACAGCCTAGTAGCCCACCTGTCCTGCTTGCGCCCACTCCGGCCCAGGGCCATTAAGTTTTAGACACGCTAAACCCTATACCCCGTGGCAACGAGAGCACGACACTTGACCGTTCCTGCCGCAGTCGAAAATCCTGCCTAGTCCTACCTATGTACAGTATAGCGGTAGCGCGGCGTTGTCTGCCTAAGCCTTGTCAAACCTCACATGCACAGACGATGCCACGTGCCATGCACAGCCTTTCGGCGGCGCGCGCCTGTGACCCAAAAGAGCGGATCACAGCCTGGATCGAGTCTGAAAACCCCAAACCGGTCCTGCAATTGCAAGTCATTAACCCCAACCCTGTCCAGGCATCACAAGTCACAAGGGTTGTTCTGTCGCCCGTATCCCAGCTCCCCAGCGCCGCCCTAGCAGCAAGCTGCCTCCCCGTCAACCCCCAAGCCCCCCAACTGCACACCATGAACAACATTACGACAGCCGGACCTTCATCTTCTCCAGCTCTGCACGGTACTTTGCGGGCACGCCTGCGGACTCCAGCTCGCCCAGCTTCCGCTGCTTGATCTGCAGTAACAACTGCTTCTCCCGCTCTGCCGCCTCTCGCAACCGCGCCCCGTCCTCCAGGTACGCCTGCCGCTCGCGCCGCCGCCGCTCCTCGTTGGCCTGGATCTGAGCCAGCAGCTCCTCCTTGTAACGCGCGTTCAGCTGCATGCCGTTCACCGTCTGCAGCAAGCAACGCACACCGAACAACACGATCAGCATAAAGATTGCCAATGCATCGCAGGGAGGCGATGGGAAGGCTTGTGTTGTCAAACGGTGTCGCGGGGCGTGCAGTAATGCACCTGGGTTTTAGGTAGAAGGAAGGCTAGGTGGGAGGACTGGCCTCTGCAGGTTGCGCCCCCGCAGCGCTGGTGCTGTAGCGGCGAGCTAAGCAACGTGGCTTGCCTGGTGCATAAATGCGTTTCGTGCGAACAGCAAGCGCAACTCGTCGGCCCCCCGTGCCACCGTTCCCTACGCCAACCCAACCGCTGTTTACGCATAGCCGTCTCCTCCCGTACCCACCCAGCTGCCCCGTCACCCCGCCTACTCTCACCAACATCTTACCCCACACGCCCCCGCCCCCAAGCCACGCCCCCGAACCCCCGCCCACCTGCTGCAGCTCGTCGTACTCCTTCTGCCGGTTCACGTCCAGCACGCGCATGAACTCGTCGTGCTCCAGCGCCGCCATCTCCGCCTTCTGCTTCAGCTTGGCCGCCTGCTGCGCCGTGCGCGCCTGGCTCAGCTCCTGCTGCAGCGCCGCCTGCCGCTCGGCGAAGGCACGCTCTTTGGCGCGCCACTCGCGCTCCTTGGCCTCCTGGTAGCGCCGCGCGCGCAGCTCGTCCAGCTCCGCCTGCTTGTCGGCGGCGCGCTCCTGCATGGCGCGCAGGCGGGCCGTCTCCATCTCCTTCTCCTTGGCGATGCGGTCCTTCTCGGCAGCCAGCGCCTGATTCACGGGGGCGCGGGGGCGTGGGGAACGGGGGAGGGGCAGGGGTTTGGCGTGGGGGGCAGGTATGTATGATGTGGTGGAAGGGGCAGGGGTGTGCTGCCGGCAGTGGCGGGTGCTCAAGGCGTGCAGGGCCCCTAGGGTGACGCTTGGGAGATGCGGCTGTAGTTATGGGAGCAATTGTTAGTAGCTGCTGCGTGCCGGACGGGTTGCCGCGCGCTGCATGGGTGGCGCCAAGGGGGCAACCACGTGCACGCGTGGGCGTGCCTACCGTGTCAGCAGCACGTGCCTGGGTTGACTTGCTTTGCAGAACAAACCTGGGTATTTCAACCTGGGTATAATTGCAAAGCTCCGTTGACCCAAGAACTGTATGCATGCAGTTGGCTCTGTACCCTTCTGCCCCGGCTCTTCTGTCGCCCTGTTGCTGCTGCAGCCCACCTGCTCTCGCAGCTCCTTTTGTAGGATGTAGTCCGCAATGCGCAGGTCCTCCTCCTTCTCCCGGACCTTCAGGTGCTCCTTCCGCCGGATCTGCTCCGAGTTTGCTGCCGCCACCTCCTCCATGAGGGCCTTGGCCTGCAGCTTCTTCTCAATCTGCGCCTGCATCTCCTCCTCCTTGATGCGCTCCATCTCGCGCAGCATCTGCATGCGCTCCTGGTCCCTGAGCTCCTCCTGCCGGATGCGCTCCTTCTCTCGGTCCTGAATCTGCGCTGTGAGGATGGCTGCCCCCTTCCGCCTCTCCTCTTGCCGCTGCTTCTCCCGGGCCTCGTACTGCTCGAGGGCCTTGACGCGCTCTATCTCCATCATCAGGTCCAACCGACGCTGCTCCTCCTCCTCCTCCACCAGCATCTGCTTCTTCTCCTCTATTTGAGCGTCACGGATGGTAACGCACTTGGAGTACAGCATCATCTGGTTCATGTTCTTGACGGGGTCCTTCTGCTCAAGCAGCATGTGGGTCGCCCGTGAGCGGGTGGCGTCGTTGAGCTGACGCTGCAGGATTTCAGTCTCCGTGGGGGGAGCCTGCTTCCTGGCCTCCTCCTCTAGCTTCATCATCTTCTCCTTGCGCGCCTTTGACACTGCTTGGAGCTGCTCACGCTTGGCTTCGGCCTCCCGCTTGGCTGCTGCAATGTCCTCGGCAGACATGACCGGAGAAGGCTTCAGCATACGCGTTAGGTCCCCTTTTGTAAGGGTAACAACGTCGCGGTCCTTGGGGCTAATGGTCCGGGCCCCAGCAGTAAGCTTGAGCGAAGGGCTGGAGCCCATGGCTTCGATAGGGTCGCCCTGTGGGCCGCGGGCGTGCAATGCATTGTTGAAGATATCGCGAATATCATCATAAACAGGATAGGTGACTGGCCAGAGTCCGCAGCAACTGGGTTGCCACTCACCCCTTGCGCCCGCTGCTTTGTACTCCCGAACAGCGTCTCATCCACGTAGCTCGCCTTGCCAGGCCGATAGCTGCAATCCAAGCAAACATGCACATGTTAAATGCACTGCAATTTCTAGAGTGCAATGCGTCTGAGCCACAGCCGAGAGACTGCTCACCCCATGGTGCGGGGCGGGGTCTGCGGAGGCATAGCCTATCCGCAGTTATGTGTTCAGCCTAGTCGACTCCTTCCACTCAAAAGACTTTGCAGGACTTGAAATGGATTGTGTAGTTGCGTGCGGCAGGCTGCTTTTCCTGAAAATCTGTTGGATAGATGCTAAAGCTTTAGCTAAATTGTTGGAAAGCATGTGCTGTCTCTCAGTGGCTTGAGGCTTTGCGAGAGTTCTAAGGAAAGGGGCGGTTTCCGTTACTGTTACGACCAACCGTAGGACGGTGCAACCCTCACAACCGTGGCGCGTGGCCAGTGCCCTATGCAGCGCGTCCATCCAATTTCAACCATTGCATATAAAAGGTTATAGCTTGCGTGCATCCCAGTGGGCCCAAACGATCAGGGCTGCAGCTTGTGGCACCTTTTCTCCTTTCGATTTACCTCCAGCGCGTTTTGCCTGCTGCTCATAGCAACCAAGAACTAGCTCTAGCATTGCGACACTCTCTTTGAGCTACGCGGCAAGGGGTTTAGCTCCAAACGAAGCCTGTCCTTCCAACAGTGCACTTTTAAAGCGCACGAGGCAAGCCCTGCTGTCGCTGAACAAAGAAGATGGGCGCATGCTGCAGCTGCTGCGCGGATGAGCCGAGGCAAAGTGGGCAGTACTCAACCTTCCAAGGGTGGGTCCTTTCTGGCCGGTTGACATGCACTGCAAGCTGCGTTGCGCCAGGCTGCATGCTCACCTGAACGTTACCTGCAGGACGGGTGGGGGACATACTACCGGTCCCGAGACCGAGCGAGATCGTGAGGCAAGGGCCCTTGCAGCAGAGCGGGTAAGCACTCGACGGTGCACCTGACCGTCTTGTCCCCCTTTTGCACTTGTGTCTTGTGTACACCTCTTTGCCATGAGTCTGAACCCTTTCACAGACGTAGCTGTACATGATAATGGCATTGTATTCCCCCGCTACCTGTAGTTGCGCCGTGTGTTCAGCACAGCATGTGCACGCAATGGGACCGGTCGCGGGCCCGGGGTGCCAGTCGCCAACCTACCACTACCCCCAAGCACACGTCTCCTCGCAGGGCCCCCCGTACCTGAACGTGTGACGCGTTATGACAGGTACTGTTTTACGCTCCCATCATGCAGGCAGCTGCTCGTCAACAGAACTTTGAGAGCAGCGCCGTGGGGAAAGCAGCGTATAAGTCCGTGAAGGAAGTCAAGGAGCAGCGCACCGCAGGCGCAGTTGGCAACAGTGGGCAACCTGACGCACGGGATTGGATGAACTGAGGTGGCGCAGGGTTGCCTAGTGCGGGCGGTGGGAGCTGTGTAGAGTGTCCACATGCGCACTCGGCATGTGCGCTTCTTGCATGAGCACATGAGCACAGTGTACTGTTTAGATAAGGATGCACCAGAGAGTGTCGTGAGTGCCATGCATAATTCAGCATGACATCATTTAGGCACATGTCCTTGCTTCTGGTTCTGTACATCTTCTATGCAGCCGCCGGCTGCGTGAACAGCCACGTAGACACGGAGATTTTTGGATGTTGTGGGCGCGGGGTGCTGGACAGTAGACACTCACGGTGGACACGTGGCCAGGGCCGTGTTGGTAGACGAGGTTCACATTTGCGTGTACAAAGCATTGCATGTATTCTTTCCTGTGGGACAGCCTGGGAGTACTGGTGCACGTGGAGCGCTGCAAGAAGCTTGTTGCAGCTCAGAACGAGGCGCCCGGTCGCCCAGCACTGTCCATGTTCGTGTAGCATTAGTTCCGATCGTGTACGTGCATCGCGTGTACTAGAATCTGCATCCAACGTGACAGGCTGGCGGGACAAAGCGTCCAGTGCGCATGGGGCGTCCACTCACACGTGTCAGACGTGTCCCCAGCACAGTGCACACCCACAGGTGTCCTGCCTCAGGCCTAAAATGCGAACCAGTAATCAAGTGAAGCAAAGAGTATCCCACGGTGTTGGGTTCATAGCGAATGGGAACATTTTCCCTGTCTAGCTGGCAGCGCCATGATACAACAGCGGCTACCTTCTGGCGAGCAGCGCCCGCCAGCCGGCAGCCGCCACCTACGCCCACCCCGTGCCGGTTTGGAAGCTCAATTACGTGCAGCCTGCAGGCCGCTCCTGCAACGGGTGCCGGCGCGTTACCAACGTACGAGCTTTGACAGCGCCCACCAGCCGGCAGCCGCAACCTACGCCCATCCCGTGCCGGTTTGGAAGCTCAATTATGTGCAGCCTGCAGGCCGCTCCTGCAACGGGTGCCGGCGCGTTACCAACGTAACGAGCTTTGACTCTACCCCAACAACGCAAAAGGCCATAACGTAGCTGCAACCGCCGGGGCCCGCCCTGCAGCATTAGAACAGATGTACAGTACAGGCAGGGGACCAAGAGACTTTCTCTGCCTGCAGAACAGCTCCTCCACGCTTCCTTCCCCACCAGCCACTCCTCCGTCACACCTGCATCACACCTGCGTGCGCGCCTCTCTCCCAGGCCCCCACACCCTCGTCCTGTACTCCAGGCACTGTGTCCGCCTACACCCACTCCCTGGGGCTCTGCAGCACCTGCACCAGCTGGTGCTCTGGGCTGCCCGGCTGTGGCTGCACGTTGTAGCGCCACGCGATGAGCGGCGGCGCCGAAACCATGATGCTCTCAATGCGCCCGCCGTCCAGCCCAAACTTGACACCGCGGTCGTACAGCAGGTTGAACTCTGTGGGAGGTGGCGGGGACGGGTGAAACGGGAGGAGCTATCGTTTGGCGCGGAGGAACCAGCACTCTGATTGGGCTCCTCAGTGTTCGCTAGGCACACTTGGGGAGGCGGCCGGGGTGGGGCACGCGGGCTTCATGCACTGGGCATTCATGCACTGGGGGCATGCGAGGACGGTTTGCCAACAGGGGCCCCGCTGGGGCAAGGTGGGGCTGTCGATTGACACCAGCCTTGATCAAGACCTGCTTCGGCCCCATGCGTCCTCAGGGGGGCCTTGCGCCATGGACTTCACACCACAAAAGTACAGCATGCCCCTTCGTCACGATGCCAAGACAGCGTTCTCGATAGAAGCGGCAGCCGTTACATCGGTCTTGCAGGTCCCTTTCAGCAGCTCTGAGGCGCCCGCCCTCTTTCTCTACCACCCCCATGCCCAAGCATAAGCACACCTCCACCAGCTTTCCACGCCCACGATCACGCCCGTCGCCCCCCATCTAACCCACGCACCTAGGTACCTCCCCCGCCGCAGCAGCTGCCAGTTGCGCTGCTCCTCCGTGAAGGGCGTGTCGCGGTGCCGTGCCACAATGGGCAGCCAGCAGGGCAGGATGCCGTCGCCCACCTGCGGGCACACGGCGCAAGGGCGGACAGGCAGGCGAACGCGTCGGCCGTTGCCGGCCAATTGGGGCAGGGCACGACAACTTCCCCCAGGGAGCACCCCCTCCCACCAGCCCGTGTCAGGCTTTGACATGCCGTACCCGGGGAGTCCTCTGTTCTCGTTGAGCTTAGCTTACAACACCCGCGTTATCTCGTGACTTGTGTGTGGCCCCAGCCAAAATCCGCCTATACCTGGCATCTTGACGTCGGCCATATCTCCTGCTGTCACTCGTACGTCTACCGGTCGGCCCAGCCCCAACGTGCCCTCGGCTCGCGCCACCCTGTAGTGCCCGCTCTGTTTCCTTGGCCCGCCCTGCCATACGCACCTGCCGTACGAAGGTCTCCACGTCGTACCCCGCCTCGGCGGACGCCAGGTCGTCGAAGAACAGGCCCCCCACCCCGCGGTGCTCCTTGCGGGCGGGGATGTAGAAGTACCTGCGGTGTGGGAAGCGCGCAGTGCGAGCTGTAGATCTGCCAGCATGCTTTGGCGCCCGGTCAGGACGCCCATGACACGCAAGGTTACGAACGTATGTGCGGGCACACGATGCAGGGGGCCTTGAACTGCTCCCGGCGCGCTGCCCGTTCCCGGTTCCCCCCTGACCTTCCCTTTGCCAGCCCGCTCACTCTTTGCGTGCAGGTGCACGCGTACTGCTGACTCCCTGGCGCCTTTAACCTGCCGCGCTGCACGCGCACCCCCTGTGGCACCCTCCACAGCCCCTTCTGGCCTCTGTAGCCTCTACACACGCTTCGTACTCATCCCTGCCCGCGCTCCTGCCACGCACTTGTCACACCAGGCCTTGAGCTCGCCGTACAGCCCGGGCTTGTGCTGGTCGCACACGTCCTTCCAGTAGGCGTGGAAGGCCCGAGTGTCTTGCTCGTCCAGGTAGAAGGGCGTCAGGTCGCAGCCGCCGCCGTACCACGCCTCGTCAGCCACCTGTTGTACGGTGTACGGCGGACGGTTGGGCGGGCGCCGGGCCGTGGGAAGGGGTGAGGGCAGAGCGTGGGCAGGCACCTTTGCGAATGGTGTGTGCCACCAAATAGGGCCTTCCCGCCGCCTATTCCTGCCATGCGGATGTTCCGCGGGTCCCCCACATCCCCGCTCACTCTGACCTACGCAGCTGCGTGTTTAACCACCAACGTCGACTGTGCTCTTCCCACGGCGTGCTTGTTGCAGCTGTATTTTACAGCACAAGCCCATGACATGCTGCCCCATCCCCGCCTGCCATCAGCCCCTACGTAACCCTGCCCCTCGCCTTCCCGTACCCCACCGCCCAACCCACCTGGAACAGCCGCACGTCCGCCCTCAGCGTGGGTATGAGTGGGTGTGCGCTGTGGAACACCAGCGACATGGCGGCGGCGGCGTACGGCTGGCCGCCCGCCGGGTCGATGGTTCCGCGCCCGCGGCTGCTCATGGCGGCGGCACGTGCCGCGGACAGCGTGCCGCGCACCACGCTGATGTTGGCGGCCGCCTTCTCCAGCACCTGGCCGTCCTCTAGCACGCAGGTAATGCCGTAGCCTGGGGGAAGGAGGTCGTGGGTTTGGGTATGGGGTGGGGAGCGGAGGGGGAAGGGGAGGTGTGGGAGCTGGCGGGTTGGGCCCAGCGAGGGCAGGAAGAGCTGGTGGGGGCTACCAGACATCAGTGCGGTGCAGAAGCGTTGCGACAGTGCTACAGTCGATAGCTGGGAGGTAGCTGGCAATTTCGTGTTGCCGTAGGGTGTAACACTGCGACAGGGACCACATGTCACCTGCGTGTCGGTGTCGTGCAGGTGCAAGCGTGCACCCCTGACGCCGCGCATATCCCAGGTGGGGGCCTTGACAACAGTACCAAGACCAGCAGCAACCCGAAAGCCCTTTAATCCAACGGCGACCCAGGGTCACAGTGAAGGACTTAGTACCTGCGTTGGGGTTGCCAGCGTCGCGCTCCCACCGGTCCACGACAAACTTCCTCTTGCCGCCCTCAAGCTCCTCGGCAGTGCTGAGAATACTGTGCTGCAGCGTGTGGATGTAGTCTACGAAGCCGTCGAAAGTGGCCTCGGCTTTTGTCGGCGCTTGCGCAGCGGCAGCGCGGCAGCATGGAACCCGAGCTCGCCCCACGGTTCGTGCGGGTGCGCGGCCGAATGCTGCAGAGCGCGATCTACTGAGCTGCTGCTGCATTGTGATTTGTAGCTTCTATGTTGAAGAAGCGGTGCAGGATCCTCACAACACTGTGGTAATAACCATGAGAAGAAAGCACGCAAGCGTGGTCACTGGTTGCAACCCCCTTAAACTAACGAGAATAGTACAGCTGAAGAGTTCAAAGCGGTCTCGGATGCAGTGGCAAAGGCGGGATGGCCTCAAACAGTTAGATCCTCCCCAGATCATCATGCGAGGGAGAGTCTCAGTGTTACCAGGGAAGACACCTGGAGACACTCCTTCCCTGCAGGCCAGGGGATACGCATGGAGGATCAGCAACACTGCCGAGAGATCCTGCCTGCACACTTGCTGGCGTGTGAAGCTCTAGTATGCTGTACACGGTGTAGCTGCAATGGTCCCCGTTGTCAGTGCGTGTCCAGTGCAGGGGCAGACGCAAGCAGCACCAGACAGCACTAGGTAGCCCTGCCTGCCTGACTGCACGCAAGCAAGCTACTTACAATGATCACTCTGTGAAGCCAATGATATTTAACGTAGTCAAGTATGGAGCTACTCCCGCCTACACTCAATGGGGTGAGCTGGATTGAGCTGACGGCCAGATGAGAGGAGCGCCCAGCGCCTCACCCCTGGGGGCGCCCAGCCGCCCATGGAGAGGCACTCCTCCTGCACTCCACGGTGAGGCCTGGTAAGGCGGACGGACATAGATCAAGAGTGTAACACTATCCAGTCGTACAGGTCGGGTTTGCGCCCCCCCATAGACTTTCGAGGATGCATTCCCACCCACCCACCCCACCCTGCCCCACCCCACCTGCACCCACCTGCACCCAAGAACTTACGTGGTACACGCTCCCCTACGCTCCCCTTCACCAACCTTCGCAGTTCGCACTGTAGCATCTGGAGAACTGCAGATACTGTGCACGCTGTAAATGTATGCCTGGATGGCTTCAGTGAAGGCAGTTGAACCCCGCCTGCCGTCGTGCCTGCTCGTGCAGGCTCGTGCGGAACCGCGGGACGGCGGGACCATCCCGTTGGCCGCTGGTCTGTAGTGGAAACGTCTTGCCATGGCACTACAACATATTTCACCAGTGAATATAAAACGCAGAGTTGTTTGTTTCTTGCACTCACATACACCGGCGCGAGGGGCTCGTGCCCCGCTGTGGCCGTTTTACTGCACCCAAATACGCTTCGCTGATCATAACAGAATAAGAGTCTTGGGCCGTCACCGCAACTGGAATCCGCAGGGGTAAAGTGCTGGAAGCGTCGACGGAAGCGAATAGTCTTTGGCATAGTTTCGCAGTAGCCGCTCGCATAGACGAATACCTCGGACGCGCTGCGTATTCCTTGAGCTAGAGGAGCGCCACGATCGCGGAGAAGAGATAGTACTGCGTTGGACGGCCTTCGGCGCGCGGAAGGGACACGACTGCCCGAAAAATGATGAACCCGGAGATGATGAAGCTTGCCATGGAGCAAATGGCAAGTACAAACAACGCATACAATTTTCTGAACACAACCTGCGGCCGGGACTGCACATGTAACGCGGGGAGCCCCCCTGTGTGCTTGGCACCCGTGTCGCCCACTGCCCCCATGTCCCTACCCCTTTCAGTCCTGCACACCTACACCCCACACCACCAATCCCTCAACAACAACAACCACACTCCCAAACTGTATCTCCCACGCAGTCCCGGATGACTCCGGAGCAGCGTGCCGCCATGATGAGCTCCATGCCCGCCAACGTGTCCCCCGACATGATGGCCACGGCAATGGAGCAGATGAAGCACATGAAGCCTGAGGACTGGGAGCGCGCGCGCAACGAGATGTCCCGCATGGACCCAGACACGCTGGCGCGGCAGGCGGCGGCGGCGCAGAGCCAGATGGCGGGGCGGCAGCAGTATGTCATGAATGTGGGTTGAGTTTGAGCATGGGTAGAGGGACGGGGCGCGGGGAGGAGAGGGGAAGGGTCTGGGGGAGTGCGGAGTGGGGAGGGATGGGGAGGAGGCTTTGACAGTTCGTAGAGGGCATGCGGTAGGCGCAGGGTGTGTTATGAGGTGGGGAGGAACTGTGGAGGTACTGGGGGGTGGATGGGTGGGGGTGGGTGGGGTGGGCGGCTCTCTGTGTTTGGCAAGCGCAGTGTGCCGTGTGCACAGGTACGGGAGAACGGGGGCATCGTATGGGTGTGTTAAGGTTGGTCAGGGTGCAAAAGTGTCATGCAAGACCTGGTATGGGCTTGGAAGAGGGTGGCACACGGCAAGAGTCGGTGTGTGCCTCGGACGCAGTGCTGGGCCCACCGACTGGGTAGCGCCCAGACGTTGGGCTGAGGGCGCGTACCGGACGGGTGTGGGCTTTTGGGGGTGGGTTTCGTGGCGCGCAGTGCTGACGCACAGGCAATATAAGATAACATACATACATACATAACATAAGACAACGTACTTGGGAGTCGGCGCGGGCGGCGCGCTGCAGGCCGACCGGACAACCACCAGTCCGTTGGCTGCACAGGGCAACTGGCGGATGCTCCCAAACGCCACCACGGCCCTAACCTATGGTCTTCTGGCCCTTAGCCCATGTTGCTCTCCCCACGCACCGCCCCTCGACACGCAATTCCGCCTCCCCCTGCTCCCTGAACTCACAGCCGACACACCTGATCCCATGCCTTCCTACCCTCGGCCCATGCTACGCCTCTCCACTCACCCGCCCCCCAACACGCAACTCGGCCTTACCCTGCTCCCCCACCGTCCCCCTCCAGGCCAGCAACCAGCTCAAGACGGAGGGCAACCAGCTGCACGCGCAGGGCAGGTACGAGGAGGCGGTGGCTAAGTACGAGCGCGCGCGCAGCAACGTGGAGGCCTTCACCGGCAAGGAGGCGGCCGACCTGGCGCGCGCCTGCACGCTCAACCTGAGCTCCTGTTACCTCAACCTCAAGCAGTACGACAAGTGCATCGAGCAGTGCAACACCGTGCTGGCGGGTGGGTTACGGGTTACAGTTGCAATCACAGTTACGGGCCCAGTAGGGCGCGTCTGGAGAGCCAGGAAGCCAAAAGGACGAAAGACGAAGTTAGGTAACCTGGTCACAAGGGAACAGATGACAGTTGCTTACGGGAAGGGGGCGGGGTAGGGAGGAGCCAGGAGCGCCTTGGTGGGGCCTGGGGGCATCTGAGGCGCGACATGGTGTTGGGCGACTGGGAAGGTGAGCGGCGCCTGTGTTTGGTCCGGGAGCTGGTTGTTGGGAGGGGCCGTGGTGCTGTGCAGCACTAGCCGTCGTGCGAGCTGCCTTCGTGGAGGGGGACGCGCTGCCATCCTGCGCAGCTCACTTCTTTTTTCGCCAAGGTGATCTAAGGGTAGTAAAGAACACCGTAATGTTGAGGCTCATTGTCGGTGCAGGAGCAGTCAAGGTGGCAAGCATGCAAACGGCCCACTCCGTGTTGTTGCCTTTGCTCCTTGCTTTGCTTCCTCGCTCTGCGCTCTATCACGTTACGCCCGTCCGCTCGTGTGCACTCCTGTCCACAGCCGACGAGCACAACCTCAAGGCGCTGTACCGGCGCGGCCAAGCGCGCGCGGGCTGGGCGCAGTGGCTGGACGCCGCAGCGGACCTGGAGCGAGCCCTGAAGCTGGCCAAGGACATAGACCAGGGGCAGGTGGGGTGCTAGTGGTATGACACGTGCAGCGCGAGGACAGTGAGTCACGGACCCGCTGATACCTGCAAGGGGAGTGGAGTGCTGGTGTGGGCGTGTGTGCGGGCACGGATGTGCGTGCGGCCTACCGTCGTACCTGGCGGACAGCTTCGTTGGTCATGTGCCGTTGAGTATGCGTGAAACGCGAGGAAACCGTGGAAGGCATCATCAGGGCAACATGGCAAAGGCTGGGGCGTTGGCCACATGCCGTTGGGTGCCTGCGGAACCAGCCCAGCAAGGTGTTAGCCGGGCAGGTGAACCTTCACGTGCGGAATCTGGCCCCTTGTTCGGCCTCGTGTGTTCCTTTCCTCTATACCCCTCCCCAACCCGGCCACCGCGGCACATCGCGGCCATGGATGCCACAGCGGCACGGAACAACTCCGATAAAATAAAAAGATCATATTATGCTTACATCGCCTTCATGCGTCTTCTCCTCGGGCGCCTCGCAGGTTGGCCCCATCCGCGACAAGCTGCAAGAGGTCAAGGACCGCATCAGCGCGCTGCGCGCCTCGGGCCAGCTGCCTCCAGCTTCCGCGGCGGCACCCGCTCCTGCCCCCGCCCCAGCTGCGCCTGCGGCCGCTGCCTCCACCACCGCCACCCCCAGCTCCGCCCCTGCTGCGGCCGCTGCCGGGCCCTCCGGTCGCGGCCCCAGCCAGCAGGACATGGCTCGGGCCGCGGAGCTGATCCAGAAGAACCCAGAGATGCTCAAGCAGGTGGGCGAGGCCGGGGCATGGCGCTCAGCCTGTTTCATTGCGTGCAGGGGCGACAACCGGAAAGAGGACACTAAGGTGCACGAAAACCGTCCTCCGTGCAAACATGTTGCGAGCCGAGGGCATTGGCGAAGTGCCTAGCTTGACGGCTTGTGCCAGCCCGTGCCCCAAGCCGCTTTGCAACCTCACCAAGCGGCCTCGAGGCATTTGAGCTCTGGCCGCCACACGTCGCAAGGTGCCCCTCAGCGCACCCCTCAGCGCACGCCTCTCACACCTGTTCCCGCAGCCCCGGGCCATGCACCCACATACTCACCCCCTACCCCCTTATCCAACCCCGCTCTGATTGATCGCGAGCTCCCGACCGACCGACCCGTGGGTCACCCATGAATGGCTGCGTGGCCCCAGGCCCAGTCCATGTTCCGCGGCATGTCCGACGAGCAGCTGCGTGCCATGGCACGTGCCGCCGGCGTGGACGACGCGTCGGTGGACCTGGAGGCGCTGCGCCGCGGCGACGTGCGGCTGGGGCCCGAGGGGCTGGACCCCGCACTCATGGCCAAGGTGCAGCAGATGCAGGTGGGTGGTGGTGTTGTGGATGCGGTGCGGGAGTAGGCGAATAAGCCCTAAGCAGTAACAAGCAAGCATGAAAACATGCAAGCAGGTGGGTGGTGGTAATCGTGGGCACACCCCGGCGAGATCCATTTGCCACTTTGCCGCTCCGCGGACCCCAGGCCGAGCTTGGCCCCTCTCCCGCCCGGCACTCGCCTACCCGCCCTTGATGCAGTTGGCACCCTTCCCCTAACACATAGGCCGAGCTGCCCCCGGAGCTACGCACCCCCGAGGCGGCTCGCGACCCCGAGTCCATGAAGAAGATGGCGGAGCTGCTCAGCAAGAAGCCCGAGCTGGCCAGCACCATGCAGGAGGTGGGGTGGGCTAGCGTGTGGCGTGAATGCAGCTTCATGACACGGCGTTACACTGAAAGTGCCGTTGCATCTACTGCGCGCCGCACGGCTGGTAGCAGTAAGCAAGGTGCAGGGTGCGGCCTGTGCCGCCTGCGCGCTTGCCATGGCCATCGCACCTGTGTGCCGGCTTTCCCTTTCAGGTAAGTGCACCACCAACACAGCACCGGCAGGCAGCGATCTCTGCCACCGACCTGCCGCCTGGCACCACCTAATCCTGCTTGCCTGCACCTATACCAGGCTCATGTAGCCTGCATCCCGCGCCGCATCCGCTACGCACCTGCGTGCCAGCGCACTGAACTAACGCGTCTCTTCCCACCTGCCCTACTGTTGCGGCCCTTGTATCCTACAATTGCTGCCTGGGCTGCAGGTCCTCACCTCCATGGACCCCGAGCAGCTGGCGGAGATGGCCAAGGCGGCGGGGATGCCTGCGGGCATGACCCTGACGCCCGAGATGGCACGGATGGCTGCGGACATGATGAAGAACATGAGCCCAGAGCAGGTGGCGCAGGCCATGCAGCAGAACGCGCCACTCGCTGCCGCCCGGGCAGCAGCAGCAGCCGCAGCTCAGGCGCCTGCGCCCGCTACAGCAGGGGCGGGGGCAGGGGCGGGGGCGAGCTCGTCTTCGGCGTTAGCGGATAGAGGGGATACGGCGGGCAACAGCACCAGCGGGCGGGGGGTACCAGCAGGAGGCGTGGTGCCAGCGATTGACCCGAAGCAGGCTGCAGAGATGATGGCGGCCATGAGCCCGGAACAACTAGAGATGATGGCAAAGGCCATGCCGGGCGGGGACAAGATGGGCATGACGCCGGAGATGCTCAAGATGGCGGCGGAGATGATGAAGAACATGAGCCCGCAGGAGCTGGCCAAGATGCAGGAGATGGCGGCGAGTATGGGCATGGCGGGGCCGGGCGGGGTGGCGGCGGGGGCGGCGGGGGCGGCGGGGGCGACGGCGGGCGTGCCGGCGGTGCCGCCGGGCGGGCTAACGCCCGAGATGGCGCAGGTGGCGTCGGAGATGATGAAGAACATGACGCCGGAGGACCTGGCCAAGATGCAGGTGGGCAGGGGGGTGTGAATCGTGTGGTGGTGGTTTGCGGTCATTTGGCCGCGCACATGTGCTGTGCGAGCGGCGTTAGTTACTGGCACGTAGAAGGAAAGTGGCGATGTTGGCACTGGGAGCCACGGGTGCACACAGCACACAGCGCAGCACGCTCTCCTATTGATCGTTTCGTCCTTACAGGCACGTTGGCCCTCCGCACACGTTTCAGTGAGCCTGCTATTGCACAGCCGATTTTGCCTCAACGTGCTGCGGCCCGCTCCTGGTTTCCGGCGGCCTGCTGCTCGTCTTCGCCCTCCGCAGGAGATGGCTGCCAAGATGGGCATGGGGCCGGGGGCCGGGGCTGGGGGGATGCCCCCAGGCGGCATGACGCCCGAGATGGCGCAGATGGCAACGGAGATGATGAAGAACATGAAGCCGGAGGATATGGTCGCCATGCAGGTAGGCATTGCAAGGAAGGAAAGAAGGGGGCAGTGCGCGCGGCAGTGCAGTTCAGCGATGGGCCGGGGCACAAGGCTAGCGTTTGCGCGTCGAGGATGGCCTGTGAGGTTTGGGTTGGCGGAAGGAGTGTGCCCTGAAATGGAACCAAGTGCCCAGCGTTGCTGACGGGGTGCAGCTGGATTGAGCTGTGCGCTAGGACTGAGCGGTACCACTGCTGGCTGCTCTGGTCACTGGCTGCCTTGGCATGCACCATATGCTGACCCCTCACGGCAGCGCGGGTCAGGTGCACGCTGGCCTGTGTTGCATGCCTGCGGTGCTGTACACCGTACAGTACGGTGCCGCATGCCTACGGTGCCGTACATCGTACAGTACGGTACCGTTACACCCCTGTGCATCTTCCACAGGAGATGGCTGCCAAGATGGGCATGGGGCCCGGGGCCGGGGCCGGGGCTGCGGGCATGCCCCCCGGCGGCATGACCCCCGAGATGGCCAAAATGGCTGCGGACATGATGAAGAACATGAAGCCGGAGGACATTGCCGCGATGCAGGTGGGTTAGCATGCCAGGTGCAGTACCGCGGCAGGTGAGGATGACATCCTTCGCGGCGGCAACAGTGCCTAACCCTACTCGGCTGCTGCCTCTTTGAGGTACAATACACGCACCTCGTACCACGGCGTACCAACACCTCGCACTTCAAGTAGACACCCTCAACCTACATACTGGCCAGGATACAACGAAAGCTGTGGCGCTTATTCGAGCGAATACGTAAGGGATTGACCTGACCTCGCATCGCAACCCTCCCGCAGGAGATGGCGTCCAAGATGGGCGGCATGCCAGGCATGGGCCCGGGCGCCGGGCGGCCAGGGCCAGGCGGCCTGCCAGCCATGGGCGACATGGGCTCGATGCTCAAAGACCCGGCCATGATCGAAAACATGATCAAGATGATGAAGAGCATGGACCCTGACGCGATGGCAAACATGCTCATGTCCAGCGGGATGGTCAAGGACCGGGCGCAGGCGGAGGCCATGGCGCGCCAGATGGGCAGCCTCACGGACGCGCAGCTCAAGATGATGGTGGGCGCAACCGCCAAGCTGCAGGCGGTGCGGGAGTGGCTCATGCGCAACAAGCTGCTGGTGGCGGCGCTCATTATTCTGGCGATTGCGCTGCTGCTGCGGTGGCTGGGGTGGATGTGAGGTGTGGGCTGGGGCGGGGCTGAGTGTGCGGGTGCGTGGGTAGGGGAGGGGAGGGGTGGGGAGGGGCGAGTGGTTGAGGTTATTGCCAGATGGGTGACGGTGGGTCCGCGCGGGGAGAACGGCTGGGACTGCTTATTGGCGGTCAGGTGCTTGGGCCTGGCCTGGCCAGGGTTCGGCGTGTGGGTGCGTGGGCTTCGACAAGACGGGGTGCACCATGGGTGTACCATATGCATCGGTGCGGCCTGTTGTGCGGTGGGAGCTGTTGCTGAACGGTATCGTCACCTGGGTAGGGGCAACCCGCTTTGAGGGCGCGTGTTACACGGACGACCATTTAGGTAGCTGGGTTTGAGCCCAACGGCACCAAAGTATTCAATGCTTGGAACAGGGTCCCATCATAGGAAAGGACGAGCGGCGGGCGCGTGGTGTGCGCCAGCGACATTGTGTTTGTAGTAGGACACACAGTCCTCACACCAACATCCATGAGGAGGGATCGACGGATCGTTCCTGGCAACTCGGGTTAACCTATTGCGGCTCCTACTCAAGTATTGTACAGGTTAGGTCTGCGCCCCAGGCTCAGTGGAGAACGTCCAAGGGGGCTTGCACACATGTGCATTTCTACGCTGGGCACATGTACAAAGCGTGGTCATATCTGCTTTTCCTGTGTCTTGACCAGGGCGGAGCAGGGGGGGGCGGGTGCAGTGTTACGTAGATGTGACACGTTGCTGCGCACACCACGTGCGCCGCATGTCAGCAGCTTGACGTGCTGTAGCTGTGGCTGTCGCGGTACATAAGCAGGCCTGGGAGAGCCCCATGTCCTGGGCCCTGCCTGGCCATGGCTATGCAGGCACAACACTTCCCAAATGGCAAGCACGCAGTGGGTTTGAACCGCGACTGGCGGTGGTTGTGCCGTGCAACCACCTCAACTTGGGTTCAAGTGTTTGCTTTCCAACTTGGACGAACTTGTGTAGCCATGTGCTGAAATGCAGCGTTCGTTCGGAACTACGCGTGGCCGGCGAGTCGGCGGCAGCTTGCCGGGCCAGGGGGCTGCCTTTCAGCCTCCTTGCGCGCCAAGATGGAGACCGTCGGTCCACAACGTGCAGCGCTCAGGATACCAACAACATTGCACGGGATGGACCACACGCAGCAGCGTGGCGGAGGCAGCCACGACGACAAATGGCAAGGCAGAGTATCGACCGAACGGGGCACTCAAGGAACTCACCCCGATGCCCTTCGACCACGTTAACATAACAAAACACAATTTTGCAGCAATGCTACCAGCTGTCCGCGCTGCCTGCCAGGACGCAACATTCCTGGCAATTGACGCAGAGTTCACAGGCCTGTTCCCTGACGGTGTGCACGACGATCATTTGGACGATTACGAGGAGCGTTACAGGAAACTGATACTGATTACGCAGCAGTTCATCATCAGCCAGTTCGGGTTGACCGCATTCAAGTGGGTGCCTCCCTCGGCTGGGCAGCGCGTGGGGCGCTGGGAGGCGCGCACCTTCAACTTCTTCATCTTCCCACAGCCCAACGACAGCACAGGCCATGACAGGCGCTTCATGTGCCAGGCCTCCTCGCTGCAGTACCTGGCGGAACAGGGCTTCGACTTCAACAAGTACGTGTGATGCAGCGTGGGGTAGCACTCAGGGACAGCACCCTGTGCCAGGCCCGCAGATGCCTTGGGCGCTGTGCAGGGCGGGGGCAATAATAGACCACTGGACGGTTGGACTGGAGAGCTCCACTATGCCCGCTGTCATCGCCGTACTGCACTTAGTGCGTGGCGGTGTCCTCAGCCGATGCGTGCACCCCATGTACTCGCCCACCTCCACGACACCCATGTCCATCCCCCGGGTGCTGTAATGCCCATCCCCCCCCCCTCCACGCTGCACCGTCGTGCATTGAGTCCATCCATCCACCCTGTATCCCACCGACACTTGACACCCGGGACAGACGTCTCCGCGACACCCTGACGCCTCGCACCGCTACCTTCCGTTGGCGCGTAACCCCTGTCCGGCCACTACCCCACCCCCGCAGGTTCATCCGCGACGGCATCGGCTACACGCCCACCTCGGTGCGCGACGCCCGGCTGGAGGCGCTGCGGGAAGCTGACGCCAACCAACAGCGCAGCCTGGAGCTGCGAAGCCGCGCAGAGCGGGGGCTGGCCCAGGACGTGCGGTCCCGCCTGCGCGCATGGCTGCTAGGGGACCAGCAGCCGCACCACCAGCAGCAGTACCAGGACCAGGAGCACCAGTCGCGATCTGGGTCGGGCGGGAATGGGGGTGTAAGTGTGTCCGGTGAGGGGCAGGGGCAGGGGCACGGGGGTGAGCTGCAGGTGCCGCTGCCGGGCAGCAAGCGCGGGCGGGCGCTGGTCAAGCTGCTGATCCAGCAGGAGTTCCAGCTGCCGTCGTTGGGGTACGACGCATTCAGCATGGAGGAGGTGAAGGAGGGGGGCGATGCGGAGGGGGACAGCGATGCGGAGGGGGACGGGGAGGGGTCGGAGGGGTCGGATGGGCGCGGCGGGTACTTGTTGCTGAGGCGGCTGGGGCCGGGAGAGGGCGCGGCGGGGCTGGGGGGAGCGCGACAGACGCCCCTGAGCGCGCGGCAGATGATGGAGCTGGCCGTGGAGGCGAGCGGCTTTGCGCAGGTGAGGTCGCGAATGGGTAGTGACTGGGGTGTACACGGGCAGTTCCTTTCAAGGAGGGCGATCGCATGTTCTTAGGGGAGGTGCACGGGTGCATAAGCGCCATGCACACGTCACTGCGAGCACTATCAACCCTCTATCCTTTAACGTAAGGCTCCACACGTGCTGCATGCGTTGCCAAGCCCCACGTGAGCAACACTACACCTCCCACCAACTGCATCTTCGTGCCCCTCAAAACTAGGTGATTGACGCCATCCGCGACAGCCGCCGGCCCGTGGTGGGCCACAATCCCACCCTGGACCTGGCGCACACGGTGGCCTCATTCGTGCAGCCGCTGCCGCGTTCCTGGGCCGCCTACAAGGCCGCCCTGGCACGTGTCTTCCCGGGCGGCGTGTACGACACAAAGCACATCGCGCAGCAGCTCGCAGCACAGCACGGCATGCCCATCACGGACACGGCGCTGGGAGGCCTGTACGACACGCTCATGAATGAGCAGTGGCTTAGGAACAACGCGCCGGGCATCGCGCTGGGGGCGGAGGCGGGGCTGGGGCTGGGCGGGCTGAGCGCGGGGGGCATCCCCCCGGTGGTGCATGCGCCGGGGTTCGACGGGTACGTTGGGGTGCCGTCCGGGGAGAAGGCGCACGAGGCGGGGTGGGATGCGTTCATGACGGGGGCAGCCTTTGCGCGGCTGCTGCGCATTGCGGAGGTGAAGGCGGCGGGGCGTAGTGTTGGGGAGGTGGCGGCGGCGGGGCCTGAGGCGGCAGGAGCGGGAGCGGGTGAGGGAGGGTCGGATGCTGCTGCTGCGGCGGCGCCGTCGGCGGATGACGCGCTGTTACAGCCGCTGCTGCCGTACCGCGGGCGGCTGCACTTCATGCGCGCGGACTTGCCGTACTGGGAGCTGTACGGCAACGACCCGTCCGTCAGCCGGCCCGCGGTGGTGCACCTGTCGAACCTGCTGCCCGGTACGAAGCCCGGCTTCGTCGCGCAGCGGTTCCAGCAGGCGGGCCTGGGACCCGTGCACGTGTCGCTGCTGGCGCCTGTACGGCAGGGCGACGCGAGTACGGCAGCGCTCATACAGCTGCCGCGGGCCGACTACGTGTCGAGGGCCATGATGACGGCCAAGAAGCGGTGGGGGGCGTGGAGCATCGTGTCGTACGCGGAGTACCAGGCATCACGGAGGGAGGCGATGCAGCAGTGGCAAGGGCAAGGTGCAGGGAGAGGCGATGGGGCAGGGACCGGCGCGCGGACGGCGCCAAGGTACCTGCAGGGTGCGGCCGGGGGCGGGAGCGGCGGCAGCGGTGGGGGAAGTGAAGCTTCGGAGGGCGGAGGGCAGCGGAATGGGCAGCGGGAGGGCGGCGGAGGTGTGGGGACGGGGCCTGGGAGCAGCGGGAGGGGTGCGGAGAGGGAGGGGGGCAGGGGTGGGAGAGACAGGCGCATGCAGACGGAGAAGCAGCGGCTGGCGGTGTTCACTAGGCATGTGGCGGCGGCGGCCACCGGGCTGCCGCGGAGGGAACGGGAGCAGGAGCGGGAGCAGGAGCGGGAGCAGGAGCAGGGTGATGGAGAGGGGGTAGCGGAGGGCGGCACGGGGCGGTGCAGCGGCGGAGTGCCGACGGTGATGCGGAGGCAGCAGCGGCGGTGGTGGCGGCAGCTGACGGTCAGGGTGCTGGTGCCGGTGGGGTAGTGGCTGCAGAGGATCAGGCGATGACGCAGGAACAGCAGGAGGAGGAGCGGGCAGAGGTGGAGGAGGCTAAGAGGGCTCAGGAGGAGGCGTTCAGGCAGGCGGCGGAGCGGCTCAAGAGCCTGGCGGCGATGCAGCGGGCGGCGGGTGGCGTTGACGGAGCGGGGCCTGGTGGGCCGGGAGGGAGGGGTGGGGCGGGGCTGGAGCGGCCAGTGCTGAGGCGGCCAGGGCGGTAGGAAGCGGGGGGGCTAGCTGGTCTGGGGCGGCTGGGTGGAATGGGGCGGCTGGTGAGCTCCGCGGTGTTGCACGGGCTGGTGATCGTTGATTGGGGTTAAGTCGCGTGCCGCTTGCGAGACGGGTGCTGGGTAGAGCATGCCGGTGGTCCTGCTGCTCGAGGATGACGTGCAGCGCCGCACGCGTGTGTTAAGGATGTGTTGCCTTGCGGCTACTTGTGATGAGGCGTTACCGTGCTGCTGACTGCGTCAGACTAATGACCTCAGCGTCGTGTCGACGCGGTAGTGCTATGTATGGTCTACTTGTATGGCTGGGGACACTTGATCGGTTCTGGAACTGCCGGCGTTGGTCCTCGTTGGACGACAACCCGCCTACACACCTGACCGCACGTCGTGACATGGTGACGCCAGGACGCAAGCGGGGCTCTTTAACCGTCTCTTCTGTTCACGCATGTCGCGATTCTGTGGGGCACCAGTGCATTGCTACTGTTGTTGTGCATGTCGACTCACACTGACTCACACCACTGCAGCGCTTCGCAGAAAGTGTCCTGGGCACCCTCAAAGTCTAGGGTAATAGGCCTATGTTGATCCACCTCAGCCCCAACAGCACCAACTGATGCAGCTTCCGCGCCACCGCCGCTAGCAAGTACAAACAAGGCGCATAGCCCCATGAAAGCGTTCAACAAACAGGTGTCTCCGAGCCGTGCCTAGGGACCCCGGCGCGACCTGGCATCACCAGCTGGCCCGCCGTCCCCGTACGGCGGACCGTCGGCACGGTTCAGCCGCGCTTTCAACCACGCGAGTGACTCAGCCTGAGACTTGGGCACAGGCTCACGACTGACCGCCTTTGCTACAGCGCTCCCATCCCACGGCGCGCCCTGCTCCACCATCCACCGCAGCACTTCCAGGCTAACATCACCGCCCTCCACCGCCCACCGCAGCACCCGCGCATGCCACTGCACCCCCAGGCGCCGCAGGCACGCCATGGTGGCCAAATCGCCGTACAGCCCTGCCGCAATGTACGGATCGAGGTCCCAAGCCTCCCCAGGCCTGCACCCCGACCCCACAACCCAC
This sequence comes from Chlamydomonas sp. KOR1, assembly GCA_036984285.1. Lineage (NCBI taxonomy): Eukaryota > Viridiplantae > Chlorophyta > Chlorophyceae > Chlamydomonadales > Chlamydomonadaceae > Chlamydomonas > Chlamydomonas sp. KOR1. The sequence goes on along the minus strand of BQMZ01000087.1, from coordinate 418,454 downwards.
TCAATCAGCGGCTCGCAGCCGCCCTCCGCCGCCGCTGCAAGCGTCCTGGGCCCAAACTGAACCCCCAGCTCCTCATGCAGGTAGCGCATCAGCGGCAGGTTTCCGCTCTCCGCAAGGCAGTCGAAAGCACAAGGATTGACATGTGGCGGGCAGCCCGCCTCCACTAGAGCGCGCAGCGCTTGCACCGTGTACTCGCTGTTGGTACCGCCGCACCACGACTCCCACTTGCGCACCAAGGACGTCAGGGTGTCACGCCCCCATGGACGGCCCAGCTCCAGCGCCAGCCATCGCACCATGTCCAAGTTGCCGTCCGCTGCCGCGGCCCCGCACGAGGTCTGACCAACAGGGCAGCCCACCTGCAGCAGCCACGGCAGTAGCCAGGCTGCCTGAGCGCGTCGCAGCGTGGAACACCTCCGGCCCCAGCGGCAGACCACACTCTTGGTGCAGGAACTGCACCGCCTCCAGGTGCCCATTCCACGCAGCTGACTCCATTGCGGTTCCACGCACAGGCAGCCCACGGCGCAGCAGCCAGCGCACTGCCTCCACGCTGCCACCCCTGCCTGCGCCCTCCCATATGTAACGCACACACCTCTCCTGCAGCTGTTCCTGGTGCTGTTGCTGCTGCTGCTGCTGCTCCTGCTGTGGCAGTGGCGCCGGCAGGGGGCAGCCCGCCACTTCGACGAGCCAATCCGCCACGGCCACGTGCCCTCCCTGCAGCGCGGCCGTGAGCACCACGCACCACGGCGCCACTCCTGCACCTTGCGCGTCGTTCAGGGGGTGGCCTTCGGTGTTCCTTACACTAGGAAGGTCCATACCGAGCTTGAGCAGCAGCCGGAGCACTGGCAAGTTCCCCGAGGCTGCTGCACCCGCAGCTGTACAGACGAAGGCCTCCTGCATGTGCTGCTGCGGCAGCTGCTCCCCCATGATCTGGAACACCCAGGACACCTTGCTCACAGCGTCGCACGGCGATCGGCCTGCGGCCCGGACCATTGCAAACTTGTCGCACGGCCAAAAGCCGCCTGGTGGGTCCAGCAAGCCTCCCAGCAGCTCCCACACCCACTGCAGGCCAGGCAGATCGCAGTGCTCCGCCGCCGCCTCCAGTGCATCATCTAACGCGAACGGTACATCCAGTTGAATCATCTTTGCTAGCAGGTATGCATGGCCAGCTTTGATGGCGGGGGGCGCGATGTCGACGCACAGTTGATAGAAGTTGTCCATTACAAACGGCCGCAGCAGGCCCCACGCCAGCTCGATGTTGATCTCGCTGCCAGTCGAAGCCGCAACACGGAGATTGTTGATCTTACTCTCAAATGTGAGAAGCCGCAAAGCCCGCAGGAGGTGCGGATGCCAGGCGGGTTCAAGAGCCTGGGCTGGCAGCGGAAGGCCAAGCCGCGCCGTGCAGTAGCGCAACTGGCTCAGGTGCTCGCACGCCCCCTTGCTGACCAGGCGGCCATTCAGCACCCTTTCGTTCGGCGATAGCATCTCCAGGGTGCGGGCGATGAGGTCCAAGGGCAGGGCCGGCTCAAGGCCAGGTCCCCGAGAGGGCACGATGTCGACGCTTACGTTCGTCATGCCTGCCAGTTATAGCTTGTATGCAATGAGAGGCTGAAGAAAGCACTCTTTAGTTACTGTCTTGTATGGCAATGTGCGCACGCCCTCTGCACGGAAGGATGACACGGTCCGAGGCCGGCGACAGCGTGGGGCAGCAGGGGAGGCACTCTTCGGAGCCCGGGGGAACTCTCCCGTGCGAAACGTGCGAAACGTGCACTGGTTGGACTGGAAGCCCTGTGCCACCGGCGCATGCTAGTGGGTGTCAGTATATGCGAGAGTACAGCCGGCAAGCGTTTGGTTGGCCCAGGTGGATTGTCACAGCACGGCACTGTGTGAGCCTGGCTCGCTTGAAACGGCAGTCCTGGGACTCTGCCTCCTGCAGTCCTGCTCCTCTTTATAAAAGCCATACGGTAGACTTCTGGCTTGCAGGCATGGGAAGATGGCAGCGCCCTCGGCCTCTGCCTGTGCCGGAGTGAGCGGAATGCAGCCTGGGCTCTGGTGGTGCCTTGTGCGTGATTGGGAGGGTGGTTGGGGGTTGGGGGCTCTTGTCGTTTCCTTCTCTTTTTGGGGTTTCCCTTGCCCTTGGTGTCTTTGGGCTTGTTCCCTTCCCCCTGTTCTGTGGTGTTTTGGTTTCAGGTCCTCTCCTTCTCTAGGTGTTCCCTTTTTGCAGTTGGGGGTGCGCTGGGTTTGGACGCTGGTGGTGTTGGTGCTTGCTTGTGCTGGTCGGGCTTTTGAGTTCCCGCTGGCCTGTCCTCTCCTGTCTCTTTACCTGTAAACCTTTCCACAGAAAAAAGCCTGTGAACGTGGCTTACTAATGGCGTACCGCAGCGTACCGGTAGTACTGTAGCTGGTACGATTCAGGTGCTGCCGCACTGCTCATGACTCTGCGGACATGAATCCTAAATGCCATTCTCAGGATTGACGGGGACCCCTTTCATCAGGACACCCGTGCGATGGACCTTACACGCTACAGGCGCCGGGACAACATCCCAGTCCCAGAGCCAAACCTGTGCACTGACAACTTTGAGGTACTGGACATCGCTGACTCCGGGGCTCCGTCCTGGCACCCTTCCCCAACCCACCTCAATTAGCAACCCTACCCTCCGCCCTTCGTCAACCATCCGTACGGCAAAAACGCATCCAGGGACCGCACCTTGAAGCACACGCACGCAGTGCAAGCAGTGTCCCGCTGCGTCATGTCACCCATTCCGCTGACCAATGGCACTCCGAACACACCACAACTGTCAAGTCCAAGAACCCCCTCTCAAGACAGGCACGTGCCTCGCCCGACTCCCCGTGCCGATGCCACGTGTCACCGCCGGCGAAGGGTCTGCAGGAAGTCCTGCGCCTCCGTGTAGCGGGTGTACAAGCTGTTAATGAGGTCATCAGTGCTGCGGTAGCTGCCCCCGCCCGTGGCAGGCGTCACAATGGCCCCCGCGCTGCCCTCCACCGCGCCTGCCCGCCCCGCCACGGACCCGGGCCGCTGCGCATCCAGCACCGCCGAGTCTGCCGGCGCCACCCTCGGTAGTGCAGCCTGCGCCACCCTGCCCACATCACTGGGACCAGCGTGCATGTTGGGCTGCGGGTGGCTGTCCAGCGAGCTGCGTGCGACCCCTACACTGCCCAGCTGCTGCTGAGGCTGTGGCTGCGGAAGGAGCGTAGCAGGACCCGTTGTGCCAGTCAACCCACCAGCGAGGTTGTCCAGAATGCTGCTCCCCTGCCGGGGCGCAGCACCTGCCCCGGCAGCTGCCCGCCATGCCCCTAGCGGCTGTCGCACAGCTCCAGCGGCAGCTGCCGGACCTACCCCGTGCAGGCTTGCGTCCAGGCTACCTCCCAGGGTAGCCGGAGCGCCACTGCTGTGACCCCAGGTCGGTACACCTGCACTTGCTGCATTGGTGCCTTCCTGCCCCACGCTGCTGTCAAGGCTTCTTGACACGCGGGAGTGGGGCTGGGTCTCCGGGGCGCCGCCCTGCCCGCCGTGGACAGCGCCGTCTGCAATGGACGCAGGCGGAAGCTGCGCGGACGCCACCTGCTGCATGAGGCTGGAGGGCTGGAAGGAGAACGCCGGCTGGGGCATGGGAGACAGCCCCGTGCTCGCGCGCATGCCGCTCCCTGCATTGCCGCCGGGCTGCAGACCGCTCGTTGCTAGCAGCCCCGGCCCCGCGGCCAGGCCAGACCCCAGTCCCACGCTGCCCTGGCCTTGCACAGAGGAGATGCTACCCCGCTGAGCAGCGGCAGTGAGTGGATAGCCGAGCCTATCATTGGGGCCAGCCTGGCCTGCATTGGGTTCGCTCCTCCCCGGCCAGGCTGCTATGCCGTACATGCTTGGTTGGGCTGCAGCACCAGGAGCAGCAACTGCATGTTCCCACTGGCTGAAGCTGGGACGCACCGCGGCCTCCCTAGACGCCCGCATCTCACCCGCTGCCGACGCGGGCCGTGACGAGCTGCTTGCCTGAGCTGCAGCTGCTCCTGCAGCCTGCTGCGACGTTGACGCACCTCCTGCACCATTGCCGGCAACCTCGCCAGCCTCCTGTCCCCTGCCAGTACGCTCCGGGCTGCTCCCAAGCCGCCCCACGTCCCCTGCTGCATCCGCGGTCAGCGAGGGCCCTTGCCCCCGCTTGACGCACAGCTCCAGCTCGCACTCCAGGAAGCGCACCCGGCCCTCCAGCACCGTCACGCGGGCCTGCAGCACGTCGCGGCTCTGCTGCGCCTCCACCCTGGAGAAGAGCAACGGAAGCAGCATTCCATGTCTACCAAGTACGGTACTTGCACGTGTCGACCTACAATGCGCATTCCTTGCTAGGGCTGCGTATGTCAACGCGTATGCATACATGGTTTGCTAGGCTTTTGCGGCAACGCAGGCGGCACTATACACCCGTACACCTCCTCACCTGCTCTTGGCCAGCTCCTCCTCGACGGCAGCCAAGCGGTCCCGCATCTGCTGCAGCTGCTGCTGCGTCTCCTGCTCCATGCGCGCCAGCTGCGCCGTCAGCGCCGCCACAGCACCACCGCCATGCGCTGACGCCTCACCACCTAGCGCAACCCCCTGCTGCGCTGCGCTCCGCCCGGGTGACCCGTACCGCGGAGGCTGCTGCCCACCCTGGTCCCCAAGCGCAGTCGACGCCCCAGCATGTCCTCCTACGGCTTCCGTAGCCCGCATGGTGGCCCCATGCTGCTGCGCTGCTGTGGTCCGAGCCTGTGGCACCACGTGCACAGATGCTGCCGACCCACGCCACTCCACCCCACGGTAGCGGTCCTGGTCACCAGCGGGAGCCCCCAGGTCGCTAGAGTCAAGGGGCCGGGGCCACGCTGCGCTGCCACCCGTGTACCCCGCCCCTGCAGCGCCAACGCCCGGAAGGGCATCGGCATCCCCTCTCTGCGCCCTGTCGTCGTCCTCCTGCTCCTCGTCTCCCTCTACCAGCCCCCCCTCGCCCCCACCGTGTGCAAGTGGGTGCTGCTGCGTCTGCTGCTGCTGGCCGGGCACCTTCCCCGGCCCGAAGAAGCTGCTGAAGCTCCACTCGTTCAGCTCTCGCCGCTGCAGCAGCGGGGCGCCGCGTTTGGGGCCGGGGCCAGCGCCACCGTTCGGTTGCTGGGATGCGGTTGGTGGGGCAGTTGTAGGTGGGCGCATGGAGGGCTCCTCAGGGTGGGCCCCATATCCCGCTGCATGCCTCCCTCCAGCCCCAGTGTTACCCAAATTGTGGGCCTGCGGCTGTGCTGGGTCCGCGCTGCTGGGCACTGCAGCGCCCGGCTCCGGCGCCCCCGCCCACTGCCATGACAACCCAGCAGCTCCTCCGCTGCTGGCGCCATGCCCCTGGGGGCTGGGAGCCGTGCGCCACCACGCGCTGCTGTCAGGTGCACCTGCGCAGGCCATCAGCGCAGATGGAAATGGCAAGGCAAGATGACGCCATCGAGGCATCGAGTCAACGTAGGCCTGGACTTCAACACATGCCAACCCTTGCTATGGGAGGCATGCTTACCTGACATGCCAAAGCTGAAGCCCAGGCCGCCTTCCCCCTCGTCGAACGCAGGGTTCAGGAACCATGCATGTATGGGCTGCTGCTGCTGGCTGCCGCTGGCTCCTGCTGCTGCTGCGCCGCCCGCTCTCCCGGTCCCTCCAGCCACACCCGTGCGCCCTGCAGCAGCCAGCTGGCCGCGACCCCCGTGCGGCCCCAGCGTCAGCTCCAGGTTATCGGAGGCCGCCCCCCCGGACGCGTTGACGGGGCTAGATGCCGGTCGCGCGGGTGCTCCCTTGCCTGAGGCAAGAGGATCAGGCAAGCACGCGAGTGAGCATACATGTCACCATGTACGTAAACCTGCTATGCTAGATTATAGACATATAAAGCACCGCAGCAACCGTTGAAGCCTGAATGTCATACCCACGTACCCGAGCTTTGTGTGCGCGCGCCAGGCGAGGGGCTTGGCGACCTGCTGCCGGGCCCACCACCAGCTTCTTGGTCTTATACACCGACTGCGCGCCGTCCGTGGCGTTGGGCAAGTGCTGCGCCCCCAGCACCTGGTGCACCTCCGTGTCATCGTGGTTGCGGACCACCTGGCAGGCACGAGTGCAGACACATCCTCTCAAGGCAACTGTATGGGCATTACGACAATTCAGCTGGAGCAACATCACAGACATTCATGGCACAACCAAAGCGTACCTTGACGACAGGGCTGGGACTGGTGCGCCTGGGAACCGCTCCCCGGGCGTTTGGCGCCTGGTCCTGCACCCAGGATGTGATTGCACTGCCATAAGGGCCGTGTCCACAGCACACGAGCGGCAGCCAGCGCCTACGTACTGGTGGTGTGCTACCTACTGAGCACCGCACCTGCTGCCGTGTTGCCTTCAGCGCTGCCAGCCGCTCCTGTCGGACCTCCTCATTGTGCACCTTTTTGCACACTCCAATCACGTCGCACACCAACAGCACCTTGCGCTCAGCGAAGCCCTGCGAGATTCAAAGGACAGCACGCCCCGGGTTGCGCAGAGGTGCTGAAGTGAGGGGCCCATCCCATGGTCAGTGCTGGGCCCCTGCTGCCATGTTCAAGGCCTCCATATGGGCAATGGATTTCATAGTGCGTTGCTGCGCACCTGCTCGAAGAATTGGGCTGGCGTCAGGACAGTCTTGACGTTCAACACGTCCCTGAACAGCTTAAAGCTGCTTTCGATGAAGCGCTGGTCTGTTTTGCCTTGCAGCTGCACAAGCAAGCCGGAGCAAAGCGTGTTAATGACCACTGCTATCTGAAGTGAAGACACGCTAGTTTGTCGGGAGGCAAGTGTGCGGGCTAGGACAACCCAGCCCAGAGGCGTTTGACCTACCTCGAACCCGCTGCGCACCACAAACCGTGCCACGTGTCTACTGAACTTCAGCAGCGCAAAGGATAGGATTGGCAGCAGAGCTACTGGATCTCCAAGCCGCAACCTGAGGCCACAAGCGCGGTGAAAATGGTACCACGGCGCGGTTAGAGTGGGCATTCCTCGTCAGTGGTCATGTCCAGAGCAGGAGCTGGTCACGTACCCGACTTCGTCAGGCTCAGCTGGGTACTTAATGCTCTTTGCCTCTCTAACAAGCCGCTGAATGTTGCCGTTGATATCGCCGGTGCTCATTGTAGTCCGCTTTTACAAAGCGGCCCCAGGTCAAGTCATCGTTTGACCGCCGCAGATAGGCAGCCCGCCCTTGGCAGGTGTGTTGAAGTGGTAGTATTTAGCAGAAAACCAAGGAATGAACCTTGCAGTCAGTGAAGTAGAAAAGACTGGGCACAGGGACCTGCGAACCTAAATTTTCAATTTCAGTGTTGCAGGTAGAACTACAGCTTGTACTATCTTCCTATATTGTAGCAAGACTTGAACCACCACGCTCCCGCCTGCCTTGCGGACCCCGGAACGAGTTGGTTGCGGGATGACATCCCATGCAGCGCGAGGGCGTGCACAGCACGCGAAACCCCCGAGCATGTGCGCAGCTAGGAGGAACAATAGGTGCACAAAGCATTAAAATATTAGCTTCTGTAGCCCCTTAATACAGGTTACCGAAAGCGGCCTTCAGTTAGCCGTGGGCCGGCCTGTCATTCGCAAAGCCCCTTGACTTGCGCTAACTTGAATACATTTACGCATCAACAAACACATAGCGGAGGGACGGTGTGCAGGGTTCCGTTAATACAACGAAGGCACCATGGGCAAGGGTTTAGCGCAGCGGCGGCGTCTTAAGCGGGCCCTGGAAGCTGCACGGGGGAACCTGCACAACATCGCGGTGCGATACGGGCTCTCCTTGCCGTGCATGGCAGTACACACTAGCCAGCGTTGAAGGACCACGCCGACCGTGCACACCGACCAACTGGATGGCGCCCTTCACTGTCGTCCCACCTCGCAGAATGGCAAGTCACTGCCCCTTGGGCATGGACTCCCAGAGGCGCCAAAGCCTGAGGATGCCAACAAACTGCCGAGGTCATTACGCAAGATCTTAGCCGTCAAGGTGTGCGCAGCTGGAGGAAACGGAAAGGGCGGTTCAGGGCACGCAAGTGCACACTGGCGTCCGACGATTGCGCGGGCTTTGCAGCTGCTGAGGCCAGAGCGACAGGCATGACCAAGATATGGGGACTTATTCCGGCTTTCTCTGACTGCCCTGCAGGAGGCAATCCAAGCAAAGGAAGGGAAGCCAACTGCAGCCACAGAAGCCCCTCAGGAGTGGAAACGGAAAGGTGGGGCAGGCGCATCATCTGCTATCCGGTGCAGCCAGGGTTGCAGCTAGGGTAGGGTACGTCGTTTTAAACTAGCCGCTGGCCTGTTGGGGCATAGCACATAGCACAGTGGATACGCACACATGCCGCGAAAATCTGTGCCGTACAGACCCGGCCGATGTATGGCACCACCTGTGTGTACAGGCGGGCCTTGCCCTGGTTAGATATGCAAAACCGTTCAATTTCATTACCCTTACCTGCGCATTGGCGTGCTGCATCAAGTTATCCCCGTGTCTGGGGCTTCTGCAACCCCTGCCATGCAGATAAGGGGCGGCCACGTGAAGCGGGGGCGCAAGCTGGGGACGGCCCCTCCACATCCGGCCGGGATGAATCTGAAGGGGGTTCCGCAGCAGAGTGGAAGAAGAATAAGAAGAAGAAGCAGGGCGAGGAGCAGGAGGAGCAGCAGCAGGCGAAGCACAAGGGGGGCGCCAAGGGCCCAGGAGGGGTCAAGGGCAACCCCTTCTTGGAGCAGGCGGCGTCCAAATCGCTCAAGGCCAAGAAAAAGGAGTACCTGAAGCGCAAGGCGGAGGGCAAGCGAAAGCGCGGGGGCAAGGATGAGCTGGTGGTGGAGAAGGAGCTGCAGCTGCGGGACAAGGTCAAGTTCGGGGAGGTGAGCTGGGTGATGAGTCTAAGGGCTTCTACGCGTCTGTGTCTAGGTGTCTAGGTCGCTGCCGTGCGGGGTTGCAGTGGAAAGCCAGGCAGTCCCAGTTTTACAGGGCCCAATGCACATTGTACAGACACTTGTTGTAAGATAACTTGACGTCGCGTCATATGTCGGGCTGCCAATGCATTCCGGTCAGCTGTCGCCTGTTCCACGTCCATTACTCCCGTCCACGCCACGCCGAGCCGTGAATGTCCACACCTTGCCCTGCAGGTGGTGGACGCACCGCTGCAGGTGCACCTGAAGCGCAAGCACTGGGCGGGCCAGGAGAAGAGCGCCAGCGAGCGGTGCAAGGAGGTGTTCCTGAAGCAGATGCAGCAGGCCCAGCAGCGCATGGGGCCGGCGGCTGGGGCGGCGGGGGTGGCTGGGGCGGGGGCGGGGGCGGGGCGGCGGCTACGAGACGAGGGGGTGGCGGTGGGCGGGGCGGCGGCGGGCACGGGGAAGAAGGCCGGGAAGAAGGACGCGGGGGGCAAGGGCCAGGCGAAGCAGCAGCAACAAAAGCAGCAGCAGCAGCAGCAGCAGGACAAGAAGGGCAAGAAGCGGAAGGCGCCGATGGTCAGTGGGCTGGGAAGAAGGGCATGTGTGACGTTATGGCGGTCTGTCCTGTGTCGTACAGCAGTAAAAGGCGGCCGGGAAGAGCACGCTGCCTGTAATTGTTCTCATTGAGGGGGCGGGCGGACGGTCTTGGTGGCCACCAGATTTGTTTCTCGGTTACCGTGCCCATGAGCTGTATTATAGGCAGCCGAGGTTTATGTGGTGGGCACCAGTGGTGCTACCAGGACGGCGGAAGGTGTCCATCCGTCCCCGGCAGTACACGCTGCGGCCACGACTGCAGCTTTGCACCTCTGGCAGCAGTGCTGCTCATTTGCTGGTGTCAGCCTGCGAATCCACTGCTTGCGAGGCGTCCGCCAGTGCTCACGTCCTCCCAACGGCACCTTGTTCGTCGCCTGACATTCCACGCCTGATTGTATTTAACGTTATGCGCCCTGCATTCACACCCATGTCCCTCAGGACGAGGAGACGGAGGCTCTCCGGCAGCAGCTCATCGAGTCGTACCGCATGGCCAAGAAGGGAGGCAGCATGCACACGGCATCAGTAGGTGCGTATTGGTCGCGGTGCAAGCGAACTCCAGGGCCTGGGGCCACGCACGCTTGGCCTTTGCTAGCGCACCTTGACACCAAGCAACTTATCGGTGCTCCGTCCGCCTGTGCCGCCTTGTCTTCCGCCTCCACCCTGCTGGAACTTGTTGCCCTTGGACGTATGCACGCATTTCAAAATTGGTGGCAGTATACGCTCCTGACTCTCACCCCTTCACCGCCACCCGTCAGGCAACGCCACTCTGGCATCACTGGCCAAGCTCACGGGCAAGGGCAAGGCGGCGGCAGCTGCAGGCACATACACGTTGGCATAAGGCGGCATGGTAGCAGTTGTGTGGGGTGCTGTTGAACCTGGAGTATGCATTGGCTGGGCGCCGGCGTGCATGGCCTATATACTGCGGGCTGTGTCACGTAGGACCAACTTGTGCAGGCCTAAAGCTTGCGCAGGAGTTTGTCGCCCGGGGATTGCTGCATTGTTAAGGCTTGCGTGGTGTACGAGGGCTGTGCTCAGGCAAAGGACGCCCTTCTGCAGTCTGCTGTGATAGCATGCGGTTGAACGTGAGCAAGCTGTTAACCATGAAGTGCAGTTCTGGGGTTAACAGAGACCCCCGGTTGTCCCTTTTAACACCTGTCTTGGCCACGGTGGGCCCCTGACCACCGATAAATTCCTTGCCTTGTAACAGTACGCGCGGTGCAGTCCTGGCAAGTCATCTGAGTTACCTTAGACGTGGCCCCACGCGCATGCGGCGTCAGCTCTGTGCCCGAGGCAGCGCAGACGCCCAGCTGGCGGGCGCTAGACTCCGCTGCTTGAAAATGCCAACGCGTTCCATGTAGGGGCTGTGCATGAAATGCAGTCTCTGCATGCAACATGCTTTCATCCGCGGGGTCATGAAGGAAGCCAAACGCCAAGGACAGCTAGCACCAACATGTACAGCATTAGCGGACTGCATGCCGGTAAGCGTGAAGTCCGCAGTGCACACCGCCCCCGTCTCGGGCTCTACCACCTGCTACCACCTTGGAGCGTACGTGTTGGCCTGTCGTACGGCGCAATTTATGAACACCAACTGTGAACACCAATTGTAAACACCGACGTGTGAAAACCTGCATGACTAGGGTACTCACACCCTCCTCCTGCACAACTGTGCCCCAACAGCTCCTCAAGGTCAGCTATGGCCTACTTAGAAATCAACTTGTGCTGCCCATGGTTCAGCTGCAAACCACTGCACGCACAACAACACAACAGCAACAGCACAACACTGCATCGCCAGTGCAACACCGAAGACCAGTTGCGCTCAGCATCAGTACGAGGAATACGCTGTTTCAGACAGCGAGGTACGGCACACGAAGTGTGCGATAGGTACCGCTATGCACGGCGAGATGTACGGCATACGGCGAATTGTTACCCGGCAGTTCAAGCCAGAACCACGGTGCTTAGCACTGCTACTCTTAAGTTGCTACTTGACCTTGCACCAATCGCAAAATAATGCTTAGCGTGATGCACGCACGCCCTGCCTGCAACAACCGCCCTTGCAAGCGTGGAGCACACTTCGACGCCGCTGCAACGCGGGAGCTGCAACCTCCCTGTCCCATTAACTACCATGGCACCCGCTCCACAGACACCGCCTCTGATCTCTCTCCCTCATATCTAACATGCAGTCAGCAAGGTAGCATTTCCCGCAGTCCATCTCCGCTGCGACATGAAAAGCAACCTGAGCACGAAACCCCTTGTGATGTGACGTCGTGACGTGCTTGCCCAGCCACGCAGACACAAATCACTCCTCGACAAACGTGAGTACGCCTATGATTTTGCCCTCGTGCATCCACCCCGACCAGCGAGCCAGCTGTATCGCCACCTCAGCGTCTACCTCAGCAGCTGAGCGCCCTTCACCTCCGCCAGCAGCAGCCGCAGCAGTTGGCGGTAGGTCAAGCGCATCCTCCACACCCCACAGCTTGTCCGTCTGCACAAGATCGTCTTCCATGAAGTCACTGCAGAAGGCCACGTCGCGCTGCCCTTGCGCCCAGCCGTACACGTCCAGCTCTGCGTACGCTGCAGCAACGCCGCTGACCTCGCCCAGCTGCTCTGGTGCGTCCAGGACCAGGTACATTCCCGCCGCACCGTGCCCAGCCGCAGCGTCCGGCCCCTCGGGCATTAGAAGCTGCTGGTTCAACACCACATTCACCCCCCAAAGCAACCCACGTGATAGAACCCGCGTCCCCTGCGTGTCACCCAGCGTGGAGGCGGACCCCCCAAACGTAGCCTCAACTGTCACCTCTGCTTTGGTGGCCAGCAGCTCCCTCAGCCCGCGCTCTAGCTTCTTTCTGCTGATGCTCCACTCGAGGGTGCGGCCCTCCTCCGGCACCACCTGCCGCCGCGCTGGGGAGCAGTACCATGGGGAGCTCCGCCTCTTGCTGTCAATGTCCAGCAGCCGCTCTCTCTCGGCTTCCCCAGCCCCCACGTACTGTGTGAGGAACCCCAGGTCCAGCCGGCTGATGATAATGGGCTTGTACACAGGCAGCACGAAGTGCAGGTACGGTCGGCCCAGGCGGTGCAGCCGCACAAGCCGCCAGAGCTCGGCACGTGTCTTGCCCGACACGCCCTCCTGCTCCTCCAGCCAGCAGGCCAGCAGCAGGAACACGCTGTTTCGCTGTCCGTGCCAAAGTCGTCAGCTGCCAGTAGCTCCTTTACCGCCACAGCAGGCAGCTGCAGCAGCTGCTGGTGCAGGTCCGGCCGGCTGAGGGCCGCCACTGCGTCCCCAAAGTGAGACACCAGCTGCTTTGCCAGAGCGGAGCGCACGGGGTCGAAGCTGGCTGGCTCGTCATCAGTGTCTGGTTTTGGGAACAAGGCGTGGCAGCTGTACGCTTTCAGCACACGGGGGCGGGCAGCAGCTTTGTCGTCCTCCGCTGCGTCCTCCTGCTGCTGCTGCGGCTGCTGCAGCCAGGCTAGCATGGCTTGGTCACAGGCCTGCGGGCAGTCCTCGACGCCCAGGTAGCACGCCTGCTGCCGCACCCGCAGGAGCGCCTCGAAGTCCAGGTCTGCTCTGAGTCCGCCAGTGTAGATGAACTCCATGGCCTGGCGCGCAAAGGGCACCTCCTCCTCGGAGCTGAGGGGCACAAGCACTTCAGGCAGCGCACTGAGGGCTGCACCTTGGGACTCCTCGTCCGGCTCTCCAGGGTGCTGCTGCAGCGGAGCTTCCTCTGTCTTTCGCCGCTTAACCGGTTGCCCCTCGTCGTGCCTGCCGTTCCACGATGGTTTGCTAAAAGCGGCTGGAAAAACCCCAGCCCCCAGCCCCTGCCAACACGGCTTCTCCAGTTTGGCTTTGAAGTAAGTGGAGCCGACAGTAAGGATAACCTTATGGGCAAGAAGGGGATCGCCGACGAGGCTATCGGCAGCGACATGGCCCTCCTCCCCATTCTGCTGTTGCTCCTGCTGCTGCCGCTGCTGGTCAGGCGATCGCTCCTGGTAGAATCGTATACACACGTCTGCATGATTGCCTGTGCTAAGCTGCTCTGCTAAGCCAGCGCGAACGCGCTTGCTCATCTTTCAAACTGCCTGTCACAATATCAGGTTACACAGCAAAACCTGGCGTGGCAAGTACATACTTGAAGCGTTGATTGTCCTTGCGTTTAATTTCAGTGCGTCTTGAACGATGTGTCAATCGCATGGGGGGCGAACGACCCTGGTCGTGTTTCGAATGCCGAAAGACCCTCTGGGAGCTCTATCTTCGTATCCCTAAAGACGAAAGCTTCTCTGGAACAGTCATACTTAAATTATGTACTGCAGGAAGACACCTTAGCCATGGGCAGTGTCCAGTATGAAACGCGCCCTCGTATTTGCTTGCTGTGCTGCCGAACACGTGCTCAGACACGACCGGGGTGGAGCTCGAGCTGCTGTGGCCTGCTGTAAAGCAGCACAGGAGCACGTGTGGCACTAAGCGTCGCATCATACAAATGTGGTACGGTGATCGGCACATGTGGATAGCGCCCATGCTGCTACTTGCTGTGGTGGTTGCATCCCGCAGGGAACCAGGGGTACCTTGGCACCAACATGATCCCCAACGCCGGAGGGATCTTACTATTGCAGATATGCAAGACATCCTGCCTGCAGGGCGTGCATAAGCAAAGGACATTGTGCGTCTTGTGGGCTTTGTGTTTAGCAGGGTTATTATTGTGCGTCTTGCATTTCCACACATGTCTTCCTGGGCTGTGGGGCAACGCCACAGCTGCAGACCGAACGTAACACGCCCCGCGCCATGCGGTCCGGTAACCTGACACGTTGCAATAATTTCCTGGCATAGAACAAGGTTGCTTGCGTGCTCCTTCGTTAGCATGTGCATGCGTCCCTGGGTCCCACCAAGTCCCACGGCCAGACCTCCACGTAGACCTGGAATGACGCACGATCCAGCCTGCCCCTTGCAGCTTTCCAAATGCCAGTCCCGAACTCTACACGACCGATTTCAGCACAACCTCCCACCGCTGCGAGTAACAAGCTGGCGAGCCCTCGCATCCTGCGCCCGCATGGCCGCACTGGCACCCTGCAGTCATCAACGTCCCGCCCCCGCCCCTGCTTCGCCGCCCCCGTACGTGTACCACCACCTGCTGTACTGCTCCTGCCATACACCGTACGCCCTCCTCCATGACTCATGCTCCGACAGGTACTGCCGCAGCACCCGCCGCACGCATCTAGCGCACGTGCAGCTCCCATCTGCCACCTGACCGTACGCGGGAGAAGCCCAACTGCCGTACGGAGGCTGAGAATGCGCAGACGGCGCACTGTACGCGTACGGGTCCGTGCCATAGCTGTACCGTCCGTGCTGGGGACGCGGCGGCGGATAGTGCTGGGACCCAGGCGTCGGCATGCCAGGGTAGTCAGGTGCATGCGCCCCGTACGTATAACCGTAGGGGGGCTGTTGTGCCCAGTACGACCCAGCGGCATATCCAGGGCCCTGGGGAGGCAACGGAGACGCGTTCCTCGCGTCGTACGCAGGGTGCGGCTGTTGCTGCTGCTGGCCGTAAGGCCCGTAGGAGGACGCGCCATTGCATGCCGCACCGTGAGCTCGCTGCGACGCGCCAGCGTGTGCAGCAGCGTCGCTGCTACTGCTGCCGCCTCCGCCCCCCTCGGCAGTTCCCACGTAGTGCCAGCCGTACCCGGGATACCACGCCCAGCCTGGGTACGCTTCTTGCCCCATCCCAATCGCCGCTCCACTCTCAGACTCGGCGGCTGTGGCTGGCGCCGCCCCCTTCCCCTTCCCCACATCATCCCCAGCAGCACCAGCACCAGCTGTCGTACGACCGCCACCTGCCCACCCCTTGCCACGCGTCCTCTCAGCACCCACTGCCGCCTCCGCCCCCGCCCCCGCCCCCGCCCCCGCCTGCTGCTGCTGCTGCGGCCCCAGCCGTACCTCCAGTCTGTCCACCAGCGCCGCCAACCGCTCGTCCACCTCCCCGCCGCACAGCTCGTCCACGTCCACGTCGTCGTCGTCGTACGCCCCGTCCACCTCGGCCCCATCTGCCCAGCCGCCATCGTCCAGGTCGTCCTCAGCCCCTTCCCCAGTCCCCTGCTGCTGTTGTGCGCTGCCTGCAGGTTGCTGCTGCAGCACCACCCGTTGCTCCGCCGCCCTGCCTCGCCCTACGCACACGCCGCGCAGCACGTCAAAGCTCAGCTCGCTGCCGGCCTCATCCGCATCCGCCTCCCCTTCCGTGAATGCCCGCGCATCCGGTGCTGCCGCCGCCGCCGCCTCCTGCGGCCCCTGACGTGCCTTACCGTGCTTCCCCTCCGCGCCTTGGCCCGCAGGCGCTGCCTCGTACCCGTTGTATGGTTGCCCACTGCCAAACTGCTGCCCGTACGGCCCCGTACCGCCGTACCCGCCCTGCTGCGCCGCATAGTACTCAGCCCACGCCTGCAACCGCGCCGCCTCCGCCTGGTCCGTAACGCCCGGAGGCGCCGCCGGATAGCCGTACCCCTGATTCCCGTACCCGTAGCTGTAACCGTGCCCGCCTTGCCACTGTGGCCCGTATGCCCCGTAGCCGTCGTACCCGGCCGCATAGCCGCCATGCCCCCCGCTTGGCACTGAACCGTACCTGGCCTGGGGGTAACCTTGGCTCCGGTACCATTCTTGCCAAGCGTCCGTGTACGCTGGCCACCCCTGCCCCTGCTGCTCCGCGGGATAGTACTGCTGCTGCTGCTGCTGCTGCTGCTGCTGCCCAGGAGGCGGCCGCAGCTCCTCGACAGCCGATGCTGCTGCTGCCTGCCCCCTTTTGGCCGCCTTGGTCTCCTCAGGCAGCGGTGGCAGCTCCGGCAGCACGTCCGCCAGCTCTCCATCACTTGCTCCTGCCCCCTCGCTCTCAACCGCATCCGCACCCGGCCCTGCCGGCCCCCTGCCTTCCCGCTGCTCGCCCGCGCCCCCCTGCCCTGTCCCTGCCCCTACCGCCTCAGTATCCCCGCCCTGCTGCTGCCTCTGCCGCTGTTGCTGTTGCAGCAGCTGCTTCCTTGCCTCCCGCTCCTTTGTCATCATCTCTGCAAGCTGCTCCCGCTCCCAATCGCTGGTCAGCTCGTAGGAGTACAAGTCCTCAGGGATGCGCTCGGGCAACGGCAACAGCGCCGGCAACCCGTCAGCAGCCACGTGGCTTTCGCCCGCCGACCCCGCCGCCGCGCCGCCGCCCAAGCCCACCTCGTCCATGTACGACAGCAGCACGCGCAGCTCGGCGGGCGTTACGTACGACACAGCGATGCCGCGGCTGCCAAAACGGCCGGTGCGGCCCACGCGGTGGGCGTAGGTGGGCGCGTCGTACGGCAGGTCCATGTTGACCACGAGGTTGACCCGGTCAAGGTCAACGCCGCGCGCCATGACGTCCGTGGACACAACCACCTGCAGAGACCCCCACACCACACAAGCGGCAAGTAAAAGGCTGTACAAACACCCGCTTTGGTTCAGTGCGGAGTATAATCCTCGCAACGCTGCTGACGGCCAGCACGAAAGCAGGCTAAAACTCCATAAGGGCCGCCCTTCAAGCTCATGTGCTCTCGCCAAGTCGTACCCACCCGCAGCTTGAATCCCCGCACGTCCTCCATGGCCTTCATGCGCTCCGTCTGCGCTCTGTCGCCCGACAGGAAGGCGGCGGGGTAGCCCGCGGCGGACAGCTGGGCCGCGAGCCACTCGGCGCGCGGCTTGTGGTTGCAGAACACGGCGGCCTGGAGGATATACGAGAGCACGGTCACGGCGGCGGGGAGGCGAGGTTGGTACCAGCTCTATGCTGCTCCCGGAGGTGTCGTGCTGGGTCATGCTAGTATTGAATTCGCGTGGGTGCACGGCTAAGCACACGGAGGCGCTCCACGCACAAGCGACTCAGGGTGCGCTTCGCTTCGTGTCGAAATGCTACTGCAATGCGCTCCTGTGCCCTGAGCGTGACATGCACCACAGGAAGCACAGCACCTCAGCGTTTTCCCTTCAGCACCCACCTGGTGGAAGGACACGCTCCCCAGCAGCCTCAGCAGCCCCAGCACCTTGGCCCGGAACACGTCCGGCGCCACCACCGACAGGCCGCCCCGCTCCCCGGCCCCCTCCTCCCCCTCCCCACCCTGCCGCCCCTGCTGCCCGCTGCCCCCGCCATCCGCAGCCCCTTTCTCCGCCCCTACCACGGCATAGAACTGCCGCACCCCTAGCAGCCCCACGCCTCCGCTGACTCCCGCTGCCTTTCCCGACGCTGCTGCTGTGTCCCCGGCCCCCGCAGCGCCCTGTACCACCGCATCAGCGGCGGCGTCCCCCTCCCCTTCCCCTGTCCCTTCGCCTTCGCCCTGCTGCCCCTGGCTGGTGCCGCACAGCATGACGCGCTGTGGGCGCTTCATGAGTGGCTCCAGGTCCGCCAGCAGCTCAGGGGTGTAGGTGGCACTGAAGGCCAGCACCTGGACAAGGTGTGTTGTTGGGGTGTGCATTAGCATTGGTCGCCCAGCGAGGCAGGTACAAGAACTGAAAAGGATACCGCGACCGTATCCAGCAACCATTTTACCGTGCCGGTACCTGCACCAGCAGTTCAGGGGTGTAGGTGGCACCCCTAACCACTCAATCGCGACCACCCCTGCCCCCGCCGCTGCCCTTGCCGCGATGCTCGCACCTGCTTCCGTTTGGGCAGTTGGTCGTACACCCACGTGACCTGCTCGTAGAAGCTGTCCCCCAGCAGGCTGTCCGCCTCGTCCAGCACCAGCAGCGCCAGGCGGGAGCCCTCCAGCCGCCCGCCCTCCAGCAGCGCAGACACGCGGCCGGGGGTGCCCACGGCGATGTGCACCAACCTGGAGAGGGAGGGGACAACGGGCGGTGGTAGGTGATGGGGTGAGGCCATGGTTGGGTGATCGGGTGGAGTGACGTGGGGTGGTGTGCATCAGGCTGGAGGGGGACGATGGCGGTGGTGGGCAAGGGAGCGAGGATACGGTTGGATATTCAGGTGGAGTGAGATGGGCCGGGGCGAGGCGATGGGAGCGGTAGGCAGGAGCAGCGCGGCGGGTGGAGCGGGTAAAGGTGCAAAGGGTGGCTGTGGAATAGAGTGCCGCTGGGCGGTCGCATGTACGGTAGGCTGCATCAAGGCGTGTCGTGGGGTATCCGGATGGGCGCTGCAATGGTTGGCAGGACTGGACCCCCTCTTCGCGCGCCTGGTGGGTAGCTGCTGTCGCGGCCTGTTGCTTGGCGCACCTGCGAAGCTTTTTCTCGTCGTCCACGATGGGCAGGCCGCCCACGAAGGCGGCGGAGGAGGGCGCGGGCGCGGGCAGCTCGGCGGCCAGGCTGCGGATCACCGCCTCCGACTGGATGGCAATCTCGCGGGTGGGCGCCAGGACCAGCGCCTGGGTGCGGGGGTGAAGGGAGCGAAGGCAGGGTGAGGGAGGCAGCAGGCAATTAGTCACTGGAATGTAGGGGAGAAACGAAAGCTGGGGCGGTGCTGTGGTGCCCTTTGCTCGTGGATGCGCACGGGCAGGTATGGGCATGCAGGGTGCAGCAGGGCGGGAAAAAACCCGTTGCCTTGGTGTGCTGTGACGGACCCGCACAAGACCTACAGGACATTAGCCTACATGTTATTCAGTAGTGTATGCCGCCCCTTGGGATTCCGATTGCTGATGATGGCGGGTGTCGGAAGCGTGGGTGCTGTAAACGTGTCCCTCCACAGCCGGAGGCTACTGCCCTCTCCTTCCCCTCCTTCCACCCCGAACTGGCCCCCACTGGCCCGGCCTGCGCAATCCCCACCTGTGTGTGGTTGACATCCGCTTTGACGCGCTCCAAGCATATGACGGCAAACACCACTGTTTTTCCCGTGCCGGACTTGGCCTGCACGATGAGGTCTGCGCCAACCCTGCCCAAGGGGATGGCCGCCTTCTGCACCGGCGAGGGCCGCTCAAATCCAGCAGCAACCAGGCTGCGAACTAAGGGTGCCGACACCATGAGTTCCGCAAAGGAAGCGGCATCAGATATGACATCCTGAGTCCGGGGGCGTTGCGACCGGGACGATGCGGTTGCCTCCGGCCCCCGATCATTGCTAACCCCGTTTGTATCAGATCCATTTTCTGGAATTAATGCAGGTGCAGCATCATTGGGTGGTTTGGTAAGCGGCCCGGGAGGATAAACAGCTAACGCCACGCCGCCCGGCTCATCGACGAAACAGGCTTGGTCGCTCATACCGCTGTGGTAATAGCTGTGTCACGTCATAATGCAGCCGTGTCTATGGTGTGACTCTGGGTTTACTTCGTTGTCTCCGTTCTTGTACACAGACCTGGTTAGGGGAACGCGGGAGAACCTGCGTGGGTGAGCGGTGGGTGCTGATGGTACGACAACATGCGCGCGCTGAGACCTGATCCAGGCCATCCGAAGGGGCTGACAGCTCGACTTGCAGGGCGTTTGCTCGTGCGTTGCCAAGTTGCAGGGTAATGCCGACATGCTGCTCAGCTTTCCGTGTACGCCACCAGGAGGACGTGACCACGCATTTTCTCGCCCTCCTCCACCCTCTCCTGATCAGACTGAAGGGTGGCTGAAGGGCCTGTAAGTTTCGGGAAGATGTGGGAGCGCTGATTGATGGTCGATAGAAGCTGGTGGGTGGGTGCAAAACAGCAGGAGTGGGTGCGTGGGTGAGTGGCCAATCAGGCGCAGGGGCTCAGCCGCTCAGGAGACGACCTCCCAAGTCCCAGAAGGCATCCAGCTCTCGCTCTACCAGAGCTTGGAGGCAACAACTATCACAGAGCAGGGCCCATGGATCGCTCGTGCCTGTTACGCAGGTCAGGGTGCACAGTTTGACACGTGCTCGTCCAACTGCTGATATCCTGATGCCCGCGCAACATCCGCGAAGCTGTACGTTTCCATCGTGCAACTGCCTTGCATCCAAGAGCCGTGTTGGCAGCTGTCAAGTTATGCGCGAGATAAGCACACACCGCCTTAAAGTCATCGAGCCCCAAATAGACGTTGGTGCCGATTCCACACCTCTTCAGACTCACCACAATTCATCACACGACAGCTTTACACATAGCATTTGACACTGAATCTCCTGCCAAATGCTGCTGCTGCCGCTCGTCGTCGTTGCCTTCGCGGCCGCTCTGTCCCTACCAGTAGATGCAGCTCGCAACCATGCGTTCATAGGCTACAGCGAAATGTCTCGATCAAGTATGTGCAGCCAGGGAGCGCGGGGGGCACATTGCGCTTTGGCTGGGCCTGGGGGAGGCGACCTGCTCACCTTGCTGTGCGGCTGTTGACCACGACCAGGTGTAACTGTAAACGGAGTCAAACAGATGACAGAATTCCGAGTAAAGATTGCTTCGGCCCATGGCAAGGTGCGGCTTTGGCGTGGGCATGCGTTCACGTTTCTGCGTTCAATTACAAACGGGCAGGGATAGAGCCAGGAGTGCCCAAGTACACGCCTCTCCCACAGTCTGAGTAACATAAGAGTCAATAGAACCGTCAGGCAGCGGCGGTACCCCCAACAGCTGACACACTTCCGCACGGGTTGCCACGCCATGTAGCGTTTCCCCTGCCACCTACCCCGCATAACCCTCCCCAGTTCGTAGTCAAGCTGCGGCCGGACCTGGCCCCCGACACGTGTCTCCTAGTGTGGGAGCTGGCTCAGAAGAGCAGCTGCCCAAGCTGCAAGTTCTACCGTCACGAACCTGTGCCGCTGGTGGGCAGGGGCACGCCTCCGCATGGAACGCTGGGAGGATGGCAGTCACAGCCGCAGCATGCGGAGGTGTACCTTGCGCCTACGAGCGCATATTCCACTTGTGCTGATGCACGTGTTGAACGCGCTGCACGCCTCCATGGAACACAGTAGGTGGAGTCTTGGTCATCTCTTGTCTGGCACCTCTTCACCTCCGGTTGTATGACCCTCGACGCCAGTCTGCTCTCCCCCACGCACCCCCATACCCCAACCATGGAACGGCGCAGAACTGGGGTGAGAACGGGTTCTTTGGGCCGCCCTACGCCCTGCTGCAAGGCAGCTTGGCGGACCTGGCCCGGCAGCCGCCCTTTGAGAACAAGGCGGAGCTCCCTGTCAAGTGGGTCGGGGCTCGGGGGCGCTTGTATCAGGCGGTGCTTAACTGTACAAGAAGGCCCCGGTCTGGGGGCATGGATACGTGTGTCCAACACGAGCACATGGCGTGGCTAGTTGCCATCTCGCCAAGTGTGGCAAGCAGCATGACCGTGAGGAGCGGTGGGGCAGTGCGGGGTGTGGGCTATCTTGCCGTGCCGAGAATGGGCTAGCGGCAGTGCTGCAAGACGTGTATCGCGGGCTGCATGCATGCCACCTTGAAACTCCTTCCCGACGCGCAGGAAAGGCAACATCTGCATGATCCCTAACTGCAAGGAGTTCTTCATTGCCACGGCGGACCACCCGGAGTGGGGCCACAGCCACACCATTTGGGGAGAGGTGAGCGGGGACGCAAACAACACCCGTGGTCCCGTGCAGTCCTATTGCGGTAACACAACAGTCAGGTCCATGATAAGTGTTTTACGAGAAGGGCATTGCCGGCATATGCACAAGATGACGAAGCCTGCTTGCAGGGCCAGGTCCTTGACGCACTGAAATGAACCATCACTGCCCTCGCCACACCCCAGGTGGAGTCTTTGGACGCAGAGCCCAAGCACCCATTCGAGCCGTACCACAACGCCACGGACGGCGGGGGCATCACCACGCGATGGCTGGACTCCTCCTTTCCTTTCACCCTCACGGCCCTGGAGACCACAACAGTGCCCGTGAGCGGCGACGCTGCCACCGCCAAGAAGGCGTGAGCCTAGGGTGTGCTTCTGGTCTGCCTGGGTATGCGGTGGCCCTTTGGCGCAGGGGTTGCAATGCAAACATATCTTTACACATGCTGCTTACACTCATTTTTGCGTGACACCATGGTACCAATTTTCACTGATGCACGTGTTGTCGGCATGCTGCACACTGAGTCCACCCGCTGACACCCACCTGCATCATGAAGCACATGCTGAACTCGTAACACAGCGTCCGGACAGTTCCTTCCCAGCGCTTCTGCAGTCCGTGGGTAGCAGGACGCCATTGGAAACATAGGTGCTTGGCATTTGGACATGACTGTGTAGGCCCCATGTATGTGTGTACAGAAAGGCTGTATGTGTTGGGCATACCAGCAAGGGCATATACCGATCTTGACTTCCTAGCGCCGATCTTGTACATAATCCAGGCCAACGACCTTCCACCGCCACCGCAAGGATTGCGTTCAGAGGCGTGTTAATGACGTGCATAAACGGGTGTAGCACGTGGTCTGCGATGGCGAGGCAGCACACGTGTACATGTGTTCGTGCAACTGCATTTCAGCACTGGCGCATGGGCACTGGTGTTTTGGTCGTATTGCGCTTTCGTCGTAGAACTGTGCGGCATCGTATGGGGAATAGGCGTAGAAGGCCTTTTAAGCAGGCCAGGGGATCCTGGGGAGGTGAGATACCGTAGGCGAAGCCTAACCGAGGGGCAGGTGCCACTCTGGGGTGCCACGACAAGCTGCCTTGGCTCCTCCCTTGCCTGTGCGTGTCTCGCTCTCCTTGGGCATTGTCCTTTCCTGTAAACTCATCCTTCGTACCAAGTCCCTCATGGCGAGTGCACACTAGTGCACAGCGCCTTGGAGGAAAAGGCGTGCTGTGCATGCTATGGTATGGGAATTGGCCATGGGTTCGGTCCAAGGCACGACCATAGCGACCAGCGGATTGTCGCTTTTGACATTGTGAGCTTTTCAGCGGCTATTCTTACGTATCCTAATCTTATGTTGTTTTGCAGCTTTTGACTCCAGCTGCGTCGTCAGGACTGTCGCGCAACTAGGACTATCAAATGAATAAAATGCTATCATTCTTTCTGCCTAGGGTGAGAAGTCATCCACCTTGGTCGGGGGCTTACCGGCCCAAGGGGCACATCGTCTGTGAGCCATCGCTCTTATTCCTGCGGGCTGCCTTCTGCAGGACCGATGGAAATGGGACCCAAGCAAAGGAGATCCACCAAAAAAGACCTTGCGGGTTATGCGCCAGTCGCTGCGTTCAGCAAACACGGAGACCAAACTGCGCATACTCGAGCACTTGTGCGATTTGGCGGAAAGCGGTCCCGTCATGCAAGCGGCTCTTTGTGACGGGAAAGTCGTGGCCGAGACGTGTATGCGCTTCCTACAGGACGTGCCCGCGGTGAGTACCCTTGCCCCCGACACCCCGAGCACACACGCCCCCTTTCGCTGAGCACAAGGCTTGACCCATTCGCCTCACTCCTGATCTTATCGCATGCTGGCAACCGCCAGACATCCGCATTGGTTACATCCCTGATATCTGTGGACTTGATCCACCTGCTCTGTTTCAACACCACCAGGTTCAAGCCGCTGCAGCGGAGGCTCTGGCCCTCATGTGCCACGGCCACCCTCCCTCCGCCTCCGCCGTCCTGTCCACCAAGCGCGTCCTGCCCCACATCCTCACCACCGTCGCAACCTACGACCGCCACCCCGCCACCGCCCAGGCAGCCGTCAGCTTCCTTAACGAGCTCGTCTCTGCCCTTCCCACCCACCTTACCCAGCTCCTCCTCTCCCCCCAGCTGCCCCACATCACCGGCAGCCCCTTATCCATCCTACTCACCGCTGCCGACAGCTGCAGCCGAGCCTCGATCTCCCCAGGCGTGTCCACGGCCCGGAGCAGCTCGCTTCTAGCACTCCTGCAGCAGGTGGTGGGGCTGCTGTGGACGGCTGCCTCGTGCGGGGGCCCTGCGCTGTGCAGGGAGCTGGGCCGGGCGGAGGGTGGTGGCGGCGGAGGAGGAGGAGGCGTGCGGCTGCTGCTGGAGCTGGCGCGGCGGCACCGTGGGGTGGCAGCCCCCGGCGACGAGCGGGGGCTGTTTGAGGAGCATGCGGCGGTGGTGCGCGACGCGCTGGGGGTGCTGGAGCTGGTCATGGCACAGGTGGGGCGAGGGGCGAGTGGAAGGGGCACACGCTGGCCAGCCGGAGGCAGATGAAGGGCGGCTGGTGTAGTAAGTGTCCGGTAGCGCGGCCGCCATGCTCAGAGGATGTGGGCGGGCAGCGGCTTGAACGTTGATGGCACTTGCATAACGCAGTCATGGTACGTTCCATACAGGTCCCCGCGCACCGGCTTCCGCTGCTGGAGGCTGACGGCGTTGCTGCGCTGCTGGCGGTGCTCAAGGACGTGGCGCTGCCCTGGGCGGTGCGCCAGCATGCCTGCACGGCGCTCACGCAGGCGGCGGCCAGCGCCAGCGTGTGCGCCGAGTTCGTGACCAAGTGCAGGGGGTTGGAGGTGGTGAGCAGCGGAATGCGGGGGGTGCGGCTTATGTGCCGACACCGCACAATTGCAAGATTAATGCTTACAGCTAGCTAGTATGAACCGTTTGTATGGACCGACTGAATGCATCTGCCCGCTGCCTGCTTCCTTCATAGCAGCATGCTGTGACCATGAGCCTGTCCTCCGCTGTGCACTGAATCCCAGGTGTTCCTCCTCCTGGAGAGCTATGCCAAGGGGCGGCCGCTGCCCGGCCCCCTTCCTCACTCCGCCTCGCCTGGCGGGCAGGCCGCTGCCGGCTTCTCCACCCCAGCGCGCTCCTCCCCCGCCCCCGCCACGCCCCTCGCCTCCACGCCCCCGCGCTCCCCGGCCCTTGGCGCCCCCCCTTCGCCGCTGCCCCCCGACGAGGAGCCCACCCCCAGCAGTGTGGTGGAGGACCTGCTGCGGCTGGTGGACGCCGTGGCGGTGGCGGCGGCGGCAGATCCGGTGGCGGCGGGCGCGATGGCGGAGGCGGGCCGCGTGCGGCTGCTGCTGGCGGTGTTCCGTCAGGGCATGGCTGACTTCAGGGGGGGAGCCTACCGCGTGGCGGCAGCCAGCGCGCAGGTGGGTGCCCCGATACAGTTACCCTCACGCAGTTACCCTCACGCAGTTACCCACTTCTTGCGTTCACATGTGCAAGGGGATGGACGCGTCTGCCTTGTTCCTGAACTTTAAGTACCAGGTGCCTTCTCTGGACTCTTCTCACCGGACATGCGACGCCATACGGCCTGTGCCCGCGACCCCTCGCTCGCCAGGTGCTGTACCACCTGTGCCGCCTGCCCGCCGCCGCCGCGCTGCTGTCCGCCGCTGACGCTTGCGGGCCGCTGGCTGCGCTGCCCGACCGCGCGCTGGACTACGCCGCCGACCTGTCCGCCGCCAAAAGCGCGATCGTGGTGGTGGGCGGGTGGTGCGCCACTGGGCTGCTGTGCCAGGTGCGACCCAGGACCCTGCAGCTCGGACACTACTGCTGGCAGGACAGGGCCCCTAGGGTACCGCTACACTCCCTTTATGCCCCGGTTTCAGCTCGCTAAGCTGCGGAGTGGTACCGTAGCTCGTTTTGCCGTAGGGTCAGCGGTCTTCCTGTCGGCAAGATGCCACACCCCGATAAGTGCTGCTCTCCGCCCTTCTCCACCTCTTGGCAGGTGCACCGGGGCCGCCCCAAGGCCTCCGCTGTGGCCCTGGCGCAGGGCCCCGTGCTGCGCGGCGCCGTGCGGCTGCTGGCGGACACGGCGGGGGCGATTATGGCGGCGGCGGGCGCGGCGCCGCCGCCACCTGGCGTCAGTCCAGCGGGTAAGGTCGGGAGCTTGGCGGCTGTGCTCGTTGCCGCTGCTGCCAAAGAAGCTGGCCAGGCTTGTTGCCACCTTATGCGCGGTCCTCCCGTTCACTTGCTCACAATAATCAATGTCCAGGCCTGAGTACAGGAACACGCGTTCCATGTGTTGCAAGCCCACGCTGACTTGCCATGCAATACAAATTCAGTTACCGTATCTTATGAGGCACCGGTCCTGCTCTGCACGCGGGATTCGTTGAGGAAGGAATGTGCGGGGAAGCTCACACCTTGCCTCTGGGCAGTGCTGTCAAGCGCTTATGTTACTGACCAGTGGGGACGCGGGGCTCATCGAGGTCAAAAGGGTGGCGGGGAGGGGCTGAACGAGAAGGGCAGGGAGCTGATCGAGGTTGAGAGGGTGGCGAAGGCCGTAAACAGCCGGTGTCAGGATGAAGGTGCAGCTAGTTGCGTTCGCTGGTAGAGGGGCAGAACGCAATCAGTTCTCGTTAGAACGCCCCTCTACCAGCGAACGCAACTAGGTGCACCTTCATCCTGACACCAGCTGTTTACGGCCTTCGCCACCCTCTCCACCTCGATCACCTCCCTAGTCTTCTCGTTCAGCCCCTCCCCGCCGCTGCGCACTACACTGCAAGCGGTCATTTCCTTTTGCCCATATGCCCATCCCCGCCGCCGCAGCGCTGGCGGTGCTGCAGGCGGAGCGCGCTGCTGGCGACCTGGCGTCCGCCGTGTGCGAGCTGCTGGGGCTGCTGGGGGAGCTGGCAGAGGCGGGCGAGGCGCGGCCGGCGCTGCAGCAGATGGAGCTGGGGACCACCGTGCGGCAGCTGCTGCCGTGGAGGAGGGTGCAGGTGCGGCGACCGAGCAGACCGCTGTGTCATACTGCATTGCACCTGTGTGAGAAGGCCGTCTCGCGATACGCTCCAACGGCTTGACCTTGCATGCTACCAGGCACGTGCCCACCCAGAACTCATGCTTGCGTGCGGCTCCTTACCGCACCCTGGCGCTCAAGTCACTCCCGTCGTCCCTGCCCCTTGCCGTACCCCCTACCTGCACGCAGTGGCCCGCCAAGCGGCTGCTGCACCTCCTGGGCGAGATGGAGGGCGAGTACCAGCCGTTCGTGCGGTACGGCAGCGGGCCGCTGCTGGCGGCGCTGCTGGAGGCTCAGGGCGTGCCGCCGGGTCCGCTGCTGGCCCGTCGCGTGGACGCACACATCCTGCTGGGGCTGGAGGACCAGCACCTACGGACGCAGCTGGGGCTGGACGAGGTGCAGGTCATCAAGGTGGGGGGCGTAGGGGGATGGGGGTTACGTGGTGTGAGGGGCCAGGGTGCGCTGTGTTGGGTGCGAGACCATGGCCCAAGGGACAGCATGTAGGATGAACGGCCGGTGCAGGGTGGGGCACTGGACTGCACTGTCGGATGAAGAAGATCATCCCTTCCGCGCCAGATGTCGGCGTTTGCCGAGTGAGTCCTGTCCACGCCTTTTGCACCACCGCACCAAACTTCGTGCGGTACCGTTTGCTGGTGGTTTTAAATGATCAGGGGGGCAATTTTATACTGTCACAGACAAGCCCCTACGGCTGCGCAGCTGCGCAGGTCCGTCCAGGGCTGGCGTGCCGGCGTGGTGTCTAATCACCAGCCAGTAAACACAGTGCTGCGCTTCCTACCACATGACCGTTACCCGCCCCTGCACCTAGGTCCGCCGCATCCGCGCTGCGCACGACCTGTTCTCCGCCATGGACGCGGCGGACGGCCGCCTGGACGGCTGCGTGTGGGGGCGCGACGTGGAGGCTTACCTCACGGGCACGGCGGGCATGCGGCAGGGCGCGGCGGCGGACCTGCGGGAGAGGCTGTTCGGGGAGCTGCAGGTGGGTGGGTGTGGCGAGGGTGGCTGTCCTGGCCGTGCCGAAGATGCAGGCTGACAACATTTTCGTTCGTGCTATGCCCTCGATGAGCCGCACCTCGACGCACACTTGTCCTTGCCACCAGGCCCCCAACCCAACAATCTCCCGACCCTCCAAGGTCAGTCACCAATCCCCTACCCCCCTGCTGTCCCCTGCAGGTGCTGCCCGGCGAGCCGCTGTGCTTCCTGCACTTCATTCGCGCCTACCCCTGGCTGGACGCCGAGCTGGACGCCTTCGTGCCGCGGGGCCGCAGCGGCAGCAACCCGCCGCAGGGGGGCAACGGGGCGGCGGCGTCGGGGGCGGCGGGGTCGGGGGCGGAGGCGGCGGGCGGCTTCGCGGCAAGGGCCAACAAGCGGCAGCGGCTGGGGCCCGGGGGCAGCCCAGGGCCTGGGGCGGTGCAGCAGGTGGTGATAGAGGACGACTGAGGGTGCGGAGTGGGGAGGGGAGGTGGCGGCGGGGTTGTGGAGGTGCCGGTGGTGCTGATGTACGAGGTTTGGTGCCGGGTTGTTGGTGCAGCCGGGTAGGGGATGTGCGTTGTGGGGGCAGTGAGAGGTGTGAGCAGGCACAGCGCATTGTTGCATACATAGGCGACGTGCATGCCTGACGTTGGGTTACAATCTTTCGGGTCGTGCGGCGGTGCTTGTGTTGGGCGCTGTTGTTGGACCTGTGCGAGTCCAGTGTTGGAATTGCCGTTGTTGCGCCACTCGTATACTCGCATAACAGAAGGCGCAGACTCGATACATGCAACATGGATCAAGGGCCTTCAGTGACGTGGCTAACTGTTGGTCCGAAACAACTGGCCGGCAACTGAAACACGTTGTAAACCCGGCAACGAAGCAACAACACTGGCCGTGACTCACGTGAGGAGAATGAATGCCTACAGTCATATGATATGTGAAACGCGCAGCTAAGCCGCAGGACAACAGCGGGAGCAGCAGGGCCCTGCAAGACGCCCGCCAGCTCACGACCTCTGCCGCTCGTCCTCTTAACAACACGGTGGCAACGAAGGTTTTCAGTCCCGAGGTTGCGACTGTCATGCATGCAACAGCAATGAAATTGCACTGTCAACACAACATGTGCTAGTTTGCCTAGTGCTGCCTCGCAGCGCTCATTGCCACACCCAGGGCCCGGTAATAGCCAGTAGTCCGAACGAAGCGCACACGTGGCAATGCTGGCGGCACTCTCACACTCTGCCCCAGTCCCGCATTTCCACCATCTGCCTGTCAGTGCATGAATATCCCCCTCCGCCTCCTCTCCTCCGCCTCCCGCCGCTCCTCCTCCTCACTCATGTAGCTGCTATGCTCACTGTAGTCGTCATCCTCCGTACGGTAATACGCGGACGCCTTGGCCCTCCCTCCACCCTTCCTCCCCTTCCCCTTCCCCACCCCCCTCCCCCCAAACCCCTCCCCGTCCTCCTCCTCATCCCCATCCTCCTCATCGCTCATCGGGTCCGGCCGCCTCACATCCACGCCCGCGAACGCCCCCCAGCCGTACAAGCCCTCCCGGGGTCCTCCCGTACGCCGCTGCTCACGTCATCATCCACGTCATCGTCGTCGTACGCTTCGCCGTACGCGTTGTCGAAGGCTGCGTGCAGGTCCTCGTCCGGGTAGGAGTTGGCGTAGTAGCTCTCGGCGTTGGAGTCCTCGCTGTCGTGGTCGGGGCCCAGCTCCAGCGCCCCCAGGCCAAGGGGCACCTCGCCGCCGTCGGGCTGCAGCTCGTCCTCGTCATCTTCGGCAACCTGGAGGCGCAAGTATAGAGCATCAGCAGTCCGTTCTCGTACTTGTCTTTTCTACTGTCATCGCTTCACCTAGTACCCGTCGGCTAATGACATTGCAGCAAGTGTTTCCGCTACGCACAACCCATTCGTGGTACAGCACTGCATGCGGTTCCTGGCATCCCGGCACAGGTACAGGTCTGCGCTGACGGCACGACAAGCAAACCACAACAACCGTGCAGCTATGCCCCAACGCCACAAAAGTTTTACTTTCCGGCCCACCCCACCCCGCCCTCAGCCCCACCGCACCTCGATGACAGGCACCGCCAGGTCCTCCGGGCTGCACGCGCCGTCCACCCAGGGCCACAGCTCCTCCAAGCCGCCGTCGCCGCCCTCTGGGCCCTGCCCAGCGCCCACGCCTTCGCCCCCGATCTGTTGCCCCCTGCCCCCTTCTTGCACCTGCACGTACACGTCATACACGAAGTCCCCATGCTCCTCCCCATGACTCTTTGTGGCGCTGCACCCCTCCCCGGCTGCGTGCACGTCCGCTGCCGCCCCCCCACCGCCGGCTGTGCAGCTGCCTGCTTCACCTGCAGCACCAGGGGGTAGGGTGGCAGCTGCAGAGGGCTCCGGTTCCCGCAGGGCGGTGTCCGATGGCTGGGCTTGCTGCTGCTGCTGCTGCTGCTCCGACTGCTTGCGCCTGCGGGCGGGTATCCGCTGGGGGCGCACAGGACCCGCACCGCCAAGCTGTTGCCCCAGGTACTCCGTGATCTGCGCGGGGGCAAATGTACCGGTGCGTGTGATGGGTTCAACTGCCAACAACAGACAATAACTCAGCAAGCTACGGTAGCATGACTGCCCCGAGCGTTCCGCCTCGCCCATGGAACATGTGCAGGTGGCCATGCGACTCACCAGCTGCTGATACGGGTCAAGGGACGGGCCCTGCTGCCCCGGCTTGGCAGCAGTCGTACCCATGCCTGCCGCCGCAGCCGTAGCAGCTGTCCCGGCTCCTACCCCTTCCCCGTCCACAGCCCGCTGCGTCCCAGTACCACTTCCTGCACCTGGCGACGCCGTCGGAACCTGCCCACGCGCCGCCGATCCTCCCCCCGCCGCTGCTCCTACTCCTGCTGCTGCCACGCCATCTGCAGCCACTGCCCGCCGCGCCGCCACTGCCGCTGCTTCCGCTGCCGCCGCCGTCTCCAGATCGTACATGCGTACGGCGCTGCCACGTGCGCCGCTGGCGGTCGTCACACGCAGCCGCCGGATCTGCACCAGCAGGGAGTGCAACCGCACGCATGGGTCACAGTGACGCAGCACTGCCACCTGAGCTCTCGCAAATACATCGAAAGAACAACGAAAGTTAGCGCTGGACTACCATTTATTCCATTCACGCACAGAGCTGTGCACGCTGACCGTCCATTGTCCCTAAAGCTGCGCGGGCTGGTCCCCGCCTGTGCTAGCGTGTTCCTTGCACAACCAACGCCTATTCCGGGCTTTGCCCCATGTCCCGCCACTCCAAAACAGACGCACCTGCTTGTAGCGTGCAGCTACGCTGGCCTGCCGGTGCGACTCGCGCAGGGCAGCACGGGCCGAGGCCTGAGTAGGGCCCCCTGCGCCCTTGACGTCACGCCGCTGAAGCGGATGGGCCGCTGTGGGCGGTGGGCATGGTTGGGCGCCCAGCGACATGAGTGGGGAAGCCAGCAGCTCCGGCGCGGATGCTGTGACCGTGACCTGAGGTGCTGCTGCTGCTGTTGGGTCTGTTGCTGTTGTTGTGGTGAGTGCATCAGGTGGTGCTGTCGAGGGTGGTTGCTCTGCGTCCTGCTGTTGCGGCTGCTGTCCAACAGGCCCCCCGTGCACCAGCCGGAGCAGCTCCTCTTCCGTCATGCGCTGCAACACAGCGTGGGACACCGATCAGGAGCTATTGCTGCAGGGAGGTAACAAAATCCCATGGGATCGAGGAAATTGCGTTGAAGCAACACGGGCATGGCAGCCGCATGTGTGTGCCAAAGATGCTAACGTGGCTACATGTACAGAACCCAGTCATATACAGCGTCTCAGCTCCTTACCGACCATTATGGTTGACGCCTCGACGGTATGCAGCTTTCGGAACCTCCTCCGGTCGGAGGGAGCTGTGACGGCCTCTGAGCTGGTGCTAAGGGCTACCGACAGGCCCTGCAACTGAGCGAGGACCTCGTCCACCCGGGCCTGCTTTTGCCGGCGAGCCCCGGTCGCCTCAATGACTGCGGAGCAGCATGTAAGTCGCGTATGAGCCACCGGTCGATGAACCCAAAAGCCGAACCAAGGTGGAAGCCTAACTCACTGATTTCCGGTGCTGCTGGTTCATCGCGCCTCCTCTTAATCCTAACGATTGTAATGCTTGTTTCATTTGTTGCTGCATCTGGAGGCTCTGCTGCCTCCATCGCGTCGCTCGGCCTGTCAGGAAGCTTCGCCAGTAAAATTAGGGCATTCGCAGCTGGCAAAAAGCAAATTATGAGCAGTAATAGGCAAAAGGAGAAGCATACACAGTCCCGCTGGTTTCCATGTGCTGGACTTGGGAGACAGGAAGAGCAATTCAAATTGGGCTTACGGCACGCATGCAGGTGCCACCGTGCAGGCGCACGGTCCTGGCACTGCGACCGTGCTGCCAGACTTCTGTCCATCTCACAGCAACTGCTGAGAGACCCAGTATAACACATTGGTGCCAAAGAATAGCATACGTCTAGAAGCAGCATACAGCACGCCGGCACATTCCACGCCACGCCAGCCACACCTCTGCCCTCTGGTCCAAGTCCTAGCTAAGCAAGAGCGCGTGTTTACTACCTTGCCCAGCCCACAAGCACAGCCCACAAATCAACAAAGAATCCATGCTGAGAATGTACAAGCACCGCTACGAGTGCCACATCCACACGCACACGCCGCCCCCGCCCCCGCCCCGCCCCGCCCCGCCCCGCCACCTGGGACTCCTGAACTCAGGAGCGAGCGCTGGCTTCACGAGTAGCTGCCCCAGGCACGCCTGCTCCTCCACTGCAAGGCCGCGAGAGGGGTGGGAAACCCCGTGTTCCTAATGGCCGGGACCAGCCCTGTGTTTTAAGCGGCATAGGGCTGGGCTCTGGAAGGGGACTAAAACTGTAACACCATACAAGGCCGCTGCAGGCTCTGCAGCGCATCCGCCGTAGGCAGCCCGGATAACCAGATCACAGGCGACACGGCTAAGCTGGCTGGCACAGGCGACGAGGGCTCACTGAAGCTGGACCAGCAGGCAAGGAGGGCAGCGGGTGTCTCAGAGGCTCCACCCGCCGACTGCTCCAGCCAGAAGGCTCCAGCCATGCCAGCAGCTCCTACGAGGTGCAGGCAGGTCTCGGAGCCCAAGCACACTGGGACCGCGGCAGCCGCTGCAACTTCTATCAATCCGAGACCACGACAGTTTTGTATGGTGCTATTGCAAGGCATCCCTTGTTCTACCTTTATGCAACCGTCCGGAATACGCGAGCGCTTGGGACGCCCGTTAAGGCATCGTCCAAAGCGCAGATGCGACGTGTGAAGCCCATTATGAGTTACTATACTCCTCAAATGAAGCCATTGTCTCGATGGAACACGTTCCGCTTTACCACGAGCACCGGGGCGGGAGGCGCGCTCTGCACCCCGGTCACAGACACGAAGGCGTGGCCTTGGGCGTGGCCCCCAAATGCTCTGGAGACTGCAGATACGAATCCACGTGACGTCCTCGACGGTGTCAGGTTCTCGAAGCTTACATGGTAAGCTTGGGCGTAAGTCACTCCTTTGCTGAAGCCCATATGGTTGATCAGCTTCCGCACCACGTGCGCACCTGGGCGGCCAAAGAAGCCACGTGGCCTTGCTCACATATAGGGCTCACATTGAAGCATGGCTCAATTGGGAAAAAGGTGTGGCCACGCACCCTGGCCCCCTTGCTCCTGGCTCAGCGGGCATAGCCTAGCTTTGTCACAAGGGAACTCTTGCGGTCCGGGTGTCGTACCATACCCACCACCCGAGAGGGCTTCAAGCCAGCCCTCCCCAGACAGCCCAAGGCAACACGTGCCCCTAGGGTCACGAATAGGTCACGGGCGTAGGACCACGAAGTATGTGCGTTGCACAGGCAGCCAAGTAGCACGACAAGATTTAAGGCAGAACAACACTGTGGCAGGCGGAGAGCAGAAGGCAGCACCATGAGCGTTCAAGCAGTAAGGCAGCCTGTTGCACTTGGCACCTGCTGAGCATCCCAAAAGTCACCTTGTGTCCACGGCCCCACCGCTGCAGGTGTAGCCAAGCAGTGGGCGGTTCCCTAGCTTGGAGGGAGCAAGCCTGCCGAGCCAGACGGGAGGGCAAGCCACTGTACCTGGCCATGCAGGTGTGTAGCGGATGCTGTGCGGGATGTAGGCAGAAGAAGCCTGATACAGCTACAGCGAGCGAGCATAGAAGGCAAGGTGTGGTTGAGGCAAATCGAGCGTCAGGGGCTGGTCCTGTAGATGTGTGTGTGCCTCGCCGTAAGCGGCTAAGGCAAGAGATACAGGGTGCTGTGCAATATGCATACAACCACACCCCTCTGGAGAGCAGGGTCCTGTTTGATCAGGCCCGTTCTTGCGTTACAGCACGAGTTTGGCTTGCGTACCTTGGGGAGGGCACATAGGCTGTGCCGGTGCATGGGAGGGCTGTAGAGGGCCAAAGGGCTGGAAGGCAACACGGAACGCACGACCCTTGGCTTGCAGCCGTTAGGAAAAGGACGAAGGGCTTTTTTCCGTGAGTAAAGCGACGGTTACCCCGTTCGTCGCACTGGATGCTGGAATATGGTGCACGAATATCTGGGAGTGTGCTACAGCGTGCGACATCGCGACGGCGCCCCCAAAACTGGACCTTGCGCGTCAACGGCCTCGGTGCGTGTTAGGTGTGTGAGGCACGGCAAGCTGTTCAGCTATAGCTGCTTTGGATGGGTGGCTTTGCACCCCATTTGCCAAGAAAGCAGGACGCGTGTGCGTGCTTGGTGGACACCAAGTAGCATTACAACGACGATGCAAGATGCATAATCGTGGAGGACATGCGTTACTGAACTTTTCAGACAGCGTGCTGTACATATTGTGTCAAACGGCTGACTGGAGTTTGAAAATGGGGCAAAACATCGTGGGATCGCCCCATGGGTCGCGTCACAACACGCGACTTAATAAAGCATGCACACGCCAAGCATTTTTCTGTCTAAGATACTCATCACGTAAAGCAGCTTAATCCCAATCGAGCCTGTATTTATACGTGACACTGTCATTGTTGAGCTTTTGGCTCGCCCTAGGCAGGTGGGTATTCCGAGACCCACCGCCTGTCACTCCCACCTGTCACACGCCCACATGCATGTCTAACGGACCGACCCTGCCTCACCCAAAAAACACCCCCTGTGCATGCAGGCTACTTCTTCGCCGCCTTTACAACACTATCAAAGCCCTACCACTCGCCAGCCCTCCGCCGTTCACTCACTCGCGACAGAACGCACACAGTCATCCTTGTTGCACCGCCTCACAGCCCCTGGCGAACCCTGCCCAACAGCAGCTCGCAGCCGCAAAATTAATCTCTATTATTGGAAGCTGGCGGAAGGCCTCGCGGACTTGGCTCGACCAAACAGCCAACCACCTCGCAGCTTCGCTGGCGCCCGTCCAAAGCCCGTTGGTTCCTCCATCGGCCATCGCCTTGAGACAGCTCCCTCGCATCCAGAGGACGGCCCAATCAGGCGCATGCTCTCGCGCACAGCTTCTATGCAGTAACAGCAGGAGCCTTTGGGCGGCATGCGTCTGCTGCCCTAGCGGAGGACCCACGGAGCGGCCCAACTGCACCTCGCTCTGCGGTCGGGCCGCCTCCAGCCTGGCCCTGCGGTATAACGCCTCAAACTCTCGCTACACCACTACTACCGCTGCCACTCCCAACGCATGCGGAGCTACGTCTGCGAGGCTTGCTTCGTAGGCGCTGGCTCTGAGCCTGCCTCGGGCCTGGATTCCGGCGACTACGCCCCGCCCTGCACCCGCCGGCGCGGCCGGCAGCTGGACGCTGGGGCCACTCGAGGCGTCTCCACCACAGCTGGAGCACCAGGAGCCGCCCATACATGGGAGCTCCGTGACCCTTGGCCGGATGTCCCGGTCCGGTGCCGTGGACGGCTGCGATGGCACTCACCGGGGCCTCCCCACATGCTAGGGAGGCTCGCCGCCGCGCCCGCCACCCTGCTGCTTCTCGCGTTCATCACTACGGCTGCAGCGTCAGCACACAGCGGTAAGGTTCCTCCCTGCTTCCCGCACGCAGGCCTTGCATCATGCGGAGTGCAGCCTCCCGCAGCTCTTTTGTCCGCACCGATCATACGTCCCTTTGCTTTGTGCCGTACAGCTTGCACTATCTGCATGGCGCCCACCGCAAACGCTTGCCGACGCCTCTCTCGCCTGACCCAACCTTGTACCTGGGCCTGTACCCATGCATGCAATTACACCGGTACCTTCCATAAGCTTCTCTCGTTCGCAACGAACACACTTTTTCTTGATTGAAGTACCGATACATCATTTCACGCACCCGCGCCTGTCGCCTGACGTAACCTTGCCCCTGCCGTACAGGCGGTATCATCCGTACACCGCGGCCAACCGCTACAACCAACGAAGGACCGGTACCCAATCCCAGTACTCCCATGCAACACGCCGGCCATTTCGGCACGGCTTTCGCAGCTCAGCTCCACTCATCCAGCGTAGCGCCCTCAACCGAGGCGAGCACTCCAGCAGCACCGCCCACGCGCACCGCCACCCCCGCGCATCCCCTGCTGCCGCTGCCCCTGCGGACGGGGCGCCAGCAGCGCAGGCTGCTGCAGCGGAACCCCCCGAGTAAGGACAGCAAGCACACGGGAAGCGGGCGGGACAGGCAGGCCGGGCCAGCCCCACGGCCGTGCCCAGTGCTGCAGCAGCTGCCGCCCCCGCTGCTGGGGCAGCAGGGCCTGAGGAGTTGCCCGCTGGTAGTCAGCTTCCTGGTGCTGCCGCAGGACAACGCACAGCGCCATGGGAGCGGGGACGCAGCTGCGGCGACCAACAGCAGCAGCAGTAGCGGCAACAGCAGCAGCAGCTCTGCTGGCGATGGGGCAGCAGCGGAGGAGCCCCCGGACGGCGTTCCTCTGTGTGCTGCAGGGGTGGTCGTCAACAACGGGCCGGTATGTCGGTGGCTGATTGTGGTTCCGCTGGTGTGGACATGAATCGGTGAAGGGCTCGGGCAGGGCCCGGTAGTGCATGTGCGTGTGCTGACGCTGGCCTGGTTGCAAGGGTAGGGTGAGCACAAGCCCACAGAGAGGGCACGCGACACGCGACACACGACAGCCTGCTTGCATGTTCTCGGTCACCCTACGTGCCGCGCGTTGGCGATGGCCTGGTCATTGTGCTGCGCTAATTGCTTCCCCATGAACGGCGGCGTCTGCTGTCACGTCCCAGGCAGGGGACATGCACAGGGGCCTTGCTGGAGTAAGCGTGTGGCCAAGCGCTTGACTGGTGCACCCCAACTTTGGGACATCCGTGCTGCGCCGCTGTGCACACGTTCCGCCTGTCTTGAGGACGTCCTGCGCTTTTGCTGTCCACGCTATTACACGCCACGATCCACTTCACTTTGCCGCTACAGGAGGAGCTGTACGGCTGGCAGCTGGTGTGGCGCTTCTCGGAGCACCTGGTGTACCGTGCGGGGGACGTGGGCGGAGCCGTGCTCATAACAACGGGTGAGCGTCATGGCCTGTCACTCAGCAAACCACAATGCAATAAACTAAGCCACCTATACCCATCGTTCCTTTTTCTTCTCGTAAGAACTACGCACCTGGTACAGGTGCAAATACGGCGCACGTTACGGCTGTTTGCCCTCGTACACCACCACTGCTCGTTATGCCACTTGGGGCCTGGCTATCGCGCCACCTGCACGCAGGTGCCAGCGCCCCCGTACGAGTGGTCAATTCAGGGGAGGCCACCTCCATCGGGCCCTCCGGCGGTGCCGCCAACTTCACCCTGTCCATCTTGCCCAACACATCCACAAACGCCAACAGCAGCAGCAACAGCACCCCTGCCTGGTCGGTGACGCCCCTGGACTGGACATCCGTGTTCGTCAACGGCCAGCGCTGCGTGGCGCTGCCGTCACGCAGCCTGGGTCTGCCGGGATGCGGCCTGTCGTACAGCGACCTGGCGGCGGGCGGAGGGGCGGGCGCGCCGGGCACGGAGAGCGCAACCGTCACAACCGACCGCGGTGGGCCCTGTTCCTTGGCCCAAGCCTCCGACAGGCTGCTGTGGACGTTTTCTTGCAGCACATTGTCGACAGTCTGTATCCTAGCCATGCGGTTGCCAAACGAACCTTGGTCACATTGCGGGCTCCCATGAAGACAGCTCATGGAGACAGCTCTTGCAACACATTGCACTACCGGTACTATGACTACCACGGCCTCGCGAAACATGTGCTGCGCCGTGCGCTGCCTGCTTGTTGGTAGTACAGCTGACCAGCGTCTCCTTGGTGCGCGTGCGCTGCTGATCCCTGCAGGTGGCGACGCTATCCCCCTTGCCTGCGCCTCCGTCTTCTGCTGCGGCGACCTCGACCGAGGTGGGACCGGCACGGGCTTCGGGGCAGAGCAGGTCAGCCCTACACCCGACGTGGCGGCAACGCCGTCAGAGTCAAGCAGCGCACCGGCGGCCAACTCCACCAGGCCCTCGTCAGACCGGCAGCCCAGCGTGTCCATCGCCCCTCTGGGCTCCCCTGCAGGGGCGGAACCCGACATCCTGTCGGCGCAGCTGAGCACTGTGTTAGGTCAGCTGGTCACCTTGGCGCGGGCGCTGCTGCCGCCCGCTTTCCCGGCTGCGCCCAGCAGCAGTGGCAGCCTTGACCAAGACGATGTTACTGTCTCGAACTCAACCAACAACATCACGAGCGCCGAAACCCGCAGCGCCAACGTAACGGGTAGTGTAGTAGCCGGGGACAACAGCACAGACAGCGGCGGCGGTGCACCAGGCGGCAAACTCGGGGCCGGTAACACCACCTTAACCCACGTGTCGCCCGACGGGGGCAACGCAACGGAGCCGTGGTCCAGCGGCGGCGCCGCAGGCGACGGCAGCGGTTCGCTGCTGCTCACACCGCAGGTGGCGGCGCGCCTGGCGGAGCTGCTGGCAGCTGCCGCCTCCGGCGCTGACGTCACCGGCGAGCTGCTCGCCACGCTGCAGGAGATTGTACGACAGAACGGCGGCACAATGGACCACGACCTTGCGGACCTCGCCAACAGCACCAGCCCCGGCGGCAACGGCACCTTCCCGCCCTCGCACGATCCCCTCGACATCGCCGCCACGCTGCACAACCTCAGCCTAGCTATTGCGTCCTACGCCCCACGCCCTGCGCCCGACGCCAATGCCACGGCGCCGCCGCCCCCGCCGCCGCCGCCGCCGCCGCACGACACGCCCCCGGGCATGCTGCAGGCGGCGGACCCTTCCGTTCCCCTCCCGCCTCCGGGTTCCACCCCCGGCCCACAGCCAGACGCTTCCGGCTCTGATCCTACTACGGCTGCGCCCACCGGCTCTTCGTCAGGAGCATCTGGTGCAGCCACTCCTACGGGCCAAAGCCGCAGCGGTGTTCACGGCTCCGACCAGCCGGCTGCACAGAATGGCGGCGGTGGCAGTGGGAATGGCGCGGACGGCACGCCGTCTGCCGCTGATGGTGTGTCCTCCGTGGCGGTGGATGATGATGACGTGGAGGGCAGCGGGGCGGAGGAGGCACCCGTCGGCCGCCCTGTTGGCGTTGTGGTGGGCGTGGACGCCGGGCCCGGTAGCGCTGGTAATGGCACAAGCGCAGGTGCGGGTCCAGGCGGGGGCGGAGGCCGCAGCAGCAGCGCAAGAGGCAAGAGCGGCCACTCCGCAGCCGTCCCGGCTGCTGTGGCTGCGACTGTGGGCGTGATGGTGGCGGTTGCCGTAGCCCTGGCTGTGGTTGCCATTCGCAGACGGAGGGCCAGGGCCATGCGGGCGGCAGGGGGCTGTGACGATGCCCTGCGTGTGAAGCCTCCCGGTGCTGGGAGTGGGGCTGGGGCTGGAGCCTCATCTGGGGAGGAGAGCGTCTACAGCGGTAGCAGTGGCATGGGCTTTGAGGGAGGGCCGTGGGGCCCCTCGGCGAGTCTCCATGCAGGTACGCTGGGCGCTGCGGGCGTGAACAGTGCCAGAGACGAGGACAACAACGCATGCCAGTTGTCCGAGGAGCTGCCGGCGCAGCGGCCAGGCGGGCAGAGGGGCCCCAGGCGGTGCCCGGTGCATGCGGCGGATGTGGCTGCGGTGTTGGAGGAGTGCGATGGCGATGGCGAGGTGCGCGATGCGCAGTGGACCTCAAGGGGCACCGACCAGGGCGAAGGCAACAAGGAGCGCAAGAAGAGTGTTGGCAGTGGTGGTGATGCTGGGGGTGAGACGGAGGAGGAGGAGGACGCTGCTACCGGCGTGTCTGCAGCCCCGGGGGGCAACACCGCTGTTCGTGTGTCCGTGGTGGCGGCTGTAAGGACGGGCAGCGGTGGGCTGGGGACCTGGGGCACGGCGGATATGGGGTGCCTCGGGCGGCTGATGCAGTGGAGCAACGGGGGTGCTGCTGCTGGCAACGCGAGGACTCAGACTGTGGC
This sequence comes from Chlamydomonas sp. KOR1, assembly GCA_036984285.1. NCBI lineage: Eukaryota > Viridiplantae > Chlorophyta > Chlorophyceae > Chlamydomonadales > Chlamydomonadaceae > Chlamydomonas > Chlamydomonas sp. KOR1. The sequence continues at coordinate 378,121 of BQMZ01000087.1, read as the reverse complement.
TACGATGGCGGCTGCAGCAGCGGCGGTAGGGGTGGGTAAGGCCGGTGGCGCAGAGGGTGCACTGCTGGCGGGCGCTAGCGCACCACCCTCGGGGGGTGCTGGTGGGCTGACTGCCATTAGCAGGAGGCACTCCGGCGGCAGCAGGAAGGACGGCAACAGGAGGAGCAGCAGCGAGGGTGTTGGCCAGGTGCTGGGGTATGAGGGTGTCAGGCCCTGGGCTGCCGGGCAGGCAACGGACGTGGAGGAGGAGGTGGACAGCGAGGCACCCAGCGGGCTGGATGTCAGCCGCCGTGCCCGCCACCTGCGCAGTCCCTCTGTCGGGGTCTCGGGCATGACCCTGGGGGCGCTCCTCTCCGCCGGAGGCCTTTCTGGAGGTGCGGCAGCGGCGGCAGCGGCCGCTGCTGCTGCTGCATCTGGCCTGGCGCGTGCGGCGGTGGTAGTGGAGAGTGTGGTGGCAGACGAGCACCCGGGCGATGTCCCTGCCTCATGGACACCCGAGATTGTTCCTTTGAACCAACCCAGCGAGGATGCAGGACCAGGCGCGAAGGCAGTGGGCGTCGGACAAGCAGCTTCAGCTGCAGACCTTGTGCACCCCCAGCAGCAGCAGCAACAGCAACACCCGTACCCGCCTGGGCCGCTGCACCGGGCCTGGAGCGACGTGCCACGGGTCGTAGGGGCGGGTCCATTCCAGCGGGAGGCCCCTGGCACCGATGGCGATGGCTGTATCACGGCAACGTTATGGACGCCGCTTTCAGAGCGGCCGACAGCTGCCACAGCCGCCAACTCCAGCGCCACTGCCCCACGCCCGCCTCTTGCTCCCGGCGCCGCTATGCGGCGTATCCAGCCCACCGGCCTCCCTGCCGTACCATCCATGAACCGCACTCCCGGCCAGGGAGGGCTGCACCCAGCGCGCTCCTCCCCTGCGTCACTCCTCACCGACTGGGCCGCACTGCTGATGGCGGCGCCCTGGGCTGCTGCTCCTGCTGCAGCGGCGGATATATTTGCTAAAGCACCGTCCGCCCACGGCACGCCTGATGCGGCAGAGGCAGGCGGCGCAGGCGCTGCTGTTCACATGGATGGCGGCGTGGACAGGCACGGCGTTCGGGGCTCAGCCCTGCTCGCCCCTGGTGGCAGTCTGTGCGACAGCACGCATCTGCTCACTCGCCCAGGGTCAGTCAGGTTGGCTCCGGACGATGCGGCAGAGCGAGGCATGCCATCAGCCTTCACGGCAGCAGCAATGGCAACAGCAACAGCATCCGCAGGCGGAGGGAGCAGCAACGCAGCAGGAGGGTACCCTAAGGCCGGCTGGGCAGGCCCGAGGCCTGTGCCTGTGCATCCGGGGCCCCAGCAGGCAAGCCCGCTGCAGCAGCGGAACCCCCAGCGACTCAACAGCCTCCCAGCAGCTCCACCTGCAGCCGCCAACCCGCCATACCTGCCTCCCTCGCGCTCCCTTCCACCACCACCAACCCTCGCCCCACCACACCAACTCCACCCAGGCGCACAGGCCCCCCTCCTGCAGCTCCCGCACGGCGAGCATCCACTCAGCCCTGCCCGTGCCAGCTCGGCGGCCCTCGTCACCCCGCCAGCTACCCGCAGCTTCCCAAGTGCAGGAGGAAGCTACCAGAAGGTGCCTGACGTCAGCCCGCTGCTGCTCAGCGGGGGCGCCCCGCCGGTGGGCAGCACAGCGGCTGGACGGCCGCTGGCCGCCCCTTCGCCAGCTGGCCCCCACACTCCCGACATGCACGACGCGGTCGGCCTGGGGCAGCGACAGGACAGCACGGGCGTTAGCGCTCAGGGCCAGGTCGGGGGTAGCCACTGGCACGGAAGCAGCGCGATGGTGGCCGCTGGGGCGGCAGGGTCTGTAGGCCATCACCATGGCGCGCCGTCGGGCGCTGCCGCTGCGCTGCGGGAGCAGGTGCGGTAACGGGCTGGAGGGTTTCAGTTGCTGGGGGGTCGGGACGAAGGGCGGCGTGGCTTGGATTGCTGCTGCTGCGCAGGATGGTTGCGTGCATACCTTCAGTCCTTGGCGTAAGCAATGCCAAACCGCGCGGTGCTCCGACGAAGGGCTACCGTTTACCGACCGTTTACCAAGTGGACAACTCACGCCGAGGCTCGACTCACGTCCGAGCCGCCGCGCCCCTTCCCTTCGGCCGCCACCCGCAGGCAGCCTGGGTGGACATCGACTTCGCACGTGATGTGGTGCTGGAGCGGCGGCTGGGCAGCGGCGCGCACGGCACGGTGTTCGCGGCGTGGTGGGTTGGGCGGCCGGTGGCGGTCAAGGTGGTGGCGCTGCTGGAGGCGGACGGCGGCGGCGTGTGCGCGCACGCGGTGGAGAGCATCCGGCAGGAGGTGCAGGTGGGCGGCCCCGCGCGCCTGGCCAGCAGGGTATGAGGGCGTTTTTGGGCAGCATTATAGCGGTTGGCGGGAACATGCAAAGCGAAGGGAGCCTTATGGCCCATTGAGGGAACGAACCTTGCTGTCGTGCTCCTGGGATCACCCTTGGGAGGAGAACTCGCAACCATCATATCGTATTTCACCCACTTATGACTGGCCCAATGGCCCCTTATGCATGCAGCTGCTGTCTCGGCTGCGCCACCCGCACATCGTCCAATTCCACGGCGCGTGCCTGGCGCCCCCGCACGTGTGCATCGTCGAGGTAAGAGGGCATCCCTGCATGAAGCGAGCGGGCCCAATTCTACGACGAAGGCACTGCCGATATGGTACTACTGCTGCTTTTGCAGAGCGTCTCATCAACCGAGTTAGACCTGTAATCTTTGACTGCAACACCCGGAACTTGATGCCCACAGGAGTTGGCCACAGGCGGCTCGCTGCACGCTCGGCTGCACGCCAAGCGACGCGGCGTCAAGGTCTACCCCCCGCTGACTTACTCACAGGTGCGTTGGTCAGCGCAGATGCAATGTGGAGTTGTTTACTGTAGCTGCTGCCCTGCAAGTAGACATATGCGCCGTGTGCTCCTACGCGTGCAACCGTCCACCCTGTGGTTCCGCCGGCGCTGGTGCTGTGCAGGTGCTGCGGCTGGGCATCGAGGTGGCGGGCGCCATGGCCTACTTGCACCCACACGTGGTGCACAGGGGTAGGTGTGTGTGCATGTGGACGCACGTGTGCGGGGAGCAGGACGCGGGCAGTGTCACAGGTTGCAACCTGTTGTGCATGGACTCGAGACTGCTGGTAATACGAAACGGTCCAGAGACCTCCGCATTTCACTGATCGTAAGCCCGCTCAGGACCTGGGGCTACCCACCCCGAAGTCACGCAACGTCAAGCCTCACACCCGCAACGGTCTAGTCCTGTAACTCCTCCTTGCTGTGTGCGGTGTGGTGCAGACCTCAAGCCCCAGAACGTGCTGCTGGACGGCGAGGGGCGGGCCAAGGTGTGCGACTTCGGTATCGCCAAGATCAAGGACACCACCTTCATGTCCACACGCAACGCGCAGGCGGGGACGCCAGCATACATGGTGCGTGTACGGCAGCTGCCTGGCGTCGCCGTGTTGTAGGGTTTGGCACTGCAGGAGCATGCAAGGGGGTTTGGCACTGCAGGAGCATGCAAGGGGGTTTGGCACTGCAGGAGCATGCAAGGGAATGTGGCGAGTGAAGGCCAGCAGCTTCGAGGGCTTGGCTTCCTAGCCAGCGCCGCATTTTTGCATGCACGCACTTCATAAGCTGCAGGCCCAAGGCTGTACGCCATGTGCTCAACCTGGGGACCTCCTGTGAGTGGCTTCCTGTGTCCAGTCTCTTGCACGTAGGAGCGCATGAACATGAACTTGCCTTGCCTACCTAACTCTACCCCAAACTGGATTCTGGCCCTCAGGCACCCGAGCAGTTCGAGGGCCGGCCGGTGACTGAGAAGGTGGACGTGTACGCTTTCGCCATGACGCTGTGGGAGTGCCTCACAGGGCAGCAGCCGTGGGCAGACCTGCACAACCCCATGCAGGTACGGCATGCAGGGCTGTGGGCTTTCATCCCATAGGGCAAGCAGGGCCAGGCGCAGCAGCAGGTTTGTAGTTGTAGGGTTGTCTGGGGCGTGCTCACAACCGCAGCTACTGCAGGTGAACACTTGATGCAAAGGTATGCCCTCCCACATCCTTGGCGGGATACCAGAAGACCTGTGAGTAGATTGTGCCAAGTTAATGGCCTCGCCGCGCCTCTGCATCTGGTGCTGATCCCCCTGCTCCTGTGCTACAGGTCATCTTCGTGGTGGGCGTGCAGTGCCAGCGACCCCCGCTGCCCCCCGGCTGCCCGCCGGCCTTAGCCGGGCTGGTGGCGCGCTGCTGGGCGGAGGACCCCACCACACGGCCGCCCTTCCCTGAGGTCGTGGCGGTGCTTCAGGTGCGGCGAGCAAGTGTTGGGCTGGGCAGTGAAAAGATAAAAGGCTATGCGGTCCGACGCATTGTCACCGTGGGGTTGCGGCCGTGGAAGCCTTGGTGTGGGGTATGCGGCACAGCCGCCTGTTGGTTAGCATCGTTGCAATGGCCAGAGCTTTACAATACCTAATCATGCAGGTTAACTCGTGTCTGCGTGCGGTGGTGTGGCTGTGCCCTCCCATCTGCCGCCCTACAGGCTGAGCGGCACAGGGTCGAGCGGGCGACCGGGGAGCAGCGCCCGGGCCAGACCCCACAGCGAGGGAGCCAGAGCTGAGTATCATGTTGCATGGAGGCCGGATCTTTTTTCGAAGCACCACGGGCTGCCTGGATGCAAGGCGTACATCACGTTCGTCCGGGAGAGATTTTGGCGGCACGCCAGCGACACATGCACACAAGACAGGCAGGTTTGCCGACCAGGGCTCAACAATCCAGCCGGTGAGGCAGGCCAGCGAGGGTGTTCCGGCGGGTGTTGTCAGGGTTAGGCAGCGAGAGCCGCTTGTATCTGTTCGCCTTTCGCAGGGGCAAAAAGCCTCCTGCTGTCCCGAATAAGTAGAAGCATCAGCCGATTGGCGTTTCGGGTGTCTGTGACCAACCTGACGACATTTCCGCTCCGACGAGCGCGGGCAGCCGTTGATCCGTTGCGTGGTACGTGTTGGCTTACTAGCTACTACATAGCACGCTTGTCTCGATGCTAGTGTACTACCAAATGTACGCAAGGACACGAGCTCTAGGCTCCATGGCCATGGTTCGTCTGTTTGTCAGGACGCCCCTTGGACGAGTACGGCATGCGGCTCATTGCCGTGCAGCCGTTTTCGTGGGGCTGGCTTTGTGGGGCTGACCTGCGGTACAACGCCGCCATGCCCCGTACTTGCATTCGCGTCATGTCCACTCTTTTGTCCTCGAGCTCGAACCGGGTTGTGCACACTCTCCCTCCTTGTCACCCAATGAGGCGCTGAGAGGCAAGTTGAGGACGTCCCCTGGTTGCTTGAGCGCGTGTGCTGTGCTCAGGGTCTCCTGGTGCTGTTACGCCCAATTGTGAAGCGCGTAGTGATTAACTCCATTGACGGACTTGCCTGTTTGTGTTTGTAGACGGCGGGAACCATGCGCTGTAGGCTTCTCGGGACGCAGGCGTTACACACTCTAGCCGCATGCTGCAGGCTGTTCGAAACAGATGCATGCCATATTCCCTTGCTGCAGGCTGTTCGCGATAACGGCGTAATGCACCTTTGAAATCATGCCCTAACCATGCAGGATCATGCCACAAGGTTACAGTTGTTACGGCTGTTGCAGTTGCCATTGCTGTCCTCGTGAGTACAACTAGTGCACAGTTGCTGGGAAGTTGATGTCATCTTTTCGCAGTTGTGAGCAGCCCAGCCAGGGGCCCATGCATTCAGGGCACAGTCCCTGTCGTAGCCAGCCGTGAGCGCGTGTGGTACAGGTGCCTCGTAGATACGTGTTGACTACAACCTGCTACAACTGACACAGGTTTCTGCAGTCCCTGACTGCGTTAGCGCGCTGAAAGCGTTACCGTGCAGTTTTGTTTCCCATATTACAATATGTTCGCCACTTCGCGGCACGAGTGTTGGTGCCCCCTAGCATACCGGTACTCCCGCACAGTGCTCTTCCGCAGCAGCATCCGACTTATATACAAATCAAGTCACCAGACTCACAGAAGTAGGCAGTGTGATGTTCCGGTCAGTCAACAGCTTACCAAAGCAGCAGCCAAAACAGGCATAAGCGGCACACAGGTCCAGCGCGCACACCAGGGTAGCAGTCAGCCTGGCTGCGCCAACGAAGGTCACACGCCGCACGCATGCATGCAGCTGCACGGCGGACGCACGCACGTTGCACGGTCAGCTTGATGCTCCCACACAATGCACAGTCACCTGCCCTGCCAGCCACTGCGGGCTTGGCCAGGGACAGGTCCACGGAACGCACCGATGTCAGTTGCACCGTATCTTGATATCTACAGTACCGGCAATGCAAAGTACAGCGGGATAACGGCGCCAAGCAGGCACGAATTAGCCACCTGCGGTGCCCTACTGCCACTCATGCCACCTCCGCTCCCGCACAAGCACAAACGACTGGTGTGCTTCAGCGCCAGTCGCCAATACACAGATTAACTTGCTTTATTGCTGAGTCGCAGAGGTTATAGTACAATTCCTGTAGCGGTTGGACGTCCAGTTCTCGGACACAAGCACGCGTGCCACCTTGGGCCCCGCTCGTCATCACGACGGCGTCTCGTGTGCGAACACTTACCACCGCTTTTAGCAGCTCGTTCATTCACGCCCACCCTGGCCCTGTGCCCACGACAGCAATGCACCACCGCTGAGTAACGGCCAACACAAACAGCTCGCAGAGAACTGGAGAAAGTCGACGACCACCACCCACCTGTCTTATTACAATGTGCCAGTACAGCATCCGAGCCACCATTATCCGAGCTGAAGAGCACTCCGGTACGGCAAAGCGTCCCACACTCTATCACCCTGCGCTCCTTGAACTGTGCAGCATACCTGCGCAAAAGGCCAGCCTCCATCCAGCTGTTCCACTACCACACTCGCACACCCCTAGTATTCTCAGAGCTCCCCTCCCGCCCCGCTCCCAGCCCCCGTCCCTGCACCACTCCCTATGCTGCCCCACGGCCCACCCGCCAATGCAACCCGCTCCACCAGCTCCACCAGCCACCCCGCAGGCGACATCGGGTGCCAGAAGTCCAAGTGGTACCTCCCTGCCAGCCACGGCCGCATGAACAGCGTGCTGGTAAGCACCACGAACACAGCGCACGCGCCGTTGACCGCCCATCGCAACGCCGTTGACCGCCGTACAAGGGGCGTACGGCGTACGGCATTCTCCACCAGGCAGGCGACGCCGTGCAGCAGGAAGAAGGCCAGCTGCCAGCCGCATGCCCAGCTGCCGAACACGGCCCACAGCATGAACTCGTGGGTTACGCCGCTCCATGCGAACACGGCCATGACGCCTGCGGCCTCCTCGCAGGCGCGTGTGGACAGCCAGGAGGCATCCGGGCGCCCGGCTAACCCACGTGACGGGGAGGCGGAGGTGGAGCCTTGAGGAGGTGGAGGGGCAGGGGCTGCGGCGCCGTTGGTGGCATGGATGGTGGCTGTGGAGGGAGAGGTGCTGCTGCTGCGGTTGCGGTTTGCGTCGGTGGGGTGGGTAGAGATGGTGTTGGAGTTTGGGGTGGAGTAGAGTGCGGCCAGACGGCGTACGGCGGCACGTGCGGGGCGGTAGCCTATGCGCACGAAGGTCATGCGGAACATCTGGTGCCAGCGCTGCCAGAGCTCCGTGGGGGACGTGATGCCGCGCCATGGGTCCCGGAACACGTTGCACGTGTCGTACAGCAGCCTCGGGCGCAGCAGCACTAGGGAGAGCGATGCAATGATGGCCTTGTACGACAGCACGAAGTGGAGGTAGAGGACTGCGGAGAAGGCTACGGAAGCTGCGATGCTGGGAGGGCTGAAGAGGGGCGGCAGCGGCATGGGGGCTGTCAGGCGGGGAGTTCCGGAGTGGGCATCAATCGTTGCCGGAAGGACCTTAATGACGAAGGTCAGGAGGCTGTCGTACACGAGGTACTGGACCACTAGCTCTGCGCCCAAGCGTGATAGGGCTGCAGGGTAGCTGAGGCGCGCTGGAACCAGCGGCTGTCGTGCGAGCAGCTGCTTCCGTTGCTGTTTCTCGGCAGTGCCCGCTGCGTCCTGCCGCTGTTGCTGTCTGCTGCCGTCGGTCCCGTTGGATGGCTCTGTGCCTGCGGCGCTGATAGCGACGCCCTGTTCAAACGGCATAAAGGTGTCCTTTAAAGCGCTCACGAAAAGGCTCCAGTCTCCATGGCTGGGGTCCGGCAAATTAAAGTTGTGATCAATCGCACGAGCGTAGACCGCGAAATAAGCTCCAGCTATTTGGACGGCTATTGACCTTGCTGCAACCTGGACTGCCGCTGGCGCTAGGAGCAGGAGAAAGCCGCTGAGAATCAGGTACAGTGCGCGTATGACCGGCTGTTTGCGAAGATGGACCACGAGGAAAAAGTTGAAAGCTATACCCGCAAGAAGCAGGTGAGGCAGAAGCCAAGGCGGTGGAGACCAGGGCAGAGTCAACGTCATGGTTGCGCAGCAGGCTTGTGACGCCTGAGTGGACTATGTGTCTATGTCCTGCGCCAGTAGAAGTCGCAGTAAGTATGGAGGGCATATGTGACCTGTGTCCTGTCGCCAAGTAAAGGAAGACTTCGCATCGCGTTGAACATGTTAGTAAGCGGTTGGCTGGGTTGCCGTGCAACGCTTGCGGAGAGCATGTTTACCGCAAGCAAACGAACCAACACCAGACCGCCAATCATTGTCATGTCATGAACGTGCTCAGCTTCGAGGAAAAGTCCTGCTGACGTGGCCTTGCCCACGCAAGCAGATATAGCTGGCCACGACAACGTGGCTCATGACCAGGACCCCGGCGCAGGGGGCTTATCGGGTACTCTGCCCTGCTGCCCAGCTCTGCCTGCCGTCGCATCCTGCACCCCGTCATAACCTGCCGTAATGCTCTTAACTTAACACCACAGCGTCATGCGCGAGCATCAAGTCAGAAATTGCACTGCGTCAAGTTGCACCTGCCCATGCATCAGCACGCCTTGACACCAGGGGAGCACCTGCTTGACACTGCTGGCAGTCCGCTCGCGCGATGTGCAAGTGTCAGAAACCGGGCCATGACAAAGCATGGCGCGTTGTCATACGAGCAAGCCCTGCACACAGCCGATCCACCGTACATTGCTGCACCAGAGGGTACCAAGGACACAGCAACGTATCCCAGCCTCCAGTCTTTGTTCCCTCCCTCCCTCCGCGTTCCTTGTCCAGTTTCCTTGCTATTTGCACGTGCACGTCCACCGTAGCGGCATGCAAACCGCTCCAGACACCCACCCGCAACCCACCATGCGCAGCATGCCATACATTGGCTCGCCACTGACACCACGCACACCCCTACACACACCCTTCAGATCAACTGCCTTCTACCACCATGCCTCCTACGTGTCCTACCTTGCTGTTTCCCAAACCGTCTTAGCGGTCATAGCTGACAGACACCGCCTGTAAGCCCCTTCGACTAGCAGGTAGACGACCCACTCCCAGGCAGGGCGCGGCCTACCTCCCCTTCCCCCTCCCTCTTAGCCCCATCTGCCCCAACCAACAATCCCCAGCACCTGTGCAGCGGCATCACTGCCACACACCTACACGGAGCGTCGTACCCATTCGCTGTACCAGCACGAGTGCCGCCATGTAACCCCGTCCATCTCCCCAACCCAAGTTTCACGGTCCGTTGCAGCTGCACAAGCCAACACAGCCGCGCAAGCCGTGTCAGCGCCACCGCTACACCGCTACGCGCCTTGCCGCTGCCCATGCCCGCCCTCTGCCACCGGCCCACCCTGCTCCCGCTCATCGCAGTTCTGTGCTTCAAGCCCGCACGAACCAACGCGTCAGCGAAAGCTGCGCCTGCGTCGCTAGCTGCGCCACCCGCACTACCGCTGCTGATCATCGTAGTACTCGTCGTCGGTGCCAGCTGCCAGCTCCTGCTCCACGCGCGCCACCTCCTCCGCGAACTCCGGGTCGTCCGCCAGCTGGGCCCGCAGCCAGTCAGGGGCGTGGCGCAGCCCATGTTTGCGCGCGTACGCCTTGTAGGCACGGAGTGGGTCGTCCCTGGCATCCTCCCGCTTCTGCTGCCGCTGCTGCGTCGCCTGCGCCTGCTGCTGCTGCTGCTCCTCCTGCTCCTGCTGCTGGTCTCGGGCCGGCTCCGTGTCCGTCTCGCCCGTACCCGCCGCCGGCTGCTCAACAGCCTGCGACGGCTCCTGCTCGTCCTTGCCACCCTCCTGCCCGCCCTCCTGCTGCTTCCCTTGCTCCTGCTGCTCCTCCGCGCCATCCTCAACATCCTCCCCTACCTTGCCGTCAAGCTGCGTCTCCTCCCCTGCCTCCGCCCCCACCTGCGCCGCCTCCATCTCCGCCTCCGCCTCCGCCCCTGCCTCCGCCTCTGCCCCAGCCCCCGTCTCCGCCGCCTTCGCGTCCGCTGCCTTCGCCTCCGCCGCCTTCGCCTCCGCCCCTGCCTCCGCCCCCGCCTGCGCCGCCTTCGCCTCCGCCTCCGCCTCCACCCCTGCCTCTGCCCCTGCCTCCGCCTCTGCCCCTGGCTTCGCCTCCGCCCCTGCCTCCACCTCCGGCCCCGCCTCCGCCTCCGCTTGCGCCGTCTCCGCCCCCACCCCCGCCTCCACCTCCGGCCCCGCCTCCGCCTCCGCCCCCGCCCCCACCTCCGGCCCCGCCTCCGCCTCCCTGGCCTCCACAATGGCTTCTTCCTCCTCCGTGCTCTCCCCCCTCCCCTCGCTCTTCCCAACCGCCGCTTGACCCTCCTTCCCGTCCCCCCTCCCCTTGCCCACCCCACCAGCCTGCTGCGCCTTCTCCTTAGCTTCCTCCGCCTCACCCTCCTGAGCCTCACAAAGCCCACGCTGACCCTCTCTCTCCCCCTCCCCCTCCCGTACTGCCTTCTCTTCCTCGCCCTGCGCCTGACCCTCCTCCTCCTTCACACCCGCTAAACCAGCCTGCTCCGACTGCTGCTGCTGCTCCTCCTCCTCCACATGCTCCTCCTCCTCGTACTCATCCACTGGCGCCTGGGCGGCCCTCTCCCGCTCCACGCGGGCCACCTCCTCCGCGAACTCGGGGTCATCCGCCAGCTGGGAGCGCAGCCAAGGGGGCATGCCGCCCACGCCGTTCTTCCGGGCATAATATTTGAGGGCAGCAAGCTGCGGGTCATCCTCCTTGGCCTCAGCCTCGGCGGCTGAGGCAGGGGCGGCGGCCGAGGCATCTGAGACTGACACGGACGCAGGTGCAGCGCCATCGCCATCAGGCCCGTGCTCCTGGGCTGCTGCCGGCGCAGCGGGAGCAGCAGGGTCCGCAGCAGAGGGCGCCTCGGCAGCAGCACCGGCCGTGCGCTCCTGCTGCTGCTGCTGCTGCATGGTTTGCGCCTGCTGCTGCTTCCTGGTAGAAGCAGCCCCAGCAGCTGCACCGCCAGCGTCGCCCTCGTCAGCATCCTTGTCCACCCCATCTGCCTGCTGCTGCTCTTGCTGCTGCCGCCCCTGCTGCTGCTGCTGCTTGGCTTGCTGCTGCTCCACCTCGTCCTCCTCGTCCAGATACTCGTCCTCCTCCTCCTCGTGCCCCTTCCCATTCCCACTCCCCTGCGCGCCCCTCCCCTTTGCGGCAGGCACCTCCTCATCGTCCTCGTCAAGATACTCGTCCTCTTCCTCCTCCTCACGCTCCTCCACCATCTCCCGCCCCCTGCGCTGCCCCCTGTACACTCGCTCGTCGTACTCATACCCGTACGCCTCATCCATCCCACCCGGCCCAGGATACTCCCCGTACGGCTCGTACCCCTCCCCATCATGGTAGTGCTCATGGGTGCCGTACTCGTCGTGCTGCGCTGCAAGCTCCCGCTCCACGCGTGCAATCTCCTCCGCAAACTCGGGGTCATCCGCCAGGCGAGCACGCAGCCAACCAGGCATCTTCCGCACACCCCGCTCGCGCGCGTGGGCCCTGAGTACCTCCAGCTCCTCGTCGTGCTCCTCCTCCTCTGCCTCCGCCCCCGCCTCCTGACCCTGCTGCTCTACATCGTCATCATCGTACGCTCCGGCGACAACAGGCGGGGACGGAGCTGCCGCTGCAGGGGCAGCAGCGGCTGGGGACTTGGCACTGACGCCGGGCTTGCTGTCGGCAGCTGCCGGCGCATCCGCCTTGGCAGTCGGGCCCGCCTTGGCAGCAGCATCTGCAATGGGTGCAGCACCCGCATTAGCAGCAGCATCGGCAGCCGCCGGCTTGCTGGGCTCCTCCTCGTCCTTGGCCCCAGCCTTGGCGGCAGCATCTGCCTTGGGCGCCGCATCCGCCGTAACGGTATCAGCAGCAGCAGCCGGCTTGGGGGGCTGCTCCTCGTCCTTGCCCCCATCCCCAGCTGCCGCCTCCCCTGCCGTGCCCCTGCCCCTCTCCACACTCGCCTGCTCCGGCGCCCCCTTGCCGCCCTTGGCCTTATCCTCGTCCCCCTCCTGCTGCGACTGCTCCCGCTTCAGCTGCTGCTGCTGCTGCTGCTGCCCCTCCTCTTCGTACTCGTCCAACCCCTCGTACTCATCCACCGGCGCCTGGGCGGCCCTCTCCCGCTCCACGCGGGCCACCTCCTCCGCGAACTCGGGGTCGTCCGCCAGCTGGGAGCGCAGCCAAGGGGGCATGCCGCCCACGCCGTTCTTCCGTGCATAGTCCTTGAGGGCAGCCAACTGCGGGTCAACCTCCTCCTCCACCTTCTGCGCCCCACCCTTAGCCCCGTCCGCCGCTGCTGCCCCATCCTCCTCGCCATTGCTGTCAGCAGAAGAGACCACTGCCGCGCCCGCCTCACGGTCCCCGGCGCCCGCTGCATTGTCGCCCGAGCCTGCCGGTGTACCTGGCCGGAGCACCGCCTCCAAGTCTGCGGGATCATACTCCGCCGCCTCAAAGTGCTCCTCCCCAATGGTAGTATAGACAGCCCTGGAAGCGGCCACGTCCTCATAGTCCTCGTCCTGGTCCTGATCCTCATACTCCCCGCCGCTGTGGCCGTGGCTGCCCTCCGCTTCGCTGTGCGCAGGTTTGGCATCGCTGCCAGCGTCGCTGGCAGGGGGCGCAGCGTCGCTGGCAGCGAGCGCAGGCTGCTCCGGGCTGGCAGCCTCCTCTACAGAAGGCTTGAGCACACGCTCAGGCTGGGGCACAGGCTCGGGCTCCTCGTTATCCTCCTGCGCTGTCAGCTTTCGGCCCTGCTGCTGCTGCTGCTGCTGCTGCCGCTGCTCCTCGGCCGAGGGCGGCACAGGCTCGTCCGGCGAGGCATCCGCCTTGCCGTCTTCCTGCGCCTGCTTCTGCGCCTCCCCACCCTCGCCCTGCTGCCTCTCATCCCCACCGACAGGCTGAACGGCCTGTGCAGCCCCCTGCTTGTCCTCCTCCTCCCTCCTTACCTCATCGGCAGCACGCTTAACCGCAGCATCAGCCCCGGCCGCCTGGTCCTGAACCAGGCCCTCAGGAGCGTGAGCCGCTGCATCCAAATCAGGCTCAGCCACTCCGCCCTCCTCTTCCTTGGTGGACTGCTCCTTAGGTGGCTGTGGCTTGGATTCAGCACGCTGCTGCTGCTGCTGCTGCTGCTGCTGCTGTCGCTGCAACTGCGGTCGCACGGGCTCCACCTCTTCGTCCTCGTGCCCAAACAGCGCTCCTCGAGCTGCCCCGCCGCCCACGCGTACGCTGGCCCCCGGCCCCTTGCCAGCAGCCTCAACCACCCGCTGGTCAGCCTCCTCCTCCTCCACGTGAATGCCGGAGGCAGCAGCTGCCTTGTCGGACGCAGCGCTCGCCGCAGCAGGCGCGGCCGGCCGGCCAGCAGCGCCGCCACCCGCCGCCACCCCGACACCACCGCCGTACAACTCGTCCAGGCTGCCGTACGGCAGGTCCCGCGGGTCCATAGCCCACTGCTGATCGTCCAGATCTGCGCCATGCTGCTGCTGCCGCTTGGGCGGCAGGACCGGGGGCACCGACACCTGCTCCTCCTCCTCCTCAGATGCATGCTTCTGAATGGGCGGCGGAGGCGTCGCAGGGGGCACAGGCTGCTTCTCCTCCTGCTCCTGCTCCTCATCAACTGCACGCCCTTGCTCCACCTGCTCAGCAGCTGCCTCCTTTGCAGCAACGGTCTCGGGCGCAAGGTGCTCCGGCTGCTGCTGCTCCTGAGGCTGGGCCGCTTGAGAGGGCTCGCCCCACACCGAGTCAAGGTCGTCCCCATGCCGCTTGCCATGCTGCTCCGGTTCGGCCTCCCGGGGCGGTTGCTGCCCCGGCCGCCTTACAGCCCACGCCGAGTCATCATCCTCGCCGCCCAGGTTGAACCGCCGCCGCTCAGGGGCGCCGCCGTGCCGCCGCTCCCGGGCGTTGGGGGGCGCCCGGGGGTCCCCATGCCGCGAGCCGTGCCCAGGCCGCGACGCAGGGTGCTCCGCATGCCCTTGCCCCGGCCCTGACCGGTCGCCGCCATGCTGCCGTTCATTGCCGTACAAGCTGTCACCGTCGTAGTCGTAGTTCCTGACCCGTGGGTCGGGCACGTCCCATGGGTCGGGCGGCAGGCGGTCCAGCTGCGGGTCCGGCCGAGCTTCGCGTGGGCCGTCGACCCAGCCGGGGGGAGGCTCCCTGGTGCTGCCCCTGGGCCCGCTCACCCCTTTGGAGCCTGGACCGGAGGACCCGGTGATGTGCTGCAGCTGCTCCTGGACCAGCGGCTGGGCCTGCGATGCGGGATAAGGGGATAGCGAGGTTTAGGCGATAGGTGCCAGCTACTTGTACAGCACGGCCTTGTTCTGTCTTAGTTGTTATTTAATGTGAAGAAGGTTGAGTTGATGTTCTGGATGCATAACCACAGGGCCAGGGCAATTGTGCACGTTACAGAGCAACTGCGGGTCCTACATTCTCTCCTGCCCACCTTGCGCCACAGGCCCGCGACCGAGCCTGCCGCGGTGCCGAGGGCCATGTCCAGAGGCGCCCGAACCACCAGGGGAGCCCGCTTGTAGCCGATGTAGGAGCAGGCGGCCAGGAACAGTAGCAGGCCGGCCCAAAGCAGCCGCCTGCAAAAGGAACCGCACGTGCGAGTGAGAGCGAGCGAGAGGCAACCGAGAGGGGATATGCGAGGAAGGGCGGGACGACATGGCAGCACATGCATGCCTTGTGGCTGGGGCCCAACTGTCCTCAGCCCTGCCCACCTGTCGTTCCGCTCCTGCTTGTGCAGTGTGTTGAGCAGCTTGGAGCCCTGCTTGTTGATCCCTTTATGGTCGGTGAACTCGTCCTTCGCAGCGCCCAGGGTGGTATTGCTGCTGTCTGTAGGCATGAGGGTGCAGGGCAGGAACGTTGGTTGTAAGCGACATAGGGTGGACTCCCCCTGCTCGCAACTTCACGTAGCCCCCAGCCCTTATGACGTACCGCTCCCGGGCCCAGCACATGCAACTCACCCAGCACAGCCATGGTGGCCGACGTCTGCTCAATCTGCTGCGCCATGAGGGCCTTGGCGCGCTGCAGGCTGGCCGTCACCTCGCCCGCGCCCTCCGCCGCCTCCGCCACCGTGCGGTACCCAGGCTGCAGCGCGGGCAGGCTGGCGCCCGCAAACAGCTCCCGCCGCTGCGAGGGAGAGCAGACGCGCACGCACGCCGCGGTTGCACAATTGTACATGAGACCTATTGGGCGACGCGCCAGGTCCCAATGTCTTAAAAGCGCCAGGATCCAAAAGTCGTACAGCTGTACTGTGCAAGTGCTTGTTGGCAAGGTGTGTGGCGCTGTCCATCAGTGTGCGGGGTGCCGTCAATCCCGTACAGCTGGGCAGTGTGCTGTAGCAGCCGAGCACACCTGCTCCTCCGCCGTCTTCTCCTGCTGCTTCTTGGCCGCCTTCTTTGCGTCCGCGATGGCGGCAGCAAGGCTGTGTATAAAGTACCACCGGAAGGCACTTACATGAGTGCTACTTAGGAGGAATTGCAGTGGTTGGGCGCTAGCCGAGAGGCGTCCATTAGACAAACCAGCTGCTGAACGACCCTCCAACCTGTCACCCCTTGCCTGCACCCACCGCTCATACTCTGACTGGTGCAGCTCCACACAGGCATCAACAGCATCCGCTTGCTCATCCCTGAGGATCCAGAAGAGCGCGCGCCGGTAAGTTTGGACAGGCCCCCGCGGTGGGGTCCTGCTGTTGCAGGTGGCGGTGCATACCCGACTTACGTGTCCTGCTCTTCTGACAACAAGCTGAGGTCCCTGATCTGTCCACGTATCTTCGATAAGAGTTCCTGGAGTCGCTTGTCGGTTACCGCGCCCTCTTTCGCGGAAGTCCCTCCACTTGCGATGCGATCAACCAGCGCTTGGAGGTCATACTCAAGATTCACAAGGTCTCTATGTAGATGGAGTTCTTCTTGCCCGAACAAGCGGGTATCCGCCCCTTCAGCGAACATGTTTAGCGTTCACCCGGCCCCTAGCTCAAGCATGGAAGGTTTGGGAGGTGCATTCGAGAACGTCTGGGCTTACCACACCATCCATACTATGAAAGTCTGAGAGAATGTCAACCTCTTGCTCATAATCAGCTGTTGCGGCTGAGCAGGTGGCCTTGCCATATGTACGACGCTTGTGACAGCTGCAGCGGCATGCGGCGTAGACCGTAAGGAGGACCGTAAGGAAAATGCCCACGCACCCTGTAGCCCCTCCAATGCCAGTGGTTTGCACACGCTCAGGCTTGCAGAAAGTGATGCACCTTTTGCGCAGCTGCACACGGCACAGTCCTGCAAAGACATATCCCACTGGCCAGTAACGCAACAGCTGAGGACGTCTGCAGCCGGGGCGAGCTTCCCCAGCTCAGCGCGCTTACCCACAGAGCAAACAGCAAAGTGCGCAAAACGCGCAACATGCCTCACCGCCGACCACCGTCGAGCCTCACAAGGACGCGTACACCACGCACCAACACAGGTGCCCTTCACTCCTCCCCTCACCAGCACAACCCCACGCCGCATTGTCATCCTCTTGCCGTATCCCCAACACCGTCACCATCTCCAGCCCTGATGCTACCCCGCATCCGCCAGGCGTAGAAGCTGCTGCAGCGGCAGCCCCCGGCCCTCCGCCTCCGCCGCCACAAGGGCCAGCTCGTGACGTAGCTCCGCCAGCGCCCCCGCGTCAGCCGCCGCCTGCTCCGCCAGCTGCCCCAGCGCGCCCTCGTCCAACGCTAGGAACGCCTGGAGTGGTTATTGGGTATCCGCGTTGACTCAGCGTGAAGCAGGTGATTTTGGGGCGAGTGCAGGGTGTGTGGCGGCTTCTTCGGAAAGCACGCAGCCTAGGCCCCTGAATTACTGTGTGCGCAATCCACAACGGGCTGCAGCTGGCAGTCCGGTGGCGAGAACAGTCCTCATGGCACTTGTTCATGCAGGGTTAATATGCTGGTTGTACGTTTAAGATGAAGACGCCGCTAGCCCGCAGCACACACTACAACCAGGACTCATCTAACCTCAGCAGTGCACACACGCAGTGACATGCTCACATCCCGGTGTTGCCCCTCACCTGCATGGTCCGGGAGCCCAGCGCCAGGGTGGCCTCCTCCAGCAGCTGCTGCGCCGCATGGGGCCACTGGGGGCATGGGGCCAGGGCGGGCCGCGAACGGAGGTTGGCCGGTCGCCTTGCGCGGGAGCTACAAGGCCGGAATGTGATAATCAGCACCCAGCAGGGTGCACAGCACCGCTGGCACGCCAGGACTGCCAGCAGCCCAGCCCGTCGCGCATCGTCGGCGCTAAAACCAGCGAATGCAACCAGAAGGCCGCGCACGTATGCCTTCCCAGGCGGCTTCCCCTCCAGCCATCATACCACCCTCGCCCCCTCTCCCCGAGCAGGTCAGTCACCCTTCTGGAAGGCATGGGTGGCCGGGACTGCTGGTTAACACGTGCCCCCAGCCCTAGCCAGCCCTGCCCGCACACCCTGACCTCCCCCACCTCGAGCTCTTCGTCCGGCTTCTGCCCCTCCGCCGCCGCCCCCTCCTCCGCCGCCCGCGTCAGCACCCTGCAGTACTCCCGGCTGCGCACCGCCAGCACAGTCAGCGGCTCGTCAGAGGCGAAGTAGTACCGCCGCAGGGGCCCGTACGCGCCGCCCTCGTGACGCGATCCGATGGCTCCCAGCTGCTCTCGGGCCGCATCCACCCGGTGCAGCAGCGGCATCAGCCCTCCATCCGCCTCAACCCCGCCCCCACTGCCACGAGCTGCAGCCGACACGTTCGTGTTGCTGCCGACATTGCCGGCACTGTTGCCGATTGCGGCTGATTTAGGAGGGTCGGTCGTGGCGCGCGTTTGCGAGGTCTCTGGAACAGGGCGCTCTACAGGATGCTGGTCGCAACCATCCCCATGCAAGCCCTGTCGCTTCGGGCTGCCACCCCTCGCGCCGGGTGCTGCAGCAGGGTACGGCGAAGGTTGCGAGAAGCTGATGGCAGCTGCCAGCACCTTCCTCAGGCGGTCAGCTTCCCGCAGGTCCTCCCGCGTGGCCAGGTCCAGCCCGTCAAGGTGCTGCAGCGCGCCGTGCAGCCGGCGGTGCATGGACTGCGCCCGCCGTTGTACGTCTTGCATGGATGTCAGACACAGCCGTACGCCGTTATACACGGCCTCGCGAGAGGCGGGAGGCGGGACGGCGGGGCGGAGGGGCTGGTGTGGGGGCGCGGGGGGCGTGGGGCGGTCTACGGGGGTGGGGCGGCCCAGTTGGCATAGGGATAGGGGAGGGGCGCGCAGGCCGCGGTGCTGCTGGGCGGAGGAGATGGACGTAGAGGGCCCGCCTGGAGGCCGCCCCGAACGCATGCTGTAGACGGGGCGTAGGGCGCCCTGTGGGGTGGGATGCCGGGGTGTGAAGGCGCGTTGAAGAGGCATGTAGAACCGTAGGCAATGTCGAGGCGAGTCGTGTGGCAGTGATCCCATGTGCTGTCGCCCTCAGTCAGAGCTCACTGTTTGCATGTCTACGTGCGCAGACGATCTAAGCCCTAAGTGGGCGCTTTAGCTGCCGCTGGGGACGCACCTGGGAAGGTCACAGGCCGCCGGGCGGTAGCAGAGGCTGGGCAGTAGAGCCACGCTTACTGAACGAACTGTCACCGCGCGCTGTGGTTTTAGCACGCGACGGTCGCGATAACGGATGCTAAGCCTCCTGGGGAGCGTAGCCTATGGAGCAGTGCAGTAGAAGGCCAGAAAGCCGGTGTATGTTGCGGGATGGTGCTTTGCTTGGCGCGCCACGACAGCACCAGGCCGTTCGGCAACTGATCGACAGTCTAGTCCGATTGATGTTTCATTCGTTATAGAAAGAACGGTGATAGTGAGTGCCAGTGGCTGATCGCACAGAGGTTGAAGCCCGGGCTGTTGGCCCTAGTCAAGTCCTGTAAGGGCAACTTCGTAGCGATCATGAGAATGCTAACAAGCACGTTTATATATCCATGTGCAATGAGCTTTACAGGATGCCGCGGCAAGCTACAAAGGTGGATCGGCGAAAGCGGACCAGTATGCCGGTTAGTACGGCAGCCTTCCACGCCCCTTCCACCCCCCCCCCTTGCGGCCCCTGATCAGATTCACACGTTCCACCCAGGCATTAAGTGCTGGCTTGAAGTCACAATGCCCCACACTCCTTACGTCCAACGCTCCATAACCGATACACCGCTCTGCTGTGCTCCCCTCGAGCCGCATGCCTGACACGAACGCATATCCACCAAGTGACCTTGTGGGCATCTAAGCAGCATGCATTTTTTGCCACCATTGCGACAACGACGCATGGGCTAGCCCCGGGCCATGTAAACGCGCAATACCCGCCAACACTCGAGATGTGCAACGGCCCATGTCGACGGTGGTGTCCTTGGCGGCCACCCTTCCCTGTCTTCCTGTCGTCTCAAAACCCTGTCGCAAGTCCGTGTCCCCTAGCCACACCCTACCCGTGCGTGTACATCAGCGTCTGCCTCCCCGTTACCGCCACAATGTCCCGCCCAAACGGCCCCCCAACGTCAAACGAGTTGATGGCCGTGGGCAGCTGCTGCAGCACCTGGTGCCTGCTGCTGCTGCCGCCACGGTCGCGTGTCTGCTGCCCCCAGCCCAGCGCTAGCACGCCGTCCGCCGGCGCTCCGGAACCCGCTGGCGATGCGGAGGCACGTGCCAACGTGCCGTCCTCCGTACAGAACAGCACGGCGGGGAGCGGCGCCGTGGGGCCGCCCGTGGGTGCGTCTGTTGCTCCGTAAGCCGCCTCGCGGGTGTCGAAACGGACCTGAGGGCGAGAGCAGGAGGAGCATGATAAGAGGCCGTGCACTGTCTCATGCCGCGCACAGCCACCTGCCACAACGAAGGGAGACTGGCCAGCTCCGGCTGCTGGTCCCCTCAGCGCAGCGCATCCCACTCATGTGTGTATCGTTGCTCTAAAACACATGGACAGCATCCGGAACCTATCGCCCCCTACCGTGCGCGCGGCCAACTACATGCTTGCACACGCCTCACAACACTCTGCACCACCACGCACCTCCCACACGGGCCCAGCCGCCGCATCCACACCCGCCAGGGCCATCGGCCGCTCTGTCAGGCGCAGGTCCCACAGCGCCACTGCGCCGCCGGCGCCACCGCTGGCGCAGCAGTCGGGTCGCGAGGGGTGCACGGCCAGGCAGTGCAGCGAGCGGTGGCAGCCGCGGTCGGCCGGGCCCAGCCCCGTGGCGCCCCACTCGGGCCGCGAGCGGCGCACGGGCGCGGGCGGGCAGCGCACGTCCCACAGCTCCAGCCCGCCCACGGAGCGGCTCTGGGCGGTGGTGATATAGCCGTATAGATGAGGCAGGGGAGGGGGTAGGAGTGAGCATAAGGGGGCAGGAGGGTGCAGGGAATGGGCGACACACCGGGTCGGTTCTGAAACGGTGGCATTGTGGGCGGGGCAAGAGAGGGGCCCAGAGTGGGCTCACAGGCGGCTGCGTTACCAGTCGGAATGAGCACCGCTACTCTTTTGTTGCGCATTGCAGGGGTCACCGCGAGGGCATGGCAGCTGCTGTACAGTAATTGAGCGCGCATTGCAGCAGGGGGGGGGGGCGGGTGCTGTGGGCTCACCGTGACGAACAGGCTGCGGTCCACCCAACGGCCGCACGTGTACCCGATGCAGCCGCTGCCCGCCTTGTACGGCGACACGCCGCCGCCGCCGCCGCGCCGCGCCGCCTCCTCCGTGTCCATCACGTCGTCGTCGTCGCCGCCCGCCGCCGCCGCTGACGCCGCCGCCGCCGCCACGTCCTCTGGGTTCAGTACGAACAGCGCGCCGTCGGCGCCAACGCTGAGGATGTTCTGTTGCACGCATGCACGTAAACCGCACAGGGGTGAGTGTGCTACTTCAGGTGCAAAGGAGTGCCGCCACTACGAAGTACAACCGCTATCTGTAGGACTCAGGCCAGGCATGCACACCTGACCACCTCAGTAACAGCCCGGCCGGGCCCGCTGCATGTGCAGTCACGCCCGCACCACCAGTGTGCATCCTTCAAGCCCCCAAGCCCCCCCACACCTCCCCACCTGCGTGTCCGGCTGCACGTCCACCGCCGCCACCGCCCCCGAGTGCGGCCGAAGCCACGCTGCCAGGCCGCCCTCCTCCGCCCCCAGCCCCGCCCCCGGCCCCGCATCCAGCAGCTCCAGGTCGGAGGGGCCGCAGCCGGGCGTGCGCGGCACCCGCAGGCGCAGCAGGTGCAGAGCCCCCTCCGTGGTGCCAAACAGCACCGTTACCTGGCCCCCGCCCTGCTCGCACACCTGTGGGAGACGGGGAGGAGCGCGACCAAATGGTCCGTGAATGGAGGCAACGTTGGTCGAAAGGCTTGGGGGCTTGCGTCTCTCGTTGAGGCCCTGCCCCGTGCCGCCTCCTTTTCGCCATGTCCTTCCAACAGCCCTCGAGCACCTTCCAGGACGCTGCCCTTACCTGCATTTCCCTCCGCAGCATGATCTTTCTCAAGGAGGTCCAGCTCACTGCACTGCTGACCGTTCCTGATCTTTCTCCCTTACGGCATGCCGTGCTGTGCGCCCCTGGCTCCATCCCTGTGCTGTGCGCCCCTGGCTCCATCCCTGTGCTGTGCGCCCCTGGCTCCATCCCTGTGCTGTGCGCCCCTGGCTCCATCCCTGTGCTGTGCGCCCCTGGCTCCATCCCCGTGCTGTGCGCCCCTGGCTCCATCCCCGTGCTGTGCGCCCCTGGCTCCATCCCCGTGCTGTGCGCCCCTGGCTCCATCCCCGTGCTGTGCGCCCCTGGCTCCATCCCCGTGCTGTGCGCCCCTAGCTCCATCCCTGTGCTGTGCGCCCCTGGCTCCATCCCCGTGCTGTGCGCCCCTGGCTCCATCCCTGTGCTGTGCGCCCCTGGCTCCATCCCCGTGCTGTGCGCCCCTGGCTCCATCCCCGTGCTGTGCGCCCCTGGCTCCATCCCTGTGCTGTGCGCCCCTGGCTCCACACACCCACACCCTCCAGCCCCAAGCCTGCGGCAGCATGCTACTCCCTCACGTGCAGGGCCGCCATGCCGCACGGTGTAAACCTGCCACCATCCCAGACCCCAACCCCCATCCCCCGTTTCGCCGCGAGTCTGCAACGGCATCCATCTCCCTTACGTACAGGTCCGCCATGGCGCCACAGTGTGAACCTGCCACTTAACCCAAAACCTCCGCGCGCGGGTCAGACACAGCAGCCATCCCCCTTACGTGCAGGTCCGTCATGCTGCCGGCGTGCGTGAAGGCCGTGACCACCTCCTCCTCCACCCGCAGCACCGCACCGCCCCGGGAGGTGATGACCAGGTCGTGCACCACCACATAATTGTCCTAGGGAGGAGCAGGAGGAGGAGGGGTATTGTTGCTAGTAGCAGGGGGTGGGGCCGCGGTGAGGGCATGCCCCCAGGGGCTCAGGGCTCGCAGGGACGAGGGGTTGCCTCCCTGCGCCCCCTGCCTGTTGCCTCCCATGGTGGCGATCACAAGCATCGCCTTTTAAACTAGCAGATGAGCTAAGGAAGGGCAGTGAGCTGGATACGCACCACCACTAATGGTGTACACGCACCTCCTGGCTGTCTTGCTGGCCCCACACGACAAGGGCGTGGTTTGTCAGGCGCCCATCCAAGTCAGGAGGCCCCGCCGGCATGCTTGGCAGCCAGCGGACACGGTTGGCAATGCCATCTATACTAATTTCACGTTTCTGAACGCCTGTGGGAGCCGGCATGGTGCCAGCGTGTCGCCGCCCGCGTTCGCGCCAACAGCTTGGGTGGCGTAGATCGGAAGACCAGCTGCTTTATGCAATATGCAACATATAGATAGTTGTTGGAAAGGTGATGGAGCTCGCTGGCTTCAGTGCAGAGTGGCAAAGGCGTCGATCGAAAGCGGAAAGGAAGCAGACGTTGCAGCTTTACAGGCAGCTGTCAGGATAGTGACTGTATCCACAAATGATTATGCTAGGTCGATATCCCTTGCGAAGCAGTCCGTGTCAGCATTGCCCATCCAGGGGAGACTTGTTCAAGGCAGGCAGCAGGGGAGCCCAACCCCAAAGCCCAATTCCCCTGGCGAATGCCTTGGGCCCCCATAGGACACTTGAAGATGAAGAGCATCAGCTGAAAGCGAGATAATGGGCATGCCAGAAGCTTGGTAGCTGACACAGTGCACGTCAGGGAGCAAGGGCTGTTGCCGTGCCTGCACGTGCTGGTTGAAAGCAATGCACGCTATGAGCACCTGCGGCTTTAAGGCACGGCACGAGCACGTGCGCAAGGCAGCAGTGCACTGGCTCTGTGCCTCAGTCTGCCCACCTGTTGTGACTCCTAGGCGTGCACTTTTGCCTGACCCAGGCGCCCGGCAAAGCCGGCTTCGGAGCACCGAAATACCATGTCAATCGTGAGCGTGCGTGCAGCATGCAAAAATATGCAAGCAATTTATCTTACGCAGTTCACAGCCAGTACCGTCCGCAAAGGCCTTTGGGGCCTGCATGGCCTGGCGCGGGAGTTTGGCAGCAAGACCCCGCCCGCGACCCGCAAGAACGCAAGACATGGCCCGCACAACGGCTCCCTATATTAATGTCTCGCTACTGTTATGCCTCTCCGCCCTCTCGGTCTCGGTCATCAAGCTCGAGGCTGCCTCGGCTGAGCCAGGGCCAACCGCAGGCGACAGCACTGGCGGGAACGCAGCCACCTCCACCCCAGCCCCCGTCACCCGGCCCTCCTTCATCGTCATTCTAACGGACGACCTTGACGCAACCATGGACACCAGCGGGCCCTTGGCCATGCCCGCCACCAACAGGCTTCTGGCGGACGGAGGTGCGAAATGTGACGTGTGACGTGTGTACCGGGGTGGGTGGGGTGGTGGGGTGGGTGCATGGCATGGCGGAGGTCCCTGAGGCACCAGGTCACGGCTGACAGCATTACTGAGACAGTAACAAGGCACTCAAAATACCGCTGACCTCGTTGCTTCCCTGCACCCTGTGCCAGGCGTAACCTTCTCCAGCCACTTCGTGAGCACGCCCATCTGCTGCCCCTCCCGCGTCAACCTGCTCAAGGGGCAGTTCGCCCACAACACCAACTTCACGGACGTGCTGGGGCCGCACGGTGCGGAGGAGGGGTGCGCAGGCAGGCACAAAAGCAACACGCTCGCTGGCCTGCGTTGGCTTCCATTGAAGTAGCTGCAAGCCCTGCTTTCGGACGTCCGTCCAGCGCTTTGTTCCCAACCCCTCGCCACGTGACCCCCGGCACGTGGCATGGACTCGGCCTCAGTGCCGCCATACCTCCATCAACTTAATCCACACGCCCGCCGTCGCACACCGGAATGAATACCCGCCCCTGACGTGCAGGCGGCTACGCCAAGTTCCGCGCTCTGGGCCTTGACCGCGACTGGCTGCCCGGCTGGCTGCAGCAAGCCGGATACACAACGCTTTACACAGGTACCACTGCATCAGTACACTGCTGCGAGAGTGCAGCCGAGCGCTGGGCAGCAGGCGTGGGTGCGGGCACCATAATCCAGCGGCCCAACACGACGGAAGGGTGTTCTGCACGACGCTGCATACAGACGGTAGCACCACAGAGCCACGTGCCCCGTCCATAACCCCAACACCGCCGTCCGTCGCCATCCTTTATTTTCAATCAACGTGCAGGCAAGTTCATAGTGGACTACAACATCGTCAACTGCGGCACGCCTCCCGCCGGCTGGAGCGTGTTCGACGCGCTGGTGCACCCCTTCACCTTCGAGTACTACTGCCCAGCCTTCTCCCTCAATGGGGGCAAGCCGCGGATGTACCCGGGTGGGTATCGCGCAAGGAAACAGTGAGAGTAGTAGATCAGGGGTGGTCGATTGCCATGCAGGGCCCGGTTGCCATGCAGGGCCCGGTTGCCATGCCATCAGGGGCGGCTGGCTGCCATGCACCGTACCCCGCACGGGCCGGGCCGCTGGCTGGCGAGCGTGTACACAGGAGGGTAGGACGCGTTGTCGACCAGGGCTGGGTTGCGGCTGTGCCGCACAACGCCGTAGTGTTTGGATTTGCCAACTGCTTGTGTCCATACCGTGCGTCTTGGGTGTGTGGATGCGCGGGTGGGGCGGAAGAGAGCAAGGTCTGCGTACTGCATTGTCAAGCCCCTTACTTCATGGTCCTCACCCTCCCGTCGCTGCCCCGCAGCCCAGTACTCCACAGACGTGGTGCGGGACAAGGCGCTGGCCATGCTGCGGAGCGCGGCGGCGGCGGGGGCCGGGGCGGGCGGCGGGGCGCCGTTCTACCTGCAGGTGGCCCCGCCCGCGCCGCACCACAGTATGCACTACGAGTGAGGGGGACAGGTTGGCAGCGGAACGGGAGGCAGAGATGAGGCAACTCGCAGCAAAACACAGCATAGTCCCGCACAACCCGCCCTGCATCACAACATGCATTACGAGTGAGGGAGGAGGTTATTCAGCATACGTCGTACCACGCCGTGTGTTAGCGCGCGGGCCAGCACCCTCCTCGTTCCCTACCCTCCCTACACGCACTTTACTTCTGCTTCACGTTTGTCCCCCGCCCTGCCCCCATACCGCACCACCCTTCGACCCCCCAGCTACAACGCCAGCGGCTCGCTGCGCAACCGGCAGTGGTACCCCCCCTTGCCCGCCTCGCGGCACTGGGAGCTGTTCAGCGACGCACGCCTGCCCCGGCCGCCCTCCTTCAACGACGCGGACCTGGACGGCAAGCCGGCGTGGATGAGGGACCTGCTGCTGTGAGTGCGGGCAACAATGAGGGTTTTTGCGGGCTGGGGTGCTGTCATTTTGGCCGTGGCCCATACGGGAAGCCAGAGTCCGCTCCTGCACAGCCAGAGAGAAGGGAAGGTGGGGAAGGTGGGGTGCGCAAGTGCGCCGTTTCCCCCCCTGGTGTTAGGCAGGTGGCATGCTGCAAGGGTGGTGTAGCCTGCTGAAGGTTGCCTCCTACCCTGCTGATTCTCTTATGAACGCTGTGCCACTTCCTCCACATCCAATGCAGTCCCGCTGCACTGCTCCCCGCACCACAAGGCGTAGTACCCTCAACCGCGTCTTGCAACACCACAGGGCGAATCCTCATCTCGTGTACCCCCCACCAACATCCCTGTCATTGACCCCGCCCATGCTCCGGCCCTACCTGTGCGCTTACCCTTGCCTGTACCTGTCCCCTGCCTGCCTTCCCACCCGCCCATCCTTGCCGATACTTGCCCCCTGACCTTTGCTCCCTGGCCCCTGCCCTCTGCCCCCTGCCCCCGTGCAAGAACTTTTCCCCTGCCCCTGCCCCCTGCCCCCTGCTCCGCGCCCCCTGCCCAGTCTGACCCGCGGCAACGTGACGTTTCTAGAGGAGGTGTTCCGGCTGCGGCTGAGAGCCATGCGGGCAGTGGACGAGCTGGTGGAGGCACTGGGTGAGGAGGGAAGGGGTGCGTGTAGCTGTATTTTGCCCAGTTTATGAGGTCATGACAAAAGCCGCTAATGACAAAAGCCCGTGTAGCTGTATGTTGGTGCACGAACAGCGATGTGGCATTGTGCGGGTTCTGTGGGTGGCGATGGCTGAGATGCGGTACTCATAAGAAAAATGCATGGGTCTCGTTGTCCTAGCCTCTGGTGTCTGGACGCATGGCGTCTCGCCTTGCAGGCAGCCAGTCTCCCTCTGCCCCCAAGTACGCTATTGCGTCCCTCCGCAGTGCACGAGCTTCATGAGCTGGGGCTGGCCAACTCCACCTACGTCCTGTTCACCAGTGACAACGGGTAGGGATGTGCGGTGAGGCGTGTAGAGGGAATGGGGCGGATTGGGCATGCAGCGGACAGCACGCCGCAGCGCTGTGGAGTGTGGCCAGCAGTTTGCAGCGAACGGCGTAAGTACGCTGCTGCCAGGCGACGCTCGGGACAAGGGGCATGGATTATAAAGACTAATAGGTACGTTCTGGACCAGTGACAATCGTGTGGCCACAGCACCTTGGATGTAACACATAATGCCGAAGTGGACAAAGGCCTGTTGTGGACCGGCCGCGGCCGCCTGTGAGGGCTCCGTGGACAGCGCACGCCGGCCGCGCCTGTGGCCCTGTGCACGCGACAGCAGCAACGCGTTTGCCATGGACTCTGCACTACTACGCTCGTGGCGAGTTGATTTGCCTCTGCATCTCAAAGCAATCCTAGTCTGCCCCTTGTCGGGCCCTGAATCGACATATTGTCCATGGGTTGACCGTGCTTCTGGTTACCATCCCGCCCTCTCCGCACATCCTAGCTACCACGAGGGCATCCACCGCATGGGCAGCGGCAAGACCACGCCCTTCGACGAGGACCTCAGGGTGCCCCTGCTCATGGCGGTGAGGGGAGCGGTGGTGCAGGCTGGTGCCGGCTGTGCTGCTCGTGGTGCTGAGGGGAACGGTGGTGCTGGTGTTGACATTGGTGGTGTTGATGTTGGCGGTGGTGCTGCTGCTGCTGCAACTGCTGCCGATTGGTGCTGTTTACGGTGATGAGGGAAGCGGTGGTGCTGTGTGATGCTGGGTGGTGCTGGGCGGTGCTGCTCATGGCGGTGAGGGGAGCGGTGGTGTTGGGTGGTGGGTGATGGGTGTAGCAGGCGTTCCATTGTTGTGGTGCAACCAGCCTTATTCTGATTGGCATGGTGTACGGCACGGTCTCGCCACAACGTCTGTTGCCTTCCTCCCTCCCTCCGTCCTCCAGGGCCCTGGACTAACCCCCGGCTCCCACGTGTCCGACACCACCCTGCACGTGGACCTGGCGCCCACCGTCATGGCACTGGCAGGTATGGCATGTACGACACAACCACTCCTTTGGTTTCCACTGATGCGTGCTCCGTACCGGCTGTAGTTACAGTAAGAGGCGGCTTCCGCTCAAGTCATAATGATGCGGCCTCTCAACTTACGCAAGTGAGGTTGTTTCTGCTGCACCGCGCACCTCGCCAGCCTGCACCAGAGCGTAGCTGTCAGAAAGCGTGTAATTTGACGCACTCTGCTCAACCCACTGCTCCTCCTGCCGCCCATGCCCGCGACTGCGCAGGCCTCCCCGTGCCGCCCTCCGTGGACGGCACCCCCCTGCCGCTGCACTTGGCGGCGCAGGGCCGGGACGGGCTGCCGGCCGGCTACCCCACACCGGCAGTGCTGCGGAACCAGTGAGTGGGCCGGCGGCTGCCAGCACACTAACATACTGCACTCCACAAAGCCTGCAGGGCGATCACACTTCCTTTGAAAGGAAGTGCGGGCCATGCGCACCGCACCACAACCAGTACAACATGTACTTGTTTGCACAACGCCTGGTGGGCCTTGCGCTGCTGCCTGTTTGCTTGCAATCGTGCAGGGCGGCTCAGAGCCACCAACGAACTTGTGCACGACTGCCCGTGTACGTTTGACAGGTGGTGCGCCGAGTTCTGGGGCTCCTGGGACGACGAGTCCATCCACAGCCACAAGCACTACCCCAACAACACGTGGCGGGCGGTGCGGGTGCTGCGGAGCGACAAGGCGGAAGCATACAAGTGTGTGACTAGAAGCTGCGGCCATTAGTAAGCTAGGCTGTATGAGCAGTTGCTTGAATTGCCGACTGGAGCGGGCAAAGGCAACGGCGGACTTATGCTAGGAAGTGAGGGGGCATACGGTACATTGCAACACTGCGACTGCACTTGCCTTCCATTGCCGCAGGTATGTGATCCACTGCTCCGGCGAGTACGAGCTGTACGACCTCGCACGGGACCCATACGAGCAGGTTAACCTGCTGTACGACACCCCGTCAGCACAACGGGAGAGCCGCACGCACGGTGGCCAGCTGCGCTCGTGGGGCCCGCTCTTCTCCGGGCTCTGGTCGCAGGCCACGGCTGCGGTGACCACGGTGTCAGGGGGAGCTACCGCAGATGGCGCTCAGGCTGCCGATGGGGCAGGGGATGACACGGCTGCAGGTACCACGCGTCCGGAGCAGCTCAAGCAAGAGGGGTCCTACACCCATTCCATTAAAGCGGCGGTCCGTACCGCTGTGGCCCAGGCGTGGGCTGCCACTGCCTGGGCTGCCGCGGCACTGGGCCCGCGGCCCAGCACGGCCTCCTTGGACGAAAGTGACGTCGACGGCCATACTTCTGCACACGCCGCGTCAGTAGGCTCCACGCAACCTGCCGCGAGCATCCACGAGGAGCAGGGAGCGCGGTCGGCGACATGCAGGACTGGCGCGCAAGGCACGGGGCGGAGCGCCGGGGGCGGAAGTAGCTCCTGCAAGGCTGGCGCGAATGGGTGGCTGGGCAGCGGGTGGTGGGGTGGTGGGGCGGAGGCGCGGCGGCGGGTGGCTCGGGAGCACGCGGCGTGGGTGGCGCGGCTACGGGGGCGGCTGGACGCGCTGGCGGCGGTGCTGGCGGTGTGTCAAGGGCACACGTGTACCGAGCCCTTCAAGGTGCGCGGGGAACGGTGGTGGCATCGCCTACCAGTATTGGGTGTATGCTAGCACTTTACACTCCTATCTACGTGTGGGCTCTCCTCTACGCGTGCAAGAGGCAACTGCAGAACAACACCCTACCGTATCCTGCAGGTGCTGCACCCGGAAGGTGGCGTGTCGGACCTGTGGGCCGCCATGGACCCCCAGTACGACCGCCTGTACGACAGCATCCCGCCCTTCCGGTACGGCAAATGCCTGCCGTACCAGGACCTGGACAACGAGGTGTCTGTGTTCCGCGGCGTAAGCGTCAACGTA
Source organism: Chlamydomonas sp. KOR1 (assembly GCA_036984285.1). Lineage (NCBI taxonomy): Eukaryota > Viridiplantae > Chlorophyta > Chlorophyceae > Chlamydomonadales > Chlamydomonadaceae > Chlamydomonas > Chlamydomonas sp. KOR1. Next base: position 348,067 of record BQMZ01000087.1, on the reverse strand, counting down.
CAAGGACAGCAGGAGCAGCAGCAACGGCAGCGCAGCGTGCAGGAGCCGGGGGCAGGGGTGCAAGGTGCGGCGGCCGCGGCCGTGTCGGCAGCAGGCGGCGTGACTGGGGCTGCAGGAGTTGGGGGAGGTGGCGCTGGGCAGCGGCAGCAGAGCTTTGTGTACCGACAAGCGGACATCGAGGTGAGGCGGCTTGCGCGGGTGGCGTTGTGGCAGCACTTTGCGTGTACTAGCAGTGCATCGGGAACTCCCTGCATGGCACTGCCCGTGTTGTGGTGTGCATGTAGTGCAGGTGATGGGAGTGTTAGTGAGGACTGCCCATCCGTCCTGCAGGGCGTGCATACAATATCACACATGCGCGCGCAAGTGAAGCATGTGCATGAATGGCATGCAACCACGTGCGCAGCTTGCTGGACCACCACCGATACCGGTCTGCGTCGAACTGTCGATCCACAGACATTAAGATAAAAAAATGAGGTAAATGATAGGGGAATCCCTTCCCCAGGCGCCAATGGATTGGGGGAATACGATCCTTACTGGTCCACCGCCCTAACCATGGTTGTGAATCTGAAAGAAAGTGCGGGTGCGCAAGCGCAAGACCGCTTCATAACACACTCCACTCTCCAAGAGAAGATAAGGCAAGGTACCGGTATCTGTCCATAAATGACTTGCCGCCACGTGCGCTGCCGCACCCCAGGACGCCGCCACGCCGCTGCCCCCGCGCTACGCGTTCATCACCGACGTGTACGGAGACACCGCCGCCACGGATGCCCAGCTGCTGGCGTGACAGCCAGCAGCTCGGAGGCTGCTGCACTTTTGGAGCAACAAAGCCCCCAACGGTGATACCCCATTTGATCCGGCGGTTAGATTGGGAGTGTTTGGCACGCACGGGAAGGAGTCAGTCACTGAGGAGGTGTGGACATGTGGTGAACCTGTTTGAGCTTGGGCCTTGCGGGCGTACACGCGAGTACTTGCGGAGCGGTGGCCACCACTGTTACTCATCATCCCATATGATCCCTGTACGCATCTTCATAGGCACGGGTTGGTGGTGGAGCATGAGGGCTGTAGTGCTACAGCCAGCTTGGCGATCCTGGACATGAGGGCTTAGTACGCACGCACATTCGGTACGCACGCATTTTCACAGGGCCGCATGTCGTTTCGTCCCGCACTTCTGTACTACGTAAAATGAAAACCCTGCTTTAAATGTTGCACTTTGGCTCGCGCCACTCACCGGCCCACTACTGAGCCCCTAGAAGCCACCTTGGCCTCCTGCACCTGCACCAGCCCCCTGTACACGTCCTGCGCCGCGCCATGCCACCACCACCACCAGGGGAGCTCCCCTGACCACCACCACTAAACCAGCACTGAACAGCTGCTGTTGAACCCCACACGTCCACTATCATACTGCCAAGACACAACCACCATCAACACGACTTGGACCACCTAAGCCACCTACAATGCCTGCCCCCATCGCCCTACTACATGCCACCACCCACTCGCTGCGTACCTGATCCTCCGCCCAGCGTGCGCAAAGGTCAGGGCACAATCGTTGCTTCGTGCGCCTGGTCAAACCTATGTATAATGTGCACAACGGCAATATCCACAACGTTTCAAGCATTTACTGGTCCAATATGTGGCGCGGAATTGCCGCGGTGTGCTAGGTGTGCAACCGACACGTGTTTGTAGGCCCTGAAGTTGCACAGGGTTGCACAGTAGCAGGTCCTTGTCCTACCTACCTGCCGCACGCACCTCACAACCACGCAATCGTGCAAGCAGACAGTAATACCAGCGCCATACATGAATGGGCGTCGCTAGTAATAAAGCTTACTAAGCCTGTGCGGCTGTGATTCTGTCACTTGGTCTTCGCGCATACTCGCTCGCTCGCCCTCGGCCAGTCACAAGTCAGGCACAACCAAGCGGCAGTGATGCTCATGCCAGCTGCCGTCGGTGAGTCGTGTCGATCGGGCTCCCATTGTCCTCATCTGCCAGCGGAGGGCTTCCATACCCCGGGTACACGTGCCCCGGTGGTGCATACCCCGGCGCAGCGTAAGTAGGCGGCGCGTAGTACCCGTAAGGGATGTTCGGCTGGTAGGCGGGGACTTGGCGCGGACCATATAAGCCGTAGGGCTGTGGAGGATGGCGGTACTCTGGCGCAGCGCCGTACCCGGGTGGCGCAGGGCCGTACCCACCGTAGTACGGCGGTGGGCTGGGAGGGAGGCCGTACACGGCCGGTGGGCTTGGTGCTTTTGGCCCCGTGTACGACGGGGGGGATGGAGTGACCGGTGGGTACGGGGGTGCCGGAGAGGGCGGAAGGGGAGACGGAGGCCTGGCAGCTGCACGGGTACAACAAGGGAAGGCGTGGCACAGGTCAGGTGCTGACGCCGGCTGGCAGGCACTCCCCTGAGGCAAACTGCAATTCGTTGCGGTTTCACGTTGCACAAGGCTACAAGAATGCATGACTACCCCAGACCCTTGACGCATTTTAGCTGCGGCCATAAGCGCCCGTGCTCGCTATCAGCTTAGTCCATATCCATCATGGCTTGGCCACCTTGGCCCTACCTTCGCAGATCACGCCAGCGTCCACTGCAGTCAGCAATACCGGGACAGCAGCAGGTTAGGCTTGCAGCAAGGCAAAGCAAGCCCAACGGTAGGCGCCAAGAGCCTCGGCATGGCTGTTGCAAAGCAGCTGCATCGTGAATACGCATATGACGCTGACGTGCACTGGCGACCGTGTCCTTTTCACCTTGTGAAGCCATGTCAATGAGTCGAATCCATCGTTAGCATGTTGGATGTAAGAACACGAGGTCACGAGGACAGGCACAGTTCGGGTCCAAAACTATGACTGGCCTTTGCACAATGGCAGCCCATCAGCACCTACGTTCGTGGGGGCAGTCGCTCTGTTGCCAGCCATCGAAGGGACAATCCGCCAGCCTCGCCTCGCCGCCCAGACACCCCACAGCCTCTGCAGCAAGAGCACGCCAAGGGCAGCACCGTTGGTCCCACGGGCCTCAAATCCACTCATGGCGATGCAGGCTGACACCCCACAGTGATTCAAGAAGCGTTTGATTTCCTGCTGACGCATGGTCAAGCGAAGTCCATGGGCACCATGCACGCAGGACACGTGCGCGACTACAGCTGTACCGCTCCAACATGATTGAGACGGGCTCACCCATCCACACGCGGCCCTTCCCAGGTCCAAAATGCTGCAGCGGTGCCACGCGGCCGGTGGCGAAGCCCAGCTGGCGGCACGCTACCGCGGCGTCCACCGCGCCGAAATCGTCGCTGCACACCGTGCCCTGCAAGGAACAGGAAGGCAAGACCGATCAGGGCAGGTTGGGGCAGTTGGCGGGCGCATGCAAGGGAAATGCGAGTGCCCCTGCGTGCTGACTGTCGTGGCAAAGACATCGGTGCCGGAGAGATAGTGCAGCCACGTCAATGGCAGGTATGATGCTGCTCTGCAGTCGGTGGGGAGAATCAATCAGGGGTTGTAGAAGTAGGCTGCAGACGCACCCAGGTACTGTCGTGAAAGACCTCCAGCCTGCCGCTGCTTTTGTTGCCGCCCGCAAGCCGCAGCGCGCCATCAGGCACTGCGAACAAGTGATCAAGTCGGTGGCGCTGTCAGATATAAGCCGATCACCGGCAATCATCTGGCGCTTGAAGCAACAAAGCACGTCTTGGAAGCGATTGCGGAGTGCGGATCATGGGAGATGGCAGCCTTCCGCGTGCCCTCGTGAAAGGAAAAAAACACAGTGGATGTCATACAGTACCCCATAATGGCCTTGCCGGCAAGAGTCTTGCCCGTGCCCACCTGTGCACGTGATGGCGACTGGCACCGTTGGTGGGCACGTGTAGTCCAGCACAGCCTCGTACGGGCACTGCAGCAAGTTCAGCTCCGAGCCCGTACACCGTAGGCCTTTCAGCCAGATGGGCGGGTACGGCGGTTGGAGGCTCCCCTGGTACTGCTTGCCGTACAGCAGGCTGCCGCCGGGCAGGCCCAGCTGCCGGCAGGCCACGCGGGCGGTGGCGGGGTTCCAGCTCCGGCCGCACAGGGTGCCCCAGCGCCCGAACATGGACATCTCCACACGGCCAAGGTTGGCCCTGGGCCCATGTACCAGCCTAACCGTGCCGTCTGTATGGTTGAGGGAATCCGATAGCATAATACAACCATAACAAGGGACAAGGAGCGGCCCTAAGGGAGCGATAGCTTCAAGCAGAGCAAAGTGGAGAGTAGGTGGCAAGCATGTGTGCAGATGTTGAGGCGCAACGAGACCAGGCAAGGGAGGATGCGCTCTTGCGCGTACGACTTACCAGGTGCGTACGGCTGTGCAGGTGGTACCGGTGGCGCAGGGGGGGGCGGCGGTCTTGTTGCTGCGAGCGAGAGAAAGCGCACTTATTTGATAACGAGAATGGCAGGGGCCGCACACGACGCAGCTACACCCCGTTGCTTGTGGTCAGCCGGTCAACCGACACGCAACTCACCAAAGCACGCAACCGCGACGTCCTCTGCGGAACCAAGGAAGGTGGGAGACAGTTAAGCAGGATGACCTGTGCAGCTCCTTTCGCATGACGTCTTGCTGTAGTCATGTAGCGATTGCAGACACGTCTTGTAAACCCCACCGGCTGTCGCACTCCCGCACCTTTATGGCGGCAGTTGTTGGTCCCTCGGGGCTTTAACGCACTGCAGTCCCACAGGCGCGCCTCTGTACCCAGGCAGATGACATCGTCCTGTGTATCAGCACGAAGCGACCGTTAGGTCCGCCTGCCCTTACATCCTCAGGCACCAAGTACATCACATGGGCTGCATGCAAGGTCACAGCTGCTGCGCGCATAGAGCATCCCTCCCACCCTCACCAGCCAGATGGGGCCCCGCCCTCTCCCGTAGGGCGCGCCGTGCATAGCCACCCCCCGCGAATACCCAGCATTTAGCTGTCGACACACCACGGTGGCGGCTGTGGATGGGGTGAGCCAAGGGACGTGGAGATGTTGGTTGCGCCGCATGACCCAGGTCATGGGGCTATTCGTGATGCCCACGTACCGTCACGTGCGTACCAATAGGTGGCGGCTATGCGGTGCCCTTTTCGCCCACTCACCAACGTCTGTGAAGAAATCGTCGCTGCGGCATAATACAACACAACATGAGGGCAACACAGCCGTCAATACCCCAGGACCATGCGTTGTGTACTAAGTGAGTAGGGGTTCATGACAGCGGCTGTGCTGCACGGTGGAAGCACAGCAAGCGAACAGAAGGGCTGCACAGCAGCCCAAGCAATGATCTACTGTAGGAAGCTTGGAAGCGCTGCCGGTCACTTACCATACGGTGCCCCACATGCCCCGGAAGAAGACCTGCATCGGAACACAAGCAAACGCAATGTGCATCATCATGGAGGCCGGTACGCCGGTACAGGAGTCGTAGGGCAAATAACATTGCTACTGGCCTGTCCTCCGTCGGACTCCGCATTAAGGCATTGCAACCACACCCTCGCAGGCCCACGTGCTCAGTGGCAAGGACGCCGGCGTAGCAGACTGCCCAGCACCCACTCTGTACCTGTACGGTGCCCGTTGTTGCATTAGGTCCGTTCACAAGCCTTATGTCACCGTCTGCTGGTGGCTTTGGAGGGCTGGGACCTGCAGCTGTGCAAAGGAGGACGACGTCGACACAAAACAGCGCATGCCATAATTGCAATAATATAGGGGGGGGGGCTGGCAGAAGGGACCTGGCCGCCGAGAACGACAGGCAGGAAGAGCCCCTCATTGGGCCATTGGCAAAGGTGTTGCAACGTCCCCTGCCAGAGGCAGTCATGTCAGCTACGGCTGCGCATACCCGGCTTCAAACAGAACACAGAAGCCCAGAGTACTGACTTGGTAATGTTGGCGGCGTTGGTGCCGATGGAGGTGGGGGAGGAGCAACTGGGGCGAGAGCAGGCGCCGTTGCTGCACGTAAGTGTACGATGAGGGAGTCATATCCACCCGCAATATGGATGTGCCCGCGGATGGAGGGCTCCAGGGAAACACGTCCAAGCCAGAAATGGCAGGCTCGCACCATTTCCATCGGGGCCCTCGGGTGAAGCGTGGACGCTGATGGACAGCTGTACGAGGACACCTAGGAGGACCGTGACGCTCGCTTGCCGTTGCCTCATACAGAAGGCCGGAAGGTTGTTGGCTAGCAGCCAGTACAAGCGTCGTCCGCGTGTCAGTTGTGCAGCGGAGAGGCGCCCCAACGCTTCTTTGGCCCCGATGACACGCGGCGTTGTCAAGGCGACACCTCTTGCTACCGACTGGACAGGTACTGACACTGGTAAGTACGCAACATGTTGCGCTTTCCTACTTTAGGTATCAGGTTGTGCGGGCAGGCACTACAGAAGAAGCAGTCGGAGCTGTCGCCGAAGCACCAGAGACAGATGAATAAATTTTCAAGCTCTGTGTCATGTCAATGGATGGTAAGCAGTGGCACTTTATAATGCCTTTAGTACAATAAACATTTTGCTAGTGCCATAGTACTCCAGCTCATGAGACCGCCCAAAAGTACGCGTACAGCCCAATTGGTCCAAGTGGACCCAGCCTATCCCGAACATCCCGCAAAAAACTTCCATTATCCAAATTTATATATGTGTATACAGGCATGCGTGCTCTCGACCCAGTGCTTTCAGGCAGAGACATCTTCCTCCGTGGGTGTTGCGAGGCCACGGAACCACGGACTGCGCGCCATGATGTAACATGCCGGAATAGGAGCACCTGAATGTACTTGACGACAAAAGGATAAGCGACCCATTCACTTTTGGTGGGCCGGGCCTGTTCTGGTTCCCAGCCGCAGACGACTCGCACGCCGTGACTGTCGACAAGCTTTATCATAGCAGCCATACTCCAGCGGCAGGGCGGAGAAGGAGGGACCGGCACCTGCTTATGCGGCCACGTACAACGTCTGCACTAGCGGGGAAACGGCAAGCAGGGGGGCTAGAGCAAGACGGCAGGGCACACCTCTGCCGCGTTTCTCAGGCCAGCCCGCAGCCCCCTATTCAGATACTGCACAGCATCACTGCAACTGAAGATCCAGGCCTAGACTGCCAGCGATTCCTCCCAGCGTGCTACCATGCCACCGTCCGTCCCATCAGCATCCCAAGTCCTCGTCGGCACCCAGTTCGCCCTTAGGGCATGGTACCTCTTCTACTTCGCCTCGCTGGTATGCTTGGGCCCCTTCCTCAACGTCTACTTCCATGGACTGGGCCTTACAAAGGCCCAGGTGGGGGTCATAGGGGCGCTGCGGCCGTGGATCTCTGCCCCTGCCTCCTTCCTGTGGGCTGCCCTGGCCGACCGCCTCCACGCACACCACTGGGTGCTCATGGGCACCTTTGTGGCGTCGTGCGCGGCACGGCTGCTCCTGCTGCTTCCCCGTGGCTTCCTGGGCATCCTGGCGGTGGTGCTGCTGGCGGAGGTGCTGGCGTCCCCCGTGGGCGTCATGGCTGACAGCGCTGTCATGGCAGCGTGCGAGAAGGTACGGCACCCGCCTCAAGCTGTACTCTTTATTCAACCCTGCTATACTCTAGATGGCGTGGGCACTGCAGTAACCGGCTTGACGCTGTATAGCTAATCAAGTCATGATATCACCGAAAGCCTTAATGGAGCGGATGGTCAGAATGTGCATGTGCACTGCAGGAGTCGGACTATGGCAAGTACCGGCTGTGGGGTGCGGTGGGATGGGGCGTCTTCTCCACCGTTGCAGGTGGGTCCTAGCTCCCAGCCAAGGCCCATTAGGGCACAGACTTCTCCCCCTTCATTACTGTCAAGGCGCACGGGCCAAGGCCGTTACCCCATCCTTCCATACATCGTAAGGGACAAGCCAGTGATCCCCCGCCGCCCCGCTCCACAGGTTGGCTGATTGACACGCTGGGCATGCGGTCGGCCTTCGCCGCCCACCTGCTGCTGTCGCTGCCGTGCCTTTACTTGGGGTCGCGCCTGTACGGCCTGCGCAAGCCAGGACAGGCCGCCGCGACTGAGACCTCCCACACGGGACTAGGAGGCCTGTCAACTGAGCGCATGAACGGACATGAAGCGAAGGGCGTGGAGGGTGTGCAGGGCAAGGACAAGAGCGTTCACAACGATGATGGGGACGACGAGGAGCGGGTTGTCCTGCTGCAGGGCGTTGCTTCCCTGCCTTCGGAGCTGCTGTCCAGCCCGCCTGACGTGGTTCGCCGGGGCGCCACGGCCAACGGCCATGGCTCAGGCGCTGTGGGTCAAACAGGCGCCACGGCGGCGCTCGGGGCTGGTAGCGACAGCGACTGCAAGGACCGGGTTTCGGGCAGCGGAGAGGGCAGGGCGGACTGCGGCGCAGCCCTGGAGGGGCCGGGGTGTGGCGGCGGCAGCCACTATTGGCGCGACGTGGGGGCCCTTGCTCGGCGGCCGGAGGTGCTGCTTTTCTTCGTGACCTCGGGTGCCATGGGATACGGCTTCGGCACCATCGACTCGTTCCTCTTTTTGTACCTGGAGCAGCTGGGGGCCACACAAACGCTCATGGGGCTCACGCTCACGGTGAGGCCTGGAGAAGGTTGGGAAGTCGACCCAGGTGGGAAAAGCACGATGCGGGCTGCCGTGGTGGATCAGTTAGGTTAAACCGGCAGGTTGAGATTGTATGGCGTGTTGCGTGGAGTACCGCAGCGCCGAACTATGTTTTCCCCTGTGCACGAGCTCAAGGAACACGCACCTGCAGCACCTGCCCACCTGCCGACTACTTGCGCTGCACGTCGCTGCCCTTTCCCAGATCACGTGCATCGCGGAGGTCCCGGCGTTCCAGCTGCAGGACCGGCTGCTTGACCGCTGGGGCGTCACCGCTGTGCTGGACCTGGTGCAGGCGGTGTACGCGCTGCGCTTGGCGCTGTACGCCCTGCTGCCGTTCGCAGGCCCCATCTGCATTTACCTGGTGCTGCCCGTGGAGGTGCTGCACGGCATCACTTTCGCCTGCGGCTGGGGCGCAGGTACCGTCAACTGCAAGCAGCTCGCGCCCGCGGGGCTCGCCGCCACGCTGCAGGTGCGCGTAGTTACGGGCCGCGCGGCCCGGATCCTAGCCACAGCACCCTTTCCCGCTCCCAAGGAGATAAGTGCACTGCAGTCGCCATCTTGAGATACCAAGTCGTGGTCTTGATGCTTTCCATCTGAACCCTGCTCCCCAGGGCACCTTCCAGGGGCTGTACTTTGGCCTGGGCTACGGACTGGGCTCGCTGGTGGCCGGCGCAGTGTCCAGCCGGGCGGGCCTGCAGGCCATGTTCGGGTGGGCGTCCGGCACCATGCTGCTGTTCTGGCTGTGCACGGTGGCGGCGCGGAGGGCGCTGGGCGTGACTCTGTCGGGCCGGCGCAGCGGCGGGCCGGGGTACATGGAGCTGACCACGGTGGCTCCCGGAAATGGGGCGTGACGAAGTGACATCAGGGCAGGACTAGAGGTGCTCTTGTGATGACATGCGCACGGGTTCTCATGGCGGACGGACGAGTGCCTAGGCTGCAAGCTTGACAAGGGCTTGCCTTGCTTGGCTGGGTATTCATCTTGGCGCTGCACGCATTACCCGCACTTATGCGCCTTATGTCCACCAGTTCACCACAAGTTGTCGTAGGTTGCCTGCTTGGAGCCGCTGTATTACTTCCAAGAGCGAGCAGGGTGCGCATTATGAGTTGCCTCCCTGGGCTTTTGAGTTCCCACGGAACCTTTCCTGTTGCGTTAGGTCATTCACCGGTACTACATGGGAAGGTACTCCCTCCTGGTGTGGGTAACTTGAAAGCCGTGCATTTGTGCTTACGTACAAGGCATAGGTGCCAGTTGTAACCAGAAACTCCGAGTATGCTAAGACGCTGTCAACTGCAGCGTCAACACCACCGAAGGCATTAATGAAGTTGGTGACGCATGCACCATGGCGCATGTAAGGCATCGCAGGACCACAAATAGAGCATGGACTGCTTCTTACCATGATTTCTGGCCACGCACGCCTCTTGAGCGCATCAGAGAGCTGTAACCCCGAGGTAGGGTGCACAGCACGGGAGCTCAGGTGCAGCACCTGACCCGGCGGGTCTGTATGTCAGGCTGCATGCATAAGAAATGAGACACATACATGTATTACGCCGATGCTTTCTTTATTAAGCGGTACTGTCTGTCGCTGTGCAGGTAATTCAATGGGCGTCAAGCGTCTGCATCCGGCGCAGGCACGTACCCCGTGTGCCCCACGTTGTCTACTGCCAGGGAATGTGCATGATCCTTGACGTGTTACACAATTAACATCAGCCCACAATTGCAATGAGTGCGGCTGATACATACGTCTCTTGTACTCGAGTTTGCTGTGGCGCCACGCCTTGAGTATCCTGTACTCCGTATGACAACGAGCATGCGATAGGTCACGAAGCCTGCTGTTCAGGCGGAGGGCAGCACAGGGCGACGAAGGGCAAGAGATGTCGGATGAGGAGCCCTTTGACGAGGGTGTGGGGTAGGTACCCTGGCCAACCTGATCTGAGTATATTTCCGCGAAAGGGGCGAGATTATGGCGTGGAACTTATCAAAATGCAAGCGGGTCAGGCATAAAACATCACCCGACTTGTGCGCACGGGACGTTGGGTGCTCTGCGTATGTTCTTGGGTGACGACCTGATGCTATTTTGGCCATAGCAAACCGATACGCTGCCTGGTATGTGAGATATGCTCGTTCACGCAGCGGCGGCCTCGGACTGGCCTTGCTAACGTGCCCGAAAACCCCGCTGCATGCTGCCAGGGACGACAATGAGGATGGCGATGAGGACTATATAGCAAGTAAGCTGCTTGGACGCACACGATGTAGCAGGCTTGGGGTCTCGGCGCTGCATTCACCTGGGTCGTTGCGCGGAAGGGGCCTTGGAAGCATGCGTTCAGCTGCGGCATGCACATAACTGCGTAGATGACGACGATGACGATGCCGACGAGGACGATGAGGAGGATGCGGCGGACTCTGACGACGAACCGCGGCGCAAACCGCGCACCCGGAGCAGACCAGCACCCAAGCGTGCCACCCGGACCCAGCGGTCCACCCGCAATACAAGATCGGTAAGGGCACCAACACGCTTGGAGCACAGCCATGGACCTCACTGCCCATTTGCCGGGCGGGCGGAGGTGCCGGCGAGGGCGTTTGCTCGCTGCCACCCGCTACCTGCCGGGGGGTGCCCGGCCCGTTGGTGCCCCGGAGCGGAGTGCAGGGCTGGCGGCAGCTGCTGCAGGGCTCTGACAGGCCGTTTCAGGGGCTCCACCATGCGAAGAATGCTCATGGGGTAGCCTTGGTCGAGGCATTGCTTGGGAGCTGTGGCCTGGCATGCCGCTGCCTGCCGAGCGCTGTGCCCTGGTCGTACGGCTACTGCCTTCCGCGCGTGCCGGACTGAGGCCCGTGCATCTGGGTCCATGCAATTTGGGTCGGGCCCTGCAGTACAAAGACGAGTCTGAGGAGGAGGAAGACGACGATGACGATGACGAGGAGGAGGAGGAAGATAACGACGATGAGGAGGAGGAGGATGAGGTGGAGGACGAGGAGGAGGACTACAGGCCGCAGCAGCGGCGTGGCAGGGCGGCGGCGGCGGCGGCCAGGCCCCGGCGCCAAGCGGCGGCGCAGGCGAACGCACGGCTTAAGGTCGGTGGGCCGATAGGGCCAAATGCGGCGCTGTGGCCTGGGTCGTGGCGGCAGCAGCACTGGGTGTGGGGTGCTCGCAGCAGCGAAAGGTCTCCTGGCCGGGAGACAGCAGCGGCTCGGGAGCGTCGGGGTATTTCGGAAGCATGGGGAACGGCTGTCCTACATGCAGGGCCAAGCCGTGCTGATGCACTTGTGCACACTGTAGCTGCCGCCGGGGCCTTGGGCGGCTGGCGGTGCACCGTTCCCTGGCAAGGTTGCATGCAACTGCCTTAACCACCTGCCGGTTACAGCTGCACGTGTGTGTGTGTGTGTCTCCGTCCAGTAACATTGCGTTGTTGCTGGTGGGCCACCGCAGGACACTGCGGAGGATGACGACGAGGAGATCGCGCGGGCCATAGACCGCGAGATCAATGGGCTGCGGGCCCGGCCGCGGAGGGTGGGTGCGGGGCTAGCGGCAGTGACTTGTGGGGAGGCAGCCGGAGCAGCAGCAGCAGTCGGAGCAGGAGCAGCTGCAACAGCTACGAGCACAGCGGCTGCGAGGCACCTGCTCGCCTTTAGTTTGTCCCACTGCCTGCCTTGCTGCCGCTGCAGCAGTAAGCTTTCCACGACCCCGCATGCCGGGCGCATGTCCCACACCCCATTCAAGGGCTCTTTGGCTCCGCTGCCACGATTCGGCTCGGTAGCTTGCACACCCCTGACGCCAGTCCGCTCTTACCTTCGTATGCGCAGGCCTCCACGTTCGACGAGCGTGCTGCCAGCCCGCGCTCGGGCCCCAGCGGCGGCACAGCGGGGCCCGCCGGCCGTCGCAGCAGCGGCTCCCTGTCGCGCCACAACTCCGCCCCGGCAGCTGCTCCGGCGGCGCCAGCGGCGTCGTCCCGGCGGCGGGCGCAGCCTGCGCGCACCAGCCAGCGCACTGTCGCCAAGGTGTCGTACGCGGAGAGCGATGACAGCGACAGCGAGGGCGGCGGGGGCAGGGGGCGGCGCGGGGGCGGGGGCGGCAACGGACGGGTTAAGGAGCTGCTGTCCGCGTTCGATGACCCGGACGAGGAGGAGGACGTGGACATGGAGGTGGACAAGGTGCTGTCGCACAGGTGCGGCGTGCGTATGGGGCGTGTAGTGGCGGAAAACCTGGGGCAGGATATTGCGGGTGTGGGCTCGCGTACAGCAGCAACAGCATAGACGGATAAGCAAGAGGTGGTGGCCATGGCAGTGGTGCGTATGTAACCAAAGTACAAGGCCGCAGGCAAAGGTGACGCCGGGATGGCGTGCGGCTTGCTGCATGGGGGTGGCGCGTGTTAAGTCCTTGAAGCACATGACTGCTGTTGTGCTTTGGAGACAGAACACATACGTGCTAAATGAAGGGGGCTGGTTGCTCAGCGTGGTGTACGTGCTGCTGCGCTCGCAGGGACGCGGAGGGCGCGGCCCCCGTGCCGGGCGACCCGTGGGCCAGCCGCGAGTTCTTCATCAAATGGAAGCGCTACAGCTACATCCACTGCAGCTGGGAGCGGCGGGCCAAGCTGGAGCCGCTGCGCGGCTTCAAGCGCATACTGAACTACATCCGCAAGGTGCGGATGGGTGGGGCGCAGGGCGGGTAGGAACCGACGTGGATTGCACCATACCTAGCAAGAGTGCCGATGGCTGCATCCGACGCCGAACAGTGTCAGGCAGCTAGGTTAAGAGTAGCACGTGCCCCGATGTTTTCCGTCAAACACAATAGCACCTTGCCTCGCTTGAGGAAGCCGAATGCGCGAAGGCTCCGGCGCGAGGCCTTTCTCCGACTCGGGCGGCCCCCACTCCCCGACAAAATTATAAACCCTTTTTCCCAGGTCGAGGATGCGGAGCTGGGCCGTGGGCACTTCACGCGCGAGGAGCAGGAGCTGCAGGACGTGGAGCGGGAGATGGAGGCGCAGCTCAACCAGCAGCACATGCAGGTGGGGCACGTGTGGAGTGATGGAGTAACAATGCTTTGCGGTAACTGGGCGTGGGCGCGGAGGAGGGGGCGGAGAAACAGTGCGACCATGGGGTGGAGGAGCGTCGCGGCAGCTAGTGCATGCAAGTGGGGCTGGACAGGCGGCCATGGAGTTGCTCGGGGGCCGCGGGCCAAGCGGCTCCCGAATGGATGCGTGAGGGGTCAGGAACTGACCTTCGACGGCGAGCATAGTGCAGGATGTACTGATTGCGAGAGCCGATTCGGCCATCCACTTTAGGGCTCCATCGTCTTTACAATCAGGCCTGATTCCAAAACTGCAAACCACTGTGGAAACAAATACTGGCGGGTGCATTTCCATCACGTACATACGGCAATGCACCGTGCGCCTGACCTTCGAACAGTTTGATGATGGGCCTTAAAGCCTTCCTGCTTGCCTGCTCCTGCGCCCGCCCGTTCACGATATCCCATCTTCATGCCACCCTGGTGAAAACCGTCACCCAAGCTTCGTCCCCGCGGTCCCTTTCCTCGCAGCCCGAGCGCGTGCTGTCTGAGAAGCAGGCAGTGGTAGCGGTGGAGGAGGACCGAGGGCCGGGGCTGCGGCCGGGCACCCGGGAGGAGGAGGTGACCAAGTACCTGGTCAAGTGGGAGGGCCTGCCGTACGCCGAGTGCACGTGGGAGGCCAAGGATGACGTCATCAAAGCGGGTGGGTGGATGCAGCTGCATGTTGAGCGTGTACACAGCCGTCTGGTCGTGGGAATCAGGAGGCCCGGACTTGCACCCTCCCCAGCTGCTACGGTAACTATTCTCAACCGCTAGTTACTCCTGAAGGCCTCCAGGGTTCGCCCCACCGCCACTGCTGCCTGCGTCAGTGAAGCACAGATGCCAACGGCTGGCACCCTAGGCGGTTTGACGCCTACTGGCTACGTTCGTCTTGATCGTGCCGCGTGGTCTTGCCCGGCCCGCTGCCTTCCGTTCCTCCTCTCCTCCCAGGTGGCGGCCCGCACATCGACGCCTTCCTGCAGCGGGAGCAGCGGCTGCTAGAGCCCGGCCGCAGCGTGGACGCGGCGCGCAAGCAATTTAAGATCAAGGGCACGCGAGCGCTGGAGAAGCAGCCAGACTACCTGGCGGGTGGGTGGCTAGGCACAGGCACTTGTGCCGTGCGAGCACGTCTTTGTACCAGGGCCGTCTCGTGCCCCAACGGGCTGCGGACTGGAGGTCAAGCCGCTTGTGGCTGAGCAACGTGATTCGCCTTTCATGGCATATCGCTTAAACTTCTACCCGATTTGGTTGCAACGCTGCTATGCCTGACGCTCTGGACCAAGACGATTGCAGAAGCTCCGCCGCATAGCATTTGCATGTGCAGGGACCGACATCCCCCATGCCCCTTAACATCTACCCATTTATTCTCATCTTTCCCCTCCCTCCCCAGGCGGCCAGCTGCGCGATTACCAGTT
Organism: Chlamydomonas sp. KOR1; assembly: GCA_036984285.1. Taxonomy (NCBI): domain Eukaryota; kingdom Viridiplantae; phylum Chlorophyta; class Chlorophyceae; order Chlamydomonadales; family Chlamydomonadaceae; genus Chlamydomonas; species Chlamydomonas sp. KOR1. Next base: position 333,066 of record BQMZ01000087.1, on the reverse strand, counting down.
GGACTCCCTCAACTGGATGATCTACAGCTGGAGCGAGGACCGCAACATCATCCTGGCCGACGAAATGGGCCTGGGCAAGACCGTGCAGGTGGGTATAGGGCACTAAAGGACACTAGGCTTGAAAGCGGACTCATCCTGACCGCGTCCATGTACCCTGGCGCACAACACCTCAGCACCTACGCACCTGACAACAAACATACCCTGCTCCTGCACCCTTGGCCCCTCTCCACTTAACCGGCCGCTGACCTAAACCCCCCTTCCTGGCCCTGACATACATGTTTGCGCAGTGCGTGTCGTTCGTGGGCTACCAAGCCGAGACGCTACACATCCGCGGGCCCTTCCTGGTGGTGGTGCCGCTGTCCACGGTGTCCAACTGGATCCGCGAGTTCCGGCGCTGGGTGCCCTTCGTCAACGCGGTGGTGTACGTGGGCGACAGTCGTAGCCGCGAGGTGCTGCGCGCCTACGAGTGCGACCCCTCGCCGCACCACCGCGCCACGCGGCCGCACAAGTTCGAGGTGCTGCTCACCACCTACGAGCTCATCCTCAAGGACGCGCACGTGAGCACCGGTAGAGCTGGCCGCAGGGGGCCTTCTAGTTGCTGTGTCGTGGTGACGGAGATGTGTTCCTTCTGTGGTGACCGTCATGCCCCTTACTATTTGTTGCCTCAAGACCTCGCGCTAGTCGACACGCCCTTCTTGCCATGCGCTGCCACCTTGGTGCCCGCAGCTGCTGTCCCGCATCAAGTGGGCCTACCTGCTGGTGGACGAGGCGCACCGCCTCAAAAACGCGGAGTCGGCGCTGTACCAGGCAAGAGGGTTCGGGATACCCACAGCTGCATCCCCAACGTCCTGTCGTGTCTTGCAGCAGCTCCCGCGCAGGGCCTGCCATGTCCCTATCGGTACCTTCTGTCACACCCCGCCTCCCTCCCGTGTCCATGCACACCCACGCCCGCAGGAGCTGATGGGCTGGCAGTTCAAGAACAAGCTGCTCATCACGGGCACGCCGCTGCAGAACAGCCTCAAGGAGCTGTGGGCGCTGCTGCACTTCCTGGAGCCCGACAAGTTCCCCAGCCAGGAGGACTTCGAGGCCGAGTACTCCCTGCAGACGGTGCGGCCCCTGCGTTCCCCCCGTTCCAGCAGCCCCGTCAGCCGCTGACTCCGCCTCACCATCCGCAAGCTCCCTAGCTTCCTTCGTCTCGACAAAATTCAATTTGCTGTTGCTGACGGCGCACTCGCTGCGGCTGATGGCGCTTTGTTTTGCTTTCGTTCGCGTTCGCAGGCTGACAGCGTGTCGGGCCTGCACGGCGTGCTGCGGCCGCACCTACTGCGCCGCGTGATCAAGGACGTGGAGCGCTCGCTGCCGCCCAAGAACGAGCGCATTTTGCGCGTGGACATGACTCCGCTGCAGAAGCAGTACTACAAGTGGATCCTTACGCGCAACTTTAAAGAGCTCAACAAGGGTGGGTTGCGGAGTAGGTGTGCTGGGCTGCCGGCTTAGGTTGGTTGCCTGCGTACCGGTGATGGTTTGTGCATAAGTGCCGGAGAGAGGGAGTGGAGTAGCACGTGAAGCTAGCCCACCTTGGCAGCGCGGTGCGCAATGCAACAGTGCCACCAACGCTATGCAGGAGTGGGGTACACGATGCAAGTGCAAAGCCCTAGGCTAGAGCTGCTGGCGCCCCGCCGGTGGGCCCCGCGGTGTAGAAACTTGGGGCACACCTTCCGCACGACGCTTAGGATGCATCCCCCCGCACGTTTCCTGGCGCGCTTTGCACGATACTCAGCTACAAACAGGGCCCTGACGCGAAGCCACGCAAGGTACACCCAATGCCGGCTGTCCAAGCCAGCACGTTGACGGAACGACTGTTGCACCACTCTGCCTCGTTAACACATCTTCACCTGGCTGCCCTAAGTAGCTGCCTTGCTCGCGTTATCACGATGCGTCTGTGTCCGTGTGCAGGCAACCGCGGCGGCGGCCATGTGTCGCTGCTCAACATCATCACGGAGCTCAAGAAGTGCTGCAACCACCCCTTCCTGTTCGAAAGCGCGGAGGAGGACTACCGCGGCAGCGAGGACGACAAGAGCGCGGTGAGCAGCCCCACAGTTGCTGCCGTGCACACAGCCGCTTTGCGCCCCGACTACGGTGTGCCTGACGCATGCCAAACGCATCGGGATATCTCTGTGGAACAGATGGCAGTGGGGCAGAGTAAGAGTTACGGAGGTTCTCATCCGGAGCGCAAGTGCTTATACCTGCGTTGCCTGTCGCGCTCCCTGCAGGTGGACCGGCTGATCGTGACCAGCGGCAAGATGGTGCTGCTGGACAAGCTGCTGCGCCGCCTCAAGCAGACGGGACACCGCGTGCTCATCTTCTCGCAGGTGGGCGGCCCGCGGGCGGGCGGGCGGGCAATGGCGGGGCTTCACACGCACTCTCCCAGTTTCAGTCCCCACACTCCGATTTCCCGCAACCAAAACTTTTCGCCGCGTGCGATGGGTCACCTCGTCACAATGATCCTATGTGCGCCCCCGTGCCCTGGCACCCCAGATGGTGCGCGTGCTGGACATCATCTCGGACTACATGCGGCTGCGCGGGTTCGCGCACCAGCGGCTGGACGGCTCCACGCCCGCCGCCGCGCGCCACACCGCCATGGAGCACTTCAACCGCCCCGACTCGCCCGACTTCGCCTTCCTGCTGTCCACGCGCGCGGGCGGCCTGGGCATCAACCTGGCCACCGCTGACACCGTCATCATCTTCGACTCGGACTGGAACCCGCAGGTAAGGCCGCAGTCGGGGTGCATGCTTGAAGGCTCAAGCAACGCGTAGAAAGCAGTGGAGTAGGTTGCAGGAACGTAGCGGGCGGGCGGCAGGAGGCAATGCAAAGAAGCGCAGCGAAGGAGCGGCAAAGGGGATTAGGCGAGTGGGCGCGGGGATGTTTGCTGTGTTTGCAATGCACGATTTGAGTTGGGATGGGAGACGGCCTGGAGACCCGCTGTTATTGAGTTGCACGCTGTTTCGCTGTGTTGCTCCGCCCCGCAGAACGACCTGCAGGCCCAGGCGCGAGCACATCGCATCGGCCAGACGGAGACCGTCAACATCTACCGGTAAGGATGGAGATGGACAGGGCCCTGTTGCATCTGTGCACCGCCTTGTCGGCCCCCAGTGTTCGCCCTTCTTGCGTTTGCTCAGCGGCCTCCTACACAGCAGTATGGGCTAGCGCACAACCTGTGACGGTACCAAGCTGCGTGGCAACCCGGGCCCCCGCTCCCTTTCCCTCCGCCCCCTTCACTCACCAAGACCTATACCAAGCCATGCGCCCATGCCATGTCACCACCTAGACCGTTTGTTTATATCACAACCGCCAACGCTGCCTTTCCTTCCTCGCTGCGCAGCTTCGTGACGAGCGGCAGCGTGGAGGAGGACATCCTGGAGCGCGCCAAGCGCAAGATGGTGCTGGACCACCTGGTCATCCAGCGCATGGACACCAGCGGCCGCACCATCCTGGACCCCGCGGCGGCCAAGGCGGGCGGCGCGGCGGCCGCGAAGCAGATGTTCAACAAGGACGAGCTGGCCGCCATCCTGCGGTTCGGAGCGGAGGACCTGTTCAAGCAGGAGGTGGGATAACCCGTGAACGCGAGGAAACCAGGGGGTGGGGGAACGCGTAAAGCGCGAGGAACCCGTGCAAGGCGTCAGGGACACATGGGAACGCTTGGGGGTGGGGTGTGTGCAGGTGCATGGTGCAGTAGGGCCGGGCTGACCGTGGAAGGCTGTCATGTGTCTACCACAATTCGCCCAGCAGGCAGGGTGTCAGCACGCCTGCTGCGTATGTCACACGAGTGCAAGGGGCGAAGAGGAGGATTAATGCATCTTCTGACTCTTTTTTTGGCATTTTGTGTTACATTCCATTCCATTCTCATGCGTACCTTCGTCGCTACGCCTGTGGTCTTCCCGCCCGCCAGGAGGACCAAGGCGCCGCCGAGCGAGCGCGTACGGCGCTGTACGAGGACGACATCGACGCCATCTTGGAGCGAGCCGAGGTGGTGGACAGCCGCCAGCTGGCGGCGGCGGCGGGCGGCGCGGTGGCCGGCGGCGACGACGACGGCGAGGGCGGCGGCGCGGCGGAGCTGCTTAATAGCTTCAACGTGGCCACCTTCAAACACGAGGAGGACGACGCCACGTTCTGGTCCAAGCTCATCGCGCCCTCGGAGCGGCCCAAGGACGAGGAGGTGAGGCCGAGGGGATACGGGTTGGCGTTGTGTCCGTGCTGGAGTGCCCTTGACTGATGTTGTGTATGCCAGATTCGCATGAGCTGAAGCTACGGTGCTTGCGTGCGATGGTTTTGGTGTCTGCCAGGAAGACCTGGGGCCGCGGTCGACGCGGCGGGCGGCGGCGGACCAGGGTGCCAACGGCGGCTCAGGCTCGGGGTCAGACGAGGAGGCGGGAGGCGGGCGCAAGGCAGGCGGGCGGGCGGGGCGGGCAGCAGGTCGGGCGGCGGGGTCGGGGCCGGGGCGGCCCAAGGGCGGCGGCGGCGCGGAGCCGGGGCCCCCTGTGGATGGTGCTGCGCTGCGTGTGGATGAGTGGCTGCTGGACGTGGACGAAAACGGGGTGCCGCTGGTTAAGGTGGGTTTACTCGTGCTCGCGGCGCCGCGGCGTGCCATTACCTTGGCATCCCTGCAATACGCCTACCGGCTTGTGCTGGACCGCGCAGCTTCCCTTTGCCGCCGGTTACATCAGGGCAGCCTGCTGTGAAATCTTTGTATTGTGTTCTTACTACCATACCTCACGCTCTACCGTGCCGTCCTGCCACGTCCCCGCCGCGCAGGAGGACGGCTCCGAGCCCGAGACTCGCACGCTGAGCCGCCGCGACGCCGCCGCCTTCGTGCGGGGCGTACGGCGGTACGGCCGCGTGGACCGGCTGGCGGACATCGCGTCGGAGGTGGGGCGGGCGCTGGAGGAGGCCACGCCCGGGCAGCGCATCAGCCTGTGGGCGGCGCTCATGGACGGCTGCAAGGCGGCGGTGGCGGCGGAGCAGGCGGAGGACGCCAAGGTGGGGCAGGGGGAATTGCAGGCAGGGTGAGGGATGGCGGGGCTGTGTCAGGGCCCCTCTATTCTGTTTTGCAGGCGCTTGGTTACTCTTTTTGTGCCCTCACAGAAACGACTTGAACCCTGACTCGATGAACAACGGTTTGTCAACAGGCTACTGGTTGTGGTTGCACATGTGTTGCGCTTCACCGCTCGCGCTGGGAACCGTGCCGCACCGGGTGTGTGGATCCCCAACACACCCGCTGCCGCCTCCCACACCCATCAGGACGCCATCCTGGACTTTTTCGGAGTGTCCGTCAAGGCTGCCGAGCTGCTGGCCACCTGCTCCCACATGCGGCTGCTGGCCAGGAAGGTGGCGGCGGTGCGCGAGCCGGCGGTCACGAACTTCAAGCTGGACGCCAACTGCTGCCTGTCCGTGCCCAAGTGGGGCAAGGTGAGGCAGGAGGGGTGTCAGGCCGCGGCTAGGAAGGCAAGGGGGCGTTCACGACGCCACGGGCGAGGGCTCTATGTCATATGTTGGCCAGGTCAGACACGTGGTAGTTGTGTGCATTGCCGGTGCCGCCAGTATGTGCTTTGTGTCGCTTATCAGGATGCGCTTGACGCACCGGGGGCCAGGCTACTCCGAACTGCACATAGCATGGAAGTGCAGATCGAGGGGGCCTGTGGATTGCTAATGACCATTGCCCGCTTTTGGTGTCTTTCCCTTTGCGCCCGTCGGCAGCCTCTGAACTGGGGCCCCCGCGAGGATGCGGTGCTGCTGCTGGGCGTGCTGCAGCACGGGCTGGGCCACTGGGACAAGGTGGCGGCGGACGACACGCTGCGGCCGCTGCTGGGGGACGCGCTGGCGGGCGCAGTGGGCGGCGCGGCGGCCAGGGAGGAGGGCGGAGCAGCCAAGGACCTGCCCAAGGGTGAGGAGCGAGCGCGCTCCAGGCTGCTGCTTGCAGTTATTAACCCTGCTAAACACAAAGCCGTGACGTGGTAGTGCGGAACTTGGTCTTGACGGAGGTGTTGGCATGTCCCGCGTCGTCTCCCGAAGGCAGGCAAACAGAATGCGTGCCGCAACTCTTGCAAACTCACCTGAGTAAACTCACCTCCTGGTATTCCATAAATGTAAAGCTGGGGCATGCCAGCCCTGTTTGCAGTTATAGCCACGCCACAGTAACAAACCACTGCATGAGGGGCCGCCTGACACCAGCACATGCCTACGTTCATTTTGCATTTCAGGCAACCCAATATTATGCTCACTTTGCATTTCAGGCAACCCAGTACCATCAACCAACGGCGCGTGTCCAGTGGTTGTGCTGTTGCCTCCGCTCCTGCTGCTTCTTGGGCCGAGGACGCCCCTGACCCTTTCGCGTTGCCGTTCCGCCCGCGCCCAGCGACGCTCACCTGTTTCCGTTGCCTTTGCGCCTGGCCCCCGCGCAGCCTCCCACCTGGAGACCCGCGCGCTGGGCCTGCTGCGCAAGATGCACGCCGTGCACAAGGCGTCGGGCTACATGCCCATCAAGCGCCACGCCACGGCCGCCGCGGCGCGCAAGAAAAAGCAGCAGCAGGCGGCCGCCAACCCCAACCCCTACGAGCAGGAGCTGGTCCCGGAGGAGGAGCCCAAGGAGAGGGAGAGGGAGCCGGCCCGGGAGAAGGCGGGGGACAGGGGGGATGCAGGTCCTGGCGGGAGAGGGGCGGAGAAGGAGAAGGAGGGGGGTGGGAAGGAGGCAGGCGGCGCGGCGAACGGTGTTGGGGCGGCCGGGGGCAAGCGGAGGGCGGCGGCGAGTGTGGACGGGGCGGGTGCAGGGGCAGGCGGGCCGTCGGAGAAGAAGGCGCGGCTGGAGGCGAAGGCGGCGGCAGGGGCAGGGGCTGCGACTTCACCAACCGGTGAGACTAGAGTGTTCATGTTGATGCACTCCCTTCATTGGGGTATACCCCGCAAAGCTTCTGTGTCGTTGGCGGTTGCCAGGGCCACTTCGTCCGCACTGACCTGGACTGAATCCATGCATGTCATCAACCCCAAGGCCCTTGTCCACGTCAACTGAGAGACGCATGGCGCATGACGCCCCTGCCCACCGTGCCACAGGCACCGCTGCAGAGCGCGGCCCGTCTAGCCCCGGTGCGGGCGGCGGCAGCGCCGCGGACGTGAAGTCGCTGCTGTCCCCCGTGCTGCCCGACATCCGGAAGATGCGGCAGCTGCAGGGCGAGAAGGACCGCGCGCTGGTGGTGAAGCACACCAAGCTGCACCTGGCCGCCATCGGCAGCCACATAGAGGGTGTCACGGCGGGCAAGGGAGAGCAGGTGGGCGCGACAAGTGCTATTCGTGAAGGTGTGCGCATGTGAGCGTTACAATCTATCAATAAATGGACGCTGGCCTCGTTTTGGTTGTTTCAGCGTTGCGGCTTTGGCCGGCTGGCCTGTCCCGACTGTCCCTTCTCAATAGCCCGTCCGCCCGTCTGCACCCCCGCCTGATCATGTCCGCAGCTGTGCAAGAAGCTGTGGAACCTGGCGGCCCGCACGCTGGACAAAGACGGCCGCACGGGCGAGCAGCTGCGGGCGCTGTACGCCAAGCTCAAGGAGCAGGGGGTGGCGGCGCCGGCAGCGGCCAAGTCGGCGCAGGCCAAGCAGCAGAAGGCGGGAGCGGGCGCAGCGGGCAAGGCACAGGAGGGCGCAAAAGCTGTGCCTGCTGGCAAGAAGGCCAAGCAGCAGAAGCAGCAGGAGCAGGAACCACAGCAGCAGCAACAACAGCATGCAGCCAAGGTTAAGGAGGCGGCAGCTCCTGTGCCGGCGCGGCCGCCCCATCCCCCTTCCTCAGCCTTCTCGTCCCCGGAGCAGGCGGGTGCGTCTCCACCCCAAGCCCATGCACCCGAAGCCAACCACCAACCACACCGGCAACCGTCCCTCCCGCCTCCGCACCCGCAGATGCAGCGGCAGCAGTCTGCACCTCCGCCACCGCCACTGGTAGCCCTGCCACGTGCGAGCAGCTCCGAGCCGCCTGCAGCCTCCACCCGTGCAGCCCAACACCCGCCAAATGCCGCACACGCTGCCAGTCATGCACACGAGCCACCCCGCGCCGTACCGCACCAACCGACAGGGCATGCAGCTCCGCCCGCGAATTTCAACGGCCCCCCGCATGTAGCTCCACCAGCGCCGCCTGTGTCCGCTCACCCACAGCAGCCAGCAGCTGCAGGGCAGGACAGGGAGCGGGAGCGGGAACGGGAGCACGACAGGGAGCAGGAACGGGAGGCGGATAGGGAGCGGGAACGGGAGCGAGAGCTGCGATCCTCCCGGGAGCGCGACTATGACCGGGACCGGGACAGGGAGCGCGAACGGGAGAGGGAGCGGGACGGTAGAGGTGGTGGCGGCAGCGGCGGGGGTGCGGGCGGCGGCCGTGAGGGGCGGGGCATGGAGCGGTCGTCGTCGCACCCGCATCCCGAGGGTCGGAGAGCCAGCAGGAGCAGGAGCAGGGAGCGCCCGAGGTGAGTTGAGAATTCTAGCTCCAGGGACGTATAAGGCGCAGTGCATGTAGTTGCCGTGCAGCCCGTCGGTGTTTGGTTTCCAGACACGATGCTCCTGCGTACCGGGTCTTCGTGGAGGTGCTATTGTTGGGACTCCGGCAACCAGGATTATGGCAACGCGAGCTCAGGTACAACATGTTTGGCACCTTGGCTCAAGAGAATTAGACCGTGACCACCCCTTGCCTCCACCCGCGCCCTAACAGGGAGTACGACAGGCGGGACCGCGACCGTGACCACGACCGCGACCGTGAACGGGACTACGACAGGCGCGACTACGAGCGCCGTTCGAACGAACGCGAACGTGAACGCGACCGGCCGTACGCGGCAGACCGCGACCGGGACAGGGACAGAGACAGGGACCGTGACCGCGAACGGGATAGAGACTGGGGCAGGGATAGGGACCGGGACAGAGAGCGGGATAGGGACAGAGACAGGGAGTATGCGCGACGGGACAGCAGGCGGGACCGTAGCAGGAGCAGGAGCCGCGACCGCGACAGGGACCGGGACAGAGGGCGCAGGGAGCGCAGCAGGAGCCGGGATCGTGATTACGGCAGCGGCGGCGGGGCAGGTGGCCGTGGGCGGGAGAGGGACCGCGACAGGGACGGCCGGCGGGAGAGGAGCAGGAGCCTCAGCAACGAGCGGCGTAGAAGCAGGAGCAGGAGCAGAGACCGCCGGTAGATAGTTGGGGTCGGTCCGTCCAGGGGCCCAAGTCGGTGGTAGTTTCTGCCAGTCTGAGGCATGAGAGGCTTACTACATGCTATTACCGGTATCGTTGCAGTGGGGGACCGGGCCTCTCATCGCATGGTGGATGCTCGGCGTAGCAAGCGGTGTTCAGTGCACGCACAGTCCTGCCAGCAGCAGCAGTAGGAGCAGCAGCAGCACCTCTCCTCCTCGTTTCCAGTAGCGGGCAGTTCAGACAAAGATTCGGTGCAGCCTGCAGCTCTTGTAGACCTAGTTCACTTTGTGGGTCGGTAATATGGCGGTAACATAATTTGAACGCTGAGCGTAATATTGCTTGGGCTGTAGCGCCTGAGGCGATGCAGGTGTGCACAGAATGCAACGTTGTGACCGTTGTTGTACGTCGTATGCATGTGCTGCAGGGCCGCGTTGTAGGAGTGACGCGCAGTGGGTCAGTGGCCATGTGAGCGACTGTCTGTACCACCTGCTTATTCGCTGTGTGGAGAAGGCAGAACTATCACAGCAGGATCATCGTAGCAGTATTTGCCGTGCTTGTTTGTTGTGGACTGTGGCCGGAACGCTGTGTACTGCGCAGTTCGCAGTGCAATGCTTCTTCGTACGCCCACGGAGCGTGGGTTAGACACCCGACAGTGCACCACGCGCTAACTTGTGTCACGAGACTTCCTTGAGCTTGTAACAAGAAGATATGAGCCGCAAGCTCCTGCCGCAACCAGTCAGGGCTTTCTGCACTGCCGCAAGCCAGGTACGGTATGCACGACGCATCCGTCAACGCCTTCGACGCAGTAAATGGCCTACACGCATGCCCTGTCAATTGTGCCAGCATACCTCATGCTTCACGACGGTTCGTTCATTACTGCACAAGCAGACTTGTCGGCCAGGCCACCCACCGGCATGAAGCCGTCCCAGCAATACCTGCACGCCTCAGCAGCCCACTCCTCAATATCGTATTCCATGTACCTTGCCAAGCGCAAATGCTGCCAAGCCCACGCCCTCCCTCCGCTGCAGCATGCAAGGTGCTCACACTGCCACACGCATTAGTCTCCCATCACAGCTGCAGCCACACCACACAGCGCACCACCCGCACCTACGCCGTGGCCACGCCCTCCGTCCCCGCCCCCGCGTCCACCTCCATGGCCGCAGCTCCCTCCGCCGCCGGCGGCTGCAGCGCCTCCAGTAGGAATGCCTCACTGCCGCCGCCCTGCAGCCCAACGTCACCCAGCACCCTCCCCGACCCCCTCCCCTCCCCCGCCCCCTCCGGCACCACCACCCGCCGCGGCATGCGGGTCACAAGCTGGTAGCTCCCCCGCTCCCACCCGCCCGCACCCCTGCTATCCACAAAGTCAAACAGCACCTGCACCCGCTCCCCCGCACCGAACCTCCGCACCACCCTGCTCCCATCCGGCAGCGTGAACGCACACGTGACCACCTGCCGCGGGTCACTCCCCGCCGCTGGCTCCGGCGGCAGCTGGCTCTCTAGCGCCCGCCGCAGCTCCTCCCGCCGTGCCGCTGCCGCAGCTGCCGCCTCCGCTGCCCGCGCCGCCTCAGCCGCTGCCGCCGCCGCCTCAATCGCCTCCCGCTCGGCCCGTGCCGCCGCCAGGGCCTCCAGCCGCGCCTGCTGCTCCTGTCGCTCCCGCTCCCACCGCGCCAGGTACTCCTCCGCCTCCATGGAGGGCACCACGTCCGCCTCCACGTCCGTGTCAATGATGGACACGGCGCTGCAGGGCCGCAGCTCCTGGACCTGCACGGGCGCGTGCGGGTGGCGTGTGCGTGCATGTTCAACACTTTGCAGTAGCTGCGGAGACTGCTGCACAGCCCCGCTGCACGGATACTAGTGCAGCGCGTGCGACGACGTGTGCATGTGTTGCAAGGGCCGCCGGTTGTCCACGAGCTTCCCAAGCACTGACACTGCAGTCACAAACATGCCCGTCTGCACCATGAGCAAGGCCTCCCCAGCCCTCCCTGCTGCCCCAGCACTCACCCGCAGCGGCCACTCCTTCCCGCCGTGCGTCACCGTCAGCCAGTCGCCCTCGCTCAGCGTGCTGTGCGCCAACAGCTCTCGTTCCAGCACCTCGCGCAGGCCCCAACCGCCAGCACCCTCACCGTCACCCTCGCCGTCACCCTGCTGGCCGCCGGCCCCCGCCCCTGCCCCCTGCTGCACGCCTGCCTCCGCCTCCCCCGCCCCGTCAGGCTGCGACATGGCCTCGTGGAAGCCGTGGCTCATGGGCTGCAACCGCACGTACGAGCCCTTCTCCAACCGCTTGTACGACACCACAACCGTCCCCAACGGCTGCGCCTCCAGGCTGCCGTACAGGCTCTGCACCACTTTGCGTGGGAGCAGCACGGTGCCCTCCGGGGCTGTGAACTCCAGCACACCCGCGTGGGTGCGGCCTGGGCAGCCTGGAGGCAGTGGTGGCTGCGGTTGTTGCTGGGCAGAGGTGGTGCTGGTGGAATCAGGGGCTGAGGTGTACGGCGGCGGAAGCAACACCCCCCCGTCTGCTGCGACGGGTGCTGAACCAGGTGTGGCAGCTGTAGGCGGCAGGGAGGGCACGGAGGCGCACGCGGGCAGGGCGATTTCGAAGAGCATGGCTCCGTTCCGTGAGGCGTTCTGCGCCATGAGGTCGTTGCCCACCGAGGGGGGCAGCAGCACCTGCAGAAGGGCGATGGTGGGCCCCACCTCATGTCAGTTATCACCAACAACGGATATACCCATATACACTGGCAGGGAAGCGACCATGCGAAATGTGACACGGTCGTGATGAGGTGCGCTTCGTCACTCGGCATGCACATTGGTGCCTGACGCAGCTAACGGGCCAGAGTCTAAATCGCATGGCTGCTTACAGCTGCAACCGCCCACTGCAGTGCTCACCTTGTCCTTGCTCCTTCGCACGCCCTTGGCTGCTAGCATGGCCTCGTCCGCCGGCAGGGCCTGCAGCTCCGCCCGCCAGTACACGCCCTTGTTCCATTCCCTGGTTTGGAACTCGAGCTCGCGGACCTGGCAGGTGGGGGGCGGGGTGTACGTCAATGCCGGTGTGCGCTGCATGGCCAGGGCGGCCCCCATAGTAAGCGTGGTACGTGATGATGGCAGGACATGGTTCTCATCTACCGGACGGTTATGGGGGCGCCTTCGCACCGTTGTAGAGCAATCACCCTCACGAGCCTGCCCGCGACCCGTGGACCCACACCGTCACAAGACCTGGCCTCGACAGGCGCTAGATAGCGAGCCAGACCCTTCTTACTCTTTCCTCTGCTTCTTGTTGGGCTACACGCCTCCTGCGCTGCTCCTCCTCGCGCTCTAGTTCACGTTGTCGCTGGCGCTCCTTCAAGATGCGCTCCTTCTCCAGTCGCTGCCTCTCCTTCTCCGCGCGTGCTTTTTGCTCCGCTGTCAACCGGTTCACCCTGGCGTTGAACTCGTGGGACAGCATCCTTCTCCTGGGACTGGGACTACAAAGGGCTGTCGATTGTCTCTGCGTATAGGTGACAGGCCTACTTCAACTGGTTATCGCTTTTCCTAATGTTCTGTGCTCTTAGATCAACACGGCTGACACAAAGAGTCGTCGTTTGGTCGCTTCGAGCTGATTTGTGGAGCTCGACCGTACGTATTCGCGTAATGCATCTGCGTGCATCGCTGCACTCTGTGAAGTATGGCATCCACCAGTAATCAGCGAGAGCTCAATTATGGCACAGCTTATCGTACCACGTGATGCACACCAGCGTGTGTAGCCGAAGGCTACAGCTAGCGTGCCGTTGGTGCCCCAACATTCCAGGCTCTTCTACAGTCCGCTTGTAAGCGGCCAGAGTGAGCGGCCAGAGTGACATGCACGTATGCCCGTTTGGCGCCATACCACATTTTGCATGCGGCAAAGGGCCACCTGCCTACGCCGTAGGCCACGGCAAGGCCAGCTGCGTAATGGCGTGTGTCAGGCCTGGCTTGCTCACATCGCACACATGTGACGCAAGTCGGCGGCCGACCCACATCACCTGGTCTATGCCTTTGGGGTAATGCCAGCAATTCACCCTCGCCGCCATCAGCACCAGCACCCGCATGTCGTGCACCGAGTGTATGGGCCGTACCTGGTCGTACGCGCCGGGTGAAGCGTGCGGGCAGGGTGAGGTGGAAACGCAGTGGCCACGAAGGCTTTGAACAGGCCTGAGTGTCGCACGTGAGGGGTGCGACAGGCATGGACGAGGTACTGGTGTTTGCAGGATACAGATACAGCTTGGGCAGGGAGCCTTGACGGATCGCACGCTACAAGGTCGAAGCGGGTGAGTTGTTGCATGGCAAGCCAGGCCACCGCCGAACCGGAGCTGTAGGCGGACGCAGAAGGGGGACGTGGTGACAGTGCTCCCTGGCGCTTTCTTACAGTACCAAATATCGCCTGCGTGACCTAGCCAAGCCACTACCACCACCAAATTACGAAGTCGTTAAATACACACCAGCAGCCATGCCACTGCACATTATACACGCGGGTCACAACCGTCCTGCGTCGTGCGGGACACGTTTCTTGCCCCACTGACGTGGCTCAGCGTGGCTCGCAGGTACCAATGGGCAATAGCACGGTCGTTAGGCTAAACCCTCTTTCCGAACAGTTATGCACTTCCATTTGAATGAGCTGAGCGCCTGCTACGGTGTACGGGCCACGCATGTACATGCTATGTTCTGGCGCTCCTGTGCAAGACGCCTTCATAGAGAAGGACGGCAGTGCTCAGTCCAAGGGGCCCCCGTTTTGCAGGGAAAGGCTCCCTACACCGCCACGGCACACTGTTTCTTTGGCCACCTGGAAACCCAGACTCCTGCGAGCATGAATACCAAGAAGGGGAACCGAAGTACAGCAGTACATCGAGCCACCAACACTATGAAGTACCATGCATGGATTAATCACGCATTATCCGATCGCGCAGGCGCACACTGCGTCTTTTTTTAAACCGAAGGTGCCGCCAGTCAAGGTGCCGGCGCGCTGACGCAGTTGCGCATGGCGACCGCGTGGCTGCTCACCAGCTGCCACGTGGCGTCCCCAATCTCCACGCCGTACATGTTTGCAGGGCGGGCAGCAGGCAAGCCGTGTGGACAATGCAACGGCATGGCTGGTGCAGTGTGGACAGTGCATTCGTGATCGACCAGGCCGCCCTTTACTCACGGCCGTGTCGAGTGCGCTCAGCTCGCTGGCCATACGCATGTAACACAAAGATGCCATCCCCACCACACGTGCGGCCCCTGATGCCAAGATACCTCCGCCTCGCACCTGGCCAGCCCTGCGTCCAGAATCCGGGCATGAGGCGCCAGAACAGGGAGCCCAGCAGCAGCCGACCGCTGTCAGGCTGCGGCTCCAGGGTATCGCCGCTGTGGTCGTCAGCCTGCAGCGTGCCCTTGACCAGCCCCTCTACCAGCTGGACGGTGGGGCCGTACTACTCGTTGCGCTGAGCCGCCGCCTCCGCGAATGCAGCCGATATGATTGTGGCGTTCTCGACGGCTGTGAGGTTGGCCCACGAGGCGGGACCCTGCACCTGGTACCCCCTGCCGTACTCCTCGATCAGCAGGAGCTTCCCGACGTGCTGGGACAGCGCTTGCAGGTGCACGCCGACCCAACGCGAGAGGAACGAGGCGTAGCTCCTGCGTGCGCACAAGAAGGCGCTTGATTCGATGAGTGTAAGCTCGTGGTGGGCAGCTGTCGGTCGTGGGCATGCATTCCTCCAATGCTGGAGGACAAGCGACCAGGTCGGCAGGCAGCAGCAGCACGGAACGCGCAAGGCTGGCACCAGCCGGCTACAACATCCTGCTTACGTGTCGGCAACGTTCCAGTTATCGGGCCACACGTGGATGGTGGCGAAGTCGATGTCCTCGACCTGCATGCATACAGGGTCGCACGGCGGCGTGTCGTGGTCACCGTTGGCTGTACGGCAGTGGGTATGGCTGGAAGGTTGCAACGCGTCCTGACGTGAATGGGCCAAGTGCGCACATGCTGCCACGTGCGGTAGAGAGCACCAGGCTACTCATTTCAGGCCTTGCGCGTGTATAACGTTCTTTACCTTGTTGTTGGGCACAAAGTCGTTCCCCATGACGTCGCTCCACGGCTCCGGGTTGGCGTACTTGTACTGTGGGGTGGACGGCCTGCACAGCGAGGGCGCATGCCACCACGCGCATCACGATTGCTGCACCCCTAACAGGTTAGGTTATGCGGCGTGCTACGCAGCCCCACTTGCAGCACATCCATACACCTAGGCTTTTCAGGTGTTGTAGGGCGTCAGGTGCCGTGGCGCCTAGGTGCCTTGCTGCAGTAGCGCAACCACCCCCCCCGCCCACCCGCCCGCCATTGTAATAATAATGAGGGGGGGCGGTATCTGATGGTCACGGACAAGCCCCGACGGCCGCGCAACTGCGCAGGTCCGCCCAGGGCAGGCGTGCCTGGCCTGACATGTTCCTTTTGCCGTACCCGAAGAACCCTTCATGACCGATGGTGATCAGGTGGTTGGGGTCCAGGGACCTGATGTACGCGCTCATCTCCTCAATCCAGGACTGCGTCCACTCGGGGCACTGGGGCTCAGCCCACGCCTCGCAGCGCGGCTCGTTGCCGAGGGCCCTGGGCAGGGGAGAGAGAGGAGAGGGGGCGCGCGCACAAGATGTGGGCATGGTCAGCGGGGCAACCCACCAGTTCCTGATGCCTGCGTCCGTGGCATCAACTACTGCAGGAACTGACTATGCAACATAGACCGCCTGCTATATGACCAGTTGATCACGGTGCTGCAGCCAGGTGCAGTCCAAAAGGGCAGGCAGGGAAGGTTGCTCGCTTCTACTCGCCTCGTTCGAGATATGAGGTTGTAAGGAATACCACCCCCTGCTCCCACACTAGGGCCCCAGGAATACCGCGCCCCGCCCCCACACCAGCAGGGCCCCAGCACCAGGCAGACAAGCACCCCGCCTCTCTCACCACGCGAGCACGTTGGGGTCGTCCCTGTACAGGCGCCCAGTGAACGTGTTGCGGCGGAGGATGATGGACTTGACGTGGTCGCGGTAGATCTTGCGGGCTCCCGGGTCGGAGAAGAATTTGGCGTGGCGCCAGCACTCGTACTTCTTGCCGGCTGCACGTGGGAGCCACGTGGCGGGCAAGGTTCCTCAGAGTCGCATACAGTGATGAATGGCACTGAAGCACAGAGGTAGGCGTCACATTGCTGTGTGTACGCATGCCACGGCCGCCGTGTTCCCAGCGCCGGCACTTACCCTCAAAGCTGAACATGTAGCCCTCCCCGTAGTTGTCCGAGTAGCGCGGGAAGGCGCGTGGGGGGACCGTCTCCGACCAGTCCACGAACTGCGGGCGGTGGTGCACAGCAACACAGCATCAACAAAGTACCCAAGGAGGCACGCAGGTAGGTGGTTTTATTGTGTGCAGCGTGCGTACGGCATGCGCGTGTGCGCATCGTACCGTACAGGTTCGCCTGCCTTCCTAGCGGACCTTTGCACCAGGGTGCTCAATACTACGGTAGCGTCCAGTACGGTCAGCGGCACAGCCTAGAGTCCGCCAGACGCTAAACACGGCTCAGGGCACAGCAAACCGCCCAACGGCCCATGTCCCACCCACCTGGTCGATGCCGTTGTAGTAGCGCCAGTTGTCGATCATGGACACCAGCACCCGCACGCCGTGCACCTCGGCGCGGTGCAGCACCCAATCAATGGCCACCAGCGCGTCCTCGTCGTACACGCCGGGGGACAGCTGCGGGCGGTGAGGGTGAGGAAGTGCCAGTTAGGAGGAGTCGGAGCGGGCAACGCTGGCGTTTAAGCTAGTGCGAACGGCATGGGCGGGATGTCGCATACGGTACTACGAGGTGTGGGGCTTCTGTTGTTGCTGTGAAGACAGGTAAAGTAACAAGCGTGGCTGACAGTCCTCTATGTAACTGGGCCATAGGTTCCTTCCTCACTGCGACTGCCTTGCCTCTAGTACTCACACCCGGCCCTCGCCATGCTCCGCAGCCAACTCATCACCTAAGCCGTGCCAAGCCCGCGCAGCTGCCTGGGCCAGGCGAACTGGCGAGCAGGCCAATACGTGCACACTAGGACTGTCCTTCCTTGTGCATGGTACGCTGCGCCAGAGGCCGGACTCACCATGAAGGGGACCTTGTCGGCGGGCTCCGTGGAGCCGACCCACATGCGCATCATGTTGTACCCGGCGGCGGCCGCCAGCTGCAGCATCCGGTCAGCGGTGTCGCGGCCGGTGCGGTTACCTGCGGACAGCAGCAGCAGCAGCAGCAGAAGCAGCAGAAGCAGCAGAAGCAGCAGAAGCAGCAGCAGCAGGGACGGGCAGTCCAGCTCTATCTTCAACCGTAGGTGCAGCCAATGGGGGGCCACGTGTCTTTATAATGCGTGCGTGCAGCTGCTGGCCATCCACGGTAACGTGATGTGACCGCGTGCGGGCATGGCCGCACGACTGACACCACAGGTACAACTCGATCGCCCTGTGGCAGGTTCGGCCTCGGTGTGCATGCGGGGCACGGCTACGTGACCAGCGGGCGCGACGGCATACCAGTCAACACGCACAGCCATGGTGGGGGTGATGGGCTGGCATGATGTTACAGGCGGCCACGGGCTTTCGCATGGCTCGGCACCAGGGCCCCTAACACGCTCACCCGGCAGCGTGTCGGGGAACTTGTCCGGCGTCACGTAGGTGAGGAACATGTCGTACGCGTTGAAGCCGGTCTGTAATCGACGAGCGGTACGAGCGAGGGGTTGTAGGGCTAAGCAAGGACAAGGGCATGGGCTCGATGGCGGCGCCGTGTGGCCGGCGGGGGATGCAAGGACACGTGCCAGCAGTCCATGGAGCGCGCTGCGGATTGCACCCGACCCGTGGCACTCACCACGACAAGCCTCTGCCCATTCTGGACGAACTGCATTGGCAAGATGGAACGGCAAGGAGAGGTCAGATGTCACGACATATGTATGGGGAGTGATACAAGGGGTTCTAACACACAGCCAGCAGATCAACGCACTGCCCAGCACCACCCAGTACTCCCGCTGCACGGGCCGACGGCGGACGGGTGCAGCTCAGGGTTGACGGGAATACGCTAATCACGGTGGCCACCGTGCACTGGGAAGGTTACGATACAGCGGTGACTGGCGTAGTCATGGTGCATACCTGCATGTCCTCGTTGATCTGCACAAACGCGGGGTTGTTGCTGCGCCTCTGCGTCGGCGACCTCGGGGGCAGAGGGGTCTTCTCCCGGTCAACGAAGACGGGAACCAACACAGCGATGAGGATAATGCCAATTGCTAGCAGCAGTACGCCGCCAACGATAGCAGCCTTGCGCCAACGGCGCCCGCTGTCGGACGCAGCATTTGAAACGGCGGGAGCCCCGCTAGGGGGTTGCACAGCCTTTTCGCTCTGCGATCAGAAAGACACGGTTGTCTACGTAGTAATGATCTGGGACCAACAACAGCTATCTGGGTGCACGCCCCTTCAAGTACGCGACCGTCGCAACACCTGCCCATCTGACATCGGGACATGCTCACCGGGTCGTCCGGCAGCGAGACGCCCACGAGCACCTCCGCCGATGCACCATCGTGTAGCGGCGTGCTTGACATAGTCGAAAGTGCAGTTGGCTGGCCAACCAAGGCTTGCACAGCTTGCGCAACGAGAGCTTCTGAAACGCGGTGTGCGCAGCCGACTGCCGCGGCTACTGACTGATCGGACAGAGCATGGCAAGTTATTTACAATACACAAGCAGATTTGCTAGGCAGCAGGTTTGGCCGAGGCTTTATGCAGCAATTGGAGTCTCACTTCGCAGTAGCATGCAAGATTGGGGTTAGATTGGCCGTGTGTGGTGCCCATGCATGCGGCACAAAGTTCTGTCACCATAGTCCGCTATGCAATACGTAAGTTCAATCGGGCACTCATGCAATTTTGCAGCCCGCAATACACCTGCAACATCCCGGCCCAGCCCAGCCCAGCACAACCGTTGCCGTCACCGCGGGATGAATCGCAACCCCCACAAGCGACACTTAAACGAACAATGACGTCCTAAACAGTCACAAGCCGTGCAGAGGATCCTCACAGCACAGATCATCCTGTGCCATCGCTGTGAGCCTACCGCAGCCGCCGCAACCGTGCGCCAAACGCCCCATCCGTCCCATGCACATGCGGCAGAGTCGCGAGGTACCCCTGGGCTGTCACAACAGGGGCAGGGAGCGGCACACCCAACCCCAACCCCATCCCACCGCTTCCACCCCGCGCTTTGCCGGCCTGCGGCTTCCCTTGCCCGCGCCGCCCCTCCGTGTCCGTTTCAGCCACCCACTCGACTGGCTCGGCTTGATCCACCTCAAACTCTGGGTGACGCGCGAGGAAGGCCGCCACGCGTCCCGCGTCCTCCTCCTCCTCAATGCTGCCTGCAAGGGTTCCGACGGAGCGTGCGAGCGATGGCAAACGTCTGGCATGGCCTTACTAGAGTTCGCCCAGTGAACCCTGCCCCTGCGAAATCTAGAAGACTGCCATCTACGATGTACGCGACATGCAAACAGCGGCGTACAAGCAACTGGGAGAGCTGTGGAGCCCCAGCTGGCCGTGTGCCGGTATGCTTAACCAGACTCTACGTACAGGTAGCATAGGCGTGTGAACCCCGAGCCTACACCCAACGTAATGCAGCTGCAATCAAGCAACCTGCCCTGTGAGACAGCGATAAAGCTTAGGCTAACCCTGGGAGCCCGGTACCCACATGTGCTGTACACCAGCACTCCGCCTGGCGCCACCAGCCCCGCCGCCGCGTCCAGCAGCTCGTCCTGCAGCCCCACCAGCTGGGTCAGGTCCTCGGGCGTGCGCCGCCAGCGCAGGTCAGCGCGCTTGGACAGCACGCCGCTCCCTGCAGTCACGTCACCCACAGGCCCAGTTGCATCAAGCGACGTCCTGCTAATACACACCGTGCGCGCAGTTTGGGACTTGCTCATGCCCACGCACGGTCCGCGTCCCTGACCTCGCTTAATCCACAGCCCGCTAACCCACAGCGCAAAGCTCGCACCCACCTGTGCACGGCGCGTCCAGCAGCACCTTGTCGTACAGCTCCACCCGCGGCCCTCCCCCGGCTCCTCCTCCCCTCCGCACGCCCCCAGCCCAGGCCTCCTCCCCCCTAGCCGCTTCCCCCCGCTCCGCCTCCTGCTCCTGCTGCCACGCCAGCTGCTGCTGCACCCGCTGCGAGTACTCCCTCAGGTCCGCGGCACGCGTGGACACCATGTGGCCCGCCCCCGCCGCCTCCGCCGCCGCCGCCAGCGCCCTTAGCTTGCTGGCCGAAACGTCCAGCGCCGTGACGCTGCCCCTGCCCCCATGCGGGCCGCCGCGAACAGCGTCTTGCCGCCGGGCGCGGCGCAGCAGTCCAGGATGCGCTCGCCCGGCTGCGGGTCCAGCAGCGCCACCACCAGGCCCGCGGACTCGTCCTGCACCGTCAGCCGCCCGCTGGACACCCAGCCCTGGGAGGGAGTAGTATGGGGTGGTAGGAGTTGGGGGCCTTGTGGGCTGAGGGTCAACAGGGGGCAGAGGGTTTACAGGGCGTCCCACGGGGGCGACAGCATGGCATGGCGGTAGTAGCAGGTAGCCTCAGATAGCATGCCCGGACAATGGGTCAGGACCAATGTTAACGCTCCTCGTGGCAGCGCTGCAGCTGCCTCTACGCACCCTTTCCCGATGCTGCACTGCAGTGCAACCCGCAGCCCTTACCTCCGCCAGCAGCCGCTGCAGGCCGCTCCTGACGCGGATGAACTCCCCAGGCAGGTAGGGGGACGGCTCCGCATCCACGCCCGCGCGCGTGAGGTCCTCCACCACCCGCTGCACCAGCTCCCGGCTGCCCCTGCCGCCCCCGGGACCCGCGCGGCCCCCGCCCCCCAGCCTCAGCGGGTTAATCCGCACCGTGTACACCGGGGGCGTGTTGTTGTGCTGCAGCAGCTGGGGCGTGGCGTCCGGCCCGAAGCGGGGCAGCCAGCGGGACACCAGCCACGTGGGGTGGCTGTACTGCAGGGCTAGCCGCCGTACGGCTGCTTTGGCGGCGGCTGACGGAGAGGCGGGCGGAGAGGTGGTGATGGGCTCCGACTGCGGGACAACCGAATGTGGGTCGACAGGGCACGTCAACATAGGTTGCAGACAGCCAGTTTCCGGGTGCGAGGTTGCATGCTTGCGACCCTTCCCAATCCATCGAATGCTCCATACACCAGGGCACGCATCTGCTTCTAGGTAGCGTCGGGTATCCCCTCGTGGTCTCCTACCTCGGGTGTGGGCAGGTTGTCTGCCTCCAGCGCCCTCGCCGCCGAGCGCAGCACGCCGTTGACGAAGCCTCCCGCGCCCTGCCGCACCAGCGCCTTGGCCAGCGTCACGTGCTCGTTCAGCGCGTGGCCGGGCAGCCGCCGCTCCGTCAGCTCAAAAAGTCCCAGCCGCACGATCTGGGTCAGGATTTTTGCACGGACGGTGAGGGCAACAGGATGCGCGTACGGTCAGCGGCCGGCATGGATAGGCAACCGGGCGGCCTGCCGGCGAGGCAAAACGTGGCAAAAGCCCTAATGTCCAGGCAATGCGGCACGGTCCGCGCGATCAACAGCCGCACCTGGCAACCTGCAGGGACATGCTGTGCCGCACCAGTACAGCTGATGCGCTGGTCGAGGCTAAGGTCCACTGCACTGTGCATGCTGGGTTAGGTTTCTTGGAGCTTTCGGCTGCAGAGGACCATGTAGGCCTCCACTATCTGCCAAAACTCCCTGCCTGGCCCCCCTGCCCTGCACGCTTGCACCACGCACCATGCGCACGCTGGCCTCCCAGTCTCCGGGCGTCTGCCCTGACAGCTTGGCCGCTATGTAGTCCAGCCGGCGCTGCAGCCGCGTCACGCCCGCCACCAGCTCCTTCACCAGCCGCTGGTCCCTGCGATGCAAAACAGGACGATGCACTTTCGCATGAATAAGGAAGTCGGCTGAGGTATGACCACGTGCGAAGCACGGGTTGTTGGAGATCCTCGTCGAGCAGCAGCGGTCCAGGGCGCAGCACTTTGAGCGACTTAGCTTGGCATGGTTGGCTTGACCCAAGAACGCAATGCGTCTGCGGTCGCCGCTTCAGCACCACCACAGGCTCGGATCCAGCCAGTTTAGCCAAGCCAGACTCTACACGAGTCGTAGTGCGGTGCTGCTTATGCACACATACCCCTTGGCCCCTTCCTTCACGCTCCTGCCTCAGGCCCGTAGCCGGGGCTTCTTTACCACCGTCTCAAAACGCACCTGGGGTCCAGCGGCGGTGGCCCCCGCCCTCCTTGGCCCTGGCCGCCCTCGCCGCCCTCCCGATCCACGTCAACACTATCGTCCATTTCATCCAGGTCCCCTGTCGCTGCTCCGCCCCGGGTCCCTGGCTGCTGCTGCTGCTGCTGCCCCGGGTGCGGCGAGCCGCTGACAAGGCCAATGTACGCTCCATCTCGCTCGATCCGCATCAGCTAGAGGGAGCACCGGTATGCCAAAGGCACACAGGATGTAAGGCATCAGCAAAAAGGGCAGGTCTCGTATCAATACTCGTGGCTGGCACGCGTGCAAGCCGGGTAGCCGGCGGCCAGTAAGGGCCGGACCCTAATGGCAGCATGTAACTAGAACTGATACTGCTGCACCATGGCCCAGTTACAACCTTACGACCCGTCAGCCTGACATACCTGCTGCAGGGCCAGGTAGCGCGGGGTCCGCTTCAGTCGAGGGTCCACGGGTGGGCGAGGCTCCTGCTCTTGGTCCCGGGGAGGGCCCTGACCCCGGGGGCCTCGGCTCCTGGGCAAGGAGAGGGGGCAGGCGGGTGAAGTGGTGCGTTGCGTGCCATGTGTGCTATGCGCCGGGCGAGGGGGGCGAGGCCTGTCAGGCTGGCGACAAATTCATCGTACCGTACGCCATTGGCAACATACTGACACCGCCTAGCATGACTCGCTGTCCGGCATACGGCGCGATTCATACCGAGTGTGCAAAAGCCACCACGGCATAGCAGCTGCCCCGCCTCCCATGCAGGTAAGCTGCAGTCCCCTTGCCCGGCCCCTACGCTCGTAGCTCTAGTAGTGGGTATGAACTTCAGCACTAGTGTTTAAACCACTGCTCACCTGGACTCCCGTCTGCGGTCATCATCTCCACGGCCGCGCCGGCCCCGGTCCTCCCAACCATCCTCCCGCCTGTCCCCCCTGCTCCTCCCCTCGCCACCCTCCCGTTGCCACCCATCGCGCCTGTCCCCATATCCCTGGCGCCTCTCCCCTCCCTCGTCTGCACGACCAAGCGAGCGTCTGGGGCGTGCCTCGTCATCAGCACCGGTAGTAACCGGCTGTGGTTCCGCAGGTCGCGGAGCGGACCTCCGTGTTCTGGGGACCAAAACGCGCCCATCGGACGCCGCCCCCGTGGGAGAATCCGACGCATCTGGTGCTACTGCATGTACGTATAGTGGTCGGCCGGGTATACGCTGCGACCGTGGACAGCCGGCGGCTGTGACACAGTGGACATGGCGCAGAGTACCTTGCGAAAGTGATAACATTCTAACACTACGTCACGTAAGCTGTCGAAGAGTAAGACTGGCATGCTGACCCATTCAGCCTGCAAGCTAGGGCCACCGACACAAACGACCTTAACCGTCGCCGATCGCCAGTTTTCGCTTTTCGACAGACAGGTGAATGCAGGGTAGACTTATAGTGAGGTTATTGATATCCCTTTTCGTCTGCGGATCAGTTCCACCACCTTGGCACTATCAAATTGAAGGGATCTTCCTCCACTCAAGAGCTCTGATCACGACCATCCCTTGGCATGGCGCTTTTTAAGAAGTTCAGTAGAGAGGATGTTTCTAACCTGAGCCAAGTGAAGTCGTCGGTGGCAAGAGGCATTCGAGGTGTGGAGACTGCAGGCCGGGCCTCAGACAAACGCTGTAACATGCATCCAGCGTCGCTCCTAGCTTCCAATAACTTGACGGGAAGTTCATTCCGACTACCCTGCTCCTCTGGCCCCTAAATAAAGCCGCCATCTGCGAGACGTACCCATACCTTGAGCAAACAGACGTCATTGAGACGCTGATTCCCAAGAAGGAGTCGATCTACCTCGGGAAATGGTGAGCTGCATAGGCGGATGGAAGGGGACAGCAAAAGTTGGGCCGGGGGTTTCGGTAGGCCCATGTGGGCTTCCCAAGCCATCATGCGCGGATATCCTCGGGAGATACTGTACAAGCGGACGGCCTGGGTTTTTTCCATGCTCGCCCCATCAGACCTCATGAAAGACTCTGTGGTGTCTGCCTGATAGGCCCCAGGCGCCCTGCTGCACAACACCCACCTCGGGCCCGTTCCCTGAACCCCTTCCCTCTCCCCTCTTGACTTTACAGCGGTCACGTGCAGCTGTGTGTGATCAACAACAACATCCTGTTCTTCCAGGAGCGCGATGGGCCGTGGCTGCCCACCCTGCGCATATTGCACCAATACCCGGAGATGATGAAGCGGCTAAGGACGGACAAGGGAGCCATCAAGTTCGTGCTGTCGGGGGCAAACATCATGTGCCCGGGGCTAACACACCCCGACGCGACAATCCATGACGAGGTGGGGTCTTCTCCGGAACGGTTTGGGGCCTCTGCAAAACGGTCCATAACATGGAAGGATGGAGTACAGGCCATGCAGCAAAAGGACTGACGCATGAATCAGAGCAATGGTGTGGAGCGGGCTGGCCGTTGGAGTCATCTTCCGACAGCAAGGGTGATAGGCGTACAGCGGCAGTCATATCAGGGGTAACGGTCAGCTACTGGGTAGCAACGACCAATGAATGTGATCGTGGTCCGCTCGGTGCTCTGGGCCCGATGGTGGCTACGCCAGCCCGGCCTTGGTCACCCTTGCCAGTACCCCACAGCCAGCACTCCCCACAGCCCTATGCACTCAGCTTAAAACTTCAGTACACGCTTCAGCCCCCAGCCTGCCACTCACACACGACTCACCTAACCACTGTTGGTGCATTGTGTGCTGGCACCAGGGCGACGTTGGCGCGCCCGTGGCCATCTACGCGTTTGAGAAGGAGCACGCCATGGCGGTGGGGGTGCTCAAGATGAGCACGGCGGACATCCGTTCCATCAACAAGGGCATCGGCGTGGACAACTGCCACCACCTCAACGACGGGCTGTGGAAGATGCCTGTGCTCAACTGAGCGATGTGCGGATGGTGTCGGGAAAATGGGGTGCGGACGGTTTGACGGTGTGTGACACACGCGCTATGCACGTGTTGTCCGAAGTGGGGATGGGATGGGCTCGCGGGATGCGGTCGGTAGATGTTGGAGCCTGTTTGCGGGCGATGTAGGGTTGGATGTCGAGGGGAGGCTGGGGCAGTCAGCGGGGAGTGCAGTGCTGCCCCGGGCGCATGGCATGCCTGGTGTGGGCTACCGGCGAAGGTTGTAAGACCGACGATGATACTGACTGAGCGGCTTTAGGAGATATGAAGCATGGTGCAGCTCCGGAGGATGACGCCAGGCTGCCGGCAGGAGACGAAAGAATGGCATCTGGACGTACGGCTGTGTTTGAGGCGGCGGCAGCCACCATGGGCAATACGAGATAGGAGATATGCATATGAGAGATGCATATCTGCATTGCTCTTGACATGTAACGATGTACAGCTATTGACCTTACAGTGGAATCTTGGACAGACGCACCAAAGAGTTGATCGTGTGAGCCAGTTGTGTCTTCACATGCAGAAAAGCCATAGGCCGCTGACCCAGAGCTCAACGGCGTGCTCCCGTCTTGATGCACTGCACACCTACACCGCCGTTGCTGCATGTCCAGTAGAGTGGGGCATGCGCGCAAACGGAATACCGTACGTGATTAAACCGATGCCCGACGGTTTCACCTTTATATTGCCTGCCAGTTGCGGGTTGCAAGGCGCCAGCTATCACAAAACTCCTGCGGACTCGAGCGACACAAAAAACAGCACTCTCACACAGACAGTACGGCAGCACGGAACACAGCGCAGGGCGCTCATTAAGCAGCATGCTGCTTGGTAGTACAATTATATGCATTTGGCATGGCATCCACCAAAACAACCACCACCACATGCCAGCCTCTACAATTCATCGCCCCTTCCACCACGCTTTTCCTTCCCCTACCCTCACCCCTGCCCTCTGCTGGGCGCCTGCGCGAACCCTCGGCAATAAGTTGACTGTGCGCCATTCTTCCAAGTATGCTCACACACACCAACAGCCAGAACCTCCCACCGGCCCCACGAGCGTACCCATGTGGGACCAGACAGGGAACAACAGCAGGCAACCAAGGGACATGCATGCTCTAATTGCCCCCGCACGACACGCCACTTGCACTTCATGACACCGCATATCAGGCACGCATTCGCCACCAGCCTACCGACAACCTTTCCTTATTTGTACATCGCTACCGTGCATTGCCACGCTACTGCTAGAGACCCCAGGCAGGGTGCCTTGTGCCCCAGGACCTCTCGCCCCACATGCCATGGTCCTGCTGACACACACTTGCACGCTCACAATAGGGCTATGTACAGCGCGCCGCGTCCAGGACTGACGCCGCTGCCTGAAGCCCAGGCACTGCGCCCATGTGCATCACGACAAAATGCACACCGCTCCACACCGCTCCCCTCCGCGAGCCGACGGCGGGTGCTGCACAGCCCAGCACGCACGCAGCACCGCTCTGCCTCGACCGCCGCTGCCCGACCCCCACAGTGCACGCTGCCCTCTCGGGGCAAGGCCGCTGCCGTAACACTCCCCGACAAACGCGTGCGCGTCCGGGGCAAGGAAATGCAAAAACGGACGGAAGCTAGCCGCGTACAGTCCAGCACGCAACGCAATAAGCACACTCCGCTTGCTCCGAGCACCAAAGATACGTCATGATGGCCAAGCCGTGAAGAAGCCCCGCATGGCATCCCTTGTGTTGCCAACCAACACGTCGCCATCCGTACCCTCCTCTCCTCTCCTCTCCGCCGACCGTCTCCAATGCTGCTCTCCTCTCCACCAGAAGGCCGCCTCCACCCTCCCCTCCAGCTGGGCGTTACTGCTTTCTTGTTCCCCTCCAGCTGCGTGCCAATATCAGTACCAGGTACGCACCTGCCAAGCACGGGTAGCTCACAACCTCTCTCACCCACCACATCCCTGCGTCTCCAACGCCTAGCCAAACCTACCCCAGCACGAGAGCATATGTCCGTCCGCCACACGCCTCATCACAGCGTGCGGGGGCCGCCGACACGCAGCTGGCTTTACACTGCGATGAAACCCTCAGGGAAGTGGCAACACCTACAGGATGCGCTTGCTGCGCGTGTACTTCATGATGGCAAAGAACATCCACGCGCACCCCAGCACGATGGCGGCGGTGATGCCCCAGAAGGACAGCGCGCTCTGCTCCAGGTTGCTGCGCATGTTCATGCCGAAGATGCCGGCCATCATGGCGCCCACGGCGGCCGCGAAAGACCCAATGCTCAGCATCAGCTCCAGCCGGTTCACCTCGTAGCGCCGCGCAGACAGCGACACGCCGATGGACTCCTCCAGGTCACGCGCGCCGGCCAGCATGCGCTCCGCCTCGGACTGGAGGGGACAAACAGGGGCAATCATACGGACTGTTAGGTCCGGTCGCTTGCTTTGTAAGGCAAAGCTTGAGGCGGAGGACCGAGTCCCTGCTCCCAGCTCGGTGCGCGCTGCACTGCTTCCGGGCTGGGACTGTGTACTTAATGACGATACCCTTGCCACCTCGGCTCCTGCCCCCCCGCCCACCTGCAGCCCGCTGGCCCGCTGCAGGTAGAACTCCAGCAGGTCCTCCACCTCCTCCAGCTCCACCTCCTCTTCCTCCTCCTCCACCATCTCCTCCAACGCGTCCTGCGCCTCCTGCAGGTCCTCAGCGCTGTCGCCCAGACGGCTGCGGGCGGACGCACGCGGTAAACAACACACGTGAGGTTGGGTGTTGAAGATCTTCCCAAGGACTGAGGAAGCGACATGGGGACCAACGTCCAAAACCCGGCGTGGTATCGAGCTGCTTAAAGCCTGCCTTGAGCACTGCACTGTTTGTCCACGCAGCCGCAAACAGATTCCCTTTTCCGTATTGGCGGATCAAGACCTACCGCCAGTAGCCCAGAGGTCCGTCAGGACCGTGCCAGCACGCCCTGCCCACCTCATGAAGTCCGCCTCCTCAATCAGCTCCTTCCGCCGGTCACGCTCCCGCTCCTCCAGCCGCCCTCCAGCGCCGCCGCCCCCAGCAGCCCCGCCCCGCCCCACGATGCCACCCGCCCCCAGCGCCCCTCCACCCAGCAGCCCCCCGCGCCCTGTTCCCCCCGCCTCGTCCCGCCCTTCCCTCACCCAGCCAAACCGCGCTCGCAGCTCCCTCAGCCGCTCCCTGTCGTACTTGCTGCGCAGCTCCCGCAACCGCTCCTGCCGAGCAGTGGAACCTCCCGCAGGCGACTGACTCCGCCCGTACCCCACCCCCAGCCCCGGGCTGCTACCCTGCTGGTATGTCGCGCCTGCAGCAGTCACAGACACCGTACTGCTGTACCCGTACCCGTACCCCGCGCCCCCAGGCGGCGCCCCGCCTGGCTGCGGCGCAGCCGGGACCGCTTGCCCTCCAGCATAGCCGTTGGGCAGCGGTGAACTCCCGGGGGCCCCCACTCGCAGCCCAGGCTGCGCGGGGGCCCCGCCAGCATGCGCATAGCCGTTGGGCAGGTAGTAGCTGCCTCCCACGGGCCCTCCGCCGATCCTCTGGCCTGCCGGCCCTGGACTCCCCATTGCTCCCGCCCCGCCGCCTTCGCCTGCCCCACTGCCGTACGCCCCGGGTGGCCCCAAGCCGTACCCTGCGCCAGGGGCCCCGGGTGCTGAGGCGCCGTTTGAAGCTGCTGGCCCCGCGCCTGCCGCCCCTGGCGCCGGCAGGGGCATCTGCGTGGGTGGCAGGGCGGCGGTGATGGGCTGCCCGTCGTCTAGCGCGCGCTCTTCCAGCTCCTCCTTGATCTCGCGGGCCCTGCGCCAGTTCGGGAAACGAATACTCAGGCAAGGCCATGCATTGTGGTGTGTTAGCATGCGAGTACGCAGGCGTCTCGCGCGGATACGCGCGGCCTAGGATCCATTAGGACGCCTTGAAAAGCGCAATCGCTCCCGGGCCCGGCCCTGCGCCCCACCTCTCCACCTCCCGCTCCAGCCTGTTCCGCTCACGCTGCCGCCGCCTGTCCTCCCTGCGCGGGCGGCTGCTGAGGTTGAGCTCCCGCAGCTCGTCCTCGTCGTCCATCAGCTCCTCAAGCATCTCCCTGGGGGCGGGCGGTGGGGCATTGCTTAGGCATCAGGCAAGAGCTCGCTTCCCCCGAGACACTAAGGACAGACAGATGCAAGGGAGCTTGCTAGGCGGCACATGGGCATGCGGCCTGCCAGAGAGGTGAGGCTTCGCGCACGCTGCACCGCCAATGCATCCCGCCGCCGCAACCGCAAGTCCGGCCCTAGGTCCCCACCTGAGGGTGTCAGACTTGTTCTCCAGCTCCACCAGCGCCTGCTTCACGCGGCGCAGCTCCTCCAGGTTGACGGGCGTGATGTCGCTCGGCAGCTTGGTCAGCAGCGCGCTCACGCGGCCTGTCACGGCCGACATCTCGGCGTCCAGCCGCCCCACAGCCACCGTCAGCGCCGCCTCCAGGGCCTCCAGCTCGAAGGGCGGCGTGCGGTTGGACGAGTCGAACTTGCCCTGGTGGGCGAGCGACAGGTGCACACAGCGAGAGTTAGCAAGGCTGCGGAAGAGGTTTCGTACTCCAAGAGTGACAGTGGCTGTGCACGTTGTGGTTGGCATGTGCAAGGCACTGTGGGCAAAGAGCGCACGCAATGTGCGCACCTGGTGGTAGAAGCGCGCCATGTAGTCGGCGTGGGACACGTTGATGTAGGCGGAAGGGTCGCCGCGGGTGGCGGCCTGCTGCCGCGCCTTGCCGTGCGTCTGCGGGAGGGTGCACCAGTGGGCAGCTCAGCACGATGTGTCCACCGGATCACGCCGGTCCCGAAGCAGTTTAGTGCTCTGTGGGCAAGATTAAAGGGTCGGTGCCTCTCTTGTCGATAGGCCGTTGCTCGGTAGCCCCTGGCCTCGGCGCCTTGCTCGCAGCGTCCCCAAGTAATCCCACACGCTAACCCCGTGGCCCCGTCCGTGGCCCCACCCCCACCTGCAGCCTAGGCATGATGACCTCCAGGAACTTGCGGGTGGTGGCGGAGCTGGGCTCAAACAGCAGCGCCTTCTCCGCCGTCACGATGGCTCTGCAGTAGGAGAGCACGGCAGGGCCGTAACAATTTGGGGGGCGCTGCTTGCCCACAATGTCCCCGACGAGGCACCCGCTATGCTATCGTTGGAGCAGGCGCGTACCCAGCTGCCTCCAGTGCAGAGAGCGGTTGGAGTGCCGTGGAACCCGCCCGAAAGTGCGCGCGCACCTGACGCCTCCCAGGTTGAGCAGCAGCACGTCCTCCTTGATGGTGATGGAGGGGGAGGTCTTGGTGAAGTCGATGGAGGGGTCGATGCGGCGCAGGTCGCGCGGCTGCAGGCGGTGCTCCCGCAGCAGGTCGCGCCGCCGCACGAAGAAGCGCCGCGCCTTGCCGGTGGCGTCCAGCCGCAGTACCTGGGCGGGTTGGGTGGACGAGGGGGGGCCAGGGATGAGGCTAGTGGTGCAAGGCCCCAACGCGACGGCTGCCGCGTGTCATCGTTGATGTGGGTCAGCCAGGCGGCTGCCAAAGGCGTCGCCCCTAGTTCCGTGTGGGGTTAAGAGACACGTAAGGGTTCTAGTGTGATAGGTCTGGGGCGTGGATGAAGGGCAGCAACCCGCCTGCTCGCCCCCGCCCCTGCCCTGGGCCAGCTGAGCCGGGCTACTGCTTGCTCAGCAGGAAGCTACCAGCGGGGCCAGCGATGTGCAGCGTGGCTCCTAGCGCCCCCACCCACGCGCACCCACAACCCATTTAGTCTACCCCGCCGGTATCGGGGGGGCCAGTAGCATACCTTAGTCCTCATCCCCCTCAGCAGTACCCAAACCCTAGACCGTTGTACATGTCTCGGCCGCACTTTCCCCGCCAAACCCGTGTCCTCCCCTTACACACCTCATAGTTGGCTTTGCCATACGCCCCGCCCCCAGCTGCCTCTCCTTTCCCGCCCTCGCCCTGTGCCGAGTCCTCGTTGGCAAGGTCGGAGAAGTCCAGGTGGCTACTACTGTACTCGTCCATAGAAGCCATGTTGTCGCTGCTGCTTGAGCTGAAGCTCACGCTGCCCATAATAGACGCCATGCTGCCATTGCTGCTTGTGTAGCCGCTCACGATGCCGCCCGCCTGGCCCGCTGACGCAGCCTGAGTCGCTGCCCCTGCCGTCTCGAGCTGATGCAGTATCTGGTTTGCGGAATGGACCATTTCTTGAGCAGTGTTGGATGTGCTGGAACACTGAGCGACGACGTCTGAGCGCAGGTCCTGGAAACGAAGCCAGGACGGTTGCTGCTGGCCATTCCGGCCATCCTCCCATCTACTACTGGCCGCTGGGCGTGTTGGTAATGTTGCTACGCCATGCTCTCTTCGCCCCTTGCTGTGCAAGCCAGGGATGCGCCTGAGAACAGGCCCCCGCGCCGCGGACCACGCCGCGGCGCGTCCAGAGGATACTAGCTCATGTCGATAAGTGAAAATACGAGAGCTGCAAGGCAGCGGCGTGGTCATTGCATTTTGGCAGAAGTCTACAGCTTCTTCTGCAATAAGTTAACAACGCAGCCGGTCGCTCAGCGAAGACGTTGAGTTTTGATGTTCTGTTGGTGGGGTTGCTAGTGTCAGGTGGCGAAGAGTCCGCGCAGACCGCGCGACCGTCCCGTCTCTCGAGTTCGAGGGAAGGAGTTTGTGACAGGCTCGCAGCCTTCGCGTTGCAGTTGTCTACATATATTACAGTTGGAGTCAGAGATTTGACAATGGGCTGAGGTATATTGTAAAGGTTTGACCCAGGGGCCACCCCATGGCGCGGCGCGGTGGACATGGCCTGCGCGACTGGCCGCAGCTATGCGTCGCCACACAGTCCGTCCAAGGTGCTGTGCATGCTCCTTGCGCAAAGCGTGTGATTTGAAACTCTGGTCACAATCCAGCAGAGCATTGGACAACACACGCGCTGCTTGCGTTGACGGGACAAGTGTTAGTGCATCGCACGGTATGGTAGGTTGGCAGCCCTTGACACAGAGTCAGCACCAAGCGCAGCAGAGGACCAACGCAAAGCCCCCCTGCCCTGCCCGCTCTACTTCCGGTACGCAACGAGCACAACGGAGGCACTTCAGCTGCTCAACCTGTGCAAGCTCTTCCGCAGTTGGCCCTTGCCCCTGCTTTTGCCCCTGCCCCTGCACGCCTGCAGTTCCCAGCTGGGTCCCTTTTTTTCCTGTGGAAGGGTTTTACAGGTAAGAAGACGGGAGAGGACAGGCCAGCGGGAACTCAAAACCCGACCAGCACATACAAGCACCAACACCACCAACGTCCAAACCCAGTGCCCCCCGAACTGCAAAGGGAACACCTTGAGATGGAGAGGACCTGGAACCAAACACCACAGAACAGGGGGAAGGGAACAAGCCCAAAAGACACCAGGGGCAAGGGAAGCCCAAAAGGATAAGGGAAAGGGGGAAAGGCAACGTAAAGACAAGAGCCCCAAACCCCCAACCCACCCTCCCAACCACGCACAAGGCACCACCAGAACCCCAGCGGGCAGGCGCCGAAACAGGCGACCACGACAAACACGCACTCAGGCCGCCCGAGAAGGCCACAAAGCCGGCAGCCCACCAGGCACCAGCAGCCTCGGGGCAAGTCCGAGGCCACCCCTAAGCCGAGAGGCAACGGCAGCCCCACAGACCAGCAACACGACCCCTCCTCCCAACCGCTACCGCGACCCCAATCCACACCCCGTCGCAGGACAGACTGCCGGCCAAACCATCCGATCAGCACAAAACCGACCTCCTGACACGCCACCCAGCACGCACCTACACCGGCGGCAGAAGCCAAAACCAACCACCCGCGACCCTCAGCCTGCAGGGCCGCCGGCAACGACGCAGGGAAGCACGGACAAAGAGTCCCCAACCCCCAACCTACCGACCCAGCCACGCAGAAGACACCTGGAACCACCACACCACCACCGGCTCGCCAGACACCAGCAAGCGCAAGGCCAGCCCGAGGCCGCACCCGAGGCTGAAGGCGACGGCCGCCCCACGGACCAGCAAACGACCAAGACGCTCCTGACCGCTGCGGCGACACTAAACCACGCCCGGAAGGAGAACCCCAGCGAAGGGCGGTCCCTGACGGTGGGCATGGTTCTGCGCTGCAGGGTCCTGGCCCCAGATGCGTTCCTTGGTGGTTCCACGTGCTGCTACTGGTCTCTCGGTACCAGCGCTCCAACAGTACATCCTTGCATGCGTATGATACCGATCCACGTAATAGCCTCTGCCGGCGCTTTGCATTTGACACCTTTGCATTTGACACCTTAGCCGAAGGACGAGGTTGGCGTGAAGAGGGCGGGCGGCCACGAGGAAGGGCCGCGCAAACGCCTGGCGCTGGCAAGCATCATGGTGGGCGCGGGTGCGGCTGGCGTCTGCAGCAGCAGCGGCGGCAAGGCGGGCGGTGGTGGCAGTGGTGGCGGTAGTGGTGGTGGTGGCGGCAGTGGCGCGCCGAAGGGATGGGTCAGCGGCGTGCTGCCGGCGGGGCGCGCGTGTGTCTAGGGGCGCGCGTGTGTCTAGCCAGCCACGGCAGCCAGCCCCTGGCGGGCCTGGCTGCGGCGTGCTGCCGGCGGGGCGCGCGTGTGTCTAGCCAACCAACCACTCTACGCACCTTCCTCCTGATGCTGACGCTGACGTGCGGACAGGGGGAATCAGCATGATGACCAGGAGTTGCTGGGACTGCTTGTGTGTCTGAGGCGTACAACGCCTGCTGTGCTGCGTTTGCGGATCTGCTCTACTTACTTTGCTTCTTATCTTTGGGCCAGGAAGTAGATATTGGCTTACTAAGTACGATTACTTGGAGGGTGGAAAAGGGTTGCAGCAAAGCGATTTGTATGTCCGTGGTCCCTCACGGCGGCGTTCTGGCCTAGGCACGCATCGCCCCGCGCTTATTTGCAGTGTATGACGTGGCCTCGTGCCGCAACCTACGCCCATAAATGACCAAGACGGTGCGACGTGACGTTGAAAGGGTGCAAGACGGCGCGGGACATGGTCGGGCGGGACCTAGGCCTCGGACAGGCATGTGGGCTTCTGAGTTTTGTGGGGTGCATCGCACTAAGTGCCCCCTTGAGTGGGTCTTATGGAACTGTAGGACATCGGGCCGCACCGGCTGATTGTGGAACGTGTCTGAGACTCCTACCCTTGTGGACGGGCCCTGAGCCCAGTCTAATACTACTGGACAGCGCCTGAAGGCGTGTGGAGGTTACAAAAGAGGGTGGATCAAGTGCGTTGTCGGTCCCCTTTGCCTTCATGTAAATACTGTTTCATGTGCTGTCTTTGAATCTCTGCCTTTGCGCAAGGTGCCACCTTGCACTCATGGGGCGTCACCTGGCTTATACTGCCTCCCTGCTGCACCAATACCCTTGCCGCGTGCATGGCATATAATTGAACCAGCACAACACCTCTCAGGTCCTCGAGGAGCACCGCTATAAAGCTCCGAGCCGCCCAAGGTTGGGCTAGATGTGCCCAGCCACTACGCCATACTGCGCCATACCAGCCAATACGTCCTAGAGCCAGGCTGGCTGGCTGCTCAACCGTGTAACCGGCGGACTTCATACTCCACTGAACCTTAAACGGCCAGGATGTCATGACCGGCTCTTGTCCTCCGAAGCTATCCACTGCAGTGCGCTGCCCGAGAGGCCGGCGTTGCTGTTTCCCTGCTGCGCACCCAAAACATGTCCATTGCGCCACGGCATTCCAAGCGTACGAACACGGCGGAGACTGCTGACCCCTCAGGACGCACACACTCAGCACGTCAGCAGGAGTCGCAACTATGGCGCTCCTATCATAATTACAAGTGTCAGTCCTTGCGCAAATCCAGCACCAGTGCGCTTGGAACCTACGCTTGCACGTTGTCTAGCTCCCACACGCCCGTGGTCCACATGTACAGAGTGCACCCACTTGCACGTGCACAGCCATGCGCACACTGGCCCCGGTCACCTGCACTCCTGTGGGGAACGATGGCGTCCGCTGCACATGTTTATTCATGCGACAGCGTCCTCTTTACACACCAGGAGGTCGCAAACGCCCGCGTGCACGTTTCAAACCTTTTCTAGTCTTCTCAGCCACACCACAGTGCGGCGGCAGCTCCTCGCCACCATGAGCCGGTCGCATGTCACAAACGGCGAGCACATCCGAGCATCCCGCAGCCTGGAGCAGCACACCAAAACGCTCCAAACGCAGTAGCTAAACCCACCTACCCCGTTCCGCCAACGCTAACCTACACCCCTACCCCATCCGCAAGCAGCTTCCCCCGCGCAACTGGCCACGCCTCCACCTCCTCTCCACCGGTACCACCAATCCATCCATCACCGCCACCACAGCCGCCCGGGTTCCACCAGCGAGCTGGTGGCGGCCGCGAACGATAGGACAATGCTGCTTCCGCCTCCGCCCCACCACAAGCATTTCGGCCCTCCCTGGCTTACGCCGGCGAGCCGGTGGCGGCGGTGGCGGCCGCCTTCGCCGCCAGGCTCTTGAGGCTGGCGCCCGTGCCCGCGATGGTGCAGCACAGCCCCAGCAGCGCCACAAAGTAGTTCCACGCCGACTTGAGCGGCCCGTTCTTGTCGCCGCACAGGATCTGGTTGCACAGCGGCGGCAGCGTGACGCTGACGCTGATGGTGAGGAAGCTGCCCACCAGCGCCATCACGTAGGCCAGGAAGGGCAGCGAGCGCGCCGCGAGCAGGATGGCCACCGCCAGGCCGGTGCGCAACAGCAGCCGCGTCACGCCCGCCTTGCCGCCGGGCACTGCGGCCTGGAGTGCAGCTGCCGGCGGCTCCATGGTCAACGCGAACTTGGCGATGGGGTTGACCAGGATGACGCACGCGCACACCTGCGCGGAGATCCGGCGGTTAAAACCTCTCAGCTTGTAACCCCCGTCTTAAACATGTGATACCTCACGTGGGTACCTCCAGGCTTGCTACCTGACGGCTTGCCTGGGCTTCCGGATTCATGCATAAACCCAAGGCCGCATCCATTGGCAATGTGCGTAAAACAAGAGCATGTATCAAACCGTACCTGCGCCAGCACGCCGCTGAGGTTGAATGTGATAACGTCCAGTGCGCCGTTGCCGAACATGTAGTAGCCGGCGGCCGCCATGAGGGAGCACAGCGCGGCGGTGACCAGGTAGGCCACGTTGAGCACCTGACGGGCGGCAGGGGTAAGGGGGGCAGGTGAGGCAGGGGTCGCAGGTCGGCAGGTGGGCAACGGAGGGGGCGGCCAGGAGGTTCCGACGGGCTGTGGAAGAGGAGGGTTGAGGCAGTGTCCTGCATGGCATGGCGTGCAGCTCGTGCCGTACTTGTCATACATAATGGCCAGCAGACTGCAGCCACCCCCGTGCGTGCAGGGCCCCAGGGGCCTCAGTGCTGACAACGGCCACCGTGCGGAGCCGGTGCCCGCGCCACTTAAACCGCTGGGCGCCCCCTAGCCTCCCCTGTACCTGCGGAAACTGCTTCGGCTCCTTCATGGACTTCTGGATGGCGGGGAACACGCCGTGCCCGCTGTAGCAGAAGGTGCAGATGCCCAGCACCAGCGGCAGCGTGGACCACAGCGCCATGTCGGTGTGCGCGCCGGGGACGTAGCTGCCCGTCAGGAAGGTGTAGGCCACCTACGCAGACGCAGCACGTGGGTAAATTCCAATGGGGGAGGGGCGCGGACAGGCGCCGTGTGCCTTGCGTTCCATGCGCCCGCCGTCACACAAGAGGACTTGGCAAGCACAAAGCACCAATACTTCAGAAAACTGCCACATGCCCGTGCGGTACCCTGTCAGGACACTCTTAGCGGGCATTGGTCTCTTATCTCAGGCCATCGGCACGCCGCGGCGCCACAACCTGCAGCATACCACGTAATGGCGCTGCTGTGTTCGCTGTTCCCCGGGCCTTTTACGGTACAGCTCCCTGTCATTGCACCCCACGCACCGCTGCCGACACGGTGCACGTGGCGGTGACGCCCGCTGCGCCCAGGAAGGACAGCGCCTTGAGGTCCGGCAGCCACACGGTGGGGATCATGATGGCGGCGGCCAGCAGCATGTAGGCGGCGGGGGAGGACGCCAGGCCCGTGGCACCGAACAGCTTGAAAAGGTTGTCACCCTGGGGGGCGGGGGTGCGTGTTGAGGACAAGGAGACGGGTAAGGATGGGGTGGGGTGGGGGTAGGTGGTGGGTGCCGGGGGCGCACGGGCAGCGGACGGGTGGGTGGACTGCTGGTTGGGCATGGCGACAGGGGTGTGTGCTGCGAAGAATAAGGCTCTGGCGTGCTGAGGCCCCATGTACGGCTGCGGGCATAGGCGTAGTCGAGAGCGTTCGGCGCATGGCCACTGGTGATGCTTCAAGCACAAATCCAGTGTGGCTGCCGACCGGTCCCTGTGCTGTCGGGCGGATGCATCGACAGTGGCCTATGGCATATACGATGCTGAAAGAGGCCTTGAAGGTGACTTGTATCTGGGGCAGGGCACGTGGCTTGAATGCACACATCCGATCTCCAGCAAGATCCAGCATGCCCCGAGTGGCTTCCCCAGCCACACCAGCCGTTGTTTAGTCAGCTCCGCTCCCCGCATGGCTCATTCATGTGGGCCACCACCCCATCCCACCCACCTCCAGAATGAAGAGGAGGGCGCACGTGCCAAATAGCTCCACGTAGATGATGGTGCTGATGAGGAAGCGGCCAATGCTGCCAAAGGCCGCCTCCGCAATCTCCTCGTAGCCCACCGTCTCTGTGCTGCCCTTCTTCTTCATGACAGCATCCGCGCACTCACACAGCGCCTTGGCCGTGTAGTTGGTGGCCACGCCCATAACCCACAGCACCACCAGCCCGACCCAACCCGACGACTTGAGCGCGAACGGTAGAGACAGCAGGCCGACGCCCATCATCACATTGACCACGTTGAACACAGCCTACGTATGTTGCATTGCAGCCGTCGGATGTCAGCGGCATTGATTGGATCGCGGTAACAGGCCTACAAGGCTACCCGGAACCTCCGCATCCCATGTACCCAGTTGCCCGTGTACGCAAGCTGACCTGGATGAACGTGCTGTTGCCCGTGCTAGGTGCAGGCAGGCTAGCAGCTCCAGCTCCAGCTCCTGCTGCAGCAGCGGTCTTCACGCAAGGCTTGCTGTCGAGGCCAGCCGGCTGGGGGCAGGGAGGCCTGGCTGACTGCGCAGGCCGCGTCAATGTCGAGTGCCATTGAGAGCGTGTCTTGTTGCCGATGCATGGTGCCGCGAGCTGCGGCCTTTGTTGCAGGGGCCGTTGCCCAAGGCGTTGCGATGCAAGAAGCATTGCACACGTAACGTGGAGTTAACAGTGACGCAGTATTAAGGACGGGGCGTGTGTCAACTTGTGGCAAGTCGCAGGCCGATAAAGTACAGTGTCGGTGTGGGAAAGGTCGTTGCAACCGCTCTGCCCTTCATTCCGGACGGTTGCCGTCGCTTGTCTATTGACGCTGCTCCTTTTCGAAAGCGTAGAACACGTTGCACTTATATCCGAATTGAGACACGCACAGGTTAAAACAGGAACTCCTGGAGAATTTGTTCTGTCATTTTGTCACCCAGCGCGGACTAGCCAAGTCAACTACGCGAACAGCAAAGCGTTTGCTACATCCAGATTATGGAGGGTCGCCGTCAATCGCGGGAGCTGTTGGACGTGCCGGGCGTCGCCAACATAGGTCAGCTGCCCCGGCCGCCAAGCTGCCCCCGTTGCCGTGACCTTGCCCGGCCGCCGACCCTGAGTCGCAACAGCTGACCCCTCGCGGCTTCCCCACCCCCAGAGCGAACACTTGCGAACCTGACGAGGTCAAAGCCGTCTATAGGCCCAGCACCGCGAAGCTCGGGTGGGTCGGGTATGAGGGCAGTGTGCTGTTAGCTGACGGGGGACGGGGCTCAGGTGGCCCAGGCCGCTGACATGCCGTTCAATCAAATGGCGGCGTGTTGCGCTTGTACCGGCACAATGAATCTCTTGATGTAATATGTACTTCCTGCATCGCAGTGCTGGACCGCCTGGGAGCCTTCCTCCCACAGCTAGCACAGGCCAACGCCCAACTGGAGCAGCAACTCAAGGTGTGTCGGCCCGGCCCAGGGCACTTAGCCTATGCATACCGTACACAGGCGTTGGTGCATGTGCGACCCCTACGACGGCATGCAGGGCAACGTTGCCGAGCCATGTGGACCAGGCGTTGGTGCATGTGCGACCCCTACGACGGCATGCAGGGCAACGTTGCCGAGCCATGTGGACCCAACGTCAGGTAGAAGCCTAGGCCAACAACAGTACAAACGCTAACGGGTTTGCCCCGCCGCTGCCTTTTCCATGCAGGATCAGCCGCCGTCAGCGTTTGACATTGAGCAGGTGGAGGAGGACGATGGGACCTACATTGAAATGGTGAGAAAGCTCGAGGTTTGGGCCGCCAGGCGTCTTGGTGCGGAGGCCGGCAGTGGGCAAATGCAGCTGCCACGCACGCTGAACAGCCGAAGCCCACCTAGCTTTTTGCAGACCTGCTACTGTCGTACTGCTCTGCGCATGTGTGGGTGTGTGAGGGTGTGTCGTACGGTTGTTACACTGCTACGCCGCTCCGCAGAGCCGGCTCACAGCACGGAGGCCCTGCAAGGGTCCTCAAGGCAAGCGAGCGGCCCCCAAAATAAGGGCACGCCCCCTAGGCACACCCCCCTCGCAAGGGCGAAGAGCCACCCGAAAGACGGCACAGGCGAGGCCACACGCACACGCTAGCGCACCGCACCCAGGGCACAAGCCTGGACGGAGCAAGAACAAGGAAACGGACAGCCACGCGGAAACGCCCTAGGCCCAGGCAAGCCGCCCGACCCCCTGCCGGGGTCAAAAGCACATTAGCGGCGCCACGCGAACAGCAAGCCCGACGGCCCCCCCAGGCAAAGAGCCCCCACCCAGCGCCCCTAACCCACGAGCCCCTGCTCCCCCAGCCCAGACCCCAGAAACGCGCCGCAGACAGCTGCCGAGCAGCAGCACCCACCCTGCACCCCCAACCCGGTACCCCCCACCCCCCACCAGAGAGCCCAAAGCCCGAAAAGAGCACAAGCACAGTGGGTGTGTGTATGGTATTCTGTGCCCGCAGGACCTGGCGTGTGGTGTGCTGGAGCTGAGGGACGAGGCGGCGCTGAGGGCGGCGGAGGAGGCCATGGAGGGCCGCAGGGCCGTGCAGGGGGGGCTGTTTGGGGGCGGGCAGACCGTTGACAGCGAAGACGAGGATGACAGCGACAGCGACAGTGACGAGGAGAGCAGCAGCAGCGACGACGATGAGGATATAGGGGTGGACGGAGAGGATGCGGCGGCGCGGTCCATCGCGTTTGCAGCTGCAGCTGCAGCTCTGGCGCGGGGAGCGGGAGCGGCTGGGCAAAGCGGGCAAGAGGACAGCGGCATGGAGTGCGATGAAGGGGATGGAGGGGTTTCGGCGTCTGCAGGAGGGGCAGACGAAGGGGTGGAGGGAGTGGAGGCGGGCGTGGGGCGAGGCGGTGGTGGGCATGGGGCAGGGTCTGCGGACAAGGGTCAAGGGCGCTCCGCCAAGAGTGGGCCACGGGCGGGCGGGATGGCTGGTAAAGGCGGTGCGCAGCAGGGGCGGCGGAGGAAGGTGGCGGCAAAGCGGTCAAACATGATTGTTGAGCTGTCGTGAGGTTGAGGAGGCCTTAGGTGCCCCGAGGTGTTCGTCGGTCAGTGCACGTGCGCAGGACTCGAGCTCCTACAACGCTCAAGGCTGCGTTTACCTTGCAGTTGTTACCTTGCAGTTGTTACCTTGCAGTTGTTCAGAGCCTGATACGTGCACCGCTCAGCTTGGGCAGTAGGGACATGGTGGATCCGTTTGAGCAAGGCAACGCAGGGAGTGTCGCCTATGTCAAACACCAATTGGCAACTTGTAGCGCTCCTCTGTAATTGTATCGAGCAGCAATTGTTGAATATGTCCACTTCAAAGATTTCCGCGGCCGTGTTGTGGGCTTGGACGCCCGAGTGCATTGCCATGACTGCCGCGACAGGGCGGGAACGGCGATCACCCGAGACCGGTCAGCTCTCACAGGACAACTGCACATCATTGTGTGAGAAGGTTTGCGTACATTAAACTAGATACCAGTGAGGTTAAGGTTGTCGGAAACATCTGAGAAACATCTTGGGAGATCGAACACCTCCTCTGCCCGAAACCCCTTTCACTGTGTATTTTAGCTGAAAAGACAGCTACAAGATGGCCATGGGACTTCCATACGGCCTTCAGGCCATGCTGAAGGACGGGCATAAGCACTTCAGCGGCTTGGAGGAGGCGGTGCTGCGCAACATTGAGGCGTGCAAAAACCTGTCTCAAATTACACGCACGTCCCTGGGGCCCAACGGTGCGTGGAGCGCCATGTGCTTCAGCGTGGCAAGCGAAAGGGCAGGACATGCTCGGCGGCCCGCGCCATTCCCGAAGGGCGCGGAGGTTGACGGGCGCAAGCTTGCCTTGCTGTCGCAGGCATGAACAAGATGGTTATTAACCATTTAGAGAAGCTGTTTGTCACCAGCGATGCCAGCACTATCGTGAGCGAGCTGGAGGTGCAGCACCCCGCTGCCAAGCTGCTAGCCATGGCAGCAAAGGCACAGGAGGCTGAGGTCGGCGACGGGACCAACCTGGTGGGTGGGCGGTGACACAGGCGGTGACGGGTAACACCAGGAGGCGGGCAGGCGTGAGTGGAGGGCTATTTGGGGTGGGTCCGGTCGTACGGCAACTCCACTGGTTTTCAGCGTGGTTTTCAGGGTGGTTGGCCCCAGGCAAGTCCAGCTTGCAGTACTAGCATCCTGACTGCCATACCCTAGCGGCTCAACCACGTCGTCCCCTGGCGTGGGCACACCGTGGCCCTTCTGTCTGCCCCTTAAATCGTCCAGCAGTTGGCAAGGGAACTGATGGCTGGGTATAAGGGCCCTGTTGCTGATGTGCATGGCGTTACCGCCCTGCAGGTGCTGACGCTGGGGGGCGAGCTGCTGGCGTCGGCGGAGTCGCTGCTGCGTGACGGGTTGCACACATCCGAGGTGGTGGAGGGGTACCAGCGCGCCAGCGCCAAGGTGCGTGGCGTGCTAGTCGGGGGCAAAAGATACATTCAGGTGCACGCACACCTCCGCGGCACGCTGGCCGTGAGGCGCAACATGGACAAGACCGATGGAGTGTGCAAATGGAAGCGTTGCACACCGGCTCAGGGAGTGTTGGCTGGCTGTTGAGGCCTTCAAGGGTTCCAGCTCATCACAAAGCATGGGCGTAATGACGACAGTGACTGTGTCCAGTATGTCCAGTAACCACGATAGCTGGGTCATACACAAGCATGCCGCATTTAGCTTTGTACTCCCCAGCTCGTTATCGACCAGGCCAACTTGTAGGTGAGGCCTGCCTTGCCACCGCTCAGCCCTTTCGTGCCGGTCTCGTGCGCAGGCTCTGGAGGTGCTGGAGTCGCTGGTGCTGCCTGGCACGCAGGACATCGACGTGCGCGACAAAGCGGCGGTGAGCGGAGCGGGGCAGGGCAGGGGGCCGGTTGAGGATATGATAATTGCTGCGCGTAGCGGTCGGGGTGTAGTGAGCTACGCAGTGTGTCGGAGGGCTGGCTGTGCACGCAAGGTTTGGGGCCGCGGTCAGGACACAGCGGTGCGGCACTGGGGAGCATTTTGGCCCCGAGGACAGCCAGGCTGGAGGCGGTCACACGGGCGTAGTCCCATGTGCCATACAAACGGGAGCACAAGCCAAGACCATTCTGGGCGTGTCCAAATAAGTATACAAGCCGTCCCGTCGTTGGAGGGGTGCAGCAGCTCCGCGCAAGTGTGCGTGGAGTTCTGGTCAGTAGGGGTACATCTTCCCCTCGGACAGCAGTGCGCATGGCCGAACGGGGCAAGACCTGGCCCACGCCCCAGGCTCACAAACCTGACCCATGCCCCAGCTCCAAGTCCACATGGTACCCGGCAGGTACAGGGCCCTTGCGGGTTTCCGCCTCGCTGTTGCGCCCACGTTCAGGGCCCAGCACCTGCACATCTGCCACACTACCCCCATCACCTTGCATGCCGTCTGCGTCTTAGGCTTAGTTTGGTTCGTTCTCGGGTACGCAGATTGCCCGGCGGCTTAAGGGCAGCATCAGCTCCAAGATCAGCGGTTACGAGGACGTGCTTTCGGAGCTGGTGGCGCAGGCGTGCATCGACGTGTGCCCGAAGAACCCCAACAACTTCAACGTGGACAATGTGCGCGTCATTAAGATCCAGGTGGGCGCTGGGGAGGGCGTTGCGTTGGCTCGGCGGAGCCGGGGGTGGAGCAAATGAGGAAAATGCTGACAGCGCCCGCTCATGCGCTCAGCGGGAGCTGGTGTGCTCGCCGTCCACAATGGGTGGTCCAGGGCCGAACCATGAGCGATCTGAAGGCTTTGAGATGCGAACACATTTGACGACGTTGTGCAATCCATTCCATCGTGCTCCGTCATTCCAGGCACCTCACTTCCTGCCTCCACCTCCACCCCCTCCTCCCTCGCCTTACACGGTTTCTCGCGTTTTACACGTACCCTCTCCCTTGACGCTCCCCAGGGCTCCACGCTGCCAGAGTCGCGCGTGGTGACGGGCATGGTGATCAAGCGCGACACGGAGGGCAGCGTCAAGGGCGTGGAGGACGTCAAGGTGGCTGCGTACGCGCAGGTGGGGCGGGGGTGACCGCACAGGTGGGGCGGGGGTCAGCTGCAGGTGTGGGGCGGGGCCAACCACAGAGGCCAGGCGGGGACCGGTGCTACGCGGCGGGTTGCAATTCCAACGGTGCAGCGATCGGAGCGTATATTAAGTGGTAAGGGTATAATTCCGGCACTGATCGGTTGCAGCGACTCCGTGCTCCTGGCCCTGATGTGTCATAACCATCTGCCCTGGACACTGGCAGGTCTTCTTTCACGCACACGGACACGGGTACCTCATGGCGGTACATCAGCGCTGTGTGCGTCATTATCAGCGTTTTTGGTGCACTTCCATGTGCTCGTTCGCTTGCATCCGCTTGCCCGCACAGCTGGGTCGGCTAAGACAAGGCTGACTCGGTGCCCAATCTGTCACCCTCCTCGCCACCAGG
The DNA here is from genome assembly GCA_036984285.1 of Chlamydomonas sp. KOR1. Lineage (NCBI taxonomy): Eukaryota > Viridiplantae > Chlorophyta > Chlorophyceae > Chlamydomonadales > Chlamydomonadaceae > Chlamydomonas > Chlamydomonas sp. KOR1. Next base: position 288,638 of record BQMZ01000087.1, on the reverse strand, counting down.
GCGTGGACACGTCCACCACAGACACCAAGGGCACGGTGCTGATCAAGAGCGCGGAGGAGCTGGAGAACTACTCCAAGTGAGTCCTGGCAAGAGGCCAGGGGCCGGGGGTTGAAGGTGTACGACTTCGCGATTGCGTTGTTATGTCCGAAGGCACACGGTGCCTAGGACTGCTGGGCACGGCCTTGCTAGACCGTAAGCGCCACGAGCCGCACCGCGGTAGTCAACCAGGCAACTCCAACGGCTATTTCTGATTGAACCCAGACCATCTGCCTGGTGGGACACCAACCCACCAACTGCACACTTTAGCCCCTTCCCGTCCGCCGGTGGCGCTTGTCCTTCCACGGTTGCACCACTTGACGCCTCCCACCTCGCCGTCCGCCCCAGGTCCGAGGAGGCCAAGCTGGAGGAGTACATCAAGGGCATCGCGGACAGCGGCGCGCGCGTGGTGGTGTCGGGCAGCGCCGTGGGCGAGATGGCGCTGCACTTCCTGGAGAAGTACGGCCTCATGGTCATCAAGATGCCCTCCAAGTTCGAGCTGCAGCGCTTCTGCCGCGCCACCGGCACCACGGCGCGGGCCACCTTCGGGGCGCCCACCGCCGACGAGCTGGGCTTCGCCAAGAGCCTGCGAGTACAGGTGGGCGGGTGGGGTACGCCGGTATGGGGTACGGGTGGTTTGCATGGGTGCTAAGGTGCTCCTGCGCCTTGCTGGCTGTGGTTCTTTCCGCTGTTGACGCCGTGGCACCGGCGTCGACAAAGTTCGGTACCTACCGTATTAGGATCTCATGGGCCAGTTCCGTTTCGCTCAGTTGCTCCTGACTTAACACACACAACCGCCCATGCGGTACACTCTCGCGGTGCAGGAGATCGGCGGCACCAACTGCCTGGTGCTGCAGCAGGACGCGGCGCTGGGCACCATCTCCACCATCGTGCTGCGCGGCTCCACGGAGGGCTTCCTGGACGACGTGGAGCGCGCCGTCAACGACGCCATCAACACCTACAAGGCGCTGTGCCGCGACGCGCGCATGCTGCCGGGCGGCGGGGCGCCGGAGATCGAGGTGGCGCGCCAGGTGAGGGGTGGAGCGGACAGGCAGGCGGCGGGTGGTCCAGGTGGGACGAAAGAAGGGTCCGAAGGGGTGTGCTGGAGCAGCAGCGCGGCGGGCGCGTTGAGGGTGAATCCTCAGGATGGCAGAAGGGAGGAGGGCGGACGGGCGCCGTCGGGGTGGTGCTCAACAGTACACCGTACCGTCGTTGTGGAGTGCTGCTTGCCTGCATACTGACTGACCTGCCCTGCGCCTTCGGCGCGGTCCTCGTGTCCTCCCATCCCGCCTTGACCAGGTGGGCGAGTTCGCCAAGAAGCAGACGGGCCTGGAGCAGTACGCCATCACGAAGTACGCCGAGGCGTTCGAGGTGGTGCCGCGCACGCTGGCGGAGAACAGCGGCCTCAACGCGACAAACGTGGTGTCGGCGCTCTACTCGGCGCACGCGGCAGGGCAGGTGCGTACCGTAGCTGCTGCTGTGCGGGAATGGGGAACTCTGGGTGCAGCCCCGCACCCATAGAAGCTGGGCTCCTTTGGGGTTTGGGGCCCCGAAAGGACAGAAGAATCTTGGCGGCGCAGGTGCGCGGTCGTGGGTGCCAATTGGAGTGTAGCGGTGCACTGCGCCGCTCCCAGCTACTCGTCCAGCACTTTGCCTGGCACAAGGCACCTCGACTCGCCCCCGTGCCAGTCCTAACGTAGTGCAACAGCACCCTACCCCGCCTTACACGGGTTCCTCGCGCTTTACGCGTACCCCGGACGTGCCACCACACGCTGCGCTTCGGTGCATATGTTGCACCCCACAGGCCCGCAAGCCCCAAATCACACGACCTTCCACACAATTATCAAACCTACGCCCCGGTCCATTCCTCTCGCAGGTGAACGCCGGCGTGGACGTTGACGGTGGCTCCCCCGCCGACCTGTCCACGGAGCAGGGCATCATGGACCTGTTCAGCACCAAGTGGTGGGCGGTGCGCCTGGCCACGGAGGCGGCCTGCACGGTGCTCAAGGTGGACCAGATCATCATGGCCAAGCAGGCAGGGGGCCCCAAGCCGCGCGGGGCGGACGGGGACGACGACTAGGCGGAGAGGGCATAGGTGGAAGGAGGGGACGGAGGAAGAGGGGGTGGGTTTGAGGGGCCAGTAGGGGTGTAGGGAGGGCAGGGTAGCGGGGGTGAAGTTGGCGGTGCGAGCGCAGCGTGTGTTCATGTGGGTACATGAGGGCGCGTAGAAGCGGTAGATTGGGGAGCTTGGATCAGGGGTTAGAGGTTGGGCGTGTACGGAGCGGGGCGTGCAGACCGTGGTGCTGAGGAGGGTGGGGGGTCGGGTCGCCGGGCGTGAAGCAGCAACCGGCAAGCGGCAACTGTTGACACCAGGGCGCTGCTTCTGGCTGGTTGGCCGTTCAAGTTGCCCTGGGCACGGCTTTGGCAATTGTATGGTGGCGGTGGGGAGGAAGGGCGCCGGGCGGGCGTTTTCGCATGTCATGTTGTGCACAGGCGCAACGCTGCGGTTGGGTGGTGCAGTGGAGCGCGGTACGAGCAGCGAGGTCGTACAGCTGCGCGTACAGCGGTCCGCAAAACCACGGTTACCACCCATGTAACACGTCAGTGACGCCCAAAGGCCTTTCGTGGGAGCATACCATCAGCGTCTTTGCAGGGCATGCTGTAGGGACATGTCAGCGAATGCCCCCTGACACAGCTGCTCCCGGATGCCGTGCCCAACCTTCGTCATGCGAGAAGCTTCTCCCCGTCCGTATGTTAACTGCTTTCTCGCGACGATATTCACAAGTTCTGTCGCAACTGTATCCTTAATTGTCATGTGGTCTTCGAACAACTCGTGTCAATTTCGGAATACCTAAGCGCGACAACCGTTCTCGTTCGTGCGTAGTCAAGCCTCTGCCTTAGAGGACCGCACAACACCGAGCCGTTCCGCAAATACATTTATACAATGCCGGCTACGTCATCTGACGGCGTCACGGCGTACTGGACCACGTCTGCGGAAGTGAAGGCGCGCACCTTCACTGACTGGCTTTCGGCGCACACCTCTTTCTGCGCCCCGCTGCACCACTGGAAGGGCCGCCTGGCCCTGACCCAGGATGCGCTGCTTCTAAGCGGCACACACAAGCGCACCGGGGTAGCAGCGGAGTACCGCGTGGCTCCCAATGAGCTGGAGGAGGTGCACCTGGGGTTTGACGACGTGTTCACCAGGTGGGTGCGGGGCAGCCCCAAAGGGGCTCTCACGACGCCTGCCACGTGTAATTGATCCATTGACGTGGGGACGACAAAGCAGCCATTATATGTTACGTGCGCTGCGCGTCCTGCTGTACCCGTTCTTCGGCAGCGACGCATGGACGCACAAGCCAAAGCCTGCCGCTTCTCGTGACGACAAGAGGGAAGGGTGGCACAGGGGCCTTTGCCTCCCCCCCCCCCGCACCCTTCCTTCCACCGCAAGGAGATGCCGCCGGTCGCCGTGTTAAAACTGTACCGCCGTTCGCCATGTTGACAATGTGCAGCATATCTGAACGCGTTCTAGGTGTGATACTGTCGCGTTTCCTTGCCACCCTGCAGGAGGGAGGAGCGGTCCCTGGGCATCACCTTTGTGCCCCTGCGCCTGCGGTTCCGCCAGGGGGGCCAGCAGCACACGCTGTACCTTGCCCTGGGCTTCAGGCGCACCTTCCGCACCAGCGACAACAAGCAGTGGGCGGAGCGGCTGGAGGGCTGGCGGCAGCGGGGGCCTGGGGCGGAGGGGAGCGAGGGGGCAGGGCAGCTGACGGTGAAGGACCAAGGAAAGGAAGGGAAGGCTGCTTGATGCCATGAACGAAGTAGTCCACTTTGTAGTCTCCAGCGTGCAAAGCGGTTTGCTGCGCTCGAGAAGCTGAACGCGTGTGCGTGTTCGTGTAGAGCCAGGTGTCGTTCATGTTTGCGTTGTGCAATGTGCCTAGGCGTCGGAGGGAGTCCTCGCAAGGTTACGCATGAAGGCCATGAGCCGCTGTCAGTTGGCGCACGTGGTCAGTGGCGGTGGCGGGCGCAGCATGCGTCGCGGGGAGGCAGGGGGAAGCTTGCAAACGCAGGGCGATGGGTGGTGGTTGCTGGCAGGTTTGGCGGGTACGGATCTACGCGTCACAGACCGTGGTGGGGGTGAGGTTTGTTTTAGGTTGGGGTGAGGTGTGCGACGGGCTGGTTTGCCGGCCGCGATGCAACAGAGGTGGAGGGCGGCCATCCTTGCGGTCATGGTACGGCTGTTGACAGCTGCACGTGGCGGCTAGATAGCTGGCCCTTGAACTTGTGCTGAACACGGCTGCAACATGCCCCTGGTGGTACTGGAGGCAAAGGAGGAGAAGGGCACGGGGCAGTGGTATCCAGCCATGCTGCGCATGGGTGCATCCCGGCACATGGTTTGGGTTTTAGGGCACTCCGCTAACGGTGATGTAGCTCGTAGCAGCACCACAGCCTCATGGTGGCACGAGAGCAGCGTCAGCAGGTGGCATGAGGCTTTTTTTCTGTGGAAAAGGTTGCAGATGAAGAGACGGGAGAGGACAGGCCAGCGGGACCTCAAGGCCCGACCAGCGCAGGCAAGCACCAACACCACCACCGTCCAAACCCAGCGCACCCCGGACTGCAAAAGGGGAACACCTAGAGAAGGAGAGGACCTGAAACCAAACACCACAGAACAGGGGGAAGAGAACAGGCCCAAAGACACCAAGGGCAAGGGAAAAGGCTTGGGTTGTTTGTGCGCTAACGGCAAGAGATAGAGCGCGCCACAGCCGCACGTGCCGGTAACTGTAACTGTATACGCAGAAATTCCACCGCTACCGCCCTTGGAGCATGTTATTGGCGCTCAGCTGCCTTGCTGTGAGCATGCTGTCAGCGCCTTTACAGCACATGCTGCCAGCAGAGGCCAGGCCAGGACGTTGCTGACGCAGGTGCCCCCCGGGCCAGTCCCGGCCACCCCTAAGCCGAAAGGCAAAGGCAGCCCCACAGACCAGCAACAAGACCCCGCCTCCTAACCGCTACAGCGACCCCAAACCCATGCCCAGGAGGAGCACCCCGACGCAGGACAGAATGCCGGCCAAACCGCCCGACCAGCACAAAACCGACCCCCAGACACGCCACCCAGCACGCAGCTACACCGGTGACAGAAGCCCAAACCAACCACCCGCGACCCTCAACCTACTTTATGGAGCTTGTCGCCACTTTCCGTACTGCGAAAGGAGTGGGAAACCCCGTGTCCCTAATGGCCGGGACCAGCTCTGTGTATTGAGCGGGATGGGGCTGGGTTCTGGAAGGGGACCCAAACTGTAAAACCATACATACGTTAGCCAAGAGCGGGTCCACCCCCGCCAGCGCCCAGCCCTCTCAACAATCTGGTCAGTGTAGTAATGCCAAGGGTATTCAATTGCCCATGATATAGCACATCTTCTGTACGACAATTCAACCGGGGCCTTGGGGGCGGGACATGCCACGAGCTTGACAAGGGCAGCTTAGTCTTCTGCTGGGGCGCCATGCCACACGCACACCCACAGAAGGTCAACAGAAGAAGGTCAACAGCTTTCGGCTCGGTCGCTAACCTCCCTAGTACCGCACGTGTCACTGCGGTTTAGACTAGGGCGACGTCTCTGGAACTTGCTTTGGAATTTGCGCTTGTACCTCCCATCACCGCATCCCTCTACCCACAGAAGGTCAACTTGTAGGCCGAGGTCTCCCCTGGCGGGCCTGTGGACCTCCCCTGGAATATTGGCGTCTAGCTCGCCTGTCAACAGTAGACAAGCTTAAAGTGCAGGTAATCCTAAGTGAGAATTATGAAGAAGCAGTATAAGGTTCCTAGGCCAGCCGTTTAGCACTAAGTGTTGTTCCGGGCCCTCGTCTACCTTTAGCGAAGGGCGTTGGCGGCAGAACACGCAACTATATAGACAATCAACAAGACATAAAGGAGCAAAGGCAAGCAGCGCAGCAAGTTTTGAGTGCCAAGGCCCGGTTGTCGATGGGGTCCGGCGCGCCTGACAAGCGTAAGCGCAAGCTGTCTGCGGCGCCAACTCCGGAGCCCTCGAAGGACAGGCGTCTTGAGGAGTCCTATCCGGCCTGGTAATTATGTTGTCATGTTCAAATTCTGTGCCCTACGACACGCGATACACCGGCACCATCGTCCCACTCCCTTGTGCGTTGCCGCCGTTACTGGCCTGCCCGCTTAAACCCTCATCCCTAAAGGCAGGACCACTACGGCTACACAGTGCTACAGCTGGCAAATGAGCAGTCAGTGTTGTTCACGGGGCAGGCGACCCTGCAGGTGCTGCACGGTGCCGTGCGGGTGGCGGGGTAAGCTGGGGCGGCCTGGAGAGAAGGCATTGGCTGGTACAGGGTCTGGCGTCATGCTGGCCCTCAAGAAAACCTTCCAAGCGCCGAATGTAAACTTGAATTGTTCTCAATCCCGCTGTCCATAAGAGGACGGCTAGCGGGATGTTAGCGGCATGTGTATGCCACATGGATCATGGATTGTGTTGTAGTGGACAACAGCAGCTGCATGTCCCTTACCGCCTTTCGTGACCCCCGCAGCAAGCTGGTGACTGTGGAGAGCCCCCCGCTGGTGCTGTCCACCGGCGGCCGCAGCGGCCTGGCCCTGGCCATCAGCGCGGAGGCACCAAACGTGGTGCAGGTGCGTGGAAGTTGTGTGCCGTGCTTGCGTGGGGGAGCCTTGGGGGACACCAGGCTGGAGGTGTGCACAACGCGAACGGCCATGCAGCGACCAACTATTGGAACACGGAACCATGAGCTCGCCAGTGTTCTAGGCTAGTCCTAGGCATGTGCCAGAGACATGGCAAAAAGAATTCTGGTCAGGATTGGTCGGTACCCAGGGAGTCACCATCGCTGCTGGCCACAATGCTGGTTGCGCATCACCTCTACCATGCCTCGTGACCTAAACCCCCTGGCCCTTGCCAGGTGCCCCTGGCCACCACACCCATCGTGGAGGTGTCGCTCCAGAGCGCCCCGCAGCACCAACAGCAGCAGGATGCTGGGGGTTCTGGCAACCAGGGGCAAGGCCAAGGGCAGGGCTCGGCGGGCCCTACCTTCTCGCTCCATAAGCCACGGGACCCGCGTGCGCCCGCCACCACGCTCGTCAGTGCTGAGTGGGAACAGGTGAGCGCCCGTGGGCAAAGGATGTGGCGGTCCCACACGGCGATACGGTGTGCTATCCAGTCCTGCTGAACCGTGGCAGAGTGGGGAACCTGCAGCTCCTGCCCTAGCCTGTCCTGCACAGCGTAGTAGCTCCGTGCACAAATGCCCTGCACTTAGCAGCTACTTCCTACATCTACCAATCCGCCCTGACTTCATGCCGTATCCTGTGTGCCGGTACGTGTGCCCTTCCTTTCGTCCAAAAGGCCATCAACACGGTGTGCGAGGCGGCGGCGGGCGGCAGTCCCGTGGTGGTGGCGGTGCTAGGGGCACGCGGCGTGGGCAAGTCCTCCCTGGCGCGCCTGCTGGCCAACCGCCTAACAGACCGCCACACACTGGCACACGCCCCCAGCTCCACGGGGTCAGGGGCAGGGGCGGCAGACGGAGCAGCAGGGGGCCCAACTGGGCAAGGAGGGGCAGGTGTGGGGCCGTGGGGTAGCCCTGTGGCGTGGCTTGACACGGACGTGGGGCAACCAGAGTTCACGCCGCCGGGGGTGGCGTCGCTGCACCTGCTGGGGGCCGGGCCGTCGCGAGCGGAAGGGGAGGGGAAGTCGGACGGCCCCGGCGGCGGCGGCGCGGCGGGCGGTCCGGTGCTAGGCCCTCCGCACACACACTCACGGTTGCCCTGGGCGGCGCGGTTCGTGGTGGGTGATCCAGTGTTACACTGTGGGCAAAAGCTAGAAGTCCATAACCGGACCGAGGCACAGCGGTTGCCTCTTGCGCCTTTGGCACGAACCGGCCGGGCTCAGAACACGGGACTACGCCCGACAGCACACGCGGGGGTTGGGTCCAAAGGACCGGCTTTAGTACGGTAATGGGCTGCCGTCAGGGCAATGCAAGCTGGGAGGGGCATACATTACTGACATGGTTTCGTGTATCTATGGCCGCCTAAGCATGGTATGGCGCCCCGAACAGCCTTGCAGCCGCTAACGTGAATTGCTGCCCCCGTTGTCCCTCAGGGTGACGTGTCCCCGCAGCACGACCCCCAGCTGTACCTGTCTGCCGTACAGGCCCTGTACGGGCAGTACTGGGGCTGGGCGCAGTCGATGGCGGCGGCGGGGCACGGCTGGCCGCCGCTGGTGGTCAACACACACGGCTGGGTGAAGGGGCTGGGCTTCGACCTGCTGGTGCAGATGCTGCAGATGCTGGCGCCCACGCACGTGATACAGGTAGGGGTGGGGCTTGGCACAACGGTCTGGTACGTTGCACGTGCAAGAGTCGTGACCCATGGTGCCTTCTCCCCCTTGACATTGAGGCTTTCGCTGACCTCAAGTCCTTCTTCTGCGTTTTCATGCCCCAACACAGGTTCGTGATGGTTCTGAAAAGAAGAACCTGCCGCGAGGGGCCTTCTGGTGCGTGCCAGCAGCAGCAGCAGCAGCAGCAGCAGCAGCAGCAGGAGGTGCGGATGCGGCCCCCGCCGCCACGCCCTCCTCTGCCGCAGCCGCAGCCGCCGACCCATGGGTCACGCAGGGCGGGGGGCAGCCCACAGCAGCAGCAGCAGCAGCAGCAGCAGCGCCTGCCCCGGTGGCGGTCATGCACGTGGCATCCTTGGCAGACCAGCAGCAGCAGAGCCACAGCCAGGGAGGGGCAGGCGCAGGGCCAGGGGCTAGTGGTGCGGGCGACGGAGGCGGGCCAACGGGCAGCGTGGGAGGGCGGAGAGGGGGGCAGGGTGGGGGCGGCGGGGGGCAAGGTGGGCAAGGCGGCGGGACGGGGGGAGGGGGCGGCGGCAGCTCGCTGGTTCAGAAGGCCATGCGGCCGGTGGAGAGCAGGGCAGCGGCGTGGCACTCGTGGGCCAAGCGCGTGGCGGGCGGCGAGCCGGCGTGGTGCGTGCGGGGCGTGCTGGGGTGGGCGTACGGCGGTACGGGTAAAGCGACGGCGAGGGATTGCAGACAATCACTTTTGGTTACAATGCGCTGCGGTCCGGCTTAAATTGCAGCTGAGAGTGGTTAGGCCAAAGGATTGGAATACACCTGTCGTACATTGTCCCCTCCTCCCATCGTCCTCCGAACGCGGCCTTCCGTCCCTCAGGGGGAGCTACGAGTCGGACGACCTGTGGCGCAACGCTGGAGCGCTGGCCTCGACCGCGCCCTGGGCCGTGCCCCTGGCCGCCGTGCACGTGCAGCTGCTCGGCGGCAGCGTGACCCCACAGCAGCTGCCGCGCCTGCTCAACGGTACGCTGGTGGGCCTGCTGCGCACCACGCCCCCGCACCTGCACCACCCTAATCCACACCCCGGGCACGCGCACGGCATCGCATGGGACGAGCAGGAGGCGCAGCTGGCGGAGGCTGCCCGGGCCGCGTACCCCCCTGGAGGGGTCAGCTACGCGGGGACGTTCAGCCAGCCGCCGCCGCTGCTGCCGTGCGTGGGTGTGGGGCTGGTGAGGGCTGTGGATTTGGAGGCAGGGATAGCCTACGTGCTGACGGATGTACCGGGGGAGGTGCTGCAGGGTGTGGATGTGCTGTGCGTGGGGAGGCTGGAGCTGCCTGTGTCGCTGCTGGTGGGCGGGGAGGTGGCCACGCCGTACCAGGCGCTGTTCGGGCTGAGCGCGGAGGCCACGGGGGCGGGGGCGGCCAAGGCGAGGAAGAACTTGTCGCGGTCGTCGTTGGTGGAGCTGGCGGGGTAGCGGGTAGGGGTGTGGCTGCGGGACGGGCAAGAGGATGATCATATGATAGTGGGTGAGGGCATGCAGTGGGAGGAGAAGCGGTGCGGTGGAGTCGGCTGGGGGCATGGTGCGTGGCTGGGGGCATGATGCGTGGCTGGGGGCATGGTGCGTGGCTGGGGGCATGGTGCGTGGCTGGGGCATGGTGCGTGGCTGGGGGCATGGTGCGTGGCTGGGGGCATGGTGCGTGGCTGGGGGCATGGTGCGTGGCTGGGGGCATGATGCGTGGCTGGGGGCATGGTGCGTGGCTGGGAGCATGGTCCGTGGCTGGGGGCATGGTGCGTGGCGGGGGCATGGTGCGTGGCGGGGTGCGTGGCGGGGGCATGGTGCGTGGCGGGGGCATCGTGCGTGGCGGGGGCATGGTGCGTGGCGGGGGCATGGTGCGTGGCTGGGGGCATCGTGCGTGGCGGGGGGCATGGTGCGTGGCGGGGGCATCGTGCGTGGCGGGGGCATGGTGCGTGGCGGGGGCATGGTGCGTGGCTGGGGGCATGGTGCGTGGCTGGGGGCATGGTGCGTGGCTGGGGGCATGGTGCGTGGCTGGGGGCATGGTGCGTGGCGGGGGGCATGATGCGTGGCGCGAACGAGTGTGAGGGGTAAGACCTCGGAGGGCGAGGCGGAGGCGCCGTGCTGGCAAGCGCTGCTGGGCTGCTGTGCGCGGGCTGTGTGTGCTGTGGGGCATCCACGTGTCGATTTCACAACGTGCCACGTGTACCAATATTCTGGCGGTGCGGCCGATGGCGAAGGCTGGAGTAGGGTGGGGCAAGGAGGTGATGGGGGCGAGCGGCATGCGGACCAGGCGTGTGCAATTGTTGCGCGGCTTGAGGCACAGCTGACACGACGTGCGGCCACTGAGCCTGTGCCTGAACCGCTCGGTTGCACCTTGCACGGGTGTGACACTGTGACGCAGAGTGTTGTGCACCTTACAGTATAAGTTAAGAGGCCTGACCAACCACACGCAACTTCATGGTCCATCCCCCTCCCCGCCTGCCCCTCGGCAGGGTTTGGGGCAGCAGGTAACCACCGTAGCATGCCTTGCCGCTTGTCATCCCAGAGCAACTTGCAAGCCTGCAGCTTCCAGCTCGACAGGACCATCCAGAATCTACTGCGCCAACAGGTGTTCAACGTGCTTGTTACACTGCCGGCAGGCCTATGGTATTCCTTCCTGTCTTCACTTTCAGTGCGCTTAATACCGCTGCGCCGTTCGTGTATCACAGAATTACGGTACGTTGGAGGCATCGGAGCCAGTCAAATGGCATCCACCACGTAGTGTCCACGTTACGCAGAGTCGCGTTACCGGCGGCTAGATCAGGCCCACAGGGGGCATAACAGCGGGGGCCCAGGCATCCCGGGGGTCCAGCATGTGGGCACCGGACGCTGCCAGGGCAGGGGTGTTCCCCTGCGCCAGGGCGCCAAAATGCATTTCGGGGTACTTCACCACCCACTCCAGCGCGCTGTACCATAGGGGGGCGCTGGTCACGCCGCCGTACTCCAGTGTTGCGCGCACGCCGCGCTTTGTCCCCCCGGGTGCAGCTGGCGAGATGAGCTGCAGCTGGCTACAGTTGTAGCGGCTGCAGTACTCCCGGAAGCGCTTGCGCTTGAGCTTGAGCTGCGCCCATGCCAGCGGCACGTGCGGCTTGTCGATATGGAAGACGCGCACATCGCAGCCGCCGGTGGTGCGCTCGGCCCTGGAGCAAACAGATGTAGGTATTAACGTGGAAGTACACTCATGGAGCGTATGTCCAAGGCCATTCCCTTACACAAGCCCGGGCCAACGACCTCTTACATATGCCGCAGTGACGCAGGATGGCCTTGCTGATGATTTAACCCGCGGTACCGGCATCAGGGTACCGTAGCCCACGCCGCACACTCCTCAGGCTTCTTAACGCAAGCGTCACCTGGCAATAGCCAACAGGGTCCCTGATGGGCACGCATGGGGCCTGCACAACCCTAGATGCCATGCACGCATACCGGCCCACCTGTAGGGCGACCTCTTGTTCAGTGCATCGAGGTTGAAGCTGGCCTCCACGTGTATCTCAAACGCGTAGCCAGCCTGTGTCAACGTGCCGCCGTGAGGGTGCTGCTGCCTGACGGCATGCACGCCCCGCACGGCACGCCGGCACACGTCCTGCTTGTATACGTCGAGGGCTCCCCTGTCCAGTGTGGTGCAAGTGCTGCTAAGACACACAGCCGTGCTCTCGTAATGTGTGCCGTCGTCCATGCACACGCGGCTGGGAGGTGCTGGGAGCCTGCGGTGTAGCTGCCGTGTTGCCAGGGAGCGTGGATGGGGCGCTGGAGTGTGTGGCACCAGGCTGCGCGACCGGAGAGCAGGAGCAGACCGGCTCGCGCGAAGTGAATGGTCCGAGCCGTGTCGCATCAGCAGAGGTGGCCGGGAAGCGTGCATTGTACTCGGGAACAGGTGGCGACACAGAGTAGATGCGTTCACTGCGCGGTACCTGAACCTTTGGGTACGTGAAGATATTTTGCGGCAGTACCGCCTGTCGGTGGTCGTTAATGATAGACGGGTAGCAATTGCTCGACTGATAACGGCCTGTCCAAGCTGCAGACCCTGCAAATGTAGACCAAATGGACAATGCCGGTGCTTGGATGTATCGTATGACGGCAGGGTCCTGTCGCGAGTGTCAGGCCAGCGACCCGTGGGTCGTGCAGGGGAGGCGTCCCTGCTGCGCTGAGCTCCGCCAGCTCACTTCCATCCTTCCCGACGCCAGACGCCCCCGAACGTGCACCAGGCCTAATCGGAACGGCTATTTGCAGGAACCGAGGGATTCGCTGTGTGGGCCCATTTGGGCCTGCTTCACCAGGAAGGTGCAGTGCAGACTGATGTAGGATTGACCATTGACGGCAGTTGACGGCTACGCGCTGCACAGCAGTGTCCCGGTCTTCAAGGATTATCATGCTTACGACGGCCATTTGGGCGGCTGTCAGGATGTTTTGAGGCAGAATTCTGACCGAATCAGGATTTTCAAGAGGTTTTGCCCCCAGGATTGGCCCAGAAATCCTGGAAAATGTACGAATGTCAGAACTTCCAGACCTGAAGGCTCCGAGATTATGAACGGTCAGAATTTTCCAACAGAGAAGACCGGAACACTGCTGCACAGGCTGTCAAACCCTGCATCAGCTAGACCCATGGCTGTCCCTAATTGACCGGGACCTTAAAAAAAGCGGCAGGGAATGAAACCAGGGAATGGAAGCCCTGAATGAAACGGATGCAGGTAAATTGTGCGCAATCAGGTGAAGACAGGGACACTGAGCCCCGCGCAACATAATAAACGCCCTGTGCCCGGCAAGGCAGGACCAGGGCATCCCTCGGTCAGGGCCCTGGCCAGGTCGGTCTCTAGCTGTTGCGTAGGACACAGCGTGCGCTGTGTCCTACGCAACAGCGCACGCTGGTGTACAATGGGGTCGCTGGACCGCTTGACCTGCTACCAAGCAACCATGCGTTTCCATTTTGGTTCGCACGACGTAGTCCACCAGGGGAGCAGCCCTCCCTTGCAGCCAGGTAGGGGGGAGATCATTTCAATAGGCAATCCTAACTGCTCTTGCCGTACGGTGGGAGGTTAGCCCCGCGAGAGCCCTAGTTGAGGATCTTACATGAACAAACGCGCGCTGAGAGTTGAAACGCATGTAGTTGCAATGGATGCAAAGGACTTGGGCGAGGTCATCGAGCGCTCAGTGCGCTGCACCAAGAATGTATGCGCTTACTGGAGGTATCGGGCCGACCATGTGGGTGGTTCCCAACATGTTCCGGGTGGGAGCGGATAATACCATGGGCATGGTTGCGAACATGTTGGGTCTTACTTGTCGTGTTGCCGTCTTTCCAGCCATAATCTATCGTGTTGCCCTATACCATTCAATAGAGGGCTCTTTCTAAGGCCCAATGCGCTTAACCATTTGGGCGTTGGGCGCAATATGGACAAGGCCGGTTCGAAGTCAAAGTCGCGAAGTGCTGAGGGTGGCAGTCTGTGGTCTGCTGCGAGGGGGGAGCAGTCACCCGCAGCACGCCCTTGCGCTATACCACTCCTTCACATTGCTATTGGGGGCCCGACACCGGCCAACACGGGCGCCTGTGGGCGGAACAGCAGCAACACGGTGCCGTGGCTTACCTCACCCAGCAGGGGAGTCCCCCTGCCCCCCGTGCACGTGTTGCCAAGCTGTCAGCCCCGTGCTTGGCGTGTTGGCTGCGGTATACCACTCCTTCACATTGCTATTGGGGGCCCGGCACCGGCCAACACGGGCGCCTGTGGGCGGAACGCCAGCAACACGGTGCCATGGCTTACCTCACCCAGCAGGGGAGTCCCCCTGCCGCCCGTGCACGTGTTGCCAAGCTGTCAGTCCGCGCTTGGCGTGTTGGCTGCGGTATACCACTCCTTCACATTGCTATTGGGGGCCCGGCACCGGCCAACACGGGCGCCTGTGGGCGGAACAGCAGCAACACGGTGCCGTGGCTTACCTCACCCAGCAGGGGAGTCCCCCGTCCGCTTGTGCCCGTGTTACCAAGCTGTCAGCCCGCGCTTGGCGTGTTGGCCGCGCCACGTCACTTTGTGATAATGCTCTTCGTGGTCTGGCACCAGCCAACACGGGCGCCTGTAAGCGGAACAGCGGCAACACGGTGCCGGCGTCTGCAGCATCCAAGGGAGCCCCCTGATAGCCCCCGGCCTGTTATGTCGCTACCAGCCAGGGCCGAGCGTGTTGGACGCTGTGAATCCACCCTATCCCTATACATGAACGCCTTTGGAGTGTCAGTTGGGGCATAGCACTGGTAGCGCCACCGCAACATGGCGCCGTTACAAGGGATGCGGACTTTCGCGTCCGCGCACGGGACACTGCGCAGTGTGCAATTAGGGCCATGGATCACGCGTGTCTATTGAAAGAACGGGCGCAACACGCCAGGACATGGTGATTATTGAGGTAACACGGTCTCGCGCACTTCGCGACTTTGACTTCGAACCGGCCTTGTCCATATTGCGCCCAACGCCCAAATGGTTAAGCGCAATAGGCCTTAGAAATATCCCTCTATTGAATGGTATAGGGCAACACGATAGATTATGGCTGGAAAGACGGCAACACGACAAGTAAGACGCAACATGTTCGCAACCATGCCCATGGTATTTTCCGCTCCCACCCGGAACATGTTGGGAACCACCCACATGGTCGGCTCGCTTACTGCAGTCCTTCGCGGCGCTATGCCTGACCCGCAGGGCAAAGAGAAAAAGAGAAATCAGGCATGCATGAAGAGCTGCGACACGTTGTTTAAGACGATCACCCGGCTGGACGCTGTTGTCGACTCTATGCCCGACAAAGCGGGGAAAGCAGCTTGCGCGACAGCATGGCTCTACGCCCAGGTTGACTGGTTTGACGACATCATCGGCTTGCTGGAGGTCGTCAAAGACCAGGCTTGCTGGAGGTCGTCAAAGACCAGGCGGCCGTTGCAGCCTCGCCTTCAAGCTCGGTGGCGTCGAGGTACGGAGGCCCTGTGAAGGCCAGGCGAAGGTCGGCTCACCACCGTGCTGCAGGGGGCTGGGGCTTCGCCGCCTGGCTCCTTGCATGGAGGCCACCCCACTGTAACCTCATCATTGGACAGGATGCCTTGTGCATGAGCAGATCGGTTCAAACCGCTCACCTGCCGTCAATCCGGTAGATAATCCCCACCAGATCCCCACCTGCTACCTCATGGCAGACCGGTAACCCACGCTCACCCGCTGTCCTCCGCGAATGTCACAGAGCCTGTTGTCTGCACAACAATCCCGCACGTCTCCCTGCCTGCCCCCAACCACCCATCCAGGCGCATAGCGACCGACGCCATCACACTCGTGGGCAAGGTCACCGTATCGCACGTGAAGCAGGCGTGCAAGATGACGCGCTACCTCCAGGCGTACGGCAGTACGGCAGTCGATACGGCCCTGGCCGACATGGTGGCGGCACGGCTGGCGCAGCGGAGCTTCATGCAGGCCACGGCGGACTGGGCCGGGGCATGCTGTCTGTCACGCTGACGCTCAACTCCCAGTCCGCCATGCAGGAGCTGACCGGCCGTACCTTCAACGCCGCCGGCACCGCCGGCCGCATGGACGTCCTCTTGAGCACTGTCGCCGTTGCGGTGTGCCTGTACTTGGAGCTGGTGACGGATACGCTGCACACCCGGCTGCAGAGGGTCCAGGAGCAAGGAGGAGCCTCCAGCAGCCGGCCCTCGGTCCCGGCTGTCGTGACCCAAATCGCGGATTCCATGAAAGAGTCGCAGCTGCTTGCAGCTGCAGCAGCTGCCCTTGTAGACGGCCCCAACGTGCTCACGGCCGCGGGGCTGACGGAAGCTGGCCGTGGCGTGGTGTGTGCCGCGAGGAGGTGCGCAGGGCGGCCACGTCACCGTGCCAGTGGGTGTACAGGGTGGGGCTGCTGCAGGACCTGCTGGCCAAGTCCTGGGGCCAGGCGGGGCGGCGGCTGGCGTCCGGCGCCCTGCGCTTGCTGCAGCATCAGGCTGTGCGACGGCTACAGGTGGGGCTACCTAACTTTGCTGGCCGAGCACATAGGAATACCACCTGTACCATGACTAACATATGCAGCCCCTTAGGTGCATGAAGTGGATGCTGCCGGACATGTCAGACCTCCATCCTGACACTCGATCAAGACCCAGCACCATCCATCAACGACACGGGGGTTGGCTAAGCAGTCAATGACATATGTGGGACAATGTTAACACGATTGCATTCCTCCTTTGTCATGCATGGCTGCAGGTGGGGCTGCTGGACCTGCTCGCGGCAGATGCGGGGCTGGGTGCGGGGCTGGGGGAGCAGGGGCACTGGGAGGGGGAAGAGCGCTCTTGCCGGGAGCAGCAGCAGCAGCAGGGCGAGGTGTAGGCTAGCAGCACCGGGACGTGGTGGATGGCCCAGGAAGAGGTGCAGCGGGGGGAGCTCCTGGGGTCGGGATCTGGTGGGGCCGCGGGAGGCAGCGGGCAGGACGGTGTTAGCGGTTGCGGGCAGCTTGAGAGCCACCACGTCCAGGTGCTGTGCGCGACGGTGGGGGTGCGGCAGTCGGAGGTGGTGGTCCGGGCTTCGGCGATGGGCGTGGACGTGCGGCCTGCGCCGCTGTTGAAGGCGCGGTTGGCGGCCCGCACAGCGGAGGCGATGTGCCGGTTGTGCCGCGGGGAGGGGCTGGGTGGGGCGTACGGACCTGCGCCGGAGTGGCTGTTGGTGAAGATACAGGTGCGTTTCCTTGCTTGGACACGGGGCCGTTTTCAAGCCCTGCAGCTCGGACAGGCAACGCGTGCGTGAAATGCCCTGGTGTCCGGCATCCCAAGATGAATTTGCCATGAATGATGTTGCCAAGAATTTCAGTGCGTCGCTGGCCTGCGCGATGTTTGCCAGCGTTCGCACCGTCTCACATTAAAGCACTGAAATGCTTTACTACGCTGCAGCCAGTGGTGCTGCAGCTCCTGCGCCGGGGCGACCAGGACGCGTCGCTGCCGGTGGCCACGGCCCAGGCTTGCATGCCCTACTGGCTGGAGGCGGCGGGCTGGATGACGGCGCTCATGGCGGACGCAACGGCCGCGGCCATGGGCCGCCTGCCCGCCTCCCGCTACTCTGGGGCCCCGCGAACCCACATCGAACACCAGGTGACGCGAAGTGTGACTGGTGTGACCAAGGGTATTCGCATATGCCCGTGTGGGACAAAAGTGCACAAGTGCGGAAGTTGTTGCGTTGTCATGGCCGCTTCTCTGTGGGGTTTTTGTGGTGCGTGCCGTAACGGACTAACGGTGTGTGCGCTACCCTCTGCCCTGCAACGACAGGCGAGGGAGGGGTCGCAGGCGCAGACGTTGGGCCAGGTGCTCAAGGGGCTAAAGGACCTGGCCAGCAAGGACCAGTATGGTGAGCCTCGCGCCCGTTGCTTGCCATCTCCTGTAGTGGTCCATGATGCAACAGTGAGCTCACTGCTACCGTGAGGGCACCTTTCGTGATTCAGGCACAGCACGCCCATTATCTAGGGACCCCGTGAGACTCACATGCGTCCCGCTGGTCATGGGGCACGGATATACACTTTACGAGGATTCGTCTTTTACTGCATTCTGCACCTTCGCGGGTGCAGATAGCACTGGCACTTGCGTCTTATGGTACCGTTTCTGCAACTCGTGCCACAGGCTTCCTGAGCCTTCCAGCTGCAGCCCGGGCCGACGTGCGCCGCCGCCTGTTCCGCTGCGGCTTGGCCGCCAGCATGGACCACACCCTGCGCCTGGCCTTCAGCGCACACGCAGGGGACCACAAAGACGTAGCCTCCCACCTGGACTTGTGCATTATGTGGTTATGGCCAGCCCTCAACTTGCGTGCCGTGCCCATGCTGCCTCCCATGGGAACACGTGGCAGCGCAGGGGAGGTCCCCAGCAGCAGCGGCAGCGGTGGCGGCGTCGGCGCCAGCGTCTGTGGCGAGCAGCACCAGGAGCAGCTGGGCCTCTTGCACACGCTGGCCAAGCAGGCCGCGGTCGTTAGTCGGGCGTTCGAGGCCGCTCCGTGGCCAGCGGACATTACGGACGCTGCGGCCGAGGCAGAGCGGCGGAAGAAGGCTTTGTACTCGGCTCTGTCAGTGCTTATGGCGCTGGTCGGCGCTATGGCCGGCCTGCACGAGCAGCTGGAGCAGGGCGCGTGGTTGGGGCGAGGGCCGGAGGCGTCGGGTGTGGGGCAGGGTGGGCCAGGGAGGGTCTTGGAGCACGCGTGTGACACGCTGGCGTTTGCGGCCAGAGCGGCGTGCAGCCTGGCGGCGTTGTTGTCGTGGGAGCTGTCGTACCACCTGGCGGCGATGGCGGCGGCGGCGGTGGCGGAAGGAGGGGAGCAGGGAGGGCTTTGCCTGACTCTCTCCCATGAGACCATGGAGCAGCAGTACTGCATGGTCAAGGGCGTGGTCGATGTGCTAATGCGCGTTATGCTGCTGCTGCGTGATCCGCCGCTACTGTCAGCGGTGCAGGTGCTGGCGTGCCAGCCGCACCGGCTGCTGGCGGCGGCATGCGCGCTGGCGACGGCACTGCCGATGGCGATGCGAGGTGCGCTGGTGGGCTGCGTGGGTGCGCTGGTGATCATGCTGTCGTCCCACGAGGCGCTGTGCGCCCAGGTCCGCAACTGGCTGGTGCCGCCGCCAGATGCGAGCTACGGTAGCGACAATGGCGGCGGCGGCAATGAAGGTCAAGGCGGCAGTGCTGACGGCGGTGGGGATGGCGCCGACGGGCGCGAGGATGCAGAAACGAGTCAAGGGTGCCTATGGGCGCCGGTGTGGATGCTCGCGCGTGACGGCTTTCTCATGCTTCCACTGATCACGGTCCGGGTACCAATCCTGCTGCGGGCTGCAACAGGGGAGGTTCGCATTGACGCGGACCCGCCAAGCCCCGCCGGCGGCTGTGGGGACGGCGGGGTGCTGGCAGAGGAGGACTGGGCCTTTCGTGAGTGTGCCCTGGAGATAGTGGGCTGCGCGTACCAGCTCGTGGACGCCATAGCCTCGGGCACATTGGAGGGGCTTGAGACAGGTGTGCCGACGGACCCGGAGACGTTGGATCTGGTGCGCTGGGTGGTGGACGTGGAGTACGATGGGCAACTTCCAACGTTTCCACCGCCGCCGTCGGCGCCGTCAGGCACCCTGCCGCCGCCGCTGGCGCTGCCGCCCAGCCGGGCCGGGGCGTTCCCGCGGCTGCGCGTGTGTGGCAACCCACGGTGCGCCAACTTTGCGTGCGAGCGGGAGGGCTTCATGCAGCTGAAGCCGTGTGGGCGGTGCCGGGCGGTGCGGTACTGCGGGGCGGACTGCCAGCGGGCGCACTGGCGGGAGGGGCACAGGGCGGAGTGCCAGGCGCTGGCGGCGGCGGCGGCGGAGGAGGACAGGTGATGCTGCCCCGCTTGCTAAAGCAACTTGGGTCGGTTGGATGGAGCTGATTTTCCGCCAGGACTCAGGGTGTGCTGTGGTACTCCCCTTCGGACACGATGCTGTTGCTGTACGTGGCGAAAATTTCTGGGTACAAGGCTTAGGGTTCCCATCTATGGGATGTTGGCTTGGAGCCATGACAAGGAACCATGACGATTCTGCCGTACTCTCGTGTCCATCCCGGCAATGGGGCTAGCACATATCGGACTATGTCGCCTGCATAGTGCACACGCATTGTACTGTGGCCTTGTCCGTAGCGTGCGAATGTCCACAACAGGAGCTGCCAGCATGTGCCTTGTTAGTTGCCGTGCTCAGTGTGTACTTGTTAGTTGCTACTGATTGCACGGACCTCTTAGTTTTGTAGGTGAGCGAGGTTGATGCTGCACATGAAGCGGATATGGTCGAGTATGGTATGAGTGTATGTTGCATGCTCGGCAAGCGTGCGCGCTCGCTGTGTGGCGGGCAAGGTGGCGGTTGACTACAGCTCGCGTCCACGCCTCAAGCGTGTACCGCTACGGGTTACCACTCTGGACAATCGCGTGCGAATACATGGCATCCGTGCACGTTGCTTTTACCTCTACGATGACTATGAGCGCTCTGCGTACACAGCATGCATGTACGTAGGTGCCTTGGTTAGCTGGATGGGTAGAGAATGGTGCCACGCACTGGTGCCCGCGGCACGTGATGCATGTGACGCATTTACCGTAGTGTTGTGGATGCGGTGCGGGAGTAGGCAAATAAGCCTTAAGCAGTAACAAGCAAGCAAGAAAACATACTAGCAGGTTGACAGGGTGCGGCAAGCAGGTGTCGAGGTGCAGATCAGCTGTGGAGATCGCAGGCGCCCGCGCTGATATACTAAGCTGAATAAGAAAGCATGTGCCGTAGAGTATGGTACATGGTGGAGGGAACGACGGCGTTCAGTGTGGTGGGGCATTGGCCACAGCCCCAGAGCCCCTCACAAAGGGTATAGACGTGCATCATCCTGTGCGTGCACCGTACGCTAAGCTCAATCCTTGATGGAGTTTTACGGCAGTCATGTAGGCACGGGGAGTGTGTGCGCCAGGAAAGAGGGTGCCACCCGCCAGTGGAGGGTCCTCCCTGGTGTATCCCTTGGTACGGGCGGACGTAGAAGGGGCCTTTTGCGGAGGCTTGGAAGAGCTCTGCGGCTGATACTAGGCTGGGGTGTTTGAAGTAGAGGGTGTTGTTGTTGAGGGAGGCTTGGTGGCGGCGTGGGAGGCCTGAATGCCATGCCGCGTTGGCTGCTGTTAGGAGTAAGCGGGAGGAGCTTGGGGCAAAGGGAGTGCGAGAGGGGCTATGGGTTGCGATTCAAGACACCACACAAATGCAGTGCTTGAATGCTTATTGTGATTGCACGGCATTTCGTGTGGAGCAGGCAGGGGGAGGGAGCAGGCGGGCTAAAGCTACAGACAAGTGTGCATGCCTCAAAGCCAACCAACCACAAAAGGCGAAACGGCTGTGATTCGAGGTGTGTAGGTCTCTTGGCGTCTTAGGCTATACTTGTGAAGTAAGCACTACTGTAGGGCACCCATATGAATCGGCACAGCAGCAGCGGCGCGTGGATGCATGGGCGGCAGCAGCACCCACAAGTGGGGAGGCCACAGCCGCCGGCCGTGCCGCCGCCGCAGCACGCAGCAGCCGCAGACGCAACGACAGCAGCAGCAGGGTGGGCTACAGCAGCAGGCCGGGCCCCCGCCAGGGGGGGTGGGGCGCAGCGTGCCACAAGAGCCCGCTTCGGCTCCCAGGCCAGGCGCGGCAGGGCCGGATGGGGCTGCCGCAGGTGTGCAGCGGATGGAAGTCGACTCGCGCTAGTCGCCCTTGAGACGGCGGTCTCCAGACTCCTCGACTGTTTTCCCCGCTGCCAAAACGCCCCGCGTGCCGCCCCTCGGGCGGCTCCGGCCTGCGGGTGGGGTTCCTCTTTTAGGGTTTAGGGTTTAGGGTCGCGTCTGCTGGTCCTCCTGCACGCACAGCAGCACTTCCCTCCCGCCGTCCAAGAAACTATCAAGGGATTGTCGGCGGCAGGCAAAAGTCAGCTGCTGCACGAGGCGATGCAAATAACGGGAGTGCAGGACGACGCGGCAGGAGCCGTGGCGGGAGTGGCACAGAGACTACGGGACGCGGGCGCAACAGATACCACCCGCAGCCCGCTGCTGGACGCACTGGACCAGAGGGACATGGCCGCGCTGCGGCAGCTGCTGCGGGACGGTGCCAATACCGAACACAGCCTGCTACATGTGCAGAAAAGAAGAAGCGGAACAACAGGAGGAGGAAGCGGAGGAGGAAGAGGAGGAGGAGAGGGAGAAGGAGGACGACATGCGCAGGTCGTGTCACTGCTGTTGGCGGCCGGCGCAGACGTGCACGCAGAAAGGGACCTTACGCTGCGGCTGGCGTCCCGACACGGGCACGCGGACGTGATACAGATGCTCCTGGCGGCTGGCGCGGCACGCCCCGTGTCATACTTGTCGATGTGACGCGGGGGGGGCGGCCGGAGGCCGCAGCGTGCGGTAGCACGCCTCAGACATCCCGCACTGCAGCCAGTAACAGGGGCAGAGGCTGTTCGTGCCTCCTTCCTCAACAGCAGGAGCTATGGAACCGTTATGACCCTATGACCCTCCATTGTGACGCGGGGGGGCGGCCGGAGGCCGCAGCGTGCGGTAGCACGCCTCAGACATCCCGCACTGCAGCCAGTAACAGGGGCAGAGGCTGTTCGTGCATCCTTCCTCAACAGCAGGAGCTATGGAACCGTTATGACCCTATGACCCTCCATTGTGACGCGGGGGGGCGGCCGGAGGCCGCAGCATGCGGTAGCACGCCTCAGACACCCCGCACTGCTGCCAGTAACAGGGGCAGAGGCTGTTCGTGCCTCCTTCCTCAACAGCAGGAGCTACGGAACCGTTATGACCCTATGACCCTCCATTGTGACGCGGGGGGCGGCCGGAGGCCACAGCGTGCGGTAGCACGCCTCAGACATCCCGCACTGCAGCCAGTAACAGGGGCAGGCTGTTCGTGGCTCCTTCCTCAACATCAGGAGCTATGGAGCCTTTATGACCCTCCATTGTGACGCAGGGGGCGGCCGGAGGCCGCAGCGTGCGGCAGCACGCCTCTGAGAGCCCGCTCCGGCTGTGCAGGGCAGGGAGATCACCACCTACCTGTCACACTGAGGGGTCGGAGGGAGTTTGAGTGTGGTAGGATGGGCCTGACCTGTGGTGATCAGCGCTACAACACGTTCGAAGGTCCGGATCTCGTGCAGGGCAAGCTCAAGGCGGTGCGATAGATCAGCTATCGTGGCGTCCTTCTCATCCATCGTGGCGCGGTGATGTTGATCAGTGTCAGTACTAGGAGTACCAATAGGAGGAGGGGGCAAGAAGTTCAGTGGCTCGAGCTCTTGGTACACCTCCTGATCCGGGAGTGAAGCCGAGGAGGAGGAGGAACTAGAGGAGGAGGTGTCCTCGCGCTTGGCAGTGACTCGACTACGACTGTCCTGCTTGGCGCGGTTCTGATGTTGCTTCCTGCGGGCATCAATGAGCTCTTTCAGCCGTGAGTACCTCTCAGGTTGCTCCCGAAAGAGTGCCTCTTGCACCTCCGGTATAGCGAACATGGCGTCAAGAGACTTGAGGGCAAGGGCCTTTGAATTCTCCCGCCAACTCGCAATGCCCGCAAACGGGTCCAGCTGCTCATCACTGAGCTTAGCTTCCAGCACGCTCACCAGGACCTCGACAGAAGCCTCCTTGTCAGACTCCTTGTCCAAACCACATGCTACCAAGAACTTGTGCACGTGGTTCCGAGGGTTCAGCGGCTGCTCACCTGCACCACCCCCTCGCCTTCCGCCATTGCGACCAGCTGCTGCCTTGCTGCAGGCTTCCCTATGCTCACGTGCCTTCGCATCGCGGAGCTCCTCGGCATAGTGTAGAAATGTGCCAACATTCATTTTTGGGCCTGCTCAACTGTAATTTCTTGCAAGCAGGAGTTGTGGTAGAACTATAGTAATAGTAGAGCTACAGTTGTTCTCATGTCGGACGGCCGTCACGAAGCAGGAGAGAAGGAGCAAAGGACAGACGATGAGTACCTGGAGGCGCTGGAAACAGCCCCTATTGCCAAAGCAACTCGGATGACATACATCCACAGCATCAAAAGGGTTCAGGCCATTGTTTCTGCGGCCAAGGGGAGAGATGTAGGCATTAGCTGGATCCTGCGCCATGCCGGCCGCTCGTGGAAGTATCTCGAGGCGGGGCTGACGTCCAAGCAAAGGAGGTCGCTCAAGACACTCGTGGCCTCTGTGCTAGCTGTCATCAAACACGCTGGTGTCAAGAACCGCCACAGGGACATCTTCTACAAATGGTACGACATATACAAGCCCCTGGAACAGGAGATTGACACGGATGACAAGGCTGGCCACGCAAATGGAAGGCAACTCCTTGGGGCAACCACCTGGCACGCCGTCCTCAAGGCCAGGGAGGCCCTCGCAAAAGAGGATTTTGCAGGACGTGAACACCTCCTCTTCTCGATCTTCACCTACTTGGCTCCTCGAAGACAACAGGATTACTTCAGAGTCAGGGTCGTCACACAACGCCCCTACCCTCGCAAGTTAGTGGAGTTGCCTGCCTACCTTGACTTGACCATTCAGCCACCTCGGTTGACGATCAACCAGTACAAGACCGCCAAAAAGTACAACGCCTGGAAGAAAGACTTGACTGACACTGAACTACTCCACATCATCCACACAAGCCTCGAACGTGAGCCGAGAGAGTACCTCTTCGTGCAGAGCAACGGGGAGCCTTTCAGCACACCCCACGCTTTCACAGTGTTCTCCAATCGAACTCTCAAAAAGTACTTAGGGCCACACGTCACCGTCAACTCCCTCAGACATGCTGCCACCAAGGCCTCCCTCACCGACCCCAAGCGCTCCTATCAGCAGCAGGAAGACTATGCCAAGGACATGGGCCACAGCTTTGACATGCACAGGAGATACAACAAGGTCATTCCTGACTAGGCAGAGGGGGAAGAGGGGAGGTGGAAGTTGTAACAGATCCGTGCTGTTAGTCTAAAAATCCGGGTAATCCTCTTTGCATGCCTGCATTTTTGTGCATAGTGACAACTTCAACAACACGTGGAGAAGGGACGGGCCACAATCTTGCATCCGTAGTCCTTGCCATAGCGTGTGCACTGCCCTGTGGATATGACCCTTTGACCTCGAAGAACAAAGCAAGTTTCACCACCGCCAACATGTTTGACTGCCTCGGTACACCAAAAGCAGTTCTGTCATGCTCCGCAGCTCCGCTGCTACATCAGAGAAATAGTCATACCCGCCGAACGGCGCCGCCTGCTGCTCAAGGTAATCGTTCAGGTAGTCGACGGAGGGCCCATCGCATTCATACATCAGGGCCGCGATTAGCACATCGGCTTTCGCGGACTCCTTGTCGCGGTGCCTGACCTGCCCTCCAACAGGCGCGTGCTCTGCTGGGCACCGAGCCCAGGCACTTGGAAAGTGCTGAACAGAGGTCATTTCTGTCAAATCTACTATAGATATACTACCTACCGCACACAGTATAACCCCGTATGTCCACGCCCATCCATCACCAGCCAGTCCAACGGAATGCGTGCCTGTCGTGCGACTGACTGTACTGACTTGACTGTACGTACACAGAGACGAGGCCGTGCAAGTAGTTGTGGTAAAAGCATACAACAAACACAAGGCATATAGGAGGCGGAGAGGCATAATAAGATAACTAGAGCCCTTCCTACCTGAACGGAGCTGAAGCACCACAACACCGCGATGACGTCCTCCAAAGTTGGCGGCCATGTGTACCTGCTGCAGACACGCGAGAGCATGTGGTGTGGCGACTCTGTCTTCAAAGTGGGCTGCTCAACACAACTGGTCCTCTCTGTGCTCGAGAAAATCAAGGACATGGCAGAGAGCATCAAGAGAGAGTGCGGGTACGACTGCACGGACAAGAGGCTGTTCCAAGTGCGCCCGGTCTCGGATAGCCTACCGGTCTTCGAGGTGCTCTTTGACGAGCGCGACATCCACCACTACGAGACAGAGACGTTTCGTAGACGAAGTACAATGAAGAAGAAGGGGAAGCAGACTACCACAAGGGGATGAAGACCACGCGCCTCGAAAGTGAGTTGAATAGGAAGGAGGGTGGGTGGGGGGGGGCGGGCAAAGAGAGTGTGAGCGGAGGCTCACACACCTCTGGGCAGAGCTGTCAAGCGCTTATGTTACTGACCAGGGAAGGGGGCGACGACCCTGAACTGGCATGTAGGTGCCGTACACTTGCATCGGGTGCCAGACCTGTCATCTGGTAGGGGTCGTCAGGTGCACGCTAAGTAGAATACGGTTGCAACTACTTAGTAGGAGGTCCGAGTCCTTCTGACCCTGGACGTCGTCGCTTGTATGCCTTACAATTCTCTCCTCGCAGTCTTCAATCCCTCTCGGGCGTCTCTTCCAGTGAGTACCTTAGGCGTAGATTCTTGGGAATAGTATTACTATACTTACAGTGGTATCAGATTAGGTTCGCCTGCTCACGAAGAGCGTAGAGAGAACAAGGGCGGCGCGGCTGAGGCCCACGTCCGCGGCTGGTCAGGCTTAGCCTGCATCCAGTACGCTATATATAAACAGACCTTAAGTATCCAATGGATACAGGCGCTGGTCGCCAAGGGTCGGCTGGGACAGAGGACACCTCTGGTCCTTCGGGCGGAGTTCCCGAACAGCCTACTATAAACAAAAAGCTAAAATTTGTTTGGACAAAGATATTGAAGCTGAAAGCCATTGAGCTTAAGCTTCTCGAACCTACGGGTCTTGGCAAAAACGCTCCGCTTAACCGCTTCGAAGAGCTCGCTGCAACATACAATGTTGTGCTCCCTGATTCCTATGAACAGGCCAAAAAGATGCTGGACGAGCTTGAGGCGGGGGGCATTCGTGCCGCGGCTGCACGTAAGACCGCAGCCGAAGCAGCCGATGGCAAGGACATCAACAACATCGTCAGCGGCCTCGTTATCCAGGCTCACACCGCCGAGCGCCATGCCGAACAGCAGATGATCGCATTGCGGGAAGAGCTAAAGGACACCCGCACAGAGATGCGGAAGATGAGCTCCCAGGTGAGCTCCCAGCTGGAGCAGTTCGGCTCCGCGATGGACGAACTGCTGGTCCGCGATGGACGAACTGCTGGTCGATAAGCGCAAGATGCAGGCGGCAGAGCACGCTGAGGAGCAGCTCAAGGCTGAGCGCCGCCAGATGCTGCAGAACTCTGTGGATGGTGTGGCGGGCTCCCCAGCGGGCGACTACTTAGTAGGAGGTCCGAGTGACAGTTGTGACGGATCAC
Organism: Chlamydomonas sp. KOR1; assembly: GCA_036984285.1. Lineage (NCBI taxonomy): Eukaryota > Viridiplantae > Chlorophyta > Chlorophyceae > Chlamydomonadales > Chlamydomonadaceae > Chlamydomonas > Chlamydomonas sp. KOR1. The sequence continues at coordinate 261,536 of BQMZ01000087.1, read as the reverse complement.
CAACCCCTGACGTACCTGAGCTCTCTGAGGGCTAACGGCTTGCTGTCTCGCCGTCAAGCTCGGTGGATCTCCTTTCTACAGGACCAAAAAGTTGAATGGTCCTACAAACCAGGCAGAATTAACGTGGCCGATCCCATCAGCCGTGTATGAAGATACACCTACGGTGGCCACTGATGCTTCTGGGTCGAAACCACAGTGTGCTGTTCTCACACGGTCATCAGCCACAACTGATATTCGGAAGCGTATCATCTCTAGCTATAAGCATGACCCTTGGTTTAAGAAACCACAAAATGTTGCTACGTTGGAGAAACGGTCTGACGCCTGTTTTACAGGGGCACCAGGTGGTGGTACCCGGCGCCAACCAGTTGCGCCAGTTGCTTTTAGCTGAGTTCCATGACGGTGGACTCAGCGGGCACCCTGGTCCGAACGCACTAAGGAGGCTATCCTTCAGGTGTATTGGTGGCGCTGCCTGGACGCAGACGCTCACCAATATGTACGCCTGTGCCCGCACTGCCAACGCAACAAAGCCTCCACCACTAAGCCTGGTGGCAAGCTCCAACCGCTACCCATACCGACACGACCATGGGGCAGTGTAACAATGGATTTCATTACCGGTCTCCCACCTACGGCAGACGGTCATGACACCATTTTGGTCTTTGTGGACAGGCTCACAAAGTACGCTCGTTTTGTGGCCACAAATGAGACCTGCACTGCGGCGCAAACAGCGTTGCTGTTCCGCCAGCACGTTATTGCAAACCACGGACTTCCTGAGGATGTCATATCCGATCGTGGACCGCAATTCGACTGCCACTTCTGGCAGGAGCTGCACAGACTTCTGGGTACGAAAGTCAAACTCAGCAGCTCATATCACCCCCAAACAGACGGTCAGACAGAGCGCATGAACCGCCTGTTAGAGGAAACCCTTCGCCACTATATTAGTCCCCGTTGTGATGACTGGGACCAATATTTGGACATGCATTGCACAGTTCGCAATTAATAATGCGTACAACAAGTCCATCGGTACTACGCCATTTAAGCTTAACAGCTCACATGATGTGGTCGTACCGGCAACTCTGGGTCTCAAAACCACAGAGAAGGCGAAGGCACCTCAGGCTGCCGAATTTGCACGCAGTGCTGACAGAACGCCTTCAGACAGCAAGAGCCTGCCTGAACGGGCCCAGGACCGCAGAAGACATATGCCGACACCAAACGTGCAGAGGTTACCTTCAAGGTGGGGATAACGTGCTCCTCAGTACGAAAAACATCACACTTGCACCTGGCTCGAAGAAGCTCGCTCCCAAGTACATTGGGCCCTTTCCTGTTGTCGCTAAAATAAACGACGTGGCGTATAAACTCGAGCTTCCACAGGGATATCGGATTCACCCTGTCTTCCACGTGTCTCTCCTGAAACCCTGGCGAGGCAATGGTACATACCAGCCTCCCAATCCAGTGGCTTTCGACGATGAGGGCCACCCCTTGTGGGTCGCTGAGAGCATACTCGCGATGAGAGGCGTGCTACAGCTGGTCGCACTAAGATCAGGGAGTTCCTGGTCAAGTGGGAAGGCTTTGGGCCTGAACATGACACATGGGAACCAGAGAGAGAGCTCCGCCGTGATCTCCTAATTTCGAGATGGTGGACACGCTCTATCGAACAAGGCGCTTTTGAGACGCAACGCAAAAACGCCAGCGCACCTAACCGGGCGACACCAGCCTTCTTCTGTTCGCAACTGTGATCCCACGCAGGTTCTCTGCGCACACCAATGGCTACTTGGTGGGGTGATCAACTGCTCTGATACCAAACGGAAAACCATGCGAGGCTGGCTGTGTCTGGGAGAGTTCGCCCCGGGACGGTTCGCTTCAGAGGGGGGGGAATGTGAGCGGAGGCTCACACACCTCTGGGCAGAGCTGTCAAGCGCTTATGTTACTGACCAGGGAAGGGGGCGACGACCCTGAACTGGCATGTAGGTGCCGTACACTTGCATCGGGTGCCAGACCTGTCATCTGGTAGGGGTCGTCAGGTGCACGCTAAGTAGAATACGGTTGCAACTACTTAGTAGGAGGTCCGAGTCCTTCTGACCCTGGACGCCGCCGCTGTATGCCTTACAATTCTCTCCTCGCAGTCTTCAATCCCTCTCGGGCGTCTCTTCCAGTGAGTACCTTAGGCGTAGATTCTTGGGAATAGTATTACTATACTTACAGAGAGTGCTATGCGATAAACTCTAGTAACCGGCACAGCCCGCGGCCTGGGTCCACGCGGCGTGGCTTTAGTTCGCACTCGGAAAGCCATAACACCAGGCGCGCCCCGGGTCGCGCGGTTCTGGCACTCCCACTTTGCATTGACTGCCCGGCCGTTCACCGCATAAGCCCCGTCGCTGGGCTTCAGGTAGCCGTGCTGCTTGTCACACTGTCCAGCCGGCAGGCGGGGCATATCAACAAGGCGATAGACTCTGCTGGACGGCTCGTACAGCGGGCACTTGGATAGACCCGACCCAGAATACGAACACACCTTTGGGATGTTGTACCGCCCTGCCCCAGCGCACATTACCTGGTCGCCGGACCGCTTCTTGGCCATGCTGCCGCTTGGAGGCGAAGGCGGAGGTGGCGGAGCCGGACCCGGGTTGGCGTACAAGGCTGAGTTGAAGAGAAAGTTCACGAGGCCAAAGTGTTCCCTCCTCTCGTCCTCGTCGCGATCACACGTGACAGGACCCTGTGAAGTGTACAGGCACACTGGCTGTGACGACATCTGCTTGTTGGTTGGCTTTTGCTGTGCTGTCTGTGTGCGCGCGTGCGTGACTCGCGGACTGACTGACTGACTGACGTTTTGATGTAGGCCCAGACAAAAGCTTTGCTGCTGCCCTAGCTACAGCAGCAGAGAGGATGATGACTACTACTAGTACTGCCACAACTAGTACTACTACATAGAACTACGAGTTAGTCCACCTGTCCAACTCAATCACAAGTTTTCAGAAAAATGCCAAACCAGAGGGGGGCTCTCCAGAATTATTGCGCGAGCAGTTTTTTTCGACAAAATCACATTTCTCACCAGACTTCAGCGGGTAGTACGTGACCCACTTGAAACTACTCTGTTTCAGAACTCGACTTTCACAGCACTTGCCAGTGTGATACACGACTTGTCGTTGTGCTGTCGTGTACACGCGCCAGGATGGGTACACATGTATAATACTACCATCCATCGGCTGAATGGCATCATATCTTCTGGAGCTGTCATCGAGTTAGCAACGAGTTAGCATCGAGTTAGCATCGAGTTAGCAACGAGTTAGCATCGAGTTAGCATCGGTTAGCATTGAGTTAGCATCGAGTCAACAACTACTTGCCGTATCAACAGGCCAAGGAAGATAACCAGCGGTCAAAAGACACACCTGGCCCAGTGGGGGGTCACGGCCATGATGACATTGAGTAGTGGCCTAGAGCGTGAGAATCAACTGCTGTTTTGAGAGCCGCACGCATCATGCATGTCAAAACGCAGAGTACTCGCATGCTGCCTGGGCTACTGCTCTGCTCTGCTGTCAGGGACCACGACCAGGACGGACACGGCGTCTGCGGCGGCAGACGAAACGGTGCTGCTGCTGCGTGTGTGTATCTCGTGTGTGTATACACCTCAGAAGCACATTGAGAATTGAGAGAGGACAAAAACAAATTATTCTTGCTAGGCTCGCACACTCTCTCTCTCTCCACTTACACACAGCCACAAGCTTGTACTCGGCGCAGGGCAGCCTCAACTGCCGCGTTTCCAGCCGGCATCGTGGAAACAACGACAACAACGAGGCGGAACACTTCTTCAACGCAGATAGACGCCGGTGGTCCCTACCTCTACTTCCACTCCCGGCGCGGGAAGGGGCAGGTCTACGGCGTGGGCTAGGGACAGCAGACGAGGCTAGGGGGAGGTCTACGACCTACGAAGCGTCCAGGGATGCCCGAATCAAGCAGCTGTCCTCCTACCAAGTCCCCGCCAGGAGAGGAGTTGAGAGCTGTGAGCGAGAAAGCGGCGGAGCGCGTGACGCATGCCGACGGCATGCTGCCGTTCCGCAGAGCTCCGCCGCCGCCGCCATGCAGCGGTAGGTTTCGCGGGTGGAGTGCAGGGGAGGGTGCGGCGGTGGTGTTCTCATGTCTTGCGGCTTGTGTGCTTGCAAGACATGAGAACACCACCGCCCAAAAAAAATACCCCTCCCTCCCCACAAAAAAATGCTCCACTTGACGACCGCGAGGGCTCTCACCGAAGCCCTCCACTCACACCCTGCCCTCGAGCACGCCAGAGGCGAGCAGAAACTGACGGATGTCCGTCTGCATCGGAACCAGAAACGCAGCCGCGATGCCGCCGAAAGCATGGCGCAGCGGCGCCGTCAGCTTGGTCAGGTCGCTCTCCGGCACGGCCGCGCCCACCAGCTCCACCAGCTTCTGCTCCACCACCTCGATCTCCTGGGTCAGCAGCGCCTGCAGCATCCTGACCACCCTGGCTTTTTCGTACGCCGGCACAGCGTGGTTGGAAATCGCCGTGGCCATGGCCATGGTCGAGGACGCGGATGAGCTGGCGGAGCTGAGGGCGGATGCGGCGGATGAGCTGGCGGAGGGGATGGATGCGCCGGGCGAGCCGAGGGCGGGGTGGTGCCGGCGGAGCCGCCTCCTGTTGGTGGGCAAAGGGCACGCGGCCAGGGAGGTTGGTGGTTGAATGAGGCGAGACGTGCGGCTTTGGCAGTAAGCTTTGCTGCGCACGCAACAGTACAGCTTTGCTGCGCACGCAACGGTACAGCTTTGCTGCGCACGCAACAGTACAGCTTTGCTGCGCACGCAACAGTACAGCTTTGCTGCGCTCGCAACAGTACAGCTTTGCTGCGCACGCAACAGTACAGTTTGCTGCGCACGCAACGGTACAGCTTGCTGGGCGCGACGCTAACGGTACAGCTTGCTGGGCGCGACGCTAACGGTACAGCTTTGCTGCGCACGCAACGGTACAGCTTTGCTGCGCACGCAACGGTACAGCTTTGCTGCGCACGCAACGGTACAGCTTTGCTGCGCACGCAACGGTACAGCTTTGCTGCGCAAGGAAGATCCGGTTGAAGGTTGGGCTTTTTGCTATGGGTAGTGCCACTAGCAAACCGCCCACCTGCCGTGCCCGTCGCCAGGAAGTCGAGGGAGATGCTCGTCGGGCGCCTGTCCTTGATGTTCCAGATGGCCTTGGGGATGGTGAAGCCACGCGAGTCCTTCTCCACATCGATCACGGTGAAGGCCGTCATGGTGCGCATGTTGTAGACCTCCACGAGCTTTCTCGTGTTGGCGGACCGCTCCGGGCTGACGAGGACGTACTTGTGCGGCGGAAACCTCCCCGGCGGGACGAGTCTTGACAGCATATCGTCCAGCTTCTGGGCAGCGTCGGGCCCGACGGCAGACGCGACATTGCTGATGAGCCACTCGGGCTTGCGGTCGGACCATTCGCCCATGCCGGGCGCAAGCCTGTCGAGGGAGCACAGGAGAGGAGATGAGGGGCATCGTATCAGGCTAACGACACGAACGAATGCATCGACGACAGCAGGACACAGTGCCAAGTAGGGCAAAAAGGTGCCCGTATACCTTGCAGAAAAGTGCGGGTACACGTGCGAAAAAGTGCGGTCACACCGTGCACCAAGATGTGAGCGCGGACAGTGAAACGGACGAACGACAATGAATGAGCTGTGATTTCTCAGGACGTTGCGAGACTCTGTGCCAGAATCTGGGACGAACCTGCTGCCAGCAGGCGACATGGGCTGCCCAGCGCGCCAGCGTCCCATCGTGTTGTCGATCACCGAATCATCCCTGCAGCACCCCTGCAGCACGAGCAGTCAATCTCATCTCGTCACGTCCATCAGGAACATGCAGCGCACGGCAGAGCAGCACGGAACCGGTCGACGCAAGCAAACGGTAGCTCGCAATGCTGCGGCTCAGCAGCTGAGAACCCCGCCGAGACACAGAGACCTCGACTCACCGGCAGGTGTGCCTCGCCATGATGCGCTTTTGTGCACTCTCCATTGGAGAAGAGAAGGCTCTCGGACACAAGGCGCACGGAGGGAGAAATAATAATAGTTACGCCACGGCGATGCGCCAGCGGCGTGTGTTAAGGAGGTGGGGTGTGTTGCACCAGGGGCTAGCCCCGGTGGCCCCCAGCCACCGTAGGGAAGGGCTGGCAGGGCCCACAGGGTGGGCCCTGACTCGCCCTTCAAGAGGGTTGGGGAACGTGTGAGTCTTAGGGAGGGGGCTTTGAGAACGGGGCATTGCAGGCTGGCTCCGAGACCCAGCGTGCGTCCGTTGGTGCTGTGCCGTTGGCTACCGCACCTGCTGCTTGGTCAGCTTTCTCGTTTCCAGTAATACCGATATGCGACTTAACTTTGTAAGGACAGTGCGCCGCCCTTCCAGGGCGCGCCGTTCAACCAGTTCAACCACACTCTCTAGGAGTTCCTTGTGCTTGCTGATGTGTAGTTTAGCTGGTTCATTTATCATTTGACGTATAAGGCACAGGGCAGCTGCACTATCGGTGTAGATGTGGAGGGTCTCTTCGGCGCCCAGGTGCGTAGCGACTGCCGCCTGAAGCGCTGATTTCCGCCGCGTGATAGTATTGGTTTCGTTGAGGCCGTTGGGGTTCACGTGATACAGTTTCGTTGGTGGTTGCGTTGAAGACGGCAGCCCCAGGAGGTTGGGGCCTTCGTCCTGCTTCAGGCACGAGCCGCCGTGTAGAGCAGCACCGACTGTGCCGCAGGGGAATGCGCGTCGGAAGTGAGTCCCCACCGATGCCACTGCACCGCTGATGACCGCGCAGGGGCCGACGGTCTGGGGCTCTGCGCGGCGCCAGGGCCCGGCTTGCGCTGAACCCACCTGGAGGCGTGTGTGGGGAGCTGCCGGAGCTGTGGGCCCCATCGGCCTCTTCTGCTGGGGCTTCCCATGGTGGGTGTTTGCGATGTGGTGGCGAGTGGCGGGTCACACCCTATCGCACGGAGGCGCCATAGGTGGTCCCATTGTTGTTGACAGTAGCGAAGCCTCGCGGGTTCGCTACTAGCAACATCGACAGCCCTCGGTGTAGGCGTTCCGCCCCTGGCCGCTGACCTGGGTCGTTTGTATCTGGCTGGGGTCGCATAGTTGTGCCGCGGGTGGGTCGGGTCTATGGTGCCAAGGGCATGCACGTGGGCTTACCAGGTGGCGGTGTATGGTGCACACTTTCGGTGGTACCAGCAGCACCGCGGATGCAAGGCTGGTCGCCGCAGCACTGTCCTGCGCACTTAGTAGTGCCCATGACACAGCACGCCCACCTGTACAGGCTCAGGTGGAGGGTGTGCCACTGATAGGCCACTGAAGAGGGCTGTGTAGGCGCCGTGATGCGCCCAAAAGGGCATCCTCGGGTGTAGGGAGGAGTACTCCCGACAGTTGGTGGAGACGCTCAGGGGCTGGCGGCGCGGTAGGTTGCCTCCCAGCCCCTCAGTGAGGGCATCAAGCAGGCTCGCTGACTGCGCGCACTGCTTTTGTCAATAGCCGTGCCCTGCGGTGCCGTGCACCGCCCTTGTAGCGGAGGAGGAGCCGGGCCAGGTTCTCTCAAAGGAGCCCTCCAGCAAGGGCCGCGTGTGTTCCGGCACGGCTGTCGCGGGCGCAAGTAGCGGCACGGAGAGCTGCCAGGCGGTGGGCACTCAGGCGCCCTAGGCAGTATCCCGTTGGGTCGCATAACGGAGGCCTCGCCGGTGTGTTTGGCCTGGGTGTCAGCGTGGCGCTGCTCGACCTGCACCAGGTACCGGTTGGTGGGGTGGACGCCCACGCCTGGGTTGCATTGGGTGGTGTGGATCTGGACACGGCGCTAAGGCAGCGGCGCGGTGGTCGGGTCTGCCGCTGGTCTGTGCCAGCGACCTTGCTGCTGGGCATTGGTGAGATGCGTGTTCGCGTCTGGGCCGCTTTGGGGCGGCTGCGCGCTGACGTTGGTGCATTTCGCCAGCAGCTGGTTCCAATTGCTTTGCTGTCGTAGTCGGGTCTCAGGGTCCCTGCTGGGCCCCACTGCTGTGGGTAGCCAGTGCCCCATCACTGATCCATGCTTGCGCCACGAGTTTGTAAGTTTGGCGGCCGGGTACCTAAGGCGTGCGTAGCACTCAATGCATCCTCTGCTAACCTCACGGGGTTTCCAGAGTACTTCGTAGTATGTGTCGTGTGTGGGTCGTGTTTCTTTTTAAGTAGTGGTATTTCACCGTCGCCGAAGCTCCCACGGAGGGAGCAAAAGGACGAAGGGCCGCAGGATGTCTGTCGCGCCGAGGAGGGGCGAAACTCACACAGCCTTGTCCTCTTCGGGCCTATGTCTGAATGACAATCAGTGAGCGCAGGAGGTATTTAACCAGTCGGGGCAATCCTGTCTGAGGGTCGCGGCGGTTGAAAGTGCCGAGAGCTGACAGGGCCCTGGCTGGAGCGCAATTGATGATTGAGAGAGATCCACATACTGTCAGACCAATGAGTCACTGATCTTCTCCGAAACACGCTTTGTCGCTCACACCAAGGGGTCTCGGAGCACGCCCCCGCGGTTGCTGCTTGCTACACAGCTTGTAGCTACGAGATTTTCTCTACCCATTTCACACATAAGTCGCTCGGGTTTGCGCGGGTCAAACGTTGGGAGTCGAAAAGGTATCGGCCTAACAGTCGGAAAGGTTGGCGCGAAGAGGACTCACTCTCGATCAGGACAATAGAACAAAATACGCTGTATACGCTTCGCTAAACAAACGTTTGGTCTCGCTGGGCTCTATTTAGGAGTTTCGTTGGGAATTCGTTGGTTGGCAGAATGGGGCGATTGCCGATTGGAGAGGATACGCACGATCTCCTCAAACGCGCAACGACACTTTAAAGGTCGTGCGCTTTACCATGGTGTTGGCAGCAGGGGTTGCCAGTTCCCCTAAGAGGGCGGGCGCCGAAGGTAGCACCATGGAAGAGGCTCGGTACTGCGACAGCACACATTATGTGCACTGCTGCGCCTTCTGTACTTCCAAGTCCTGCTTCTAGCTCACACAGCGCACAAGTGCCGTGTAAGAGTCGTTTCGTTGGTGCGCATCATGTATATGGGCATTTCGTAGCGCGGGTCAGTGTTCCGGTCTTATCTGGCGGAAAATTCTAACCGTTCATAATTTCGGAGCCTTTGAGAATCCTGACAATCGTACATTTTCCAGGATTTCTGGGCCAATCCTGGGGGCAAAACCTCTTGAAAATTCTGATTCGGTCAGAATTCTGCCTCGAATAATCCTGACAGGCAGCCCAAATGGCCGCCAAAATCATGATAATCCTGAAGACCGGGCCGCGGGTGCCGGTCAGGGAAGGTCAGGGGGTCCCCCTGGTGCCGATGCAGTTGCAGGCGTGACTGGCTGCGGTAGCTGGCGGGCCTGGAATTGGCAGGTTGATAGGGAGGCTCTTATTATACCACCTCTCTCTGTGCGAGTAAGACCAAATACTTGTCGACTTCCCAGCTGCACTCAGCCATATCAACACACTCTGCCAGCATTTCACCCAACAGAGCAATGCCTCCATTCGTTCCCCTGCCCTCTCCTTCCCCCGCACCTTGCTTGTTTGGTTGCCCCTTCTTGTGCTTCCGTACACCTGCTGGGAAATGGATGACAGGCAGCAGGTGATACAATTTCGGACCTTCAGTTGCATGTGATGAGAATTGGTTCGTACCATTCACCAAAGCGGCCCAAAAAGACCCACACGGCCCTCCTCCCTAAAAAGGCATCACATACCCGGCAACAGGCAGTGCATTTGCATTCTTGACCAGGGCCGCAAACTTTAATTTGTTTCTTTCACAGGCACGTGTTGGTCCACAAAACAACGCCCGAATGGCCCCTGAAAAGGCCAATTGACGCAGAACCTGGGCCTTTCCCAGCGCCACCTCGGGACCCAACAATTAATTGTATTTCGTAACAGACCCATGGACAATTAATTCTTTCCATTGATAAGGCCCCCAGCGCATACACAGGTGCAAGCTTCAGTCGAGCTCCTTCAGCACACGATCACTTGAGTGTACATCATCATCCACACCGCACCTGCTGGTCCTCCTTGCACACTGCTCCCACCACCAGTCTCCTCCCGTGCCGCCTCCAACGTTCTCAGCTTGCCCACTTCTGCATTTGCACAGATCACGAAAGTGCAATCACAAACTCCCCGGCAGCTGGCAGCCTCTGCAGTCAGTCAGCATACATAACACGTGCCCTACTTATGCACTGAGTAACGCTGCCACGTACCTGTTACCGCATCTAACTCTCACTTGCCTCGATACACCGTGTCTACTGGCTGCACAACCGCATGAGCCACACAGGTGCATAGGGACTGGCCTAATCATACATGCACAAACCCCTTAGACACGGCCCAATGTCGCACATGTAGCTTACCTGTGTCAAAGCCGTCCACGCCATCCTCCGGGTCAGACTGATCCCCAGGTGCAGGGTCGTCGCTGTCTATATCCAGGAAGCACACCTCCTGAGCGCCCGCCTTTGCGGCTGCAGCTCCACCGCGCCTGCGCTGGGCCCCCTGGTCAGCAGCATCGTCGTGTGACAGATCAAGCACGGCCACAGGAGCAGGCTTAAAGTTCGCTGTCGCCTGGTGCCCACGCTGCCCTGCCTGTTCCGCCGTCTTGCCATAGCTTTTGGACCCCAGCCCAGCCGTGTCCTGGCCGTGGAAGCCTGAGCTGCCAGCCTGCTGCTCAGGCGTGCCCTGGGACTGCCCCGGTGTCCCAGTTGTCCCCGCACCCGCCTTGCCATTATGGCTGCTGGCACCCTTCGGTGCAGCGGCCGCACCTGACACCTGGCCCTCCAGCACCTCCTCAATACCCATGCCCGCTGGCCTGCCGGTTGGGCTGGCAGGCAACTGCTGCTCCTGCTGCGGTGCCCTGGTGCTGGACGGCCGCACCTGGCTGCACAGGCGTGCCTGCTTGGCAGCCGAACCAGTTTCTGCCGCTGAGCCGCCCAGCGCCCCACCCTGCCGTGCAGCAGCCAGGTACTCCGCACTGTGACCCGTGCACCCGCGGTTGCTGTACAGCACACCGTAAGGGTTGGGCGTCATGAACGCACCTGAGTGACAGCAAGACAGCAACGGTTGTGGGGCACGGTCAGCAACAGTACTCACAATCTGCTCTTATCAACTAAGGCAGGCCCTACATCAGAGCTTCTCACCTATGCTGCGCAACACTACACCCACGGTCCGCACTCCCCTGCAGTCCGAACCCTGCCCCAGCTGCATAAGGTCTCCCCTGCTCATTCTAATATCTGCACACCATTCACCCACGCGATTTATCTCCCCTGGCGTCATTTGTACGGGAGCAGGCCCACCCCTCCATGCGGTCCAGCACTAACACACAAAGCACTACACAGTCACCGACCACTTACCCTGCTGCGGCCCACTTGCTGCCTTCGACAGGCCTTGCTCCACCGCGTCAAGCTGGGAACCACTGGCTGCACGGCTCATGATGCTTGGGCTACGGGGTGCTTCCGCGTCCCCTGGTGCCATGGTGCAGGCGACTGCACATCCTTGCCTGTAAGGAGCAGGTGCAAGGCCAGTAGTCAAACATTAGGATAGCTCAGCGCAGCACGGGTCCTGAAGGACCACAAGGCCTTCCGCCATGTTGCACTTCCATATCCTCGGTGACGTTCACCTTCACAACAACTTCGTCATGTACAGCAGCTGCTGCATCTTCCCCTGCGCATGCAACACACACGTACCTTGTACAAAGGTCCGCTCCATGCCAGCTGGCGCCAAACGCCCGCCCTCATACGCGCTCACGCCCGCTTCCCTGCCATGGTACCAGACCTCCACCTGCCGCCGCAGCAGAACCGCCCTTGTGTGGCCGCCCGCCACCACCACTGTAACTGTCAGGGCAGGTGGAAGCTCGTACGGCTCGCCCGCCTCCACCGCTGCGTCCAGGGAGGCCTGCACCACCCCAGGTGCCGGAACCACCTGCACTGCAATCCCCGCGGCCGCCAAACCCTGGCCAGCACCCTGCGCTGCCTGCTCCACCTCCGCCAGAACCACCAGGCTCAACGGCAGCTGGTCAAGCCCCAACAGCAGCTGGACCCCCACCAGGGCAGCGTCCGGCTGCAGGTATGCTTCAGCGCCAGCTGCAGCCCCCTGATCTTTCCATGCCGCCAAGGACTGTGCCCCACTGCGGCTCGCCAGGGTCAGCCGCTCCAGATGCTGCTGCCGCTCCTGCCGCTTGTCCGGATCTGCATTCACCCACGCCGTCCCGCCATTGGGGCCCCGCTTGTCTGCCCATGCCAAATATCCACTTGTGCTCACTGCAGCAGGCTACGCACGCCACGACGATCCGACAGTCACTGCCTCACGGGCATTGAGTCCATGCCAGGACAAAACCGCCTCACCGGCACACACACACGCACACGACCTCCAACGCCAGTGCCAACTCGCCTTGGCCAGGCCCTGCGCGTCCTTCAGGTCCGGGTGGCAGCCTCCCATGTCGGCGACGGCCATCATGATGGCCAGAGCCATGCACGCCATCACTTGCGGCGAGGGGTCCACAGCCTCCGTCCGCGGCATGGCCTCCAAGCAGGCCGCCACGTGCGCCATGGACCCTGACGCCGCAGACAGCCCGCATCCTTTGAACTTCGCGACATTCGATGCCACCCTGCTACCGACGTCCTCCACCTCCTGTGACAAGGGTACACACCAACCATCCTCTTCAGCATATCAAACATACAACACAGCATTCCGCTCCCAGTGCCGTTTGCTGTGCGCCATGGCCATGCCGGGACACTACAAGCAAAGCCGCGCCTGTAACATACAGAGTGCCATAAACAGAGCACAAGCCCAAAGCTACGAAATGACCATTTCGGTTGCGAAACCATTCCCCCCTCGCGCACAAGGTGCCGGCAGCTTTCCGCGGCACCAAAGCACTGCGCACATCCGCTTCTCCACATTCAACCCGCTACGATCAACACCAACTGCCATCCCGTACCTGTAGCTCCACGGGAACCAGAAGTACCGAGCCAGGCAGGTTGTCCGGGCCAGGAATCGACACGCTCGCGGCCTGCGCCTCCTCCAACGCCTGGCAGTGCGTCCCGTCACGTCCAACGTGAACATGCTTCATCAGCATTTCAAACGTCTTGCCAGCAGCGGCACCACCAGGCGCCAATGCGCTCGCATTTTCGACCGGCGAGGCCGCTCGCGGCTTGGGACGATGCTTGCCAAAGAAACTGAAGCCCTCCATCTTGTCCGTGTAACTACAAAGTGACAGTGCGACCTCGCGCGTCCATCCTCTTACATGAATCTCCTTCTGCCAATCCGCCGTACAGGCACATTTCTCCTTCCACATCCCTGGCAGTGTCGCGGTCAGTGCACGCCACCCACCGGCACGCGCGCCGCCCAGACACCGAAATTTTGGATTGCCACACTCTACAGATTTTTTAACCCTCCATTTCAAAACATCATCCACTTTTTATCTCTTTCCACCCACCGGTCTTCAGAATTATTATAATTTTTGCGGCCGTTTCGGCCGCGGTTTAGAATTATTTGGCCAGAAATTCTGAAGGATTTAGGATTTCCCTTAATCATTGCCGTGGAAATTCTGAGCAGTACCATCAGAATTCTGGGGAATGAAGGCGAAAATTATTATCAGGTCAGCCCCTCACATGACACCAGGTAGACCCTAACTGTGCCGGAGGCCGCAATACATGCCCCCCCTCCGGCAGAACGCTAGCCGGCATGTAGGCAGCGCACGCGCGAGCGCTGGGTAGCCGGGTAGGGTTCCCCAAGTGGGTGTGCAACTAGGAAGTAGGGCTGGCATCCGCTTGAGTTGCCATACGCCAACAATGATGCCCGCTGAGGGTCGCACCGTACCCCGTAGAGAATGGAAAGGGGTGGTGCAGGACGCCTGATGGTCTCGTTTTTGCTGTTGGCCTGATACCGGATATGGCATCGAACGCAACGCTGCCTCCGTCCGAAGATAGAATGCAGTGCTCCTGCTATTTGAATGTTCCGCAGTGATTGGGGGGTCTGGGGGGCTTGCCCCCCAGGAAAAAAATTGGAATCATAATTTTTCAGGCCGAAATTATGAGCAGTTTTATCAGAATTTTGACTCAAAAGGCCGGAAATTATGAGCGCTCAGAATTTTCCGCCAAATAAGACCGGGACACTGCTTGGACACAGGTCGTCTGGTCAGCAGGAGCCCCGGCGCCGCCGCAACAGCTCTGGCGGGGCAAGCAGCGGTAGTGACACCTATGGTGCTATCCTGGTGGGGCCGCGCAAGCAGGCTCTGCTGGCCGCTCTGCCGGGGCCACCTGAGCCGCTGGGCGCCCTGGCCGATCCGGATGAGGGCCTCTGCCACCATGCCCTCTGGGAGCTGCGGGCTTCCTACCAGGTGTGTGCCTCGAGTGCGGGCCGGACGGAGCTGCAGGCGGGGATGTTGACCAGTGGCGGCGCGTTAGAGCTGAGGGGCCCCCGGAGGGGCCCCTTCCCGCAGAAGCACGCACGGCGCTGGCGGAGGCAGCTGCTGCCCTGCAGGCGGAGCTGGATGTGGCGCAGCTTGCAGGGGGTGGAGTGTGAGGAGCGCCTCGGCCCGGGTAGGGGGTTGGGGGCGTGGTGTGCGCGGCTTGGGGTCAACCGCGAGTTTAGGGCCGCGGGTTACGGGTTTTGGCTTGCGCAGCGGGTGTGGGTTCGAGCAGGGCGGCGTGCAGCAGCCACCACGGCGCTGGCAGTGGCAGCTGCTGTCCCTCAGGCGGCACGGGCGGGGTTCGGGGCTGTGGGGTTTGGGGCTCGTGACCGCCTGCGGGCTGAGGGCCGTGGCCTTCGTGGCCAGGTCCTCTCGGCGGGTGTAGGTTTCGCGCTGGGCGGCGTGTCTGGGGGTGGGTGGGCTTTTGGTCGGGTGGTTGGTGGGGTGTCGGGGGTAGGGAGTTCTCTCCGCTGGGGTTCTCCCTCTGCGTGTGGTTTGGTGTCGGGGTAGGGGTTGGGTGGCGGCTTCCCGCTTTTGGGTTGGCCGGGGGCTTGCCCTTTGGTTGTGGGTCCTTTTGGTGGGCCGGCGTTTTTGTAGTGGCGGGCGACAGGCTTGCTGTTCTGTTAGGGGTGTGGGGTGTGCCCGCTGTGTGTTTGCGTCGGTGGGTTGGGGGTTGGTGGTTCAGGGTGGTTTTCTTGTTTCCGTGCCTCGCTTCCCTGTGTCCTTTCTCTTTTCTCTAGGACTTCCTCGTCCTTGGGCCTCCTCTGGCGTTTCCTTTCCTCCTGTTCTGTGGTGTTTGGTTTCGGGTCCTCTTCGTCCCTAGGTGTTCCCTGCTTGCGGTTCGGGGTTCGCTGGGTTTGGGCTTTTGGTGGTGCTGGTGCTGGTTGTGCCAGTTTGGCTTTGGTCTCCCGCTGGTCTGTCCGCTTGTACGTTTAAGGGGGGGGAGGAGTCAGAGAGGAGGTCCTGGGGGCCCAATGGATTGGGTCTTGTGTCATACGGTTGTTACACTGCTACGCCGCTCCGGGTCTTGTGTGCTTGACCTGTAAACCTTTCCACAGAAAAAAAGTGGACATCGGCACGCCAGCACGCCCAGCACAGGAAAGCTGTTGAAGGCGGTCTGCAAGGCCTCTGGCCAGCAAGCATGCTTATTGTGATGCAACGTTTTGAACCATTTTACTCAGGCGCGGATCACAATCTTAATTCATGAACTCCGCGCCAAAGACAGTTTTGGCGGTGAACCTCGTGAGGGTCCCGGGGCGTTCGCATTCCGTGACAACCTATCCTAACAACAACATCTAATAAAATGATGATAATGACATAACCTGTTGGGCCTCTCTTCGCTTAAGCGCAACACCCTACCTAGTCGTCTCGGGCGTCGGGGCTGCTCACCCGCAACCCAAATCGGTTCTAGGTTCTATAGGATGGACATTGAAGTACTGGAAGAGGGGCGGGAAGGTCGCGATGCTAACGGTGAAGAACAGGAGGACGATGCCGCCCACGATGCCGCGCCCGTTGACGCAGTGAGCGGGGATGATGCAATGAAACGTGTACAACGCCACTAGAGATACATATGAACATGCACCATGCACCGCCGCACTTATCTGCTGTTTACGTGGAACAGCACCTAACCCTAACCCTGACGTTGGCCCAATGGCCTTGGCCCTGCACGCCAGGCGGACGAAGATGAGGACGAGCAAGAAACGTATTTTGGCTACAGGCAAGCCCATCCAGACAAATACGGACATGCAATGCCCCCCGGAATGTCCGTGCGTTGTGCCATACTAGATACTACGTCAGGCGGCACGAGTACGACATCGTCCGTCTTGTGCTCTCCCCTACAGTTGACATCATGCTGCCCAGGGCCTGCAGTCCCCCAGACATGCAACAGGTTCGCTGCTGCTCCTGCTACTTCCCAGGCCGGCCAAGGTGCGGGAGGGCCACAGCCACCCCGACCCCATTGTGGAGACCGCCTCGCTGGCGGCTGTGGTGCCCCCCGACCCCACCTACCAGCACAGCCTCAAGGTAACGGCGACAGCACACACACCCACGCCCGCGCCCATACGAACCTGGGCTCCGTCGCGCTTGGGCTGCGGCTCATGGCAATCCGCAGTCCTTGGCCGCTGACACATCCTGGCACCCATGCGAACACCATTTGAGCCGTGCGCTGCCCCGTGGCGTACCAGACCCTGCACGCCCCTTCCTTGGCACGTGGCCCACAGGAGGTGGTTGATGCGGGCAAGCTGAGCGCCGCCCAGCTGGAGGCGGTGCTGTACGCCTGCATGCGCTTCGATGCACGACTGGAGGCGCAAGAGGAAGGTGGGTCAAACATGATCTGCAGCAAACAGCGACAAGGAATTGGCCCTTACGACCTGGCTCCCTCTGGATGCATGCCGCAAAGGTGAATGTCTCGCAACATCCTTTCCACCCGGCTCTCTGACCTGAATCCATCCATGCTGCGCAGATCCGGCGGCCCAGCGCCCGCCACTGTAGCCCCTGTGCCAAGCGCCCGTGCCGCCCCTTCACCCCGCGCCCGGCACCGCCCGCGCGCCGGCTTCTTCCTCGGCGACGGCGCGGGCGTGGGCAAGGGTCGCGTCATCGCGGCGCTGGTGAAGGAGCTGTGGAGCCGGGCGGGTGTGCGGCGCGTGCTGTGGGTTAGCGTGTCGGGGGACCTGGCACACGACGCGGAGCGCGACCTCAAGGACATGACCATCACCCAGCAGCAGCAGCGCGACCCATCGGCCCCGCCGGACACACTGGAGGGGGTGCAGCTGCATGCCTCGGTGGGTGGCGGCGGGTAGCGGTGGATGGCGGTTGCACAGCTTGGCCGCGTCAGTGGCAAGCAGAGCGCGGGAGAGGGCATGCGCTTGCACCCGCTGCCGACGGATTGATTGGCACGGCGCAGTGTGGTTGTGAGCTGTGGACGCAGGATGTGGTCCACTGAGGCATGGCATACAGCTTAGTTGAGTGTTTCATGTAATTACATGTCCACCGCATGGATGCCCAAGCCCGCATGAAGCCGCCCTTCCGGCGTTCCCCGGATCTCATTCTCACTTTCCCCCGTTTTCCCGTGCCACAGCTGCCCGACTCCCACATCCCCGTCTCCGACCGGCTTCCCGAGGGCGTGCTGTTCCTGACCTACTCCATGCTCATCAGCAAGGGCCAGGGCATCCGGCACGGCTCGGCGGCGCTCAAGGACTGGCGCAAGGCGGGGCCGGCCCCGCAGCCCAAGGGGGCCCGGGCGCGACAGCAGCAGCAGCAAGAGCAGCAAGCAGCTGCCGGCACCGGCCCGGTCGTGGCTGCACCTGGGGCAGCTGGCGGTGCTGCTGCAGGAGCAGGAGCAGCCGCAGCCGCAGCTGGCGATGCCTCAGACGTGCTGGCCGGGGCAATCGTGCCGTACGGAGAGCCTTTTGTGGAGGCAGAGGGGGCACCAGAGCAGCAACAGGGTCCGGAGGAGCGCGAGCGCGACCAGGCCGCGGCCGAGCGCGAGTTCCGTCGCAACCCCATGGCGTTCTACCCCCCGGGCACACGGCTGAGGCAGCTGTACGAGTGGCTGCGGGGGTACGGCGAGGAGGGGGAGGAGGAGGGGGAGGAGGGTGCTGGTGGCGAGGGGTGCTTCATCGTGCTGGACGAGTGCCATCGGGCCAAGAACCTGCTGCTGGGAGGTGGGTGCGAGGGGGAGGGGGGTAACCGCAAAGCGGGGGGAGGGGGGGGTGGCACCTGCGCATGCAGATCGTGAGCTTTGCACCTTAGTAGCTCCGCAGCTGTACCACGGCAGCGCTTTTCCTCGAGCTGGATGCTACAGTAAACGTCGCAGTGGCCTCGTCGCAGCGGCAGCGCAGTTCGGTATTGGGAAAGGCTAGTGAAGTCGAGGCGGTCAGGTGACGTAAGCCATGCCATGCCTGCCCCCTGTTGCCTTTCCTTCTTCCCCGCAGAGGGCTCCCAGACGGGCGGGCGGTTGAGGCGCTACAGCTGGCTCTGCCGCACGCGCGGGTGCTGTACAGCAGCGCAACGGGTGGGCACGTGCGAGTAGAGACCTTGCACCATCGAATCGACTCGCCGGTCTCTGGAGTCTGGACAATAGGTTTTTATACTGCAAGCGGCTGTTGGGGCCGTGGGAACCACTAAATGCATGCCACTTGACCCGGTATGCAAACAGCATCGTGTACTAGTTGGTCAAAAAGTCCACAAGCTTCGACCGCTAGCTAAGGTACGCGCATCAGTTCATTCCACGTGCAATGTTGCACAAGTTTGCTCGTGCCGCAACATGCACCTTGTGCTTGGTCTTCCCACCACAGGCGCCACGGAGCCCCACAACCTGGCCTACATGCTGCGGCTGGGCCACCCGGGCTTCACCAGCATGAGGGAGCTGGCGCAGTCGCTAAGCAGGTTGGGACGCCCGCAAAGCGGCGAAGGGCAATGGGAACCAGTACAGATCTGCCAAACCGTGGATACGACTGGGCGGTCTACTCCTCCCCAACGGCCTCTCGCACCCCGCGTATGCCTCCGACCACCCAGACATCCCCTCGCACAAGGACGTTTCTGTCACCGCGCCGCTTTGGAGATGCGCACCTCCATGTACATGCTGCCCACACTCAACAGTTACACTTCTTCTCCACTACACATTGTATGGTAAGGCCTATGCACTGCCCGCAACCTTCGGTACCTGTGTGTGCGGGTGCCGAACTGTGCGCACCGTGTCGTACTGCCTCCTGCCCTCAGCGCCGGCCTGGGCGCGCTGGAGCTGTTTGCGTCGGGCATGAAGGCCATGGGGGCCTACGTCAGCAGGTCGCTGTCGTACGAGGGCGCGGAGTTCGTGGTGGAGCAGGCGGAGATAGAGCCGGAGCACAGGTGGGAGGGAGGGTAGTGGGGCAGGCGGGCGGCGGAGGCGGCCGTGGGTAGCGCTCTTGCTACCTTGCCGCTGCGGCCCGTCGTAAGGCTGCTTTGCCATGGCAGGGGTTCCAAAGAGATGCGGTTGGACGCAGCCGACGGGGCATGCGACATCACCATGACGGACGCCAGGTACTGCCGCCAGGTTGTGATTGACGTATTGGGTGACACTGTAGCTATCGAACTGCGTGCCTGGTGGATGTTCGCACGCGCGCAGGGTCATGTACAACCGCGCCACCGAGTTCTGGCAGCTGCTGCTGAGGGTGAGTGTGTTGCTGCTCGCTGCTGTGGTGCTGGCACGAACTGTACGACACTCCTTCGCCGCGCCGTAAGTCGGGGCAATTGTGTGTACTAACTGCTTCGCACTCTGCCCGAAGGCCTCGCCGTGCGCATGTGTCTTTGCCCCAACCCGCTGCAGGTCACGGAGAACCTCCCCAAGTTCCCTGAGACGTGAGTTGCATACCTTGGTGGGCATCGCGCCATGTCCACGAGTATGGGTCCTACAGTTGCCTGCTACGGCCTTGGCCTTCACTCGTAGGGTCATGTACTGCTACGAGGTGCGTTACGGCCTCGGCCTTCACTCGTATATGGCCCCAGTAAGCTTTAGCCATGACTCTCCTCTCCACCAATCCTGTGAGAGGCTCCAGCACCAGCACCCGTGCAGCTCCCCATCGCTTCTGCTCCCTACTATGCCTCCTACGTGACTCTGCACCTGCGGCAACCTCCGCGCCGCCCTGCTATTCCCTCGTGTGCAGACCCGAAGGCAAGCGCAAGAACGCCATCCGCAACGCCAACTTCTTCGCCGCGCAGCAGCGCTTCTTCCGGCTCATGCTCATGGCGTGCAAGGTGGCGCGCTGCGCGGAGCTGGCCCGGGCGGCGCTGGCGCAGGGCATGGCGGTGGTGGTGGGGCTGCAGTCCACCGGGGAGGCAAACATGAACCAGGTGAGGGAGGAGCGGGGGTGAGTAGGGGAAGGGAGTAGTGATTTGCATGGGGTCGTTTGCTTGGGTTTATCGGTCGCCAAAAGACGGCGGGTGTTCGGAGGGAGGCTGTGAGCAGGAGTTCACTGCACAGGAGGGAAGCTGACTAATTGTCCACGTGGCTGCAGCCCGCGAAGGCCAGAAGGGCCAGAAGTGTCCTGGCTACTTTATCTCTATCTCGTTCCTGGGCAGTACCATGTGTGACAACTTGGCTGGCGGTTTTGCTGCCGCAGGTGCGGCAGGTGGAGGGGGACGAGCTGGACGACCTCGTGTCCTCTCCGCAGGTGGGTACCTGGGCTGGTTGCCGGACTTGGGACTAGCCGTGGCCGGGAGGGTGGGGATGGTAAGGCTCCGCCTGGCCTTGCGGGGCGGCAGGCAGCACTTGCATGCGTCGCCTGCTTGGCTCGTACAAGGCCTGGCCGGTGTACACTGTCCAGTCTAACCAAAAGCCGTGCCGTTGTAGGGCGGGACTTGGTCGTGCCTGGCCGATGTGTGTGACGCAGTTATGCCGCGGCACGCAACAGGTGCTATGTGTTTGTGCACTGTCGTGTTGCCGGCACCCACAGGTCCAGATCTCCAACTTCATCGCCAAGTTCTTCCCCGAGCGCCACATCCCGTCCGAGATCAACGAGTCGCACCTAGACCTGCTGGTGCTGAGGGTAGGTGCCAGTACGCAGCACCCACAGCAGCTTGTGCTCGAGTGTACGTCGGATCAGGCATAGCAGGAAGGAGGAATGGATTGAACTCTGGTAAGACGTCGCCCCCCATGCACATGCCAGGCTCCGGGCCCGTTCCCGCCTTACATATGCCTTCCCGCATTTGCTTTATCAAGTTCCTTGACCGGAATGTTGTGCTGCAGCTGAAGCAGGCCCTGGACGCGTGGCGCACGCTGCCCCGTGTAGCGGACGAGGTGGCGGCCAACCCGGGGTTCTGGGGCGCGGACAGCGGCATCAACGTGGGGGCGGGTGGCTTCGGCCGCAAGCGGGGGAAGCCGGCGGAAGCTGCACCGGGTGCGGGCGGCGCAGGGGAGGAGCACCAGGAGGCGGGGCAACCAGGTGGTGCTGGTGGTGCTGCTGGTGGTGGTGGCACTGGTGCAGCAGCAAGGCCGCAGGAGCCTGCAGCGGCGGAGGGAGGCGGGGCAAGGGCAGCTGCTGCCAAAGCGGAGGGCCCGGCAGCAGCAGGAGTGGAACCAGGGGCAGCGGCAGGACCAGGAGCACGGGTAGGGGTTGCAGGGCGCGGAGGAAGCGCTCCCGCAGGTGGTGGTAGCGGCGGTGCTGCTGCTGCTGCTGCTGGTGGTGATGGTGTTGCTGACGACAGCGATGACGACATCCTGGAGATTGTCGAGGTGCCCGCACCAGCAGCGGCGGCCGGCAGGCCAGGGGCAGGGGAACAAAAGCAGGAGCCGCACGACGGAGGCAGGGCCGCTAAGAGGAGGCGCCTGGACGTCCCTAACCAGCGGCGGCAGCAGCAGGTGCAGCAGCCGGCCGGCTCGGACGTGATTGTCATCAGCAGCGATGACGAGGACGATGCTGTGTGTGTGATGTGGTGCACGGGGGGAGGGCATGCACGGGCGGCAGCAGCAGCTGGGCGCAACGGTGCCCCTTGTGCTGGGGGTCTCGGCGTGGCTGGCGGCGTGAAGGAGGAGCGCCTGGGAGGGGCTGTGGCGCCAGCGGCGGGTGCTGGGCGCTTGTCGGCAAGCCCGAGGCTTGCCCTTCATGCCGGGGCAGAGGCCGCCAGGGCTTGCGAGCGGAGAGACGGTGTGGGGAGCGATGGGAGGGAGGAACAGGAGCAGGAGCAGGAGGAGTGGGATGGTGACATCTTGGAGGCGGAGGTGATACCGCTGGAGGTGGTGTTGCAGAGGCGGCGAGAGGCGGCCATGATGCGGGGGGACATGGTGGAGCTGCTGGGAGGGGGCAGCGATGACGAGGAGGGGCAGGGGGGCGGGGAGGAGGCGGTGGAGGTGGGGCGGGGGCGGGCGGCGGGGGCCCGTGGGGGGCGGAGGTATGGGGGGTTGGCAGGTCCTGGGACGGCGGCGGAGCGGGAGGCGGCGGCTCGGCTGGTGGCGGATATGCGGGCGGAGGAGAGCCAGAGGGAGGAGGACAAGAAGCGGGAAAAGAGGAGGGTGGAGAGGGAGCAGCTGGAGGCACAGCTGGTGGGTTGGCGCGGGCCAAAGGGATTGGCAATTTTGCGCTGGTTCACAACAACAAAGACACATAATGAGCGTTTGCATACGTAAGATGCCAAGTTGTGTACGGCTGAAGGTTTGGTTCCCATGGTGATCAAGGTTAAGCCCGAGTGCTCTGCGTCAGTTGTGGTGGTCAGCTACCAGGCAGGGCCTTTGGTGAGCCTTTTGCCCACAACATTCCTCCTGGCAGGCGGACAGCCTGCGCGAGCAGCAGGAGGCGGAGGAGGAGCTGCGCCTGCTGGAGCAGGAGCAGCAGCGTCAGGTGCGCGTCGTGTCGTGTCGTTACATACCGTGTCCTTGTGGATTGACCTTGCGCGTAGTATTTGCACGCGCCTTACCGTGAGGGACCCTGCCGAGATGCCATGACACGCTGTTCCCTCCGTCCTTGTCGGTTGATCAATGACTACTTAATTGGCGTCCTTGTCCTAAACTTGGCCGCAGGAGAACGGGTCCCTGACACCCTTGGCTGGTGCTGCGCCGCCCCGTAGCGTCGTGGGTAAGCCTGGTCGCATCCCTGGCAGCGCCAATCATTCATGGTCTGAAGAAGCTGTGTCTTGTGCTGTAGCATGCGCACGTGTGCCTGCCACGCACACTGCCTGCGCCTGCTCGACGTGGCTCGTGCTTCTTAGCACCTGCTCACCCGTGCTCATCCTCCCCGTCTGTGTGCAGAGGCGGGATCGGCGTTCAAGCTGCGCACAAAGATACGGAATCTACGGTCCGAGGCGGACAGCGCTGCGGCCAGAGTGGCCCAGCTGCAGGAGCGGCTCCGGCTGCTAGACCAGGCGAACCAGGGCGTGGACGGCACGCCCGCCGGCGCAGCAGGCGCCAGCGGCCGGCCACTAGGGCGGACAGGGTGGCAGGGGCCTGCAGGGGGCCAGGGGGCGGTTGGGGGCGTACCTGTAACGCCGGCGGCGGGCGTCGGTGGTGCGGGCGGGCTAGGAGATGGTGAGGACGACGATGATCTGTATGTGCTGCTCGGGGGCTCGCTGCAGCAAATCATGGCAAGCAGTAACGCCAAGGTGAAGCAGGAGAGGGAGCAGCAGGCGGCGGCGGCGGCAGCAGCAGCAGCAGCAGCAACGGCGGCGACTGGAGGGGTCGGGCAGAAGCGGCGGCGGGGGCGGCCGCGCAAGGATGCTCAGCCGGGCAGTGGAGGCAGCGGCGGGAGTGCTGGTGGGGGCGGTGGGGGCAGCGGGGGCAGGTGCGGGAGTGCTGGTGGGGGCGGTGGGGGCGGTGGGGGCAGCGGGGGCAGGGGCGGGAGTGCTGGTGGGGGCGGCGGGGTCAGGGGCGGGCGGCGGTCGTACGCTGTGAGGCCGCGGCGGCTGCCGTTGGGCGTGCGTCCGGAGGCTGTGGGGGGCGGTGACGGCGATGATGAGGAGCTGCCCGACGAGGGGATGGAGGACCAGGAGCCGGATGAGGAGGGGACAGGTGGGGGAACGGGCTGGGCCAGGATACTCAGCGTGTTTGGGCGGTCAGTCCCAAAGCGCATTGGCCAGTTAAAAAAGAGTATATGCCATGGCGGAGCCCTGGAAAGAGCGGCGGTGCTTGTTTGCGCCCTCGCGGTGCACGTGTCGCTGCTAGAGCATCTCATCCTGAAGGGTACGGCTTGTTCCTGACCTTCGTCCCGCTGCCACCGCTGCCCGCAGTCCGCGTTCCGCAGCTGGTGCTTGTCCGCCGGCTGCTGCTGCAGTTCGTGGGCGAGGCGCTGGAGCTGCCGCCCACGCCGCTGGACCGCCTGGTGGAGGAGCTGGGCGGGCCGGGGCGGGTGGCGGAGATGACGGGGCGCAAGGGGCGCATGGTGTGGGACGAGGACAAGGGCAAGGTGAGGCGGGCAACGCGGGCCCTTGGCGTGTGCTAAAGCACTGAACACCGCCCCTTTCCGCCCGCCATGGATAAAGCACGCCAGGCCCTGTCTGTTTTTGCATTACACGTCCCCCAGTCCCGGGTTTGCATGATCATGCATGCTGTCCGTGCAGTTGCTAATTCCGGTCATTGGTGTGCCCTCAGGTGGTGTACAACGACCGCGCGCGGGACCTGGACGAAGCCCGCCGCCGCGTCAACCTCAAGGAGCGCGCCGCCTTCATGGCGGGGGAGAAGCTGGTGGCGGTCATCAGCGACGCCGCGTCAACGGGCGTGTCGCTGCACGCAGACAAGAGGTGGGCGGTTGGGTGCTGGACAGCTGAGGGTGGTTGGAGGCCACATAGCGGCCTGAAGGCACTGCAGCTGACGGGCAAACGGCCGTTTGGGTCCACAAGGAAGGGCGCTAGGAGGGAGCGCTTGGGGGTAAGCAGGGGGTGGCTGGTGGGTGACGGTTATGTGATGCACCCTCAATGGGGTTGTGTGGGCAGGCAAGAGGTGGGGCACGGGGAGTGGGTGCTGGAGGTTCGCTGTAGCCGCGCTTTTCTGGGGTACCAGTGTGTACTGGGAATGGTGTAGGAGGGCCACCAGGAGGGGCGCAAAGAGGGACGGTGTATAGGCCCGGGTGTGCAGAAGATACGGGTTCTGCATTTGCGCTGCAGTAGGGCTGTTGCAGCTACCGGTACGCACTGAGTATGAGCCCGTGGGGTGGCCGCCATTGCCCGCAGGTTCCCCAACCAGCGCCGCCGCTACCACATCACGCTGGAGCTGCCGTGGTCCGCCGACCGCGCCATCCAGCAGTTCGGCCGCAGCCACCGCTCAAATCAAGAGCAGCCGCCCGTGTACTGCCTGCTGGTGTCGCGCTGCGGGGGGGAGTACAGGTTCGCGGGCAGCGTGGCCAGGAGGCTGCAGAGCCTGGGAGCCCTGCTGCAGGTGGGATGGGGAGTAGGGTTGGGTAGGGAGTGGGCGCTGCTGCAGGTGGGGCGGAGTGCGCTGGTAGCTGTACGGCTTGTCTTGTTGCAACTTAGCCAAGTGAGGCTTTGGCGCTGCATATCGGCATGGAGAGTATGTCGCAGCCCCGCAGCGGCAAGGTGCTGCCGTCCAACCTGCAGCGCGCTGCTCCCTAACCCTCGTTCCTACCTCTCCCCAGGGCGACCGCAACGCACTGGGAGCCACCCGCGACCTCAAGTCCTTCGACGTGACGGGAAAGTACGGAGCGGTAAGCAAGCCGATACGTGTCTTGGCTGGACAGGGGCCACAAAGGCCGTGGTCTCGCCCAAACTGCCCCGAATGCTTGCCGCAAAACGCAGCACGCCCTTACCGTACATCGAGACATGAATGGCAGCCAAGACGAAACCAGGACTGCACGTGCCCTCACTGCCCGCGCTGACCCCAGATGGCCATCTCCCGTGTGTACCGAGAGGCTGTGGACCCGCTGCTGCCGCCCGCACCTGGGGTGCGCACGCCGCCCCTGCCCCCGCACGTGCGCATGGGGCTGTGCACAGGCACCGCGCCGCCGGGGGGCATGGCCGCGGCAGCGCAGGACGCCGCAGGTGAGGAGGGAAGCAGTGCGTATGTTCCGGCTGTCACCAGCAGTAGAGCATGCGGGTTCCCACGTGTGTAGCTCCTTCTAATACACATTGATGGTGTTGCCAACAATGTACCAGCCGGCTACTCCACTGAAAGGATGCCCCTACTGTGCCTTCGGCTGTGTGGCAGGCGGTGCGGGTGCGGGTGCGGGCCAGGATCAGGGCGGCAGGGCCGCGGATGCGCAGCAGCAGCGGCGGCGGGAGGCCTTCGTGGCGCACCTGTCTCGCTGCCTCAAGGCGGTGGGGCTGGCCATCAAGCTGGATAAGATAGCCAAGGGGTGAGGCTGCTGGGCTTGGCAGGGAGAAAGGAAGGAGGGCCGGATCGGTAGTTACATCGGAACGAGCTTGGTCGTGTTTCTTTGGCGCTGCCTTCCTTGATCCACCCCACGTCAACCCATCTAACCCTGTA
Organism: Chlamydomonas sp. KOR1; assembly: GCA_036984285.1. Lineage (NCBI taxonomy): Eukaryota > Viridiplantae > Chlorophyta > Chlorophyceae > Chlamydomonadales > Chlamydomonadaceae > Chlamydomonas > Chlamydomonas sp. KOR1. The sequence continues at coordinate 235,200 of BQMZ01000087.1, read as the reverse complement.
GATCGTGCCTGCCCCTTCCCCCGCCCCCCGTGCCACTCCAACCTCCTTCCCATCACCCAGCCGCTCCCCCGGCGCCGGCCTTAAGCTAGTGGAGCAGTTCCTGAACCGCGTGCTGGGGCTGCCGCTGCCCGACCAGGGCCTGGTGTTCGAGTACTTCTACAGCTGCCTGGAGGCGGAGGTGGCGAGGGCCAAGGCGGACGGGACGTACGACTACGGCATCAGAGGGCTGCAGGTGGGGCGCCCGCAGCAGGCATGGATGCCAAGCGGGCTGGCCACGGAGGGGGATTGGACAAACACGGGATTGGACAAACACGGGCGTCTCCGAAGTATACCGGTACGTTGCAGGCAGCATGGCGGGTGGCAAAGCGGAGTGGCTGCGCAGGATCCAGGCAGCTGGGATCGCTTTATGGTGATGAGGGACGGGCAAAAGAAGCTGTCCCGCTGGAGTGTAGGTCCGCCCTGCTGTCTGCTTGGTGATGAGCTCTGTCGCTGCCCGTTCCTCGCTGGGACCGTAACGGCGTGTGTGTGTGCCCTGCCGGGACCGTCCGCAGGGCCGTGAGAGGCGCATCAACTCCATCGCCTCCCTGTACCACGAGCCAGACACAGGTGGGCGGCCATGCGCGGCGCACACAGACTCTAGTAGGGAAACTAGGCGGAGCATGCAAAGACTTAGCCTGAGCATGCTGTACTACCGGTGCGGGTGTTGGTTGGGCCTGGCGGGGCGGTACAGGCCGAGTACGCATCAACGCAATCAGCGATGCACCGGATTGTGCAGCTACGCAGGAGGGGAAAGCAGGCGATGCGAGTCGCGCAAGTGTCAGCAGAGCTAGTGCCGCTGGCAGGACAAAGTCACACACGTCGAATGTCCCATTAGCTCAGTCGTGCCACGCTCTCCCGGCCGCAGGCTGCCGCGCGCTGCACGTGTGTGTGCAGGTGGAGCGCGGCGTGGCGTGGGAGGAGGCGCTGCAGCGCTACCACGAGGAGCGGGCCAAGCACCCGCGCGACCCCCGCATCGGCTTCTACGTGCAGGACGCAAGATACAGGTGGGTCTCCCCTGCGCGTCTCATGCTGCTTCGTGGTGCTGTTGCGTGTGTGGGCTGCCCCCTAGTGCACCTACGCTCGCCGATCTCCGCTTCACGCTCATGCCTGTGGCATCTGCGCGCGGCCTCAGCTCCGGTTGCGCAATTCTCCGTCCGTGGGTGCCACATCGAGTGAAACAATTCGGCGCCTGGCATCTAGCACTGCCAGCTAGCAACTGCTGATCCAATACCTGATACACAACGCATGCCCTGGTGCACCGTGTGTGCAGCGCCCGCGCCCGCGACTTTGCCGGCACGGGCCGCGCCTACATCATGCTGGCGGTGCCGGCGGGCACAGACGTGACGGGCTCGCGGCGGCGGGTGTGGTGGTACCGCTCGCTGCGGCCCAACGGCAGCCGCGGCAGGCGCCTGGACGACGTCACGCTCAGCACCACACACGAGAAGCTGGAACTGCGGGTGCGTAGGTGGCCGTTGAAGGCCAACGGCCAACGGTTTCGCTACCAAGAGTAGCTTTGCATGTTCCATGCGCCGTGTGTTCCTTTCCATGCGTTGCAGCTTGCAGGCCTCAAATGAAAGCCTGCAGCTTAATGGCAGAGGCTACAGGCCTGGAGCTGCATTCCCGGCTGTAACTCGGCCATGCAGGGCGCCTGCGGGTGGCGCTGGGCCCAGCATGCACCCACTGGTCACTGCTGCCGATTGCCACGTCCCAGGCGAAGGCCCGTGTGCACTGGTTGGGCACCGGCATGCAGGCACTAACCGCTCGTGGTGTTGTGGAGGAAGCGCTGGCGGCAGCTGCTCACTTCATCTCCCCCTGATGCCCCTTCCCTTTCCCCTGATGCCCCCCAGATCGCCGAAAGGCTGTGGGGCTTCTGGTACGAATACCTGAGGGACAAGTGCACCCACGGCGAACGCTGCAAAGCGTAAGTACGCTGAACGTCTCTCGGGTCCTCGGGACCTCCTTCGCACGGCCTCCAATATCGCACAAGCAGCCGGGTGGCGCCTTTCCCTCGCCGTCCCTTTCGTCCTCCGCCCTCGCCACCATCCGCACAGCTGCCCTCGCGTCTCTGTCTTTCTGCCCACCGCGCAGGCGCCGGAGGGGCAACAGCTGCACCATGGGCCAGCGCTTCTTCACCACCCACCTGGTGACAGGTGGGCAGCAGAGGCAGCTGGGAGCGTCACACATGCTGGCTGGGCCATGCTGGCTGGGCACTCGCATTCTGTCGCTTGCGGAAGCGCCGAGCTAGCATCAGGCTTGCATAAGACATCGTGACAGCAGGGCTGCAGTGCAGGCAGGCCGCAAAAGCCAAAACTTACCTCCTTGCTGTGAGGCCGCTGAACGCCACGCAAGGCAACGCTGGTCCCTGCAGCCCAGCCACCTCCACGCACACGACAGCCAGCACACACTCTGGGAACACAAACGGTGCCTTTCACTGCACTTGTCTTCCTGCACTCATATGCAGGCGCCGTGATCCCCATCTGGCGCGAGCTGGCGGACGTGGTGGCGGGCAGCAAGGGCCGCGCGGCAGGGGGCGAGGACGAGGAGGGCGGCGGCAGGGTGGCGGACGAGGACCGGCTGGGGGAGGACGCCAGCAGCGGGGGCGAGGACGAGGACGGAGGGGGAGCGGGCGGCAGACGGAAGTGGGTTCCAGGAATGTGGTGTGGTGGCTGCTGTTGGTTGCGTGGGCGGGCGTACCGCACGTGGTTTGCTGCATTGCACCTGGCTTTGCTGCACGGCATACTCCTCTGTGTGCTGCATTGGTTACAACGTTGGGGTGGCGCAACCGCCGTCCCTTGCTGACAACAGGTCCGGCGGAGGCAGGGCCAAGGCCAAGGCCAAGGCCAAGGGGCGCAAGCCCCGGGTGCGGTGGCCTGCCTGCGTGCGTGTGGAGGCGGAGGTGACGCCGGCCGTGGCGGCAGTGGCGGCGGTGCTGGGCGTGCAGCAGCCCCCGCAGCACAACCACAATAACAACCACAACCACCACAACCAGCAGCAGGCGGACGAGGCTCGGCCGGGGCCCGGAGGTGGTGCGGCAGGCATGGGTGCAGGGCCGGCGGCTGGTGTGCAGGCGCAGGGCGCGGGTGGGGCAGCTGGCGGCGGCGGTGGTGGTGGTGGTGGGTTGTCGCTGCTGGGGCTTGAGCTCAAGGAGGGGCAGCTGGGCATGCTGCGGGACCTGCTGCAGGGGCGGGAGGCGCAGCGGGCGGAGGGGCAGGGGACGGCGCGGGGTGCTGGCGGGGCGTACGGCTGAGGCGCGGTGTCGTGCGGGGTTGGCGCATGTGCGGCAGCGTTGAGGGGTGTTGACGGGGCTGGCATCGTCCGCCAAGCCGATACGTCGGATCTGATTAAATGCCGGGCCCGTTGGGCCGTATCTTTAGTGAACCCGGAATTTTTTGCACCCGGATGCCACAGAGGGAAATAATTTCCTGCCAGCGCCGCCTGGCATTCTGCCCCCAGAATGCACTTCTCGCCTGCGGTATCCCGTTGCATGACTGCGGAAACGCCCCCATGATCTGTTCCCTGGTACTTGACTTACCACCGCCGTAGCTCTTTTGCGGCGACACTGGCCAGGTGTGCGCTAGTAAGGCATGCGCTGCATGAGAGGACAACACGGGAGCATGTTGGCGGCAAGGGCGCATGGCCGCAGAGCAGCGCGTGGGGGAGGGGTCCAGCTGGGCCCCACTAAATCACCCCTGGGCATGTGGCATAAATAGTGAACCGGCAATTATTTGGCCATGAGTTTGGGGCAGAAATTTGGTCGGTAAATCGCTCCAAAATTTTCTGCTCCGTGGGCTGGAAACTGGATTATATAGTGAAAATTAATTCAGATGCCAGCTCTGGGTGTTGACTCGTCTCAGGATGGTGATGAGGTGCGCGTGTGAGGTGCGCGTGCGGGTACAGATGCGGTGAATACCGGTACCACCCCAGTTTTCAAGCGCCAAGCAGGGTTGGGACAGGCAGTAACGTTCACTTATAACTACGCTCACCAACATGCAAGGCCTTGCCTACATGTGAGCAGTGAGGAGGCCAGAGGAGGCAGAACACACCGGCGAGCAGGAGCACATGAGCAGCCGTGGCTGCGGCACGTGGACTAGTGCGTGCAGCATTGGGCCCAAGCCTGCGTGCTGTGTTCGGGGTTCTAGACCGTGATGCGTCAAGGGCAATGTGACCTGCTGTCGTTTACTGGCAGGATGTGAGCGAAGCGTTTCCGCGTTGGTGTGCATGGCCTCGCAGTGACACATGTGTGGCTATTGCTGTCGTTGGGCCTGTGTCATAGGCAGCTTGTTGTCATGCTGCCCACGTACGGCACCAGTTCATTACATCGCTGTGTCCTAAGGAGTCCATGTGCAGTGGGGGCACCTGATCCCACCGCCGAATTGCGTTGAGTTGTGGAGTGCACGCTGCGGTGTTGCTGAGATGCAGCAAGGTCGACGCAGTGGCTGTCACTTGGTTACGAGAGGGACAGGGCACCAACTTGTGACGCCGATGTAACCACTTTGTTACAGAAGAACTGGACAGTCAGTCCGTGCCCCTTGCTTCCAAACGGCGAACGGCGCGCCACGTGCCGCCCACCCCCACATCAAGCTGCCTACTGACGCTTCTTGGTGCCCCCCGCGGCGGCCTTGCTCCCTGAGCTCCCGCTCAACACCTTTTTCCGCTGGGCGAGCATGTAGAAGTACAGCTGCGGCAGACCTGCAGGAAGTGGGTGAAGAGTGCAGCAGACCGTAAGATGTACGGCAGATGACAGCTCGTCCAGCCCGAGCCCGCGTGAGGCTGGTTCACCATCCCCTTCCCCTCCGAACAAGGCCCCACGACCCACAGCACGGCAGCGCACCAGACGCCGTGCCGCCCTGCCCACCTGGATCCCCAAGGAACCACGCCGTGATCCCAGGATAGGACAGCAAACACAGCCACGGCAGCAGAAAGAGACTTGCCCCCTTTCAAAAACCTCACAGTCCCGCCCCAAGCACAAGCTCCAAAAACTCTTCCCTCCTCCCGCCCTTACAGTCCCCGCACCTCACGTCCGCCCTCTCACCAGGCAGATACGCCTGCATAAGTTAGCACACCACCCAGCCCACCTCCTCCGTCTCCCAGCATGCTTATACACCGCGGGCCATCTCCCAGCCTGCTGAACCGCACGTGCGCCCGCTCACCCGGCAGGTACGCCGCCACAATGACCAGGCATGCGAGCGAGTAGTCGAACGCGAAGTTGTAGACGTTGGGCATGTCCACGCTCCACAGGTGGCTGCGGCGCAGCGTGGGCCACGCCAGCCACACCATGGACAGCTCGGAGGCCACACCCAGGGGATACAGCGGGATGAAGGTGGTGTAGCGCAGCCACAGCAGCGGGTAGGGGGGGCTGGGGAGCAGCTCCTGAAGAGTGGTGCAGGGGAGGGGAGGGGATTGGGGCGTGTGGCGGCTGGGTGCGCGTGTGGGTGGAAAGGCAAAGATTTGGGGTGAAGCGCCGAGGTGTTTTGGCCCAAAGGATGCCGCACGTCGCTGTGACAGCAGGGGTTTAAGGAGGGCGCTCTATCTGAGGGTGCTGGACGGGCTTTCCGCCCCTCTGGGCCTTGAATAACCCCAAGGTAACCACCGTCTCGGTGCATGTGCGCCTTCAGGTCGCACCTCAGTCACCGCGAGCGTTCAAGTGCATTAGTCCTCAGGCCTTCGGCTGCATGCTTTGTCCTCCACTGCGGCAGACCCATGTCCCCATCCGCTCCCCCAGCACCCACCCTAACCCCACCCCACCCCTAACCCGCCCCAGGACTCGCCCCCGCCCACCTTGATGGCAAAGAAGCCGTACCGCACCACCTCCGTCAGCGACCAGGCGGCCAGCAGCGTGGCCAGAGACAGCGACAGCGGCAGCACACCACCCGGCGCCACGCCCGCAGCCTGCGCCACCTGGGGCGGCAGCCACGCGGGCAGCGGCAGGGAGCCCAGGGGCACTCGCCCGCTGGTGGTCTCACGCTGGGCGGGGTTGATGATGCCCCACACCACCCACAGCCGCGAGGCCACCTGCATGCCTGCGGGCGGGCGGGAGGTGCGTGCAGGGCGTCTGTTGGCTGGAGGGGTTGTCATGGGAGGGGCAGGCGTGGGGGTAGGCCCTCACTCGGTGGGTGGTGCTACATCTGCCCACGTGACACTTGCCTTTCCTACCTCCTCAATAAGGAAAGGTTCTCAGTGCTACACAAGCAGCTAACGGAGCTGTACTGCTCCCGAGTTTCAGCATCCATGGGCCCCCCGAGCGGTACTGTGGTCCCACCTGTGATCATGACGGGTGAGCGCACCACCCCCAGCGCGCTGTGCAGCACCTCCATCACGGCCGCCGTCTGAGCCACCTTGAGGGGCACCTCCACAACCTGGGGCCGGCACAGGCGGCAACAAGTTGGTAACCTTGCAAGTTTCCAACTGCATCCTGTGCGTAGAGCTGCCACAGCTTGAACACCGCCGCAACCTCGACGGGGCCGACACGTGTGCTCCTGCTGCGGTACTGGCGGCCGAAGCCGGTACGGCTTCCACGTAACAGCAGCGCCATGCAAAGTGGTGGCACCGCCCAGTGCTGTGTCAAGCGTGGCGTGGTTTAGTTCCCCAGTAAGTATGTGGGGAAAGGCGAATCCATGCCACGGGTGTCGTGCTTGGGTACCCATCCCTGGCAGAGACTACCTAGTACACCAGTCCTTGGCCCTACCAACCTTCCACAGGTCCTCTGTGGAGCCCTTCTTGACCACCATGGTATCTACCGTCAGGTACAAGCAGTAGCCCCTTGAGGGGGTTGAGCAGAGTGTTGGAAACACAACAGTGAGGGTCGCGCAGCAGTGGGCGTTACAGGGAGACCCCGCCTTCGGCGCAGCCAAGAATATCACGGCAAGCGCCTCTTACCATCCCAGCACCAGAGCTGCATTATACACCAGCAGGTAGATGTTCGCCTGCGATGGTCCGGCAAGCGGTAAGTTCCTGGCGACCGGCGCGACGTTGTGCATGGGATCTCCCGCTCCTTTGATACGCGTACCATAACTCCGCCGCTAACTGGGTGTCGCTTGGGGTACGACTATCTAGAATGTAGGCTTTATAGAAAAACACGCAAGGTACTTGTCAGATCCCTTGAAGAGTACAAGGTCAGCACAAAGGTGAACGGCTATAGGTGAGCGTAAAAAGCCGTTGGCTTGAATGACACGCTTTATAATTTGACGGTCACTTGCGGGAGGGCGACTGCTGACAGATAAGGCGAAAGGCTGGTAGGGCTGTCCGTGCTGTTGCCATGCCGCTGCGGTTGGGCCGATGTTGGGAGACCAGGGACCAGTTCGCGTGTGCCTCAGCTGCCACCATTCAACTGTGCAACGATGCACTGAACCTGGGAAGCTATGCCCACGACCCTCCAGTGGCAGGAAACAGACGTGGCGCCCTCTGCACATGGTAGCAGCTGCAATGGAAGCGGACTGCAAGGTGCACACTCGAGCAGGGGAGGTCCCCATAGCATCTCCCCGGCCACCTGCCCCAATGTGTAGCTTGACAGGACAAGAAGTTCTAGGCTACACGTTTTAAGCACCAGTCCTTACTTCCTTAATAAATCATTGCACCGCAGCCCCTGGCTTGACATGCCATCGTCACCTAGGCCCAAAGTCAGCTGCCAGAGAGCAGTGACCCAGAGGAGTAATATTGAGTTGGCGACTGTCGAGGATAGTGAGATGGCGTGGCATTTGATGCTTCCTGGCAGGGGCCAAGTCGAGGCGCACTGAAGCAAGCCCCACAGACGTATCCTTGGTACTCTTGGGGTGTCATAATTCTCCACTTCATTTTGCTTACTAAACACTCCTCATCATTGGGATACGGCCCCCGGGCGAAGCTCGTGAACTTCACGGCGAGGTTGACTCATCCTGGCTGTGCCCAGGACGGCATGAGAGGGCGGAGGGTGCGCGAGTGGGGCTGCGCTGCTATCTGCAGTGAGATTATTTATGCTAAACGTAAACTACAGCACCACAACCATATACCTAGTAAACCCGTTGCCCCAGTTTGTCCCTGCACTGCGGCTTGGTACCGTGTACTCAGGCCGCGCACACGAGAACAGCGCGGCCATGGTGCTCTACGCAGCCACCTGTGGGACGACGCTGGGCCCGTACACTCCTGGCTCGTCCTTTGCTCCTTGCCATGCACGTTGGCAGGGAGCCTGCCATGCCGCCCGCCTGTCGCCCGGCGGCATGGTGACTCACATCAGGCAGCAGGCTCTTGGCACCGGGCGCAAGCGCCCAACCAGGCTGTTCACACGGCCGTACGCCGTTACAATGGACGACGGATGTGAGTACGAGTCAACGGCCACGTCAACGCGGGGGAGCAGCAGCTCGAAGCTGATTCAACAGCTCATATACGAACGGGCGGTGAAGGGCGTGGAGGGCATTCGGCGCCAGCACCCCCACGAGGGCGTTTCGTCACAGGGTGGCCGTGTGTTTGAGGTGCACGTGGAGGCGAGCTTCAATCTGAACGCGGTCAGGAACAACTCTCCTTACAGGTGCGGTTCATGCAGGGACACATTACGTAATCGCGCAACATTCTGTCGTACCAAGTTGCAGGTGTAGGGCAAGGTGCACGCTGGGCAGGGTTGCATGGCTCAGGGACAACCAGAGGCTGTCCATGTAGCCACCTAGCATGTTGCTGTTTTACTGAAGCCCAGCAAGCAGCAATAGGGGAACTCCTTCCTCGCTTGTATGTCCCAATCTAGACGAGCCCAGCGCACGCCCTCACCTGCTGCCGCCCCCGTCCGGTGTTGTCCCAGGACACACAGACCAGCTGGCATCAGGCCTCCCGCCGCACCTCCATACACGCAGCCACAGCAGAAGAAGCCGATACACCTGTTGATGCCTTCAACACAGGACTTCCTCTTGTCCCCGTTCAACCAGCCTGCACACCTCTCATGCCTCAGGAATTCCAGGAAATCCACCTCCCTGCCTTTGCAGGAAAGAAGCTGACCCTCTAATCCCGTGCATTTCCGCATGGCTGCAGGGCCGAGCGCACGCCTGGTGGCTCCGACATCCGCATCTTCCACCAGGACGACCCCACCACCACCCTGCAGCGCGCGGAGCTCAAGCTGCACAGCAGCAAGTTCTACCCCAACAACAGGTACCAGGGCATGCAGATGGTTACGCTGGCAGGTCAGGAGGGGCACAACAGCGGCATCTCGTCCACCCTGCAATACGGCGGTGTGGAAAGTGCGCCCCTGGACGCCAGGCAGCTGGACGCAGCTGTGCGTGACCCTAAATCGCACTTCAGGCGGATGGCCGGGAAGTGAGGGCCAGTGAGGGCGATGCGGGCAGCGGGCTTCGTGTACGGCAGGTCCTCTCCTTCTCTAGGTGTGCGACACGGTGTGCCCTTTATTTTTGCAGTCCGGGGTGCGCTGGGTTTGGACGTTGGTGGTGTTGGTGCCTGATTGTGCTGGTCGGGCCTTGAGTTCCCGCTGGCCTGTCCTCTCCCGTCTCTTTACCTGTAAACCTTTCCACAGAAAAAAACAGCTGCCGAAGGCGGCCGTCAAACCAACATGGGCATGTGCGGAAATGGGAGCAGGGGCTCCCCTGCATGCGGACGACGTAGGATAGAATGCAGTGCAGAGAGAATGAAGGTAAAGCATGCATCCTGGCATGTGCCAGGAAGGCATCGCGGTGTGGTGGTCGTTGCATTTGCCGGTGTTGAGGAGGAGCTTTGATGTTGTACATGTGGATGCCCTGGCCAGGACACACAACAAGAGTGCCAGCAGGCTTGACCCTCTGGGCGAGCTGTCACGCCAGCCGGTAACGTTCAGGGTTCCTCGTGCATGCAGTTGTCCGAAGAGTAAAATGCCGACATTGAATCGCGTACCATAAAGGCTCTGCGCTTGCCTCAATTTTTGGCAGTCAGCGGAAGCGGTTTGTACAGTACGCTCACCATGGGTTGCATGCAGGCGCGCCACCATACGACACGGTTGCTAAGACTCCGCAGGGCAGGGCTGCACGCAGTTGTGACGAACCGTAGTCTCCACACATGCAAGACTACGGAAGCCCTAAAATAGGCACCATCCAGCGCTTGGGATCTGCACGCAAAGCACGTGTGTAGCACTCCTGGCAACACGGCATAAATGAAGCACATGCTACACCAGAGGGACCCTGTCGTAGGGTCCTCCCTGTCATACATAAAGCACAGCGATAATGAATAAATGACAGAAAGCTTCCGAACACAGATGGCGTCATGCACATACTAAGGCTGCACGCAGGTTCCAGCTTATTGGCTTATCACCACAGGTGACCACAGCCGACGTCAGCCCGGTCGACAGGAGGCAAACTCCTTCCAGCAATATCGTAGGGCGTGCACGCACTGGCACGGGGCAAAACCGCTGAGCCTTCCTAAGGGCGCGTACCCGAAACATCAAACACGCAACCCCTCACCTCCTCCCACCCAGCCTCACCCATGCTGCCACGCGCCCCAGGGCATCCACAACCCGCAACACCGCTTACCCACCCACGACCCTCCCACAACGCAACCCCCAACGCAACCCCACATCCTGCGCGAAGCACCTGCCCCAGTTACCATCACCCACTGCCCCCATCCGCACATGGCAACCTCCGACGGCACGCCCCCTCCCCTGCCGTCTCCGCCCATGCCCTCGGTCCGGCGCCACTGGCCCTTGCCCGCCCTCCCCATCCCCATCCGCACAAGGCACCCTCATACGACATGCCTTGATCTCCTGTCCTTAGTCCAGTGCCAGCTCCGCCACCGCGTTGACGTAGTTGCCCACCGGGGAGGGCTGCAGCTCCGGGTCGTACACGGAGCCCGTGGGCGACCGCTGCACGCCCCGCAGCGCCCCGGGCTCCGGCCGCCCCGCCCAGTGCCCCGCCGACGGCGGCCGCAGCCGCCGGTTAGGCGCGGACTGCGGCCGGGTCCGCTGCACGCCCTCAGACCCGTACCCTCCGGCCGCTGCTGCTGCTGCCGCCGCTGTCAGGCTCGCCGCCAGCTGCTGCTGCTGCCGCTGCGCCGCCAGGGCGGCGGCGGCGTCCGCCGCCGCCATGCCTGTGGGGCCGTGACGCCCGCCAGCGGCGCCGGAGATCGACCCACGGGTCACCACCGCGCCGGCGGCGGCGCCCGGCACCGCCGCCGCCTGCTTTAATGCATCCTCCTCCTCCTCCGGGCTCATTGCGTACTGGCGGGCGGTGTAGTTCAGGACGCGGTCCTGCAGCAGTGGCCGATCGGTGGTGGAGGGGTGGCTGGTGGATAGGGTGGCCCACGGGTCCACGGGCAGAGCTGCGCCGCCGCTGAGGCTGACACCCGCGCTGGAGGTGCCCCCGGAGGCGGACTGCCCCGGGGTCCCGACCCAGCCGCTGGCGCTGACGCTGCAGTTGGGGCTGCCCTCGCATGTCATGTGCTGCTGCAGCCCCGGGGGAATGACAGGCGCACCGGCGGTGGAGGTGGTGGTCCACGGCGCGCCGGAGCAGCTGCCGAGCAGGCTATCCCGTGCTGCGCCACGTGTGCGGCTGTTGGTCTTGCTGGTGGGCACAGCGGACCCCGGGCGGGCGCGGCGGGCCTCGGGGGGCACGGGTTGGTAGGTGGTGCGGTGCTGGCCTAGGGAGGTGGCGGAGAGGGACTGGGAGGTGGGGAATGCGGAGTGGGGGTGTACAGGGGGGCGTGAGGGGCGGGGTTGGATTTGGGTCGAGCTGCCCCAGGCCGTAGGGCGCGAGGCCGCGCTGGCGGAGGCGGGACGCCGGATGGGGGATTGGCTGCGAGGGGGCGCGGCGTAGACTATCGGTGGAGAGGTGGGGGAGGCGGAGGCGGGGCGCGGGGGGCTAAGGCGCGGTGCGTAGGCTGCGGTGGCGGACTGTGGGCGCACGCGGAGGAAGCCTGGGGTCTGGGCAGCGCCGGGCGTGATGGGGGTGCGGGTGCTGATGCTGCCGGTCGCAGCCGTCGGTATGGAGCCCGATGCGCTGATGCTGGTAACGGAATGCCCCCTTGCCGGGGCCTTTCCGTAAGTGCCGCTCCGACCCGCACCTGTGGTCCCCGTGGATGCCGCGGCTGCTGCGGCAGCTGCTGCACCCACCTGCGCCGCTGCCTCCTCCTGTGGCGACACCACCCTCACCCCCGCGCTCCTCCTGGTCTTGGACTCCAACTCCCCTGGGGTTCCGGGCTTGTCGCCTGCGCGCCCTGCAGCCGGTGACGCGGCTATCCCAGGAACTGCCGCTGCTGCCGCTGCCGCCGCCGCCCCTGCCTTGGCCTGTGCCGACATGCTGGCGCTGCGCACCACGGCTCGGATTCGGGGCGAGGTGCGGCCCGTGGGAACAGGGTCCCCTGCATGCTGCGCGGCCGCGGCCGCCGCCGCCTCTTTCTGCGACCTGGCCCGGTACTCCGCCATCAGGTCCACCTCCTGTGGTAGCAGTGATCAAACACACGCATACAACTTTACATTTGCTATTGACTCAGATCAGAATACTGCACACTGTGCCGGCAGCTGTCCAGCAGGGTAGAGAAACAGCACAGCGCCCTGTTCAATCCCGGGCCGCCGCTGCCCACTCACCGTGACTCGGACCATGGGCACGTCCCGCCACTTGTCCAGGCTGCTGCCGCCGCTGGCCCCCGGCGCCACCTGCTGCTGCAGGTAGCTGGCAGCCAGCGCCGCCGCCACGTCGCCCGGCGCCACGTGCTCGCCGCCGTCCGACTCCCGCCCGCCGCCGCCGCCGCTCACCCGGTGCTGGAAGGCCGGGCGCAGGGGCTGCGCGCTGGCGGGCCGCCGTGGCTTGACCGCCTCGTAGTCCAAGCGGGCCTCCTCGATTGCCTGGCAGGCAAACAGGCACGGTACAGTGGTCATTCGTACTAGTGGCGCCTCAGAAGACCAACATGCTAACGCGCTATGATTCTCACAGCGCGGATGCCCGGCGAAGGTGCTGCATTGCCCTACCGCCCGTGTAAGGCCCCTGGATCAAATGCCCCAGCCCCGGCCGACGGCCAAAACGCACCTGCGCCTGCGTGACAAACGCATTCCGCAGGCCGCACGGCTGCTGCACGCGCGCTGGCATGTACGCCAGCATGCCCGTCCCCAGCGCGACCTTCATGGGGTCAGGCTTGGGCTTGGGCCTGCGGTACGGCGCGCCGCCCCCGCCCCAAGGGACCTTCTTCTTTGGCACGTCGGGCCGCGTCCCCACATCCGACGTGCGGTAGCGGGGCAGCGGCCCGCCGCCCGGCACATCCCCTGCCTCGGCCCCCGCCCGCTTCGCGCCAGCCGGGGCCGCGAACGCCTTACTGCCGGCCTGGTTGACCGCACCCCCACCGCCACCACCTCGTGACCCGGCAGCACCACCGCCTGCGGCTGCAGCATGCTGACCCAGCAGCCGTTGGTAGTTGCGCCTCTGCCCCTCGATGACCAGGTGGGAGCTGCCCCGCACCTCATCTCCGTGCTGCGTGACCTGTGGGGGCACCACCAGGGCCTTGACCTGGTCCCGCCCCCCCAGGTGGGCAGCAGCCAGTTCGGCCTTGCGGTGCTCATCGAGCACGTCAGCTGCGGTGGAGGTGCTGCTTGGCCCCGCCCCGTCCAGAGCGTGGGCATCGTAGGCCGCAGCAGCGCGCTCCTCCTCAATGCGCATGCGCACCTTGCGCTCTAGGGCCTGTGGGGGCGGTCAGGGAAGAGGTGGGGGTCAATTGGTGCGAGTTCGTAGTGGCACTCCGAGTGCGAGTTGTCCCCGTCTGTCGCAGGGGTGCTGCCTTCGTGCCGCCTACCTCTATCTTTGCTTGTCGGAGTACCTCCGGTCGCGCGTACGAGATTATGAGCGCTTTCCCGTCCCATGAGGTGCCGTTGGAGCCCTGCAGCTCCATACCTCCGGTGTCCAGGCTCATTTCCGTCAGGGCTTAGCCTAGGACCATGCCCTGAGCCGCAAATACTGCTTCAAGTATCATTTGCATAGCAAACAAGTGATTAATAGCCGCTACACGGCCGCGGCCCATAAGCTGAGGTGGCCGCGGGGACAGAATGTTCTGTGGAGAACGTCCAGCCGGCAGTTCAGTTCATTTAAATATAAATCAATTGACTTGCTTCTCGCTTGGAAACTTCGGGGCCTTGAACTTGGTGCATGGACAACCAGCAATCGGTCGTTTTCCCCAACTGTCGCCAATTGCGGTGTTGCACCTGTCGCAAAGGCGCGCAGAGGGGCAATCGGGACTGCATCTACACCACTACACACCCTGCTTGGTTAGAGCCTGTCCACTCATGTTTGCAACCGGGCAGGCTGGGGTTCCTCAGCCAGAGACACAGCTCGACAGCAGAGCACCACGACAAAAGCGGTTGTCTAGATACAAAGTATGGTATCTTCAAAAGCGTCTTGCAGAAATCAGCGCCCAGGTTGAAGCTTCCATCTTGGAGGTGCGCTGTGCGCGTAATACAAGACCCTTGGCCCTTCGGAGACTTGCTTCGCACCCGCACTTGGTCCCTTACGTGTCAGACCCTTGCACTGTATGCAGGCCCGGCAGCTCATTGCCTGGAAGCAGAGCAGTCAGCCGCTAACAGTGGCAGAGCTGACCGATGAGGACAAGCGCATCTTGGACAGCAACCGCAGGGCTCGGCTGGTTGAAATAGTCCAGAAGCACTGTTCTGCTGCCCTGAAGACCATTATGCAGCACAAGGTGGGGCCCATAGTCTCCACCGCTGCACTGGGTGTCCAGAGCGAGTTTGGGGGGGGGGAGTGGAGCTGTGTGGGCGCGCGACCTCGTTGAATGGGGTCGTACGGTGTTACACTGCTACGCCGCTGCCCAGAGCCGGCTCACAGCAGGGATGCCCTGTAAGGGACCTCAAGGCAAGCGAGCGGCCCCCAACATAAGGGCACGCCCCCTAGGCACACCCCCCTCGCAAGGGCGAAGAGCAACCCGAAAGACCACACAGGCCTGGGGGTGCTGGAGGGCCAAGAGCCCCTCAAATCCCACAGGCCTTCTACCCTTCTGGCACCTGCGATGGGCTAAGCTCGTGAACGTGACGTAGAATCCGCACTGACACCCCTGTACGGGGCGAGTGCTGGCTTGGGCGGTGCCGCCGCCAACATGCCAAGGTGAACTTTTACCATTCGTCCTCATGCTGCTCTGTGGTTACACCCTCCCCCGCAGTGGGCCTTCCCCTTCAACACTCCAGTGGACACGCAGCGCTTCCCGGACTACCCCAAGGTAGGGGCTAGCAGGCTGGCACCTGGGGCTGCTCCCCGCGCTGGCACCAGTACCCCTGTGTTGGTTCCCCAGACACCGGGTGGCGCCTGCGGGCGATAGGCAGCAACCACCGCACATTCCACCGCACTAGGCCCATACTTTCTCTTTCTGCACAGAATCAGCCATAGCTACGGAGGAGTACCCGCCGCCCCTGCGGCCCTCCCTGTGCCGCGGCCTCACAACATGCCCCTCACCCTTCCCCCGTTGCCCCTTCCTTCCTCCCCTGCCCCTCCCCAGGTCATCAGCACGCCCATGGACTTCTCCACCATCAAGCAGCGCACCGACGGCGGCTACTACCGCGACCCCAAGGACTGGTGGGCGGACGTGATGCTGGTGTTCGCCAACGCCAAGCGCTACAACCAGCCGGGCAGCGATTGCCACCTCATGGCGCAGACGCTGCAGGTGGGGGCCGGTGCGGCCCGAGAAGGTGGTAGCGTGGCACGGTACAGTAGTTGAAAGATGGTAAACCGGTGGACGGAAAGATGGTATACCGGTGCTGTTGGGGAGGAGGGGCAGAAGGAAGTCGTTGTCGTAAGCCAGCTGGTGTTTACGAATGCAGTTGCGGGGTCACAGAAGCAAATTACAGAACAAGTACTAGTTATAAGCAAGCGACAGGTTGCTATTCTAGTGACTAGGGACAGGCATCGGGGCAGGCTGTGACCCAGCTGGTGTATGTGTAGGTATGCAGTTGCGGGTTCACAGAAGCATATTACAACGCAAGGGCTAGTCCTAGGTGACAAGCAAGGCGCAAGTGTAGTGACTAGTGACGAGCATCAAGGCAGGCTGCGGCTGGTGTGTGTGTGTGCGCCCCGCAGGAGGTGAGCGAGGAGAAGTTCGACAAGGCGATCGCGCCCAAGCTGGCGGAGGAGGCGGCGGCGTCGCTGCGCGAGGAGGTGCTGCTGAAGAAGCGGCGCGCCGAGCTGCTGGCGGCGCACACCAACGAGGCCATGGAGGCGCAGTGCGGCGTGCTGTGCAGCCTCATGGCGGTGGGGCCGGGGAGGGAGCGAGGGGAGCGAGGTTGGGGGAGCGGCATGGTTGGGTATCGTAGCAGCCGTTTGGGTACTTCGGTTGTGTTGCCATGCGGTATGCGTGCGGTACCAGGGTTGCATATGGCACTCACTTCCGTCCGCGCTATGTGGGTTTGGGGATTGAGTGCCTGTGTCTTGCCCCCCGGGCCCGCTGCCGCGTTCAGGAGCTGCGCGGCGCCATCCGCGAGGCCAAGTCGCTGGCGGCCTCCCTGTGCGAGCCACTGAGCATTGAGGAGAAGCAGGCGCTGGCCGCCAGCATCCAGGTGCGTGTGCGTGTGTGTTAGGGGCGTCCGGTGGGCTGGGTGCGAGCGTGGCGTGAAGGCCGAGCAGCGGATGCATTCCGCAGAACAGTCATCGCCCAAGACGGCCTGAAGCTCCCGCGCTCGTGCTGGTTCCCTCCCTGCCCAGGCGCTGCCCACTGCACAGGTGGAGGCGGTGGTGGCGTTCGTGGCCGCCCGCCACCCGCCCAGCGTGGTGACCACGGAGGTGGCGGCGCCGCGGGCGGGCGCGCCCAGCCGCAAGATGCAGCTCAACCTGGGCCGCTGCGACGCGCTGGTGCTGCGGCAGCTGCAGCACCTCACGGCCACGTGCACCGCCACGCACGGGGCGCCGCAGCAGGGGCAGGGGCAGATGGCCCAGGCGGCGGCAGGGGCGCAGCAGCAGCAGCAACAGCCCGAGCAGCAGGCTGCGGCTGGCGGCCAGGGGGCAGCGGCTGCGGCTGATCCTGCAGCTCAGCAGCAGCAGCAGGGTGCCGGAGAGGCGGCGGGCGGGGCGCCGGGCGGAGCTACAGGGGACGCGGGGACCGCGCAGGGGGCAGCAACGCAGCCGGGGCAACAAGAGGGGCCTGGGAATACAGCTGGGAGTCAAGGGCCACAGCAGGCGACAGAGCCGCCAGGGCAGGCGGCGGGGGCGGAGCAGCAGGCGCCGCCTGCCGCCGCCCAAGGGGAAGGGGCGCCAGGCGGAGGCCCCGGCACCGCGCCAGGGACCATCCGCATCTCGGACGTGGTCACCAACGCCACAGCCATGGGCATCTCGCAGCGCGCGGGCATCCGGTGGCCGGGGCTGGCAGTCGGTGCAGGTGCGTTACGCCGCGCCCAGCCATGTGTACCTTATGCGCAGTGTTGGGCCAATCGACCAGCCCACAGGCCTGTTAGTGTTCTCCATGTGCCATTTGCACACCCTCTGTAATGCTGCCGCACGGAGCGCGGCTGTATCTGCATGCCATCGTCCAGGGTGGGATATGGCCCCGTCCCCAAGCACCTGTTATAACACATGCTCCTTTGCCCCAGCACCGTGTCCTACTACGCTATCTGGCACGTGGCCAAGTAGCATGGCTGCGCGGGTGTACTGCGTGCAGGCGTGCGGCCGCGGGCACGTGCCCTGCTGTCGCTGCGGCCCGAGGGGCCCTGCTCCGCTGGCGAGCTGCTGTCGGCCTGCCCCCTGCCGCAAGCGGTGCCGCGAGGCACCAAGCGCACGGCGCAGCAGCGCGACCAAGAGGCGGCGCAGGTGGGGCGACAGGGGCGTGTGGGTTAGACGTGGGCGTGGAGGGGTTAGGTAACCGGCGGCTCTTGCGCACACCGCAGGGACTGGGTACCGGTAGTACGACGCAGGATATCGGGTACCACGGGAACTAGGAAGCTCCCTGCTTCACGAGTTCCAAGAAAGCGGTTCCACGGCGTGTTTGTGGAACAAGTCCTGCGGGCGGAAGTGGCGATAACACTGTCCATCAAGCTGGTGGCCATGCTGACGCTGGCTGCCGTTTCATGCTCCCGCAGGCTCATGAAGGCGGGGTGTGCCGCGAGGCGGCGGCACAGGGTGGGGGCCAGGAGGCAGCTGCGGCCGCAACCAAGGCCATGGAGGTGGACACCAGCCCCGGCAAGTAGAGGCCCAAGGCAACGCTGGCGAGAGGGGCCACAACTGCATGCTACACCGGCGTGGGCGTTCGTTTGTGCCCACCACCGGCATGCAGAGAGGAGTAGCATGGCAACTATATAACATTACTACTGCCATGTTTTCGTTGTGCTCAGCCGCGATGTGGACTGTCGGCCCGTATCGGTAAAACCTGGGTTGTGCTGTATGGTGGCTCTAGATGCCGTGTGGTTGCTGGCGGCAAGTGAGCGTACAGATGGAGGCTGCGTTCAGTTGCGGACTGGCGGTGGCCTGGTGTGCGGCCATGGAGGCAACTTCAGTATTAGGATACATGCATACCCGGGCTCGCAAGAGCAGTGTGGCCATGCAAGACTGTGCTGCCTTGATCTCATATTGGGATGGCAAGCTATACTGGAAGCATGCGCCTGGTTGCGCTCCCGTGCCATCTCGTGTTCGCTGTCATCTTGTGGACGCCATGGGGCTTCGTGGGTGCTATGTGGGGGCCGCCCGTGGGCTCCGCTTCGGTCGGCCCGTATGTTGCCCTCGACTCTCAGGGTACAAGCTCCGTATGCCTACCAGGCCGTGATGGAAGTGTTATTCATGGGGCTGACATTGCAGCACAAGAATGGCACTCAACTTGCACTCATCTAGTATACGTGCACACTACCACCCCTTTGTCCAAACCAGCTGTCTCATACATTGCTGCTTTTTGGGATGGCTGGCTACTGGAGTCAGAACGCTTGCGCCTCAAAAGCCAATGGATCTCCGTGTACCGGGGGAAGGGGGCGGGGGGTTGCATCTGGTTGCATATGGCAGGCGTGGCGTGACACTCAGTACCTACACGCGGTGTATGCGCACGCCAACAATAAAACATCAGCAATTTGTATAGTAAAGTAAGCGAAATCGAATGGAAGGCGGGTGCGGCAGTATGGGTCGCCGTTTGACGGGTCGACGGCAGCAGTTGGAGGGTAGCACGCGGGTAAGTGGCGCGTCTGGGTAGCTTGCATGCGCAGCATGCGTGGCCAAACCTCAAAAGAATAGCAGCCTCTATAATCTGCATGAAGGCTAATGACGCTCACAGCCCATGCAAGGCCAGTGCCGTTCTGCAACTGCACTTTATTGGTTGCGCGGTTGATCACTGCCAGGGTGGGGCGCTCTCCAAATTATGTGAGATAGATGTCGAGGGGTTACAGCTGATGCGAAGCGGTCGTTACTCCATGCGCGCCATGCGCTGTACACAGGACGACCGACCGCACATGGGACAGAAACGTACAACCTCCTTTCTCTCCAGTTGGAGAACTAAAGCCACCGACACCGGCGACTTTCAGTCCACTTGCAAATTCTTAGCTGTTTTACACCACATTCGAGGGCAGACTCTAGACGTCAGCCGTGTCGTCGCCCAGCGCCACAAGCCCCAGAAACGTCACCGGCACACCGCTCTGCGGCCACAGCGACTGCGACTTCAACACCAGGAGCTTGGTGTCTCAGCCTAGCATATGTTAGCGCCTCAGCTATAGCAAGGACGGCCAGCAGCAACGACGGCTAGTTGCTGCAATATTCCCCTGTCCCGTGTGCGCCGGTGGCTGGACGTCCTCTGGAGCTATGGCGACCAGTGGGGCATGGGGCACATGGGGCAAAGAGGTTATGCTTCATGCCGCTATACTGTCAACGCCTATTGCAGCAGCTGCTGGCATTCGGCTGGCCTCACGCTTCGTCGAGTCGCAAAGGTGTGGCCTCTGAGGGCGGGCATTTGCTTCCTCCTTGCTGCAAAAAATCGCAGTGTTCACTGAGGTTTGAAGCAGAGGTGGAAAGCCCGCAGTGACTCTTTCGGTTCCCAGTTGGTTGCAATTGCCTGCACTTTTTGGTAGCGGTCGTCGGCAAGCATGGCATGCGGCCCTTCCATTGCAGATTCTTTGGGCTCACATGCGGTGTGAACGAGCCGGATCACAGCGGGGCGCTGGACTTGCTGTCAACGTGCAGTTCACTGGGAGATTTCCCAGACCTCCCAGCGGAAGCCGCGGTGTGTGAGGCCTCAGAGGAAGACGAGCCCATAGAGATGCATTCTTCCCCGGTGTACCTGCGCAAGGTAGGTTGGCGACGCAAGAGTTTGGTGGGAGTCACGTGTCGGCTAGGACACAGAACATGTACCTCTGCGACAGCTGGGCAGTCGGCGGTCGGCTGCAGCTGTGCCCAGGACCCCAGTACCAGCACTCTCATACTGATGTTGCTGTTACTTGCAGACCGAAACCTCTGACGGCTCAAGCACAAGCGGCGAGGAGGACGACGACTTGCTCGACTTCTGCTTGATTACCCCGGACCAGGCCCTTGGGATACTGGTGAGTTCGCCTCCCAAGCAAGCGATGCAGGCTGCTGGTCTACTTCGCTCACACATCTGCTCCTCAATCGCCGTGTCGGAATGCAGGGCCTTAACCCACAATATTCGAAGCTCTACCTCAACGGCCTACCATTTGTGGCCGACGCTGCCGAGGGCACGGTAAGCAGTTCCGCTATTTGCGCTGTACCGCGTGCACTTTATTTCGTCGTGCATGCACGCACAATGCAGCCCAAATCAACCACTGCCCCTTGCACCCACCGCTTCTCCGGCTTCCAGCAACAGAACACACGCTCACACCCTCCCCACGCTCCGCCTACCAGGTGCTCTCCCTGGACGAAGCCGCCAACCACCTCCACCACACCTCCAGCAAGTCCCGCAACCTATTTTGCGGCCTGGGCTCCTCCTCACGCCTCACCTCCCGGCCGGGCAGCCCCCACGGCTGCTCGTCGTCGCCCCACCAGGAGCCGTCCTCCCCCACCACCGCCCTGCACCCCGCCCAGCCCCTCCACCTGGACACCGCGCCCAGCGCCCCCTCCAGCACCTGCGGCACGTCCTTCTGCAGCACCTCCAGCGTCAGTGCGCGCAGTGACGTCAGCGCCGCCACCAGCAGCTCGGGTGGCGCGGAGGGCTGGAGCACCCTGGCCGGCGGGCAGCGGTCCAGCAGCCAGTGTTCCAGCGGCCGCAACAGCCTGGATGTGGAGCTACCGGGTGGGGGCCAGCAGCAGCAGCAGCAGCAGCGGCAGCAGCACCGAAGGAGCACCCCCGGGATTGGTGAGCCCGACTGCGGTGTTGACTCCGCAGGTGCTGCTGCGTTGGCGTGCAGGCGGCAGAACTCGGAACCGGCCGAAAGCGCGTCGCTCGCTCTGACGGCGCAGCTGCAGGCTGGAATCCTTCACAGCGATGGGTCCGCGGAGAGTGACGTTGATGCAGTGGAGAACGAGGAGGACCACGACGCGTTCCCAGTGCCCGAGCTGCTGGACGGGGGCTGCGAGCCGCTGCATTTCAGCCGTCATCTCGCCACCGAGTCGCTGTCGTCCCTGTCCAGCGAGCACGACTCAGACAGCTCCCCGGCCGGAGCTGCAGTCTGCACTCCTGGCAGCCGCTGCCGGGTGCTCTCCTCCTCGTCATTCCCCCGCTCCTCCCAACACGCGCAGCGCGGCCAACAATATCAGTCCCAGCCCTTCCACAAGAGCAAGTCGTACAGCAGCAACCAGCAGCAGCAGCTGCAGCGGCCCTGGGTGCCCGCTGGCGGCAGCGCTCGCAGCCAGCCCGCCTGGCGGCCCATGTCAAGCAGCGGCTCAGCCTTCAACCCACGCGCCAGCGCGGACAACCTGGTCCTACCCTCCAACAGCAGCTCCGGACATACACACCGCCGCCTCTCCCACGGTGGTTCGCTCCACCGCGCCCCTGCGACTCCCTCTACCCCGCTACCCCACAGCCGCCCCCTGACCCGCAGCCGCTCCGCCGCTACCCCCCTCTCCGCCTCAGGCCCCGTGTCCACCTCCAGCTGCAGCCTCCACCCCGCCACCAGCGCGCCCCTGCCTCCCTCCCGCCCCGGCATTGGCCGCTTCTCCCTCTCGCACTCCAACGCACCAACGACCCCCGGCGCAGCCTTGGACTACAACCTGTCCCTGCCGCGGTCCCCCACAGCCCAAGTCCGCCAGTCGGCCCCTGCGCTGCCCCTCCCCGACGGCCGCACGCCCTCGTCCTCCGTGCCCCCTGCCCTGAGGTACTACCTGGCGCAGGCCCGGGCGGCGGGGGTCATCATGGACGAGGCCGATGGCGGCGGCGGCGGTGACGTCCGGTCGGAGTCTCCCCTGACGCCGCAGGGGGCCAGCGGCTGTGCGTCGGATGACAGCCCGCCGAGGGGCTACGTGCGTGCGACGGTGGAGCAGCTGCAGCGGCAGCAGAGCGTGGTGCTGTGCCACGTCACGGAGCATCCGCTGGCCAAGACCAACCGCAAGCCGCGGCCGATGTCTGCGGTAGGGGCTGGGGCGTCCAGGTGAAGGTGCCGGCTTACAAGGAGTGTGCATGAAGGCGCGCCCTTGATGTCCTGATGCATTTTTTACAACGGCCAACGCGCGATTGTGAGGCCGTGGAGACTGGGATTCGGTGTTTGCTGATGTGCTTTTGAGCAGCGTGCTGTGTCTTGGGCTGCATGCTCGTTGTGTGGTTGGGATGATGATGGGTTTTCGGGCGCAATGCCCGGTTGTTCGTCTCCGGCATTGGAGGCTTGTGCATGTGCATGGTAAGGCTTACATACAAAAGTTGATGCAGGACGATGACACGCATGGTTGCATGTGGACTCAGTTTGTACCCATACTGATAGGATGGTAAGGAAATACATTCCATATATACATATGGGAGCTCCTGAAGAGCACTCCATCCACTAGAGTATGGGCAGAGGACGTTTGAGGGTTACAAGAGTGTAGCTTTGACCATGTACAGCGAGAGAGTCCTGAGGTGTTGGCTGTGTGTGCCGCTCAGGGCGCACGGACAAGAAGCTTGTCTCCCAAGACTTGCATAGGGTCTTCTCACAGGTGAACTGCTTGCATGCCTTCACGTCATGCCTTCCGGATGGAAAACAGTACTCAGTCGTGGTTTATAGTGGTGTTTGCGTTTGGCTTCCTATCCGACAGTTGCGTGTGTTTGATGTAAGTGCATTTCCAGAACCTTAAGCGGTGCAAATGCGAGCATGTGTTGCCGACTTCGTGCATGGCAAGTCATGAGGGGTGCGGTGTTGAACTGTTGTGGTGAGCCATGTAACACATGGCACTGCCATCCGTAACTCTCACAATCCTGCTGTTTGTACTGGTGTCTGAGCAGGGATGACGCCTGGACCAGTATAGCATGGGAGCATTACCGTACGCGTAGATGGCAGGCGTGCCCTCTACCGTTGAGTACTGTTACCGTTTGTAGTCGGGTTGGACTTGTGGGGGTCCTCTACCCGGTGAACAGAAACAGTAAATACAAGCGTGAACTGGGCCTGGCGTTCTGCTTACAGAAGCATCAGGAGGCGTATTAAGCAACGTCCAAAGGTGTTGCATTATCCTCTGCAGCCGCGGCTGGACTAATCCTAGCCGCCATTGGAACTCGTCATCACAAGACCTGGCGACAAGCTCGGATACACACCCCTGGTCAGCAACGCAGATAGTACCACTGGCACGTATGCGTGGAGAAACGGACAACGACAGCTCCGCCGGCTCAATTCATGCAGGAACGTGTCTATCCTAGATTGTTCATATTTGACCAAATTAGGTTTCCTTGACACGTGGCAAAACCCTCCAGCGCCGCGGGCACCCAAACCCTAACGGCTACCAACTCCTCGTAGGCACCCTGACATTGTTCGAGCCTTCTGCACCCGCTCGCTCCCGTCATCGTCGAACACATGCAGCATGAAAACAACACCAAGCACATGAAACTAAGTGTGTCAAAACCTTGCCAAAACACCTTGCCAAATTCTGGGGCTCTACCATGCAGAACAGGCAAACCAACCAGTTCAACCAGTCCTCAAGCCCATTCGAGCGCCAGCCAAGTCCTACTACAATGCAACGGACCCTGGGCGCCGCCCCGTGCTGATGTCAATACCCGGACCATGCACCGACATACGCAAGCCATCACCTCCGCCGAGCACCACCGCACGCAGGCACGGCCGCACCAGTACACCGCCGCACCACCTTCAAGGCTGCTTCCACAAGCACATCGTCTCCATGCTGCTCTTGAGTCAAATGCAAATGCCACGCCCCACTCCCACCTGCCCACCTACACGATACCGCAAGCCCGCACAGTGCTCGCAGTGCCTGCAACGCCTGCAACAACTGCTGGCCCCCACCCTCGCACCATGTTCCCATCCCGCTGTGCGGCCCATGACGCCTCACCCGCCGCCTCACTGCACGTTGCACCCCATGCACGCTGCGTCCTTCTCGAAATGCTGGTGCTTGGGCAGGCGGGCCAGCTGCGCCTCCAGCCGCGAGATGACCTCCTCAAACGTGGGCCGCTTCTCAGCGTCCGCCGCCCAGCAGTCCTCAATCAGCTGCCGCATGGCCTGCAGGGAGTGGAAGAACGCAGTGTTAGCCACTACCAACGTAACGCGGGGATGGGCCTACACAGCGTTATGGCGCATACATGTGCCCATGTCCAGTTTGGGCGGAATGCTGTGCCCTGGCACGCGCACAATCCAGCATGGCGTGAGGCCTTGAGGCCACAGAACGACGCCCCGCACCGTTGGCCCGTGCTCGCGTGCCCGCCCCCCGCTGGATCTCGGCTGGCTTTCCTGACGGTCATGCAGCTGTCCGCCGGACCCCTGCGCTTCGCAGGCAGACCGTTTCCGTTTCTTGCTGCTTTGCCGCCTTGGCGGGACACCCCCGCCCACCTGCTCTGTGTCCGTGAGCTTGCTCCGTGGTGGGAAGCCCGGCCGCGCCCCCAGCATGGCGGCGTTGCGCGCAGCCTCCACCGGGTCGTGCCCCGCAAACGGCTGCGTGGTCTCGAACAGCTGGAAGATGATCATGGCGAAGCTGCGAGAGGCGGGGGCGATGGGGAGGGGATGGTGTGCGTGGTGTCAGGGGCCCTTGGGCGACTGGCATGCACTGCAAGATGCGGGACTCAGGCAACAGATTGTTCGCTTTGTCCCCTTTGCTTCAGGTTTAGTAATGTACGACGTACCTGTACACGTCGACCTTGAGGTTGTAAGGCTCGTGGCGGAAGCACTCTACGCGGAAGGGCATGGGTGTTGTGTCACAGCACGGTGGCGGGTCGGCAAAACTGTTGCTCGTACCACTCGAGGCCCGCAATTGCTAGGGGGTCAGCAAGCCACAAGCCACTGGGAACCTCGTGCCCCACCCAACGCAATGTGTCGAAACTATCCAAACAACCAAAGAGTGAGCCCATGAACGAAAGGAGGCTCGCGAGAAACGACCCACCTGGCGCCATGTACCGGTACGACCCGGTCTCGCCGGTCAGCTTGTACGTCACGTTGATGTCCAGCGACAGCCCGCCGTGGCGCTCCACCGGCACCAGCGACTTGGACAGCCCTGGGGCAGGGGCGCACAAGAGCAGGGACTGGGTGTGGGTGCGGGCACCAGTACAAGCGCTTGGGCACCATCCACTAACACGCTGCTCGTACAACCAAGGTCCAGCTGTCAATGCCAATGGGCATTTCGTGCATGCCGTACATGCTCTTGAACTACCGGTTACGAGCCGTTGGGCTGTCGTGGTGGCTGTGATCCCAGCGGGGAAACCGGACCACGAGGTGGCTCTGCCTCGCCAGCGGCCGGCTGCGTGCTCACCGAAGTCCGCCACCTTGATGATGCCACTGTCCAGGTACAGCTGCTCGGTGTCGGCGTGCAGGTTGCCGGCGATCATGAGGTTGGCGGGCTTGAGGTCGCGGTGCACGATGGGCTGCCGCCGCGAGTGCAGGTAGGCCATGCCGCGCGCAAAGTCCAGCGCAATCTCCACCTGCACGGCAGGGCAAGGAACAGACTCGAGTTGCCAATGATGGAAGTAACGCCAAGGAATACAAGCCACTGCCGGCCCAGCGACCATGCAAACCGTGAGCCACACTGTGTGGCTGTCCGTCGGCACAGGTGTTACGGCCCTAGACTTCGCTTGGAGCCGAGCCGCCTCAGCGCTGGCGGCGCCGAGAGATCCGGCCCCCACGGCGTTTTACGCTCCGTGCACGCACCTGTCTCCGCACGGAGGGCGTGTAGAAGGTGCGCTGGAATGCGTCCGCGAGCGAGCAGGCCATGAGCTCCGTGATGACGATGTAGGGCTTCTGCTTGGTGCAGGCGCCCAGGAACTGCGTGCAGTTGGGGTGGTGGATCTTGCGCAGGATGGCAATCTCCGTGCGGAAATCCCCGATGGCGATCTCGTCCGAGCGCTTGAGCAGCTTGGCTGCCACGTAGCTGCCGTGCCACTTGGCCTTGTACACGTCGCCAAACTCGCCACTGCCTGCGGAGACGGACATGGCGCATGGGCATGTGCACGCCCGTAATGCCGCTTGGCTGTAAGTCCGCAGCCCCTGCTGCGTATGTCGATATCCGCGCCTTCCCCAGTTTGAGCCCTCCCTTGACAGGCAACGACAATCCGTGTTTCATGTCCCCTGAGACCCTGCTACGCCAGCCACGCTATGCCAGGCCTGTCGTTGCGAGCTCCTTATGTGCAAGGCATCTTGCACGAGTTGGCGCTGTAATGCCGCAATGTGGGTTCGCGCTGGGGGGCTGAGTTCGGCCGAGAACCACGGCCTTCGGGGCCTGCCGCGCTCCCTACCGGTATGCACCCAATTTGCTGGGGGCCCTACCCAGGCTGTTCTCCTCCCCATGGCACCCCCCCCCCCAGACGGCCTTCACACCCACGTCGGTGGTGTGCTGGGCGAGGCGATACGGGACCCCGATTAGACGGGGCAGGCCGAGTTTGGCTCGGGATAAGGGGCCCATGATGAAGCAAAGTCCTCTGTAACACTGAAGGTCACCCACGTCGTCTCTTCCGCGCGCCTCCCTCCCACGCACCTATGCGCTCCACCAGCTGCAGCTCCTGGGGTTGACCTCCCACTCCGGCTCCCAGCCCAGCTCGTTCATCATGATGCGCCGCGTGTTGACGATGCCCCGCAGCTTGGACTTGTCCAGTGCCACCAGCTGCGAACATCGACAGCAGCACACACGCGCTCAGAACTACACACGCGGTGTGCGGAGCGGGCTAATGTCACCTGGCTCAGTTCAGCACGTACATGCTAACGTGTATGCGTTGTGCTAAGGCTAGTGCCGGGCCAGGGCCTGGCCATCAAGGATGCCCCGGACCCAGAGCCCGGCAAGGGCGGTGCACTGGCAAGTGCGGGCACGTGACCTTCAAGGTGGACCTTCCATAAGTGATGCCCGTGCAGACGTCGTAAGCAGTAGGCTTGCTGCTGAAGGACAGTGCGTGGCATCCCGACCCCCTTTTGCATCTCCGATACGGGGCCCAGCCCCGAGGCGACCTCAACCCGCATTACAGCAACCGTTTCGCTTCAGCCCCGCTAGCAGAAACCCCTTCCTTAACCAGTAGTGTTTCCCCAAGGTAGTGAACCTAAGAAATGGACAGACGGACTGTCCCTATGTTGAGGCCTTGTTTTTTTGCCCCTTGGCACCCTCACATCCCCGTGCCTTCTGACACTGCCTCTCTTCCTCCGCTTTCCCCTCCCCTCCCCCAGGCATCCGCTCCTTCCTGACCCAGAATCTGTCTTGGAACAACATCAACGCCTCGGCCCATGCGGGACAGCTCATGCTAGTCACACCCCATCATCCTCCTCGCCCGTGTTGGCCCCCCACCTTGTTCTCCTCATACACGCTGCCGCCGTGCTGTATGAGCAGCCGCACCACCTCCCCGTGGTCGTTGCGGGCCGCTTCTTCCAGCGGCGTCCGCCCGTGCCGGTCGATGGCGTTCACGTCCGCCCCTCCATCACCAGCCACTCTACCACACTGTACGCTCCCTCAGCCGCAGACACGTGCCTGCGAATACATAACGTGCACTGGTTGTTGAGTACTGCGCATAGCACATATTGCAGGGTAACGTGCGGCATGGAGACATCAACCTGCCGAC
The DNA here is from genome assembly GCA_036984285.1 of Chlamydomonas sp. KOR1. Lineage (NCBI taxonomy): Eukaryota > Viridiplantae > Chlorophyta > Chlorophyceae > Chlamydomonadales > Chlamydomonadaceae > Chlamydomonas > Chlamydomonas sp. KOR1. The sequence goes on along the minus strand of BQMZ01000087.1, from coordinate 207,174 downwards.
ACCACCCCAACGCCCCACCGCAGATCCATGAGCCACTTGGCTTTGCAATGAGCCTAAGAGTGGAGCGCAGCTGACTCCGGCGCTCAGAAGCACAGTAGCTCGTACAGGCACAGGACGAGTGTACGGAAGTTACCCACAGTGGCGATCGCCGGTCGTAGTCCATGACGGCAGGCTCCTTGACCTGCAGGGGCACATGGCACGAGGAGGACCTGTCGTACTTGGGGTGTGGCGCAACATGCAGCAGTGGTCCAATAAAGTGCGTGCAGCTCCGTTGTGTCCACGGGACCTTGAGGGTCGCAGCTTGTCGGGGCAAGCCACGCATGCGTGCACAACCCGTTGCAGGCCCGAAGGCCCACTTTCGAGCACGTTGCGCTGGGCGTGACAACGGACCAGACCCCATCACCTTGATGTTCCATGTCAAGGCTATCTGCTTGCAACGTCGAAGGTCATTCACTCCCGCGAAGAATATGAGCTCCGCAATCGCGCGTCGCCGAGCAGCCTGTTGTTCAGGGGTTACCATCAGTCGTTTCATGCGTCTTTCCCCAAGCAGACCAACCCTCAAGTAGCCGCAAGCAGATATACCTGCTCTCCATGTATAGAGTACATGTCGCGTGGCCCGGCGCCACCCGCAAGCGGAGGCCCCTTGACGCGCCCTTCGCCAGCACTAGCTTTCTCGTTCCCGTTTTCCCCTAACCCGCTGCTCTGTGGGAGTAGAATCTCCCTAGCCTCAGTAAGCTGTACCCCTCCTGTTGAAGCTGCAGGTGCAGCAGATTGTGTATCGCCGTTCTGCTGCATGACTGCGCCTTGGGGCCGCCCTAGGGCCTAAGCCCTCAAACCTAGCTCGAGCAACATAAGCCGTCTCGATTTTCGTGAGCTCAGATGAAATGAGTCAAGCTCAGGCACAATAGAAGGAAGGGAAGGTGCAGCAGGCGATGTGCTGGCAGTATTTGACGAAGGTGTTGCAAGGTGTCGATGGATGCCTAACAAATGTGTATTAGAAGCTATGGTTTTGCGAAACACTGGCCCTTCTCTATGTTTACGATATGCGACAACGCTGTGTACTCTCATGTGACCGGGTTACGGAGCTAGTGCTGCACACGTCTCACCCACTGCAAGATGATTTGTCATAGACGTCTGTTTTTATTGACAGATAATAGACTTAAATACAAGATATCTGGGGAAACTAAATTGCGCACTCGCCGTTGGGGCTTCGAGCTCCCTGCAAATTTATCAATAATGCGTATATCTTTCAAAGCAAGTGACTTATGAGGAGTAACTAGCAAGGGTAGGGCCTGGGCGCCGGTCGAGCGACATGGAGACCTGCACCGGGCGGACGGGAAGTCCGCCCAACGCGGCCGCAGTGGATTTGGAGAAACTTATCAGCCTGTTCGAAGGCCCGAACTCCGCGGACTTGTATGAGCGGCATGTCGCGGCGGTGCAGAAGTTGTGTCGCTCCAACGCCAGCGGGTTTGCCATACGGGACCTACATAAGGTGCAGCAGGTGCTGGAGCTGAGCCTGGCCCTCTTGAAGCGCGGACAGGACTGCTTCCTAGAGGCAGTGTGCGAGCTTGTAAGGTAAGCACCCCAGTTGTGCAGGATAACCCACCTGCATCACACTGAAACAGCTGGACCGTGGGGCAAACAGCAGGGATACCTACAACCAAGCTTAACGAAGTGTACTGTATAGTACAACTACCCGCTGGGCGCCAGCCGCCTGTTAGGGGGGAACCGTGCGAAAGAAAAATCGACTTCCAAGATCAATTCCTCACTGCCCCCCCCCCTGATTTGCAACGTGGCCAAACCTTAAGGCTGCATGCTTTGCGCCCCTTTTGGCCGCCTTCTCGTTCCAAACGGCTCTTTCTACCCCAGTGCCCTTTCCAAGCCCTTCATCCGGCGCACAGCAACAGATGAGTTCAAGATGCTCAACCACATCACCACGCTCTTAGCGGCGGTGGGGGACATCTTCCGCAGCAGCGGGATACCGCCGCAGCTGCAGGCCGTTGCCGCTCAGGTGCGCTAACCCACATGGCAACATCTGCGGGATCAAGCTGGGCCAGAAGCACCAGTGAGGAGCCTATATGTTAGGCGCGCTCAACTCCCAGACAACGAGGAAACATACCGACCTCGCTTGCCCCACATCGCAGACAGTCACCGTGTTCGCCACGGCGTACGGCAACCGCCCCAACGCCCTGGACCTCCAGTCCACGCAGCATGGAGACGCGGACGGAGCGCAGCGACAGTACCACACCAACCAGAGGTCAGTGCCACCTGCCTGCATCTCCGCACTCCCCACCCAGCCCACCCCTCGCGACAATGCCTGTCCTACACACTTCCCTCTCATCCCTGCCCACCTGTCAACCCACATACAGTTCACCGGCGACGCACCTCCCCCGACCCGTGCCCTGAAACACTTCCCTGTGACTCCCGCCCTTCAACCCTTTCCACCCCCTCTGTGTTCCCGCCCCCAGCCTCGTCCACAAGAGCGGCGTGGTGGCAGACGTGATCGTAGCCCTGGCCCGCGCCCTGCTGGCCGGCCCCGAGGACCCCCTCGCGCCCCTGGTGGTCCCCCTGCTCAACGCACTGCTGGCCTTCTCCTACCACCCGGACAACTGCGCAGCCATGGCCGAATCGGGCGCCCTGCAGTGCCTGCCCCCGCTGCTGGCCCGCGGGCAGCACGCGCCCACCACCCCCACCGCTTTGGAGCTGCTGTGGAACATGGTGGAGCAGGCGCCCTCCACTCGGGAGCTGCTGTCCAAGCCGCTGCCCCAGCTGCACACGCTCGCACGGGGCCCGGGGCGCGCAGGAGGCGGCGTGCTGCAGTCTTCATCGCAGCTGGGGTACATGAACGGCGGGCGGCTCAGCCCTGACGGCGGCATGACCAGCTCGCCGTACGGGTCCAGGCCGCACACTGCGGGCAACGGGGCCGACGCGGAGAGCGCAGACGCAACCCTAGACGCGGGGTCGCTCCGTGGGTCGGAGCCGGGATACGCGGCCAGCAGGGACGGGCTGAGCTCCCGCGGCAGCGTCGCCGCGAGCTCGGGTACAGCGGCGGGGGAGGACAGCGCGCTGGGGCTGGGGCAGGTGCCGGACGGCCTGCGCAGCCGCGGGAGCGTGATTGCCGGCACGCCCAGCGGCGCCAGCGTGAGCCTGGGTCTAGACGGGCACGGGGACGGGGACGCGTTCAGTGACACGCCCGACCTGCGCATGGGCGGGGGCGGGGCTGGGGGCGGCAGCGGCACGGGGGCGCTGGGGCCCATTGCGGAGGAGGAGCCGTCTTCGATGTCCCTGAATGGGCTGCACGACGTGGGCTCGCCGGTGGTACAGGCCCTGTCAGACGCTCTGACGGCGCTGCTGCGGGCGCTGCTGCTGGGCGGCTTCTCACACGCGGACAAGGAGCTGCGCAACGACGTCATGGTGGTGCTCAACCTGCTGCTGGAGGCGCACGACTTCCGGGTGGCGGCGGCGTTCTCGGGGCTGTACGACACGCTCATCGCCGCTGCCACGTGCCCGGAGGTGGGCACGCGGCCAGAGCTGGTGGCCCCCCACGCGCTGTCCACGGACGTGCTGGACCAGGAGCTGAGGCTGCTGGTGTGGGGTGCGCTGGAGAAGGGCTGCCTGCTGCCGGAGGTGCTGGACCAGGCGGTGGCGGCGGGCTTCGTGCGCGTGCTGCTGCTGTACGTGTCGCCAGGGGAGTCGCACTCGGGGGTGCGCAGGTGGAACCGGGACCAGCTGGCGGCGCTGCGCAGCGCTGCGCTGAGCAAGCTGCACACCGTGTCGCCGCTGTGCCCTGAGGAATACGAGCGCGCGGGCGGCGCTGCGACGCTGCTGGCGTTCGTGAGCAGCTCGAACCCCGGGGCAGCGCACATGGAGGGCGCGCTAAGACACATGCACCGGCTGTTCCAGATGGTGCCTGAGACCCGCGACGCATTCGGGGGCGCGGGGCTGATCCCGGTGCTGCTGGGCGTGGTGAACGACAGCGTGGGCAGCGGCACGGGAGGCGGAGCGCTGGGTAACACCGGCGCGGCGTCGGCGGGGCAGCCGGAGCCGGTGCGGCACTTTGCGCTGCTGTGTCTCACGGTGCTGTGCACGGTGCACGCGGAGAACCAGCGGCGGCTGCGCAAGGCGCAGGGCGTGGGGGTGCTGCTGGCGGCGCTGTCCAAGCTGCGTGGGCTGGACCCGCTGCTGCCCAGCCCCTACGCGGTGGCGGTGCTGGACTGCCTGGGCGCGGCGGTGGTGCCTGATCGCAAGAGTGCGGCGCACTTCCTGGTGGAGCGCGGCCTGGACCACCTGCTGAACCACCTGGAGGTCGGGAACAAGGCGCACAGGTGGGGGTGCAGGGGAGCACAGGGGGCGGGAGATACGCGGCGGTTGGGTGGTCGGCTGGAAGGTTGTGGAAGAAGGCAGAGTGGTGGAGGAACACAAGGGTTTGGGACATGGTTGGACCGAATGGCCGAGTTCGTGTTTTATCGATCTGTGCGTCGGACGCGGGTGAAGTGGTCTGAATCGGCTCCCTGACTCGTTCGCAGGCCGGTGCTGCTGCGCGTGCTGTCGGACCTGCTTGAGAACCAGCGCAGCCACCCGTTCTTCCACGACTGGCAGTCTGACACCAACAAGCAGACCGCGGCGCACCTGCTGCTGGCCATATGGATGGTGAGCACGGGGGGCCGGGGGCGAGCTTGCAGCACGCATTTTACGCTGTGCTTGACATTGCAATTGCTGCATGGGTGCGCCCTCCCGTCACAACGCATGAGTTACACCTGATAGACCCAGCTACTAAGGGTAGGCATCTCATGGACATGCTGGGGGGAGTGACCAGGCCTGTCCGGCCCCTTTGCAGGAGGAGGACGCCCTGCGCGGCATGTCCGGCCCCGACGGTCTGTTGGCCAACACGGCGCGGCCGCTGGCGGGGCTGGACAAGCGCACGCGCTGGTTGCCGGCCGAGAACGTGGCGTACGGCAACATGAGCGCCGCCAAGAAGGAGACCCTCACAGTAGGTGCACGGCCGGGCCCTGAATACCGTACAGCACTGTGCGTGCAGCAATATCTTGCTCCGTTGCGATTTGAGTGCACTCCTTGTCTAGGCGTTCTGCCTTGTCGTATGTTCCTACCGACCTCGAATGTGGGCTGTACGCGTACGACACGCTGCGCAGCTGATGATGGAGACTGTGAGCTCGGAGGCTGTGCTGGCGCGCATCTACGGCGTGTTCAAGCTGCTGGGCTTCGACCGCTGCGACTACCTGGCGCCGCGCGACCAGGCGGTGCTGGCGGTGGTGGAGAAGTACGCCAAGTTCAGGCAGGGAGACATGTGGCGCACCATTCAGGCCGAGTTCGACGCCAGCGGCATGCGGCCCACGGCGCCGGACAGGTGGGGTAACTGCAGAGCGGAAGGGTGACTGAAGCGCACAAATGTAGTGACGGGCAGGTGGATGTGATTGACATTGCATGACATTGCACCTTCTCGAGGGGGCAAGGAGCCAAGGACGCGTCTTGACGGCACGACCGGCGATTGCACGTGTGCTCATACCGTAGCAAGGCAGAGGCGTGATACACCACCGGCGCCACGTGCTGTTCCGTGCAGGGCGCGGCTGGCATCCGGCATCGAGCTGGCTGAGAGCCTGGCTGAGGCAGTGCGGGAGGCGCAGGGCCGGCTGCTGGGTCGCGCGCAGGAGGGCGCCCGGCAGCACGAGGCAAAGCTGTTCGAGGGCATGCGGCAGCAGGCCAAGCTGGAGGCTGAGTACCGCACCATCGCCCTGCAGGTGGGGCACGCGTAAACGTGAAGGGTACGCCCTGCATGTGGGGGCGGGGGCCGGTTGGCCAGCAGTGGGCCGTTACCCGTGTAGGAGGTGCATGGAGGGTGCAGTGTGGGTTACTGTTTGTGCGGAATGGCACCATGCACCAGTGGATTGGTGATGGTTAGAGACCAGTATGCTGAGCCGTTGATGGTTACGCTGCCCTTGCCGTGCAGGAGAAGAGCCCGCTGACGCTGGCCGAGATGCGGCGCGCCAAGGAGCAGAAGGCCACCATGCTCAAGAACAGCATGCAGAGCTTCCAGTTCCAGCACGGGAACGATGATGACTGAGCGGCGCGGCTGTGTACCATAGGAAGCAGGCGTTTGGAGAAGGGATCTGTGCTGGGAGTGCTGGGCACTGGGTGGCAATACGCTGGTTGCGTGGAAGTCACTGACTCGGTGGTGCAGTAACTGCAAAGCTGGTGGGTAGGTCGGCCAAGGCCATTGACCCCACACCCGTCGCAACCCGCACCCGTCGGGTGCTGAGGGGTGCTGTGCGAACAAGCAGTACACCCCAGGCGACGTGGACTCATGGTTACCCTGTGTAATGGCAGGAGGAACTTGATGGACCCGCATATTGCGTACGGGATGGCTGGCAAGGGGGCCAGCGACCTAATGAGGACGCGTCCAGCCCATGCGCACAACCGCCTTTGCGCCTTGTCGATGCCTGCCTACTCGTAGAAGACAAACAAGCATACAGCCCACCAACTCTGCTGCCCACAGCTCATTGGTGCGACCAACCCCTGCCACCTACTGCCAAGCACCTCGCCGTGAGGCCCCAACTCAGCGCATGCCCAATGCTCACACGAGTATTGCCGGGAAGCAACAAATCGGGAGACCAGGGTCCGAAGAAGGACATAGTATGCCCCATAAGAAAGCAACACAACAACGCGACAACCACTTCTCACCAACCAGCGGCTCACGCAACGTGCTGCCCCTGCACGTAGCAATGTGGTTGTGGCGTCAGCTCAACCAGCGATACCAAAGAGCCGCCGAGAAGACCATCCTTCCTATGGTATGCCAACAGAAAAAAGCAATGTCCGCCAAACAATGCGCCCGTGTCAAATGCTCATCACAGCTGCCCAACCCCTGTCCTAGTGCTCAGCTGCTCACGCCCTACAACCTGCAACTCCATGCAACGGTGCTCTGCACGCCCAAGGCACGACCAACGACCAACGACCAACGCCCCAGCCACAGTAAACCTGCAACCGCTCCATGCCTGCCTTGCGACGCCCACACCGTCAGTCCATCACTGACCCCCAGCCGCCGCTGCTGTCGCAGCAGCGGGTTTCTTCTTCTTTTTGTGCTTCTTCTTCTTCGGCTTGCCTGCAGCCGCCCCACCCGCAGCGCCCGCACCTGCCGCAGCACCTGCCACCGGCGCCGCCCCCGCCTCCTCACCCTCGTCCCCGTCGTCCCCTTCCTCTGCCTCCTCGCCCTCCGCGCCAGGGGCCACCGCCGCAGCGGCCGCCTTTTGCGCCGCCGCTGGAGCCGCCTTGGCAGCCGCCGCCGTCGTCGGAGGCTGTGAGGCTGGTGCAGCAGCACCAGCAGCTGATGGAGCCGCTTGCTGCTGTTTCCCCTTCGCTGGTGACGACACGAGCACGTACTTAGGCGCACCCACAGGCGCGGCCGCGGTGGCAGGCGCTGCGGCAGGTGCAGGGACTGGTGCTGCTGCGGTGTCCGTCGAGGTTACGGCCGCGGGAGCAACGGGCGGCGTGGGCACCTGCGGTGCTGTCCCGGTAGGTGTGGAGACCACTGCCTCCGGTGATGATACGGACGGCTGTGGCGCAGCTGCGGTCGCTGGCGCTGCCTCGAAGGCTGCAGGCGTCGACGATTGTGCCTGGGGTGGGGCAGGGGCGCTGGCAGAGGTGGAGGGGGCGGGGGCAGTGGTGGCGGTGGGTGCTGCAGGAGCAGGGGTTTCTGCGGCGGAGCCAGAGGACGATGCCGGAGGCGGCGGCGTTGCCTGGGCAGGCGGAGCAGACTCTGGTTGCTGTGCGGGTTCGGCTGGAGCCGACGAGGTTGCTGCAGCTGCAGCTGCTGGTGCGGGTACTGGTGCGGCTGCGGCTGCCGGTGCGGGTGCGGCTGTGGGTGCTGTGGTTTTGATCACAAGTGCCGGGTGCTGAGGGGACCTGGCCCGCTCGGTTGGGGCGTTACCCGCTGATGCCAGGTTGGCCGGCCCCCGGTTGGGGCTGCTGGTGGCGGGCTTCGGTGCGGGCGGCAGTGCAGACGTGTCCACGGCTGTCGAGGAGCTGGTAGCGGTGGAGGTGGGAGCTGGGGCGGTGGTGGCGGCGGGTGCCGCTGCCGTGGCTGAGGTGTTGACGAGTGCCCCTGCCAGAGCAGGGGATGCTGGCGTGGGTGGGGTAGGCGCTGTCGCTGTCTCTGCATCTGCGGCGGCCGCGGGAGCCGGCTGGTCAGCAGCCGCTGCGGCTGATGCAATTGGTGGTGCAGTGCCGGTGGGTGCAGCTGGCTTGGCTGCGGACGCGGCGATTGGGGTGGGGGTGCTGTTTGCGGGGCCGGTCGTGGCGGTGACCACGTGTGCCGCAGGCTGCGAGGCGTGCGGCACGTTTTGCTGCTGCTCTTGAGCGGCTGCGATCGGGGTCGCAGCCGCCTGTTCCGCTATAGTCAGTATTGCTTGTGCAGCTGTAGCTGTTCCGGTTGATCTGTCTGGCTTTTGGGGCACCGGCGCGCTCCGCGCTACCCCATCGGTACCCCGTGCGCCTGTTAGGAGAGGTTCGCGATGGCCTTCGCTGTCTTCCTCGGCTGTTGGAGGACAACATAAACCTGTGAAAGATATATGGGCAACCTGTTAGCTTAGGCCTGTCAGGTTACCTCGGGCGGCCAGCCTGTGGCTGTGCACGCGTCGGGAAAACTTAAACTAACGCAAGTACTCACTCAGCACGTTGCCCATCGTGCCTGGCCCTTTGCTGCGCTAGGGCAGCGGCCTCGGCGCTTGGCCTGGTCGCGCAAGTTCCGTGACCGTGTTAGCGCGTCCGCTGGGCTGTTTTATTCTTAGGTTTGGAAACAGATGGATGTCGGCACCGTGTTACGTAGGCAATACATTGCAGGCCGGTCTCCCATACTGTAACGAGTTTTTAAGATTCCGAGGCGTAGCGGTTAACCGGTCGGTCTGTCCTGATGCAACACCCGACGCACCCCTGCGGCAGCGCCCTTGCGACACACGCAAGCCCTGGTGCATTGAGTTACAAAGGATGGTTGTGGCCACAAGATACCAGTGCTCGGCTGTGTCCCTTGCCATGCACGCCAGTCCACCGCCAGGGTACCCAAGCCTGGTACCTGGTTAGGCACATGTGTTAACGCGCAGCCGCTTGCGACCTGTGCGCAAACCTGGTCATGAAAGGCTGCCTTACATTGCCTCGCGACTTGCTACCTTGTATCCACCTCCAGAACTCATATCTGCTCACCCTATGGACCTCTCCTCCGTGTCCCCGCGTCCAGCCCCCACCGCCTCTTCCTTTCGCCATCACCTCCCGTCACTCACCCCACGCTCAGCCACCAACCATCCCACCACCGCCGCTCCAAACACCGCCCCCCACCCCCCCATCCCATACCCCCCGCCCTCACTCCTGCGGCCGCGCCTTGCGCACGTACCGCGCCGCCGCCCGCACTGACAGGCCCCCGCAACTCTTCTTTGCCCAGTCCACCGCAAAGGCCACGTCCTCCGGCCCCAGCCGCGCCGCGTCCTCGCCCGCCAGCTCCCGCAGCGTGGCGCCAAACGCCTCCTCGCTCAGCTCCGAGGGCGTGTTGACCACCAGGCCGAAGCGGGACACCAGCGCATCGTACGACACCGTGGATGAAGGGGATACGCCCATGTACTGCGGGGCAGGTGGGTTGGGGGGGCAGGTGGGTTGGGGGGGCAGGATGAGAGGCAGTGCATGATGGACTGAACGAGAGGGTGTTGCATGGCGGGGGCATGAGGGGTACCCGAAGGGCGGTGCACGTGTGAGGGCCGCCCCTAACCCCCAAGCTCGAAGCCCGGTACTCTGACTTGAATGTCGCCACCACGGCCGCCACCCCCTCCTCACACGGGCCCCTTTGGGGTAAGATATTGCGGGACGTAATAGATTGCCAATACAACTCTTTGGGCCTCCGGGGCCCCTAAAAGGGGGGCCCGAAGGGGCGAAAGCCAAAGGGCCTTCAGGCACATAACTGTCTGAAAGCCTCTGGGCCCCTTCGGGCCCCTCTGGGCCCCTTCGGGCCCCTCTGGGCCCCTTCGGGGTAACTAAGAAGCGGCCCGTCCTTGCAACCCACAGCCCCCCCGCAGGATACCGAACCCACCAGCAGCGTGTTTGACGGCCAGCCGCTTGGCCCTGCGCCCGCCAGCCCCGCCATGAGGTCCGCCGCCAGCGCCCCCCCGCGCCCCAGGGGCAGCTCCACGTGGTCCGCCACCAGCACGAAGCGCAGCCGCGGGTAGCGCCCGCAGCCGCGAGCCGCCTCCAGCAGCGAAGACAGCTCCGCGCCGGACACGTCCACCAGCCGCAGCCCCTTGTCGCGGCCTGGTGGGGATGTGGGGGGCGGGGGAACTTGGGGAAGGGAATGCATGCACGTGCGGCTTTGGCGGGCATCTGCTCCTTTGCTTGGGGTGTGGATGGTTGGAGGGCAGCAGCCTTGGGCAGCAGGGGATTGCGGTGTGTGCGGACACAGGCACATAGCCCAAGCTCTGCCCTTGCACCCGAGCCCAAGCCTCACTCTGTCACCCAGGACAACACCGCCCTTGATGCCCACACTGTTTCCTCGTGCTTCACGCGCAACTCCAACCCCACCTGGCGCCAGCGTACACGTTCACATTGCTTCCTGCAGGCACTACCAAGTTCGGTCCCTGTAGACCGTACCGCTGTGCGTCCACCCCCACCTGCCGCCAGCGTGTAGTCCCACAGCAGCGCGCTCTTTCCGCTGCCGCTGGGGCCCACAACCAGAGCGTGCTCCGCAGGCTGCCCCGCGCAGTGGCGCGCGGTGTTGGCGTCCAGGGCGGCCCGCTGTGCCTCCAGGCAGGACAGCGGGGCCAGGGGCCCGGAGGCGGGGGCCAGCGGCGCGGCGCCGCCGGGGCCGGCCGGGGCGGCGGGGTCGGGTCCCTCCTCTAAGCCGCCCTTGACCCACCTGCAGCGAGTGAGAGGTGTAGGGAAGGGTCCATAAGCGGTAAGGTCGTAAGGAGCTGGTGGGAGCTGGTAGGGTCGACGGTGGCCACCGGCCAATAGTGTGGCCGCATGCAGGCCTACCAAGACGTCATACCGAAGCCCACGCAGGCTATTGTCATTTACGCCGGCATTCTTCTCACCTAAAGCGCTTACTACCAGCCCCGTGTCATCCGCAGCTTCTCCTTCAGCAGCCAGCGCGCCCATCAAAGCGTGTAGCCCACCCAGCTGACGCCAAAACCCACACCAGGTGCTGCTGCTCGCGTTCACCATCCCACCTGAACGTGCCAGTGCGGTGCATTTTGGATAAGAGGTACGTCGTCCTACATCAGGCCACACACCTGAGCGCGGAGTTCCTGCTGGTGATGCCGAAACCGTGCAGGTGGTAGTACTGCTGCAGCAAGGGCAGCGCCTCTGCAGGGACACACACGCATGGGCCGCCAGAGGCAAGTACGCCGCGGTTAGTACAGCAGCGAGGCCAGTCACCAGTAACGACCGCCTGCCTCAGGGCTGCACAACATACCATTCGCATTTGCGTACCAGTATGGGCACCAGCGGGCGTGGTGTGCAAAGTGGCTCACCGCTCCATGCGTCCTTGCCGCTAATTGCGCGCTTCCACTCGGCCAGCTCCGCCTCGCTGGGCGGCCGCGTGATGTACTGCGAGGGGGTGTGTGGGTCGATGGCCACGGCGGAGGGCAGCGAGGTGGAGGCGCCGCCGGCGCCACCCTTGGGCTTCTTGGCCTTCGTGGACACAGAGGAGGCTGCGGCCGCACAGCACATAAGGGCAATGACGGCAGAGGTCAGGTGTAGCTCCGGGGACGTCGCATCAGGGGATGTCGCATGGCCCAATCCTTGCACACCAGCGACTGACACCCCTCCAGTGTTGTGTGAGGCGCAGGCGACGGTACTTGCTGCGCAGGCCACGATCGCAACAGCGAACCCAGTTGCCACCCGGAAGGGGGGGATCGGAACGACGCTCGAGTCGAGTCCTGTCATGGATATGGCGCAATGCTGCAAAGCTGGTCGTCGCTGTCCGGCTGGTCGTTGGGCCCTCCCTCCCCATTGATCGCACCTCCCTCCCCATTGATCGCACCTCCCTCCCCATTGATCGCACCTCCCTCCCCATGGATCGCACCTCCCTCCCCATGGATCGCACCTCCCTCCCCATGGATCGCACCTCCCTCCCCATGGATCGCACCTCCCTCCCCATTGATCGCACCTCCCTCCCCATTGATCGCACCTCCCTCCCCATGGATCGCACCTCCCTCCCCATTGATCGCACCTCCCTCCCCATGGATCGCACCTCCCTCCCCATTGATCGCACCTCCCTCCCCATTGATCGCACCTCCCTCCCCATTGATCGCACCTCCCTCCCCATTGATCGCACCTCCCTCCCCATTGATCGCACCTCCCTCCCCATGGATCGCACCTCCCTCCCCATGGATCGCACCTCCCTCCCCATGGATCGCACCTCCCTCCCCATGGATCGCACCTCCCTCCCCATGGATCGCACCTCCCTCCCCATTGATCGCACCTCCCTCCCCATTGATCGCACCTCCCTCCCCATTGATCGCACCTCCCTCCATCCAGTACGGCCCGGCGGTGGGCGCCGCGTCCCCAATGAACTCCGCCAGCTGGCTCATGGGCAACGCCAGCTCCTGCGTCCATGAAGGGAGGTGGATATTAAGCCTCAGGAGGGGCAGCACAAGATGCAGGTGCGTGCCATGCTCAGAGCTCTTCCTAAACCCCAATCCACTCTGACCCCCACCTGCAGTACGGCACCCCACCTGCAACACGTCCAGGTCGTACGCCACCGCCTTGAGCACGGGCGCGCCCGCCTCCAACCCGCCCTGAGCCACCGCGCGCGCGAAGGCGTTGTCCCGCCCCAGCAGGATCTGGGGCAGCCAGGGGCAACGGGTTGGCACACACAGGTGGCGGTATAGCTAACAGCATTCAGCGGGAGCAGCCGCGCCGAGCTTCCAGCCGCCTACTCAGCGCCATCGCCTTCCAGGAACGTCTTCGTCTTCCGGGGTATGGCTATGAGTGACTTTTTCCTACTTGTCTGCTTGTCAGGGATTCTATATATCCCACTCCTGCACCGCATCCGCAACACAGGTGGCGGTAAGTCCGGTGCCCACCCAGTCTATAGTCCACCGAGGGTGATCGAGCCATGCAGGAGGTATGGGGAGCAGGTGCAGCGGCGGCAACAGGGTGAACAGGTGCAGGCTGGCCGCCGGGTTATGCCGCAGAGCTGTGCAGAGCAGCTCCGCTGTCCAGGACTAGTCGTCGTGCACGGCACCCGAGAGCATCATGTGTAGCCCTCCCCCTCCCCTCCAGGTCCCCTGAGCTCCCCTTCCCCACCCCCTCCCTCCCCTGTCCTCTCCTCCCCTCCCCTCCACCTGGTCCAGCACGTAGTCCTGCCAGCTGTCGTACCCCGACGTCAGCAGCAGGCTGTAGAAGCGCGAGTAGGCGCTCAACACCTCCTTGTTGCTGGCCTGCGGGGAAGGCGGGGCGGCAAGGGCACATGCCGCACGGCTATGGATGATACTGTTGCACTATGCTGTGCTCAACACACTGCAGCATCACTTCGGTGCCACAACAACGCTGCACTGCAGCTGGTGCGGCCACCATTACTTGTGCGCACATGCTCCCTTGGCTGTGACGTGACATGCGCGGAAACAGTACCTTCAGCTGACCCAGGATACCGTGACACTCTCCAGCTGGTAACGATGTTGGCATTCTGCCCACAAGCTGCCCAACCACCGCTCCACGCCTCTGCGGCCGTTCCCCACAAGCGCGGCACGGCACACTGCACACGCCCCCAGCGCACACCTGGTACTTCTGCGTGACGGTGAGCGCGTGCAGGAAGGCCTCTCCCACAGCCCCTTTCATCACGTGGCCGTACACCAGCAGGCTGCCGGCCAGTGTGCCCAGCGTGCTGATCTTGGAGCCACGCTTGGCGGGAGCTGGGATGGGGACGAGGGGCGATGGGCAGTGTATGATTGGGGAGCATCAGGGCAGCAGCCGGCGCAGGTATGGCCAGCATGCGGCTTGAAGCAACGTGTCAATGATGATGCGCTCTTTGGTTACAGATGTGGGATGGTGCTTGATAGGTCGGCAAGGCGGTGGTGTGTTCCGGGGCGGGATGGCGGGTGCACGGCGGGCCACTGCACAGCGCGACTATGCTACGGCGTGGTATTGCGGCGAGGGCGGTGGGCTAGCTTGGGGGAGTGTGAGTACCTGAAGAGCGGGCGTCGTCATCGCCAAAGTCAAATCCAAGGGCCTGGACCCGCAGGGAGGCGCGACCGGTGGGGCGCGGCACCGGTGCACCCCTGGCGCGCGGATGGCGGGGCAGCGCCCACACGCGGGAGACCGTCCGGCCGGCTACGCCATTCTGGCAGCGGGTAGCTGCCAAGCTACTGTTCATAATGATCTACGCGATTTCAGTCAAGGGCTCGTCTGTTTTCGGAAATGTCAGGTCGGGTGTCGGGTGTCAGGTGGCACAGGTGTTGCGTGGACTTGCAGCAGAGTGTCTAATGATCAAGATGGCAAGAACTGATCAATATGCACATGTATAGTCCTCTGCGAGATTGGGAGCGGATCGTGTTGTTCAAAGGCATGCATCAAGGGCCAAAAACAGGTGACATCCGTGCCTGACACCATGGCATGTGGCATGGTGTCCAATTCTGGGGTTGCTTCCAGGGACAGTAACTAAACGATTGTATGGTTCCCTGTAGTGCTGGTAATGAATCATTCCATGTCCAGCCGAGGTATAAAGGCACAATGAAGGCTTGGCAACCCTTTCTTGGGTACCAGGCTGCAAAGGAAGACACCTGCTATGCTCAAGTAAAAAGTAAAAGGGTCGTAGGATTGCACTGAAGCGCATCATGAGCGATGACCTTGGGGAAGCCGTTGGCGAGGCAAACGGCCTCGCGAGTTCAGGTGCTGCACAGCCCCCAGATGCCTGCAATACCACAAGCATCCTGCCTTTGGGCGATGAGGAAGCAGCAAAAGCCATTCGGGACTCGTTGGCGGCAGCCATCAACGCGGGGAGCAGCGATGTGCGGCAAATGCAGGTAAATGGGCCAGGCAACACATTGTAGTGATTCTATATGATGCATAGGCATAGCTGTGGAAGCACCGGCCATGTGTCGCTGCGAGCGCTAGGAGTGGAAGAGCACGCGTGGGCCTGCGTGGGCGAACCGTTGGTCAAGGCCAGGCTACTGAGGTGGCCGCACGTTGCAGGGTCGCTTGCAACCGGCCTGCTACAGTGCAGCTCGGAGTCTGGCTATAACACTTAAAGACAGTTTGGTGAACGCACCACTGTACGCTGTTGGTTGCACCCTTAACACGCGTCCGCACACTGGCTTCTCTGAGGCCTGTGCTGCCCATGACCCCAGCAAGGCTGCAGACTCGATACGGTAGGCTAACATGCAAGGCAGTCACACGAGCTGTGTGTATTCACGTGATACCACTCACTGTATTCTATTCGCAGCTGCGTTCTCACAGAAGAGCCTGCTGACACCCTTGTGCGCAGGCTGAGCTGTGCGGCGACGGTGCACTGCGGGGGCTGTTTGACCTGGCAGCAGCCCGCTGCGAGGCCGCCTACGAGGCCCTGCGGCTGCTGTGCTACCGCAACCGCATCGTGGTCCAGCAGCTGGCCAACATGGGCGCCATCGAACTCATAGAACAGGTGCGCAGGTGCCAGGTCCGAAGGGACGTATCACCTACTGGCGCACGGTGCTGCGCCCCGCACCTTGTGCAGCTGTAGCCCCGCATAGTGTAGTGACTTCCAGTGCTAATTATGGCCCACCGAACACCTTACATAGGCCAGCGTGACCTCATCGTTCGTACCTAATCTTCTCTTGTCCCCACAGGTCCTTGTGCGTGACTCCGTGCCCCACCACCACAGCCCACGCCACCCGCACACCGAGCCTCACCAGCAGCAACAGCTTTCAGTTTCTCCACGCCCACCTCGCCCCTCTCTGCAGCTCAGCCCTAGCCAGTCGCCTCACGCCACAGACGGCCAGCACGCCTCCCCACAGCACGCCCCTCGGGGGGCCCGCAGCGCGCATTCGAGCCCCTCTCGCACGCGCGCCCACAGCCCCACGTGGCCCGGCCAGCTGCAGGGGGTTGCGCCGCTGCCTGTGCAGGCCGCCGCGCTGGCCCTGCTGACCAGCCTGCTTGCCTTCAACCTGGAGATCCACTCGCTGGTCATGAACACCAAGCTGGTGAAGCGGCTGGTGCAGCTGTGCAGGTGCGTGCCAGGGCCCAGGGGGCCGGCAGGTGGAACGACATGGCCCATGAAGGCTGCCGAGTCGTCATGCTGTCAGACGTAGGGAGGCCTTGAACGCAGTGTACTAGGTTGTTTTAGTTATGATGAACGTGCCCGTTGCGCCGTTCCGTTCACAGGCCGGGTCGGGACCAGAAGCGGCCGCAGCAAGCAGAGGCGGAGCAGGGCGGCCGCGGGGACGGCGAGCAGGTGCAGCCCCCGCCGCCGCCCGTAGCAGCAGGCGACGGCGACGTGGCCTCCGCGCTGCGGGCTGCAGCACGGCAAGGCAGCGGGACGCCGGGCGCCCCGGAGGGTCTCCCCTGCGCGCTGGCGCACCCCGACGCCCCGGCCATCCTGTCCCTGGAGCAGCAGTCCATGGCGGCGTGCGCCGCGGCGGCACTGCGCAACCTGTGCCACCAGGTGGGTGGACTGTGTGCGGCCTGCATGTCTGGCACCTACCCATGGAGCATCGCCTTGGGGCTGGGCGGGCTGGGCTTGGTCAGCTGGCGACGATGACGAGGCGACCAAGCCTCGCAGGCACTGCACTAGCCACTTGCCGTGCACAAAAGGGCAGGCTTCGTGTTGACTTGCGGCGTCTGCACTGCACTGCAGATCGCCAACCACCCTGGGCTGCTGGCTGCTGGCGCGGCGCTGGAGCTGGCGGCTGTGATGCAGGGCGAGCGCGACCCCTACCGCCGCATCAACGCCACCATGGCGGTGGCGCTGCTGGTGGGGCACGAGGAGCAGCACCCGCTGCTGCGCGTGGACGAGGCCATGGCGCGGGAGCTGCTCATGGTGCTGGCGTGCGCGAGGGCGCGGGTGCTGTGCCACGGGTACTTCTGGACGACCTGGAAGGTGGGGCTCGCACGTGTGTATGGGGCACCGTGTGGTCCCCGGCTAGGCTGCGGGGCATCGCCGTATTGACCAGGGACATGCTGAGGTGGTGGTATTCGGATTTTGTAGAAGTAGGTTAACCTTCGCCCTGGTATGGATACCTGGCTTGCCTTCCGTGCAGGTGTGCCAGGCGCTGGCGCGGCTGAGCGCCAACGAGGACAACAAGCAGCTGCTGTGCCGTGAGGGCGGCGTGGACGTGCTGGCGGACGTGCTGCTGAGCCCCGAGCACAGCAAGAAGGCGATCACTGTCAAATACTGCGTGGAAGCCTTGTGGAACCTGGTGGGATGGGGCGGGTGCTTCGGTGGCGTGGGGAGCAGGGGAGCTGCTCTAGCGGTGAAAGGCCAATGTCGGCTGATTGAATGGTATTGGGGTTGCGGGCGGTCGCAGGGCATCAAGGTTGCACACCTACGCTAGGCTTAAACAAGCGTGCGTGTTCTCCAACTCGCAGGCGTTCTTCGAACCGGCAAAGCAGCAGATGTTGGCAAAGCCAGGTGGGTCCTTGTCCACATGGTCAAGGGCGGCTGGATAGGTTGGCATCTGCACTGCTGGTCACTACAAATGCGCTGAGACATAACTGTACGTGACCGTCCTACTTGACCTTTGCCCTGGCGGTCCCTCATGCGATGTCTGCCCGCAGCGCTGCTTGACGCCATCCGTGCTGCACAGCAGTCCAGCCTGGACCTGGTGCGGGAGGTGGCGCGCGGCTGCCTCTTCACGCTGGGCCTGGCGGCCAAACGCAGCCGCCAGACGCAGCCGGGCTCCCGCAGGCAGTCGCTGCAGCTGCCGCACCCGCACCTGCACCCGCACCCGCACCTGCAGCAGCAACACACGTACGCAAACTCGCACCACAGCCACCACTCGCACACGAACGGGCACGCGGGGGCCCAGTTGCTCTCGCCGCAGCTCGACCCTGGAACCGCCGCTGGGGGCACGGAGCGCTTCCCGCTTACGCTGACGCAGCTGGGTCCGCACGTGCCGCCGGTCCGGACGCAGCCGGTCGGAGGTGTCTTAAGCGCGCGGATGTCGGAAGGCATGGTGCCGCTCGGAGAGGCCGCATGCCGCTCACCGCGCATCAGCGACGCCTCGACGCTCAGCGGGTTGCCCCTGGGTGCCGGTGCAGCCGGCGGAGGGGGCGCATGGGTGGCCAGCGCCGCCCGGGCGGGCCGGGCCAGGGAGTTGGTGGAAGCCGCTGGGGACATGGACTCGGGGCAGTATGACGGAGCGTCGTTTGCCAGCCAGCCAAGCCCTGTGGCTCGCAGCGAGAACCTACTGCAGCAGCAGGCGCAGCCGCAGCAGCAGATCAGGCGCAGCGGGTCGTTCGGCACCGCTGAAACGCAGCGCACCAGCGCAGGCGCGAAGCGGGCGGCGGCTGCGGCGGCTGCCGCCGCAGCAGCGCACCGCAGCACCCCTGGGTCGTACCAGAACGGCAAGGCCGATGCCGCCGGCATGGGCGGGCCTGGGCAGGCGGAGGGCAGGAGCTTCCAGCGGAACGCGTCCATGTCGGCGCACGTGCGCAACCCTGCGACCCCGTCCATGCACGAGGAGGGAGGGTACGTCAGCAGCCAGAGCGGCGGGGGACACGGCTGTAGCCACGGCGGCGGGGGTCACGGCGGCTACGGTGGCTACGGCCTCAGCCACGGCGGCGGCAGCCACGCGCATGTTGCGGTAGCAGCCGGGGCTGGCGGCGCGCCCCCGTGTCACGTGATGATCAGCTACGAGTGGGGCAGCCAGCAGAAGGCGCTGGCCATCAAGGAGGCGCTGGAGGCGAGGGGCATCCAGACGTGGATGGACGTGGAGAAGATGAGCGGTGGGTCGGGGTTTACCCATCATGTGGCATGTCATGAGCTGCGCGGGAAGGGCGGCATGCGTGGCGGTGCGAGTTGCGACTGCATGTGCTCAGGCACGGTGCCCTCGCTGTGCAAGAGGGGCGACTTCACTGTTACCTTCTCCCCGAAGGCGTGGCCCCGCCTTCCTCCTTTGTACCCCATCCGACTTCATCTGGTGTCCTACCGCCTAACCCCATCCGCCTCCAAACATCTCGAGCTAAAGCCTGAGGGCACTCACTCCCACCCATTCACACCCCACAACGCCATCTCTTGGGTCTGCGGTGTCTCATCACTCAACTGCAGTACAAGCATTGGCGTGTCCATTCCTCTTGGTCTCCGGCCCGCACCCTGGCCCCCCAGGCTCCACGCTGGAGGCCATGGCGCTGGCAGTGGAGGGCAGCGCCGCCGTGATGCTGTGTATCAGCAAGCGCTACAAGGAGAGCCAGGCGTGCCGCGCCGAGGCCGAGTACGCCTTCCAGCAGCGCAAGCGCATCATCCCGCTCATGCTGGAGCGCAACTACAGGTGCGGCGCACGAGGTTTGACATGCAGGCACGCATCACTGCTGTAGACGCACATCGCTCTCTGCCATGTTATGAAGCATGCGGCACGACCATGCACGGCCTGACGGTTAATATCTGCTCGCGGACAGCTTACTTCCCATCCTGACGGTGACTTTGCGCACGCGTGTGCGCAGGCCTACCGGCTGGCTGGGCATCCTCATCGGCACCCGGCTTTACTTTGACTTCAGCGAGCGCCGCCTCATTGCGGAGCGTGTGGCGGCGGTTGAGCGCGAGCTGGGCCCTCTGCTGCGCCTGTGCCGCCGCCCCGGCAGTAGCGGCAGCATCGGCAGCGCGTCCGGCGTGGTGCAGCAGCAGCCGCACGCCCTGCACCACAGCGCCTCGGCATTTGCCGTTCACACCGCACCGGTCCGAACCCTCCCGCACTCCGCCTCCACCGCCACCGTGGCCGCCGCCAGGGCTGCACACCCGCACACGCTCATGCACGCCCAGACGCACGGCCACGGCGCCGGACTTGCAACCGCGCAGGGGCATCCCCGCCGGCAGTCCTTCGGTTTTGGGGGTTTGTCAAGCCGCACCTCCGCTCCGATCCGTGCTGGTGGCGTCAGCGTGTACCCCAACGCAACAGCGGTGGGGCAAGACTCCAGCCCTGGGCCCCTGACCGGGCGGCCTCGCCGGCTGTCGGACACGGCGGCGGCGGTGGAGGAGGAGGAGGAGGAGGGGTCCCGGCCGCTGCCAGTCGGCGGGCGCGTGAGCCTGGACGTGCTGTTGGGCCAGCCGGGTGGCATGCAGCTGCAGCAGCAGCAACAACAGCGGCGCGCCCGGCAGGCGAGGCGGGTGGCGGCGCTGATGGCGGCATGGCCCACGGTAGAGGGCGTGGCGCACACTGGGGGGCCCCCGCTGTCCCCTGACCCGTGGGTCGGCCACCAGCAGCAAGCCATGGCAACGATCGAAGGCTCCCCGCCGTCCACGCCGCCGCGAGCATCCCAGTTGGGGACCGACAATGCCCTGTCGCTGTCCCCGCACGCCCGCCGGACGCCGCCGCCGTCCCCAGGGCCCTCTCCGCTGCCGCTGCCCCCCCGCTCACCCGTGGGTCAACATGCCGCCTCCCCAGCCGGCCAGCCGCCCACTCTTGCGCGTGCTCTCGCTGCGGCCGCCCTAGGCCCAGCTGCCAAGCCCAAGGGGCTCGGCAGCGCCCTGCACGACCTTCCCGCGCTGCCCTCCGCCACCGACTTGTACGACACGGGTCTGGAGCTGCCAATGCCTCCGATGCCCCTCTCACGGCTGCGCCTCACTCCCGGCAGCCCCACACCTGCTGGCGCTTCCAGCACACCGAATGACCAGCCGCAGGCGAACAGCTCACACGCGGACCAGCGCACGGGGCACCTAACCTACACCCAGCAGAACCTCTCGGTGCAGTTCCAGCTGTCGGGGGAGGCCGGGGAGTCGGGCACCCCCACTGCGCGCGACCCCATGAGCCAAGGGGAGCGGACCCGTGGGTCTCGCCGTACGCGCAAGTCCAGCGAGCGAGGGCGGGCGTCGGGCGAGCTATACGTTGGCAGCCGCCTGTCAGGGGAGGTCGCCGCCCGCAGGTCCGGCGATCGAGGCGGCGCGTCGAACGAGTTTGCGTTTCTGGCGGGTGGGCTGCAGGAGGATTTGGGCGTGCAGCTGTTGCGGCAGAGGCAGCTTCTAATGGAGGACATGGCGGGGCCGGGCGCAGGGGCAGGGGCAGGGGCGGGGACGGGGGCGGCGGGTGGGGCGCAGGCGCAGGAGGGGCGGCGGGGCGGGGGCAGCGAGGAGGCTGACGTTGAGGTGGGGACAGACGGGCGCATCAGCGACACGTCCTGTGAGCGCGATGGTGCCACCTCGACCCCCAACGCCACGCCGGATGGCTCGCCCTTCGCGAGGGGCCCGGGGGGGCTAGTGGGCGGGCTGGCACAGCTGGCGATGGTGGGCGCGATGAAGCAGCAGCAGCAGCGGCGGCAAAGCCAGGAGCAGGAGCAGGCTAGGCGCAGCGGTGCGGGCGCTCAAGGGGCTGCCGCGCATCTTGCAACGACGGGTCCCGCAGGGCCTGTTGGTGAGGCAAGTGCTTTTCCCTCGGAGGCCTCTGCGCGCGACGCCGCCACAGCGGCCGTGTGGCGGCCAGCATCCGCCGGCCTGTGCAGCCCGGCATCAGGCACAGAGGGCTGCGCCGCCGCCGCTGCTGCTTCTGCCGCCTCACCGCCGCCGCCGCACGACGCTCTTCGTCCGCACCCCGATCTCACAGCCTGCTCCAGCGCACCCGCTTTTCACGTCAGCCCGCCGCCGGCCACCTCAGGCACGTCCTTTGTCTCTGCAGCCGGCAGCCCCTACCTACCTCACGTGCGCACCTATGCGTCCATTGCCGCCGGTAGCGAGCTGTCCGGCACCATCGCTTACCACGGCGTGGGGGCGGCCGGGGCTCCCAGCGATGCGGACAGCATGAGCATGAGCCGAGCGGCCTCGGACGCGCTCAGCTGGTCCAACATGCGGATCGGCGTGCATGGCGGAGGGCCGGGCGCGGGCGGTGGTGCTCTGCACAGCGACGGAAAGCTGCCCAGCCCTGGCGAGTACGGCGGCGGCATGCAGAACGGGGCAAGCGACAGCGTCGTGTGCGCTGAGGAGGTGCGAGTCGAGGTGGAGGCAGCGCTGGGGGAGGGGGTGCGGGTGGGTACAGTGCGGGAGGCCTCGGCGGCGGCGGCAGGCGCGGGGGTACGGGAGGTTGTGGGGATGTCGCCTGCGGCGTCGGGGACCCAGGGGAGCGTTGATCTATCTGACAGCGGGTCCGTGACAGGACGCCGAGGGGCGGCGGCTGTGGGGCAGCCATCTGGTTTCACGCACATGAAGGGTGATGTGCACGGCCGCAGAAGCGATGCCGCTGCTCCCCGGGAGCACGGTGCGTTGCTGAGGGCGGACAAGCTGGGGAGCGTGGGGTCGGGCCGCGGCCCCGAAGCGCACCAGATCAGCACCGACGGCAGCGAGTGCAGTGGCCTGGCGGCAGATGAGCCGAGTGGGGCGCAGGCCCTGCTGCCCCGCCGTCGCAGCCTGCGAAAGAGCGCAGATGCACCTGTGGGCGTGTTGGGTCGGGGCGGGCGTGGAGACGATAGTGAGGGCCGGGAGGAGCGCGGGAGCAAGGAGGAGGAGGGAGGCGGGCTGATGTGCCTCCTCCCGGGGGGCAGCACTGCCGCGGATGTGTTTGTGGCTGCGCTGACGGGAGCGGGGCACACCCCTGGTGCGGGGCAGGAGCAGGAGCAGCCGCATGAGGAAGAGCGGGACTCGGGGGGGGACCTGACGCCGACGGGGCTGCGCCATGCAAGCGCCTTTGCGCCCGCGGCAGGCGGCACTACCGCCGCCGCCGCCGCAGCAGCAGATGCGGCTGCAAGGACCGCCCCCTCCCGCGCACGTTCAGGCCGCGGCGCGCTGCAGCTGTGGCCCAGCCTGGGCGGAGGCTCATCAGGGCAGCTGCAGGTCCGGAAGAGCAACAGCGGCAATGGTGGCGCGCTGCGGGGTTTGTTGGGGGTCCTAGGCCTTGGGTCGCTCATCCCAGCGCCCACACTGGCGCAGGGCCTGGCTCCGCAGCCGTCACTCCCACTCGCGTCCAAGCTGGCAAAGGAAGAGAGTGCGGGGCCGGCGGCGCGCTTGTCCGGTGCTGGTGGCAGTGCGGGCCTGGCGGCGGTGCCCCTGGAGGCTGCGGCAACGGAAGGGCCCGCGGCGGGCCCCAACAGCAGCCCTACACGTGCTAATCGCGCGTCTGATACGTGGTTGCTGTACGCGCAGCAGGCGAGCATGCGCAGGGAGGCGCAGCTGGCTGCACCGGGAGCGGAGCTGCGTCCGTCCGGCACTGGCACGCTCTCATTGGATGCTGCCACCGGGATAGCTGGCGCAGGCAACGCGACGCCCATGTCTCCCGCGGAGCTGGCGCTGTCATCCGCGCTGTTCCGCCCGTACACCCAGCCGCCTCCAGCTCCGCCGCAGCCACCGCCACCGGCGCCGCAGCCGCCGCAGCCGTCACAGCCGCCGCAGCCGTCACAGCCGCAGCCGCAGCAGCCGCAGCAGCCACCCCAGGCCAGCGCCCTCCCGGTATCGCTGCGGCTCTCGCTGCAGTTCCCCCGGCCGCCGCTGGTCCCGACCCCACACGCCAGCAGCGCTGCGACCAGCCTCCAGAACGGCGTCGACGGGGACGCGGACGACCTGGTGGGCGAGCGGTTGGCCATGATGCTGGCAGGCACCAAGAGCAACCCCTCCCGCATCCAGAGGGGCTTGACCTACGGATCCGACCTGACGGACGGGACAGGGGAGGGCACCGGGACCATCAGGCAAGGCGGTGCTGCTGCCTCTGCCCTAGACGATGGGGACGACGAGGAGGAGGTGGTGGGGAGGCGGGAAGCAGGGGAGGAGGACGAGGAGGAGGGCGAGGATGACGATGAGTCGTTCTACGACGGCGTGGAGGAAGGGGAGGGGCTGGATGAGGACGGCATGGGCGGCGATAGCCTCATGGGGGACGGCGGGGCTGGGGGCATGCATGTACACGCGCACACACACGCGCACATGCATATGGAGCTGGGGATGGGGATGGGCATGAGCATGGACGGGGGCATGGGCGGCGGGGGCCCTGGCGCGCACGGCGGGCTGTCGGGGGATGGCGGCGGCGGCGGGCGCGCGACCGCTGTGGTGGCCAGCAGCACATGTCAGCTGGTCGACCGGTGGGACACGCCGCAGGTGAGTGGGTGTGGCCGGTCGCCCGGCGCAGGGCGGGGGTGCATTGTGTGCGGACACGTTCGTGGCTGCCCACAGGGCAATTCACCTACATGGTGGGAAAAGCCTAGCAGCCGCCTGCTTCTGGCATCCTGCTGTGTGGCCACGCGGCCTGGCCTGTATCCTGTAACCTGTACCCTGCATCGGCAGCCTGTAACCTGTCCTGACCTTTCGCGGCGCTGTTGCCGCCTGCAACCTAGCGTGCTGGGGCCACGTGACTGTACTCTCGCACGCACAGTATAAGCCCTTGCCGATGTTTGCATGCCCAGGTCCGCGACTGGCTGGTGCGCATCGGGCACGGCGACCTGGCGGACAGCTGGGAGGAGGCGCGCATCACGGGGCGGGCGCTGTGCGGCCTGATGCGCCTCATGCGCGGCGGCGGCGGCGCGGGCGTGGTGCGCGAGGTGCTGCGGGAGGAGCTGGGCGTGGGGGGGCTGGCGGCGCAGCTGGAGATGATCGAGGAGCTGCACCGCCTGTTCGACTGATGAGGGGCGGGGTGGCTGCATCGTGTGAAGCAAGTGGGCACGCCGGTGTGGGGCGTCTGACGTGTGGGGCGCAGGAGGGCGACGGCGGTGCATGGGGCGGGATCATGCAGGGAGAGGGACAGGAAGGGGGAGGAGGGAAGGGGAGCAGGTGGAATGGGAGGTGGTGGTGTTGGGGAATGATGGTACCGGTAGTGGGTGAGTGTGAGTGCGAATGGTGGTAAAGGCAGGGAGGATGGGGGCGGGAGGCGGGATGGGAGGAGGGTAAGCGAGCTTGCGTGCGTGGTGGGTGGTACGGAGCGGCAGCACTGGGGCCAGGAGGGCGGGCACAGTTTTAAGGCGTGCACCGTGCGAGAGAAGGTAACGTAGCAGTACCTTTATGTTTAGTATCACGGTTTGTTGCGTGTTTCGTGGTAATTCGCAGGGATGTTTCACTCGGTAATTGCTTGTTAACCAGGGCTGCTGTAGAGCTTGTGTATGTCTTCTGGTGGGCAGGTACAGCTCGCGCAGATTGTAGCTGTCGGGTCGCGCTTTGCTACTGTCCAGGTTAGCGCTTTGCTACTGTCCAGGTTAATATGTGCCTTGCCTCGCGTGCTTATGGTACAGATGCAGGATGACGCGGTATATGGTGCTTGGTAGGCAAGCGAACAGTGGTATTAGCCTTGGGTACGGTGTTGTGCGGAGCGCATGCGACGCACATAGGGTAGGGACATTCGAGTTGTCAGGCTTCAGCCACGCGACATTTCGCGTGTGCTGTCGTCATCTTGGTGCGACTGCTGATGATCGGTTCGTGGACTTCAAGCCAGCCATTTCAACACTGGACCTATGTACCGGTTCTTGTGCGGTGGGGCTGCTGTGCAGCGGAGCGGACAAATGGAAACGGTGTGCGGCAGCTGCCATTTGCCTTGTCACTTGTCAATTTCTGTGCCTCAGTAACAAGGCTAACGGCGAAATTTGTGACTATGAGCATGGCGAGGACGGCGCCCCGTCCCTCGTCGTGTACAAGCAGGAAAGCTCCCCTGGCCACAAGTTGGGCACATGCAACACAAGTATGGATGAATGTGCATCGCTTCGAGCTGTCGTGTCTGTTTGCGGCGTGCAACTTTGCCATAGGTAAGGGCGCAGCGGAGGCCGTGCTGCTCCGGCGCGAAAGAGCGCAGCTTCATTTATGCCGCAATGCGCCTGGCCTTCAATATTAGGCACAGCTGCTGACAGCAGAGATAAGATATGCAGGTTACGTGCTTGGCAAGGGTTTGGCAGGGCTTCCAGTCCAGCCGGACATTGTGCGGTACGTCTACGGAATACGGCGGCAACTCGTATGTCAGTCATTTGCTTCCGGCATATTCTATTCCGCAATCCTTCTGTACCTTTGCTCTGTATTCTGCTTCTTATGCCTGCGAAACAATAGCATAACAATTAGCATTGGGGTTTGCTGCACGTGATTGCCACCAAAGCCCGGCTCGGCGTAGGTTAAGCGCCGCATTCTTACAAACTGCACCTTAACTTATATCGAGTTGCCTGGCGCGCACTCAGTGCTGCGCGTACACTCTGCATTTCGGCACATCGGCCAACAAGCCGGCTCGAAGCCCACAAGGAATAAGCCTGGGGACTGAAGGCACCAGAGCGCACCTGTGCTACCTGACTGTCCTACTGTACCTTTCAGCAGTGAGTAGGATAAGTGGGGATTGCGTAATGCCCACTGTCAGAACCCTGGGCGCCACCTAGCCCGATACAACGGCAAGCAGCTAGGAAGGATATCCATTTCTTGCTTATACGCTCCGATTTGCAGATGGAGCCACATTGAATTCCAGTAGGACAGCAGTGTGACGCGTGGGCGGTTGGTGACGGCCCCAACCAGCCATGTCACCCTTCAACCCCGCTGCCGCCTCACACGCCAGCCAAGGATGGACAGACGGGCCGCATGCTACCGGCCAGATTGGCGGCTCCGCTAGCAGCAGCAGGCATCTTCGGTCGGCGCAGAGCCTTAGTACGGGCCCCCCGGCCCAGCTCGACATAGCCATGGAGGATTTTGAGGACTCGCCCGAAGACGGCCTACCAGGGGCTGCCGGCCTGGCACCCTACCCAATTAGCTCCCGGCGAGCAGTGTCAGCAGGGGGCATGGGCCAGAAGCGGTGAGCTCCACGCATGCGTCGAGGGGCGGCACAGCTTGGGGCCCAGGGGACCCCTGGTGGGATCTCGTCTCCTGCTGCGAGTGGATGTGAGTATGCTGTCACACGGGCTGTGATCCGCAGCATGCTGACGCGTGGCCCTGCCCCTGATCCACCCTGAGCAGGCCTGACGACCTGGAAACCACGCTGCAAGGACTGCTGGAGTTTGACTCGCCCTTCAAGTCGCTCGGACAGCCCAAGGAGCCGGGCCCCCAAACCCTAGTGTGCAACATTACGCTGCCACAGCAAGGTCAGCAAGCCCAACAGAAAGGAACCGTACCAGACCAGGCCAAGCCCACCCAGCATCAGGACCAAGGCCAAAGCAACGGCCAACAGCAAGAGCTAACGCAGGAGAGCGAGCAGGCCAGCGGTACCGTTAACCACGGTGTCGCGCAGCGGCAGCGGCACGCGTCCTTCTCGTCTTGGCTGGCCTTCGTGCTGTGCATACCCCGGGACCCCGACGAGGACGGATACATTGGGCGGAGCAGGGATCCCTCCCATGACGGCAGCGAGCACGACTTCCTGTCGGCCTACCAGCGCGCGCAGCAGGTGCCGGTGCGGGCGCCATCCATCCGGCGAAGACGTGAGTGTTGTTCACTGCTTTTGAGTCCCTGCCAGTGTAGGGGAGTATCTTTGGGGAAGCGGTCGTTCACAAGCGTGACGGAGACCATGTTACGGCGATACATAGCCTACCCATCGCCCTCAGTACCTCCTTCGGCGAGTGCACTGAGCCGGTTAGACTGCCGTAAGGCTGACAAGTCTGCTGCCCCCTTCCTTGCAGCCTCGAACGCCGTGTTTCCCGAGGCCCCGTGCGACATCAGCAGGAGCGGCTCAACCAGTCGGGTGCTCGTGCCGGGAAGCGGCTCCCCCCGTACGACGAGGCCCGGCGGCTCGGTCACGGACCAGGGTCTTGTACCATCGCCCTCTGACGATGGCGCCCCCGCGAGGAACAACAGCAGGCTGTGCCGGGGAGCCAGCAATGCGGACGCCGACCGGTACGCTTCAACGCACCCGGGCATGCGGCAGGGGAGCCCGGAGCAGGCCGGTGCACCACAGCCCGGCGTGCGTACGCTGCAGCACCCAGATCGGCGGCCTTCGGGCAGTCCGGTTGTGCCGGGGTCCCTCTCGTCGCAGCTGCAGGTGGCGTGGGGCGCCAGCAATGGGAGCGGGAGGTCCGGGAGGTCTCCCCTGGCGCGGGAACGCAGCGTGCGGTTCAGCTAGCAGGCTAGAAGATGATCCGTGTGATGCGCCGGACATCGTGCTCCATGGATGCGCTGTATAGGGATATCGTGCTCCATGGTGTAGGGGATAGGGGTCAGCTTGGTAACCAACGAATGGACGGTGTGTTGTGTGTTCAACTTGTATGGCACATGCATGAGTCGACCGGTCTAGCTTGAGAATGAGCGTATGTGCAGCTCTGCACCGCACAGGCCACGTGGCGGCTAGGCGGGTAAGCGGTTGCACAAGGCGGCACACACTTGCCGGTGTCAGGGCCGACCCGCCCTGGTCAGCATGTCGCATGCCTACTCAACCTGTGGGGGTGTGGTGCTCCACTGCTACCTAGGAGCATACTTTGGCTTTCGAGGTAGGCTTTCGAGGTAGGCAGCAAAAAGCGGAGGCGGCAAGTTTTTGTTTCGTGGTTGCTCCACCAAAAGTGAACGAGGTGGCATGTTGGCTTGCATTGAACATCAACTGTGAGGCGGATTGGCGAACAGGAACCTGTACTAGGGAAGGCACCTGTACACGGCTGATTTCCTGTAGGTAATAAGCTGGGGAGCTGGTAATAAGGTTATGCCCTAAAGCAGGCTGCGCATTGTACGCGCCACGGCGCGTCCGTGCTAGTGAGAGGCCCTGAACTGCATGCGCTCATAAGAACTCAGGAGTGGTCACCCGATGGACTCAGCCCATGAAGCTGCTGTGATGGACCTGAAACCCTGTCTGTAGTACATAGCAGTACGTGCATGTTATTAAACAACGCTTTTGCCTTCCGTCTCGAGTATTACTGTCGGTACTGGTGGTGCGGCAGTGCAGCGGTGGGACGGGTTTTGTTTGACGAAGTGGCTGGTGAAGCCTGCATTCGAGGCAGCACGTGGTTATGGACGCTGCTGTGGCGTGTGGTGCGTGTCCTTGCAGCACACTGTGGCCGCCACGTGCGGGCAGTACACAACCACCGGGTTAAGATGGTGCAGTGGGAATATGCTTGCTTGCATCATGTTGTCGCGCCGCGATAGCCGTATTATTGGGGACCGATGGCATAAGAGTACAGCACCGTCAGTGCTGCGCTTGTCGTCAGCACGCACATCAAGTTCAGCTGCTGTTGCTGGCAAGCTGCGTCTGGCATCAGGTGCAAAGTGGTGTCCGTGGGCGTGCAAAGACCCGATCTCTATTAATGTAATAACATCGGCACGTTTGAATACCCGTGGTCAGGGTACCAGTGTCCGAAATCAATAGTACGATGTGCAAAGCTCTAACCTTTCTAGCGCCTTGTGCCTTGCCCGTCCTCCAAGCAAGACGGTGTAACAAAGACTCAGCACCTTCAAGGAACTTGACTTCCATTGCCCAACACAGCTCCTCAATACTTCGCAATCCATACAGCAAGCTCCAATTGACTACCTTCCATTACCGGCCAAGGGGCGGCCGCCCTGCCGACCCACCTGCCCCACCCCGCCTGCCTGCACCCTCCGCTCCACGCCCCAGAAGCGGCGGCGCCACCCCTAGTTTGCTGGACAGCTCCACGATCACGTCCTCATAGTGCGCCACACGCTTGGCCAGCTCCCCGTGCTGCTGCTTCATGTCCATGACCTCGTCCCAGAAGGCCGGGTCGAAGGCGTTGAGCTCGTTGCGCAGGTCCTCGTTCTCCGCCTCCAGCTCCGCCAGCTGCCGCCGAAGGGAGGCCAGCTCCGCCGTCAGCACGCCGCCACCACCACCAGCCCCGTCCCCTGCATCAGACCGTTACAACACCAGCAGCGACATAGGTTGCAAGCTGTTAGTGCCAAGGACAGTGCGCCAGTGCATGCAGACTGCATTGTATGTGACCAGCGGTGCAGACCGGCACTTGCCAGTATGCATGTTCGGGATACGGCACCAAGTAGACACATGCGGCCCTGCAGCTGGTCCCCACCTGGTCCCCGCAGCGCCTCCAGCTCCGCGTCCCGCTGCGCCAGCGCCCCTCGCAGCGCCGCCACCTCCTCCTCACGCTGCCCCAGCAGCATCTCCAGGTTGCCCAGCTGCGCGCCCAGCTCCGCACCGCCCTGCCCCGCGCCGCCCTGGCCCTGCCCTTGCGCTGCTGCCGCCGCCTGCGCCTGCACCGCCCGGACCTGCCTCCTGAGCTCGGCATTGGCGCTCTGCAGCTCCGCCACCATGCGCCCACTGGCGTTGAGCTGCTGCCTCAGCCGCTCCAGCTCCACCTTGTTGGCCTCCGCGTCCCGCTGCGCCTCCTTCCGCCGCTGCACCTCCGCCATGTACTTGGTGGTGGGCGTGGTGTTGGAGTTGGCCTTCTCCAGCGCCGCCTTGAGGTTGGTGATGGTGGACAGCAGCTCCGCCTCGCGTGCAGCGGTGATGGTGCCCGTCCCCGCAGCCCCCCGCGGCCCGGTGCTGGTGGCCCTGCGGCCCGTGGCTGCGCCGGGGACCTCCCCTGCCTCTGCAGAGACTTCAGCAAGGCGCTCCTTGAGCCGCCGGACCTGCGCCTGCAACTGGTCGCGCTCCAGACGCAGCTCAAACGCCTCGCTCTCGCGCTTAAGCTGCGCGCCGGCGGGGGAGGAGGGCGGCCCGGCGGCGCTGCTGCCACCGGCTGCAGCCTGGCGCAGGCGGGCGACCTCGGCGGTGAGGGAGTCTCGGGCGGCCTCGGCCGCACTGCTGCGTTCCATGTACTCTTGGAGCTGTGTGGTGGAATGGGCGTGGGAAAGCGTGTGAGCTCAGCGCGGCGTGTGGACCGTACTCCGCATAAGTGTGATTGCGATTGATTTTGATCCTACGTGAAGGCAACGCTGTGCACTAGGGTTGCATGCATGCTTTCTGCCCTGCAAGGTATGTAATACCACAGTGCGGCTGGCGGGGCAAGGTTGCAACCCGTTGCGCTCCGAAACATACTATTGTCAAGGACAGTGCCTCACCTTAAGCTTGTCGTTCCGTGGCGCGTCCATTGCTCTCCGCAGCTTGTCAGTGAGGTCCCGGATGGCTGCCGCCTGCTTCTCCGCCTCGGACTGCACCGCCGCCGCCTGGGCCGCCTTGCGGTCCAGCTCCTTCTGCAGGTTGACCACCTCCTGGCTCTTGGAAGCCACCTGCTTCCTGCAGCCCCAAAGGCGAGACAACAGCAATCCTGTTGATTAGTTCCGCGCCATCCATAACGAGCATACAAGGCCACGTGCCCGAGCAGTGAAACACCCATGCTAGATGGCCCCACGCACTTGAGTGTGTCAATCTTGGCGTTGAGCTTCTTGCCCTCCTCCCACTGCAGCAGCGCGCGCTCCCTCCGCTCGGCCTCCTCGGGGTCCGCCCCCTGGTCGTCGGGGGCGGCGGCATCCTGGTCGCTGTAGGCGGACGTGCGCCGCGTGGCCGCCAGGGGAGGCCCGCGTCGCCCGGTGGAGCCCCTGGGGGATAACGAGTGAGCAAGGCGTATCAAGCATGTACTCGAACACTGGTGTACGACAACAGCTGTACGGTATGTGATGCGGTTGCACTGTGTGTAAGGCCACAACAGTGTGTCAGGCTGCCTGCCTGCCCCCATATGTAACAGCGACCGTTCTAGGCTACGCACCTGGCTGGTTTGCGGCTGCCAGGGCCACCGCCCGGACCGTCCGGGTCGTCCCCGCCCCCGCCTCCCCCGCCCCCGCCGTCTTGCAACCCGACCGCCTCCAAGGCCTGCGCCTTGCGCTTGAGTGCTGCGTGCTGCTTCTCCAGAACGCTGAGCTTCTTCTGCAGCTCCTCGATCTGGCGTTTGGCCTCGATGGACATGCCCGTTGTCAGGTCGACAACCTGCGCGAGAGAAAACAGGTACGGTTGTACTCAAATGAGCTCTGGGACATGGCATAAGCACGTGGTGCGGTTAGTGCGGAACGCCGGCCCGGCAGCGGAGCTGACCATGGCGACGCACCACGCCACTACATAGGGATCAACCGTCCGGACAGAAAGTAGTCTCACCGCTTCCCTGGCGTTCTTGAACTTGGCCAGCTCATCCTTGACGGCCGCGAGGTGCCTCTCCACCTTGCTGCGCCGCTCAATCTCCTCCTGTATCCGCCTGCACAGCAGGTGAAGGACCCACTCCACGTGTGCTACTGCTTGTTGCCACACCGTGTGCAGCACTGCGATGAGTACCAGTACCAAAAGCAAAGGTTCTTGACAGTTAGAGACGTACACTGCTGTACCTGCGAAGCGAGTCAAGCTGGTCCTGGATGGCTGCGTCCGTCCCGCCCGCAGCGGCAGCGTTGTCCTCCGCCAGCGCCAGCCGCCTTGCCAGCTCATCCCGCTCCTCCGTCAGCTTGTCCACCTGCTCCTGCAGCCGCTCCTGCAGCTGCCAGCTGGCAGCCTGCATCTTCCTGTAGAGGCACCACACCCACACGATACCGTGTGTTAGCCCCGCATTCATCACACCGGTACTGCAGTCCAACACGCCGTAGCCCATGAACAGCAGAAGCGGGCATGTATGGTAGGTTTTGAGAAGCTGGGGCGCACTCACTCGTCTGCATGCTCCTTGAGGACCTGCGCCAGCTTGGCCTCCAGCGCCTTGATGGCCGCCTTGAGCTGCCGCAGCATCTCGTCCTTGCGCTTCACCTCAATGTGCAGCTTCTGCAGCTGCACCTTGAGGGGGCCGTCCTCGCGGGCGGCGGCGCGCGCGTCCGCATCCGCCTGAATGCGCAGCATGTCGTCCTGCAGCTGCTTGATCTGCGGGGCAGTATTGACAACGGGAAGGTAAGCAGCCACCTTTTATGGGTGTCTCACGGTTGCGCACAGGTGCCGTACACGGCCGCGCATGCAAAGGTAAGCGGACAAGACGTCGGCATCCCCTTTCCGCAATTATACCTGCTGCTCGTAGCTGAGCTTGAGCATGTCAATGGCCGCGTCCTTCTGCTCCAGTCTGTTCTTGAGCACCGTGATCATGTCCTGCGCGCGCTCCATCGCGTCCCGCAGCCGCATGACCTCCTCGGGCACCTGCCCCGCTTGCTTGAGCGGCAGGCGGTCCAGCACCCCCTGCACGGAGCACAACGGTAGGCACGGTACAAAACATCTTGACAGACAGTTTCGGGCCACAGCCAGTACGCGCAGTCAGCCTAGCATGCAGGGCCTTTGCTGGTGGGCTACCGTGTGCTACTGCAGTGCCAGGCAGCGCGGAAGACGTGTCACCGTGGCGGGCGCGCACCTTGAGGTCCTGGATGGTTTGGTCGTTCAGCTCGAACAGCTTCTGGTTGAGGCGCTCAATCTCCGCCCGGTCCTGGTTGTGGCGCTCCAGGGCCTTGGCCGCCTCGTCGTCCAGCTGGGCGCGCAGGGCGGCGATGGCGCGGTCACGGTCCTTGAGCCGCTGCTTGAGCTCGTTAATTGTGGCTTCGGCCACCGCCTTCATCTGCAACACCACAGCATCAGCGAAGGAGTAAAATGAGTTGGTTGCATGATCAGAGCGCATGAACAAGGCAGTTGCATGGCATCTTTGCTGGTGCGTTGGGGTGAGTGGGGCACATGCCGCTGTGACTTCATGGGGCAAGGAGCCAGCATCCCACGTACCTGGTCAAAGACTGTCCCGTCCGCCCCCTTGGTCTTGAAGTGGTTGAGCGCATACAGCAGCGCCTCGCTCTGCTGCGCCAGGCGGTCCAGCGCGTCCTTGTGGTGCCGCCGCACGTCCTCCAGCTCGTGCATCACGGCGTCGTAGTCGCCACGCAGCCGGGTGTTGTCGGTGCGCAGGTGCTCCGCCTCCTCGCGGGCAAGCTTGAGGTTTTCGATCTGCACACAGGACACAGCAGCGGAACCGCACGTACCTCAGCTATGAGAAGACATTCTCCTCCGCATCCTGCAGCCTTTGTTTTGGATTAGTAATTCCTGTGCCCCTTTGCCCCGGTCTAACCACAAGGTTAACTGCCCACATGCCCCAGAGGTCAGCTACACGTTCGCCAACTGCTAACCCACGCTTCCCTCACCATAGCAATGAGCTGGTCCCGCTCGTCGAGCACCCTCCGCGCGTTGCCCCTGCCCCCAAGGCCACCTTCGCCCCGCTGCGTGGATGCGCGCAGCAGCCGCTGCGTCTCCGTGTCGCCCAGCTCGCGGGACGCCAGCAGCGCGTTGATGCGCTCCTGCAGCCGCACCACCTCCTCCTGCAGGCCCGCGGCCCGCGTGTCCGCCGCCGAGCGGTCGGCCTCCAGGGTGCTCTGCGCGTTGAAGTACTCGCCCTCGTACTTCTCCAGCAGGTCGTGCAGCTCGGCGTTGACGCGCTCCAGGTAGTGGACCTGAGGGGCGGGGTGAGCAGAGAGGCACGTTGCGGCACAAGGGAAGGAACGGTAGTAATTGGGGACGGCACAGGTTACAGCCGGCGGCAAGTTAGGAAGCCAGCACCGTTGCAATGCGGTTATCAACTACGGACAAGGCCATGACAAACATGGGCATGCTCGTAAAGCTGGCTGCAACACGGTTCATGTTTGCACGGAAGTTGCTGCTGTTGAGTTGCCGGCGGACGGGGGCTCACCTTCTCGCGCAGCAGCATGTCCTCCCGCTGCACCTTGCCCTTCTCCAGGCGGAGCTGCAGCAGCTGCTCGCCCAGCCGGGCGACCTGCAGTGACGCACACCAGCCATTTCTCAACTGTTGGACAGGCCACAGCATGTTGCAAAAGGCCTTCATCCCAGTCAGTCACATGTCCACATAGCACACTGCCCATGAGGAGCAAGGCGCACCGCATGGGTACAACGCAATGCACAAGCACCTCACGCGCTTACCTCCCTGGCAAGCTCGCTGGGGCCGCGCTGCCCCAGCCCGGACAGCTCCTCCTTGAACTCAAGCTTGAGCTCCGCCTCGGCACGAGCGTCCTCCAGCTTGAGCACGCGACTCCTGTGCGGTGCACAGCCACGAAACGCTTGGCCTATGCACTCACACGCCCGCTATGCCCCTTACAGCCTGTGCCAAAGCGAGTATGCCTATGGACGGTTTGAAGGAACAGCGAGCTCGCATGTATGCCTGGCGCACCTTGCCACCTCGAGCCCATCCGCCAGCTGGTCGTTCCGCAACTTGAACGTCTCCAGCTTGCGCGCCCATAGCCTCGCCTTCCAGGTCTCCACGCGGCCTCCCAGCGCGATCTTGAGCGCCGCCTGCGCCTCCTGCCGCTGCCGCTCCGCCCATGCCGCTTGGTCCTGGTGCGCCATCATGCGGCCAGTCAGGTTTGCCAGCTCCTCCTTCTGCTTGCGCACGCCCTTCTCCAGCTCGATGCGCTGCAGCTCCGACCGGTTGAGCGCGTTGCGGGCCAGGGATTCCTTGGCCCTGCGGCACAGACAACATTATTGGTCGTGGTTTAGTCACGACTGCATGCAAGTCAGCAGGTGAGGGCGCAGAAAGGCGTGACATGCTAACTGGTGAGCTCGGCAGTAAGTGCCAGAGGAGTGTAGCCCTGGAGCATGTCTTTCGGAGGTTCTTGCCTGCTGTGGTCCAGCTCCAGGTGCAGCTTGCCCACCAGGGCCGCCTTGTCGCTCTTGCCCGACATGTCCCGCAGCGCCGCCTTGAGGTTGGTGATCTCGGCCAGGTACTGCCGCCGGTCGCGCATGGCCGCCTCTGCTCGCCGCTCAGCATCCTGAAATTGGGCAGGGAGCAGTGGGCAAGGCGTTTGCCTATTTTCAACTGCCATACCTGCGGTACCCATGCGCTCCCCGTGCGTCCTGCCTCACATGTGCGTTGTTTCAATGCAAGCCCACCCGTACCCGCAAACGGGTGAAGCACTTACCCCGCAGCATACCGTAACCCACCTCAGCGCGGTACTCCAGGTCGGAGTTGTTCTTGGTGACCTCTGCCGCCCCTGCCTCCGCAACATGCAAGCGCCGCAGCAGCTCGTCGACCTCCTGCTTGGTCTTGCCGCCCTGCATGCGCTTCTCCAGCGCTGCAGCCGTCTGCCGGGCGAGCTCCAGCTCCGCTGAGCACGTGGCCAGCCGCTGCTCCAGCTCCTTCCCATGCTCCTACATCCCACACACACCGCATGTTCAGGACGTTACGTACAATGATAACCGCTAGCTAGCAGCCATCAACGCCGGAACAACGGTCAACATCAGGTGTCATAGTAGTGCAACCGACCTGCATCTCTGCCAAGCTCCGCTGCACTCGGTCGCGCTCTCGCTCCACCAGCTCAGCCCGCCGCAGCGCGGACTCCTCCTGCACTCGCGCCGCTATGAGCTCTTGGGAGAGCACGTTGTCCAGGGTGATGAGCGGCTGCGGCGGTGTGGGCTTTGGAGGTGGTGGTGGTGGCGCCTTCTGCTGCGCAGGTGGTACAGGCGCTGCAGAGGCCCGCCCAGGCTGCAGCAGCAACAGGGAGATCTCCTGCTGGTGCTGAGCAACCGTTGGCTGCGGCGGTGCGGGGGCAGCCTTCTCGCTTGCTGGGGTGGCCGCGCCAGATAAGTGGTGGGAGCTTGGCGGCTGCGCTTGCGCCACGGCAGCGGCGACCAGCTCCGCCTGATGCAGTTTGGCTCTGTTGCAAGGTCATGGCAGCCGGGTTCAAGAGCTGTTTACGAAGGCCTAGGTAACGCGGCCACGTGCACAAATTGCACTTAGCTCAACCCCTGAGCAGTTCCACAACCACAAAAGTGTTGCTGCCACGAAGCCTTCTCCACTCTGGCCGGAGCTCTGCAGCATACCAGGTACCGGCACCACTCACTTGAGCTCAGCCGTCTGGTTGGCCATGG
This sequence comes from Chlamydomonas sp. KOR1, assembly GCA_036984285.1. NCBI lineage: Eukaryota > Viridiplantae > Chlorophyta > Chlorophyceae > Chlamydomonadales > Chlamydomonadaceae > Chlamydomonas > Chlamydomonas sp. KOR1. The sequence continues at coordinate 170,446 of BQMZ01000087.1, read as the reverse complement.
CGTCGTAGCGCACCATGAACTCGTTCAACTCGTCGCGCAAACGGAAGATCTCCTCCTGACCGGGCGCGCAGATGTTGTCCGCTGCCTCCTCCAGCATCTTGCGGTACTCGTGCTGCAGCCGCGTGTGCTTGCCCACAAGGGCTTGGTAGGTCTGCAAAGTACACCGACACCCGCGGTTGAAAGGCGCACGGGACATGTAAAGAAACGGTAAATTAACGCTCGCAGCGGTAAGTGTAGCATGAATTACAGCAGCAATGCCAGCACACACTAACCCACCGTCAGCGGCACCGAGGCCTCAAGCTCCCGGAACAGCTGCTCCAGGCGGCGCCGCGTCTGCTCGCCAGACTGCTCCAGCCAGCGGATGCGGCCGCGCGTGGTGCTGCTCACGTCCCGCACCTCCTCCTCCAGCTCCGTTACGCGCTCCGTCAGAGCCTTCTCGCCGGCGACGCTGGCCTGCAGCTCGCGGGCCAGCTTGGCCTGCTTGATCTGTGGGACCAACATAAATGCACGTGTTACAGTCCCGATCAGCTGCACGGCAACTGATCCTATCTAATGTAGTGATGTTTGCATGCTGAAAGAAGCGGAAAAGGGCATGCCAAAGCGGCTTGGAGGTTGCTCACCTGCACCACCGCCATGCGCCGCACGGTGTCCAGGTACTCCTTCTCCACCTCCGTCATGTCGCGCTGCTTGCTGAGGGTGTCCAGGGCGGTCTGCAGCTCCCGCGTCGCTATCTTGTACGCATCGGCGTCGGCCTGGTTCTTGCGCAGCTGTTATAGGGCACAAGTTGCAATAGAAAGGAAGCGGTGACTCACTGACGGCTTCACGCCTGCAGATACCCACACGCACACGTGACTGCCTTAGGCACGCTTACACGGCCGTCCTGCTAAGGCTTTCAGCATCTCAGACCGTACACACCTTCTTGTCCAGCGTGTTCTTCTCCACCTTCCACGCCGTGAGGGCGCCCGAGTACTCCCGGTACAGCAGCTTGACCTGGTCGCTCAGGGTCTGCATCTTGGTGTGGTACCGCAGCGACGTGTCGTGCAGCTCCCCCACCTCGCGCTCACGCGCCGCCAGCTCCTCCAGCGTGCCAATCAGCTGCTCCTTCAGCCCCTGGACCTCCAGGAGCACGGCGTCGTACTCTTGCATGGTCACGTAGTCTGCAAAGGAGGTCAAGGGGTCGGAGTGGCACGTTGTAGACCTTGTTGCAAGCGTGCGGGTAAGCCGAACACTAATCGTACGACCCCTGCTCAGGACTAGCTTAGGAGCAACTCATATTCTCCAAACGGCATTGCTCCGCACCTGACTTGCGGTCGCCCGTGGCCATGCCGAACTTCTTCTCCATCATCTCCTTCTGGTCCATCAGCTGCTGGATGCGCACGTCCTTAGTGTTCACCTCCAGCTGCAGGTCGGCCACCTGCCGCGCCAGCTCCCGCAGCCGTTCCCTCAGCTCCTCAGCCATCGCGTCAGCCAGATAGCTGGCGTCGCCAGGCACCAGCTGCACCCCCGCCCCCAGCCGCCCCGGGCTGCCCAGGCTGGACCTGACGCCCGGCGAGCCTGGCCGGGCTTCCACAGCCGCCCCGCCCTTGGCCTCGCGCAGCACGCTCTCGAGCTCCTTGTCCGCCTTTTGCAGCTCGGCGTGGATGCTGTCCACGTACTTTTTGTACTCCTCGTCCGACACGTTGCGCTTCTCATCTGCAGATACGCGGCCATGCATTGTGAGACGGGGTAAGTGATGGGGTAACGCCAAGTGAGCTGCGCCCACGTGTTCAAATGCACCGCGGCACGGCAAAGGCTCCAACCACAAAGTGCACGGGCTGTCAGGGGTACCGTGTATTGAGCTTTGTAACACCCATGCGGCTTCGCAACTTACGCAGGGACTGGCTGACGTTTGCAAGCCGCTTGAGGCAGTCCTGGATGGTCTTGCGCACGCCCTCAATCTCCTTGAGCTTGGCGACCGGCACGCCCGCGCTGCCCATGCCCAGCCCTGCAACCCCGCCCAGCATGCCCATGCCCGTGGGGTCGAACTCGCTTAGGGCGGGCCGCATGCTGGGCGGGATATCCGCGTACGCCATCACCTCAGCCAGGCGAACCTCCAGGAACTCAATCTGGAGGGGAGAAAGAGGCAAGCAAGTTCAAGCGCAAGCACAACGAGCACCATGAAACGTTCTGATCTGCTGAAGCACTGCCCTTCGGCAGCTAGCAACGGCTATCGGGCATAGAATGTGGCACCCCCTAACTGCATTCGTACACACCCGCTTGGTGAGCTGGTCCACGACCCGGGCCTCTTCCACCCTGTTGTTCTTCAGGTCGTCGGCGTACTGCTCCAGCAGCAGCAGCTTCTCGTTGCTCAGCCCCATCTCCAGCGCGTGCTGTCCGTGGTACTTGGCGCGGAACTTCATTTCCATGCGCAGCTTTCGTCGCTCCTCCTCGAGGTCCGCAACCTGCAAGGCAGGGAAAAGCGGCAACAACAGGAATGTACGTAAGCTGGCCAATTAGGCAGCACCGTAGACTACCAGCCGCTGGGAGTTGTGCAACCACATCCCTTGCCCCTGAAAAGGATGACAAGGTGGTGGAGACCACAGCGCCTGGGTGAACACACCTGGCGCTCCAGCAGGGCGTTCAGCGCCCGCAGCTGCTGTAGCGTCGCCTCCTTCTGTATCTTCAGGTCCCGGATGTCCACCTTCTCGTTCTCGCCCATGCCCAGCTTCTGCCGCAGCACAGCGTTCTCGTCGAACAGGTCCTCCACGCGCGACGCCTGCTTGTTGAGCTGCTGGATGAGGTCCTTCACGCGGTGCTCTTCCTTGCCAAGTGCGTGCTTCAGCTGCCGGATCTCCTCCACCGCCTGATCAAGGGTACCGATGTTCCGGGATTCACGCAGGTACAGGTACAGTCAGGGATCATGGTCTTGGAGGCTTGGCGTGTTATAGCAGTGGACACGCGTACGCAGGAGCAGTGATCTAGTCCTCCGTTCGCAACACCCTGCCCATACCCAACCCCCTTGCGCACCTGCGGCAAGCCGTACACGCCCTCCTCGTACTTCTTGTTCCGCTCCAGCGCGTCCTTCAGCTCGCTCTCCAGCAGCTCCGCCTCGTCGCGGGCATCCTCCGCGTCATCGTCCTGCTGCTCCAGCTTGCCCTGCAGGAAGTCCACACGCCGCTGCAGCCGGGCCACCTCCTCAGCCTGCTTCGACAGCGCGCGGTCCACCTCCTTGCCCACGTCGTTCTCCAGCTGCTCATACGCCTCCAGCAGCAGAATCTGGCAGGGGCGCATAACCGGACGGTGCCGGTCGGTCATTTTTTAAGCATACACGCCTCCGCAGCGGGATATGATAGGGACGCATGGCAGGGCGGTACCGGCAGCGTACTGTCAGGTCAAAGGAACAGGTGCTCAGGCAGTCTGCTTGCCTTGCCCAGAGCTCAGGGACAGTCGTGCGCAAGACGAGTACAAGGCGCTGACATGCCGAGCGTGGGTAGCAGGAGCGCCCACCTCCTTCTCCCTGGCGTCGTTGAGCTCGCGCCTCAGCTCATCCAGCTCCACGTTGCCGGATGACCCATCGGCCCCTATGCCCTCGTCCCCCTTTCGGCCCTTTTTCAGGTCGCGCTTGAGGGCCTCGATCTGCGCCATGAGACCCGCCTTCTCGTCCTCCCAGGACCTGCTCACGCACGAGCATGCACACACCCCGCACAACGTCAGCAAGTGGCCTGGAACAACGAGGCCCTTTGATCAGGTCATATGTCAAGAGAACTATGTCCTCCTACGTATGCATGCCTGATCGACACACACGGCAGCGCAAGTCTCACAGGTATTGCATAACCATGCGGGTGCGTACCGTACGCCAGGACGAAACAGCAGTCCTTGCTTACCGGTATTGCCGTGCGAACTTGTCCTCAAACTCGTCCAGCAGGGTCATCTTGTCCTGCAGCTCAGTCCGCAGCTCGTCCTGGATGGACAGCAAGTTGTCCTTGTCGTTGGCCATCTCCTCCACGCGGATCTCCAACACGCCGCACTTGGACAGCATCTCCTGGTGCTGGTTGTTGAGCTCGATGATCTTCTCCGACACCTGCAAGGTCAGCATTGACGGTGTTCCTGTCAACGTCCAAGGATAAGGCATCCCCGCACTGCACACGCGCACTGGAGGCGTCTACTTTCACCCCGGAGGCAGGGCAGGCACCCCTGGTTTCCGGTTGTGGTACTTTGCCGCATTGCGGTTACCCCCATCTGAGTAACGTTTTGTTCCGCCTGTTCCCCCGGCCACCCCAAGGCGGCGGCCCGTGGGCCCCGTCTCCAATAAACACCAGAGCGCTGCACCTGCCTCCAGGTTCTCCTGCTTGACGTCCTGCAGCTCCTTGCGCAGCTCCGTGTTGGCCAGCTCCAGGGCGCGGTTGTCCTTGGTGAGGCGCTCAATCTTCCACTCGCTCTGGTGCTTCGAGTCCTGCAGCTGCGCCTCCGCCCGCATGCGGTCGTAGTCCTGGGACAGGGTGCGGTAGCGCTGCTGCAAATCCTTGTAGTCGTCGCGGGTGCGGTCATACCGCTCGTTGGTCTCGGTAAGCCGCGTCTGCAGCTTCAGCACGTCCTTCTCGCGCTCCTTGATGCTGTGGGTGTTACAGTCAGTGAGGAGCAGCATGAGGGACAGCGGGATCGGAGTGTGCTGAGGCAGAGTGGCTGCTGCGTGAAGCGGTGTTATGTTTCACCCATAATCGAGCTGAACGCTGGGCGACACGCTAGGCTAAGCAAACTTATTCGCGTGCACTAGAGGGGCGTTGGTAGGGGGTAGGGCTTTGGTCAGGCGTGAACCAATGTGCGACACGTCCGCAAAGTTTCCCGCCCGAACGCGCCTTTCCTCAAGCTCCTCGTTGCGTGCTGATACCTCCTTCTCCGACTCCCGCAGCCGCTTGATGTCCTCCTCCATCTCGTCCAGCTGGTCCAGCAGGTCCTGTGAATACGTGGGGCCAGAAGACCCTCCGTGAATGCGTGACGGCTCCACGTGTTGGGGCATATATGTAGGAGGCAACAGGCTCCGAATGAAGGTGTGGCTGAAGCCAAGCACGCTTGCCAACCGGACACGCGGTGCGACTCCAATAACGCCACGCACAATTCCACATGAGTATTTAGCTCTCCTCGCGACGCCCAGGTTCAAAGTGGTTGGTACAGAAGCCGCACACCATGCAAGCAGGTCAGCGCTGCTGCCGAGACCTTGAAACCTCTTTGCGTGTGAGCAGTGTACCGGTACTCGTGCCCACACCATACCTCATTGCGCCTGCGCAGCTCCCCAACGTCACCCGTTGCCTCATCCCTGTCCCGCAGCTCACGAAGACGGTTGTTCTCCTCGCGGAGGCGGCGGACCTCATTGTTCTGTGGGCAGGGTCCGTGCAAGAGGGGTTCTACCGAGACACGCTAAACGTTATCAGGAGGTCCTACCGCACCCAGTAAGACCACCAGGGCCATGTATACCACGCCCAAGGCAGGCTCCTGACCTCATGATGGCACCGTGCCCTGCTACACGCAAGGCTGCAACCCATAGGTATGGGGTCCCCAAAGGGACGCCGATGCCGCCCCCATGCCACTAGTCTCCCTCCACGCCCAGTGACCAAGGGCACCCCCTTGCCTGCAGCTCGTTGAAGTCGTTGGTAAGGTCCTCAACCTCGGAGAACTGGACATCTATAGCAGACTGCAGCAGGCGGATGACCCGCAGCAAGGTGTCTATGGACTGCTGAGGTGGGTAGTTCGGGTCCACAGCAACCTGGGCCCCCTCAATCTCCCGAGCTGCCTGCACGACCCGGTCCACGTCCGCTTCCTGCAGCGTGAATCCCTGCGACCAAGGAGCCGTTGGTAGCCCATATGCTGTCAGCTGCCTGATGCACCTCGGACGCCTGTCGACTCGCTGCAACCTGCGGTCGCTGCTGGTACCTTGGCAAGGGCATCCGCCGGAGGTGCCACGCGTAACAACTCATCAAGCTCTACGGCACTAAGTACTGAAGGCTTTGGGCGGAACTCGTAAGACCCCTCCGCCATTATGGGGCCCCCGGTTCGCTTCTGCTAGTTAGGTTCTTGGTTCTCTGCGTATCGCATGTTGGACCGTTGTGGGTTTAGAATCGCACGTCAATTACATAAAAGAATAGAAAGCAAAAATAGTGAGCTGGATTGACCATGGATACAGCCCTCCTGCGGGGAGCTGTCGGTTCACCGCATGGGACCCAAAAGTTTGCGGCATACGCAAAATGAATCGCGCTGCGGATTGCGGGCATGCCGACGATGATACAATGCACAAATACTATAGAGTTAATCGTCGAATTTACCTTGACTCCCCGCCTGCAGAGTAGTTCTCCAAGTGCAAGCGGACTGCTGTATTACCCCATAGGCATGAGGCCACATAAGTACTAAGTCACATGTTTCGGTATTGAAGGAGGAACCGCCATGTCAAGGATTGTTGCGAGGGCGACATTTGCACGGGATGTCGCTGCCGTGGACGCGCTTGTGCGCAAGACAGCCAAAGCAGATGCAAACTGCACTCTCCTGCTGTAAGATCAGATTGTGACTGCACGGGCAGTCTCGAGTTTGGGGGCGCGCCTCGGCCTGGGGAGACCCACACGACCTGCTGTTCGCCACTGACGCACACCGACGTGTTGTGTTGTGCAGGGGCAGCGCACTCCTGAACTTAACAGCGCATGACGACAGAGATGTCGTCGTGGGCTACATGTGCCTGTAAGTACGGTACATTCCAGCTTTAAACAACAGCCAACCGTGTTGCTGAATCGGTTACGGTCAGGGTCGTGGTCAGGTTGGTGCCAAGCTACGAGTGTCACGGACCGACCGTAACATTTGGCTGTAACACGAGCCTGACCCCATTGAACATGTCATTTTCCAGGGATGACGTCCCGTGCGTACGCCTAGGCAGCGGGTCCGTAGGTGCGGAGGCATGGGTTGCTGAGGCGGCTGCGTCCCGGCACAAACTCGGAAGCAGCGCCTTTGTACGGGCGTACTCAACCTCCCAACTGTTCGAGGTGCGTTTGCCGCCTGGTAACTTACATGTCACGAATGGACTAGGGCCAGCGGTCCGTTTGCATAGTGCACAGTGGTGCGCTGCCCTTGCTGGCGGCGTGCTCCGTACGTTGTCCAGGAAAGCCCCGTCCACAGGCCGCCGTTCCCCGTACCTGTTATTGCAGGTTGAGGCTGCAACGGCTCTACTCAGGGCGGCCTTCTTGGGCATACCCTCCCTTCAACGGCTGCTGCTGGCCGCAAATGGCGACCTGGGCTTCGCTGAGCCAGGTACGGCACACCACCGTGACTTGCGCAACAGTTTGCCCACGGTTCCGAGCTGCCATGCGCATGAGTATTGGCACTAGCCTAATGCCACTCTACACGCATGAGAAAGGTTAATCCCTACCCACTCACCTGGATGATTACCTTCTTCTTGCAGGCCTGGCTGCCGTGTTTACACGTGTGGCTGCCAACAAGGACTCGGGTGTGGTGCTATACGAAACCACGCGCACAGCAGTGGTGCCGCCTCTGGCCATCCGTGCCGCGCGTGTGGAGGACCACGATGACATGCTCCCCATCCTGCAGCGATGCGAGCAGACCTTCCCAGCCCTGGCAAAGCTGCCCGATAGCAGCAACCCACAGGAGCCCTTCGCCTTGACACGTGTCGTGGCGGGGCAGGATGAGCGCAACAGGGTGCTGGTGGCTGAGGCGGACGGCAAGCTGGTTGGGTTCATCCTCATGACCAGCGACGTGGACACGGGCAGCCTGAGCGAAACGTTTGACCTGCACCCGTACGACAACTTCTTGCCGAGCGAGGTGTACGCGGAACAGTATGAGGCTGCAAAGGCGTCGGTCCGGGCGCAGAAGCTGGAGTACCTGCGCGCGCAGGCAGCAGCGCAGCGGGAGGAGGCCGGGGAGGAGCAGGCAGGCGTGGAGGAGGGGACGCAGGCAGATGGGGATGCAGCTGCCGAAGGGGCGGGTGACGGGGCGGAAGGTGCAGGGTCAGAGCAGCAAGCTGGGCAAGAAGGGGACGGGGAGGAGAGGCCAGGCAGCTCACAGGGGGCTAAGGCGGAGAAGCGCAGGATAGACGATGCGGAGCTGGAAGCAGAAGCCGAGCCGTCAGAGGAGGAGACTCGGGCAGAGATGCTGGCCATGTTTGCTGGGCAGCCGGCGCCGGCCGAGCCCACGCTGTACGCCATCACCATGCTGTGCATGGACCCAGCCTACGAGGCGCAGGCCTCGGAGTTCCTGGGCCCAGCCTTTGCCGCCTTCACGGACAAGCTGTACTGCGTGGTGACCCTGCCCCACGACAGCCGCGTGCCAGCCCTCATGGACACCATGACCCGCATCGCCCCCATCCCGGGGAGCCTCTTCCCCGAGGTGCTCTTCATGATCAACCGCCACGCTCTGCTGCCCGACTTCGAGGTCCGCCTGGGCAGCCCCTCGGACCTGCCCCTGGTGTCCTCGCTGGTGGAGGGCATGCCCAACTCGGGGGACATTTGCGCCTCGTTCCAGGGGGCAGCGGAGGCGGGAACGGCCGCCGTGGCGCTGTGCCAAGGCGAGCTGGTGGGCCTGTGCACGGTCAACCCGGAGGTTGACCTGGAGCTGCTGCAGTCCAACTTTGGGCTGTCCAACCACGTGGACTTGGCGTACCAGCCGCGGGAGCAGCACGGCGAGATCGACATGTACACCATGAACCCCATCTTTGTGCACCACCACCGGGCGTTCCTGGCCGGCGCAATGCGGCTGCTGGGCAAGACGGCGCTGTACTACGCGCTGCCGCCTGGCCAGCAGCCGCCCGACATGCAGGAGGTGCTGGAGCAGGTGGCGCCCAGGCACAGGGGCGGGGACAAGCAGACTCTGGCGGCGGAGTTTGCGCTGTACGTCTTCACGCGGCAGGCGGCGTTCAAGCGGCGGCGGACCGTGAACTCGCAGGTAGGGCGACGGGCTGGAGGGCAAGACAGCAAAGGGCGAAGCCCCGGTGCACGATTGTACTGCTAGTTGGCTCCTAAGCGTCTTGGTAAATGGGTGAGCAGTCGTGTGTGCGTGTGTTCGGGCGTGCATATCAACTCTTGGCCGATTGGCTGACGCATCAAGCATGGCGCAACTGAGTGCTCCCCCGTGACTGCTGCGCGCAGATCGTCATTGTGGGTGCCAGCGAGTGCGGGCTGGCGGTGCTGGAGCGCCTGCTGCTGGACCCCGAGCTGCAGTTCAACTACCTCACTCTCCTAGCGCCCGGCGGGATCAAGGCAAGTCTCACGCGGCCACAGCCCCCTTGCTTCAGACGCCTATCCGCAGCAAACCACTAGCTCCGAGCTTCAAACAGGCTGGAGCCGATCAACTTGACAATCGTCCACATATTAACCCTGCTAAACACAAAGCCAAATCGTCCACATCTGCACTCCTGTAGGAAAGCTGTGTACTCACGTGATACGCGACTGCTTGCACTGACGTGGTGGGGTTCACCGCTTCGCGCGTGCCGCAGGTGGGCGGCATGGCGTGCCAGTACACGGCGGGCGTCATCGCGCGGCTGGGCCTGGAGGCCCGCGTGCTGCTGCTGGACGCCGAGATGGTGGGCTTGGACCGCGCCGCGCGCGTGGTGGACCTCAGCGACGGCAGCCAGCTGGCCTATAACCAGCTGCTCATCACGGCCGGCACGCAGGACCAGAGCCGCTACCGCTTCGCGGACGCAGACCCTGAGGTGGCCGGGCTGCTGGTCACCGAGCTGGAGCTGGCGGCGGACTTCACCATGAACGATGCCATGGTCATGAACAGCATCCTGGTGTACGGCAACGCGCTGGGGGCGTACCACTCGCTGAGCGTGCTGGAGGCCAAGGGGGCGGCGGACAAGACGCGCTTCGTGGCGCCCCCCGGGCAGGAGCCCCCCGTGGTGCGGCTGCTGCACGAGCTGGCGGAGGAGGCGGGCGTGACGCTGCCACGGCCGGAGCCAAGGGAGGTCGCCTCGCTGCTGGTCGCGCAGCCGGGCGGCACGGAGCTGCACGCCACGGCTACCCTGGTGGACCCGGCCAACCCGGGGCCGCGGGAGGAGCTGCCGGTGGACCTGTTTGTGGGCTGCGAGCCGCCCGGGGTGTCGAGGGCGCTGTTTACCTGCCTCAATGACGCCAGCATCGTATTCGACGGGCGGGTGGTGGTGGACGGCGCCTTGCGCACCAACGACAAGAACATCTACGCCGCTGGCACCCTGGCGAAGCTCTCGCGCCGCTTCGGGGGAGTCTCCCTAGAGAACTACAACAGCCGCGACGCGGGAGCCAAGCTGGCCGCCAGCCTTACCGCCTTCTTCACTGCACCCGACAGTGCTCCGGGCTCCGGGCCAGACCCCTCCGCGCCACCAGCGCTGCACCGTGCACGCGCGGTGGGCTGCACGCTTCCTGGGAATACCTACTTCGTGTACGTCGCGTGCCCCTCCGCCATGGCGGTAGCATCTTTGCATGCGCCCGAGGGCGGGTTCGAGATGGTCACGAAGACGGACCGCGGACTCATGCGCGTCAACATCGACCCGGACGGCTGCGTCCACAGCCTCATGTACCTGGGCCGGGTGCCGGTGTCCGCGCCACGGCTGAGCGCGCTGGTTGGCCTGCACGCCAACTACCTGAACCAGCTGATACCCAGGTACCAGGCGGGGGAGGTGCACGACCTGCTAACACACCTGACGGAGCCGTGGGCGGAGCTGCTGTACAACGACGGGTTCTGGGACTTCCGGCAGCAGCTGCTGGAGGTGACGCTGGCCAGCGTGGCGGTGGGCGGGCGCGACACGGAGGGCGGGCTGGTGGAGATGGTGACGGCGGCGCAGGATGCGGTGCTGGAGTACGCGCGGGCACACGCGGCGGAGTTGCCGGGGTATGAGGTGCCGGCTGCGTCCAGAACGTGAGGGAACTCACGGAGAGTCAGGGGTTCAAAGGCATGTGCAGTGTGCGTCCGGTGAATCCTTGAACCGGTAGGCTGCTGCATGCATGGTGTACACTCCAGGCTTTGTCGTACATGTACATGCAGCAGCAGGCACCGCAACGTCGCTGACGCTGGTGCAATTGACCGACAGTATGGGTGGTTGTGTGGTTACTGCGCCTGCAATATGGCGTTTGTGTTGCATGGAGTTTGCGCCTGTCGTTGTTACACTGCGTATGCTGCACGGTATGCATGCTGCAGGTGGCAGCCGGTGGCGGCCGTAAGGGGTGGGCGGAGCATGAATGGGTATTCCTTGCCTATCGGTGGTGCCTTGAAAGGAGGGGACTGCAAACCAACTGGCCGAGACAATCGTTACAAGATCCAGATGGGTTGCCGATGTGTCCTCAATGCAATGCCATTGCGACAAGCGATGAAGTTCTTGTAATGCACCTGTACATGTACCAGTCTAATACCTGTGTGTTAAAAAGCCGCACGCCTCCATGAGCTTTGAACGCCCGACAGCAGTTGCAAGCCAGTCAGCACGCCGCTCGACTGCGCCCTAGGGCCTTTCGTGCACGTCCCACTACGGCAAGCGGTTGGCAGGCGGCGGCCGTTGCCCTTGCTGCGGTTGCCCAGCCGGCCCTTGTATCCCACCCATCTTCTCCAGCTTCTGTCCCATGAGCTGCCCCATAGCCGCGTAGAACGCCTGGACCTGCATCATGCACAGTGACACGGCAGGATGTAGGGTAAGCAGCACTAGTGCACCCAGTTCGCAGTCACGAGCGAAGTACAGGAGGCCCACACAACAACGCATGCTCATGCCACGTCAGTACAGCAATTGTGTAGAGACGCAAGCAAGTGAAGCCCCCCACCTTGGCGTTGTTCTTGTACTTCTTCATGTTCTGGGGGTTCGCCGCCACGTCGTTGACCGCCGCCATCACCTCCGGATCGTTGAAGACTGCAAGGCAGGGCAGAAGCACGCGCATCCATGTGAATGACGTGTGTCGCCTCAACGCGACTACCAGCAACCCTAAACCGCATCAAGGTGACCAGCATGCTGTTGCGCTCTCCCTCAGCCAGCGTTCACGACCCTGCACCCATCCTCCCACCACCCTACAGTTGCTAACAATACAGCTACGCCGCTGCACACCCACAGCACCGCTTTTCATGCCGCTATCCGGCTCCCTGGGCACCCACATCCGAGAAGCTCCGGGTTCTTGCTGATGTCCGCCACCGTGTCGGGCGTGGGCTTAAGCTTGTCCAGCATCTCCTGCCGCAGCGCACGGTACCGGATCTCCTGTTCATCAGGCTCCACGCGCAGAAAGTCCGGGATGGCGGGTCCGCCGCCGGGCTGGGCCGGCTGCTTGGCGCGGATCATGGGGATGTCCTCCGCGGCGGGTTTGGAGGGAGCGGCGGCCTGCTGGGCATGGACGTTGTAAGGGCAGGTGCATGTGTTACAAACAGCATACATAGGGTGGTTCGGCTGGCCTTGAGATAGGTGCATGTGGGCGTATGCCTTGGGTTTGCTGGCTCCTTTGTGCACTGCACCCGGATACCCGGGAGCCGACGTGCCACCTGCCACGGCGTGACGGGCTTGTGCATTCAGCCTTTCAGCCGCCGCGCCCACCTTGGGTTTGGGTTTCTGTTTAGGGGCGTCAAAGAAGCCCCGCTTGATGGCAGGTGCTGCTGGTTTGCCTGTGGGCGGCGGCACGCAGTTGGTGTTGGCCGGGACCTCTCGAAGCGGCCTCTGCTCACCAGCGGCAGGCCTGGGTGCCAGTACGGTGCAGTCCAGCCCACAGCACACCATGCAACAGAGTATGGGGTATGAAATGTGTGCTGCATCGCGACCAAATATCCCACAGGCGATTTCCCTGGGGAGTAAATTGCATAATTACTCACTGGCAGGCTTGGGCGCCATGACCACCACGTTGGCGACACGAAGGCTCTCATCCACAGCTGCAGCCGAGTGCACTACACGGCTTGCATCAACATTCTCTCTTAACCGGACTGCCTTCACTTGCTCCGCCAAGCTGGACAGAGGCGGCGGGGCATCTGCAAAAGGGGCCGGGGGCCACCACATCAGATCAGGTGGGTCCATCCGCTCCATCACTTGACCTTACCAAGTACGTTATGGCCCCACCATCATCCAAGTCATCCATCGCCTATTCTACTTATTATGCGAGCTTCTGGACGGTCAGATTTCTTCTGAACGAGGCTGTGTTCAGTGACACGGTCGCTCGAAGATTGGTAATGTGCTGCTATCGTAGGCCGGGTGCGGTTGTTCGTGTGTTACGCGTCGCGAATAACGAACACTAGAGAAGGGTATGGTATCAAGCGTGGAGCTGTCGGTTATGCTGAGTTTCCCGCTGTCGATGTCACATTGCCGACTGCTTGAATTCCTATGTGGGCCGGATGTGGGCCAGTATGCCGGGTTCGATTTGCATTCCTTTCTCCCGAATCCACCTGTAACATGTCTGTGTATCTATAAAGCGTTATATTGCCCATGCTGCCGCTTCGCTCGTTACCGCCGACTGGTCGTCGTGCGCTTGAGCATGCAGCCTCGCGGTGCACTCCCCGTGCATCACTTCACAAGCCATGCTACCAACAATGTCAGAACCTTAGTAGAGTAACAGGTGGGCTGTGCTATGGTGGTCATACAGCGAGCGACGGTGAGACAGCGCCACGTGCCACTGAACCCAACCTCACTGGTGCAGCGCGCTTCACGAGATGCGGGAGGCCGACACAAGGAACAGTAGTACGTCACGCAGTGGCGGGGCGTCCTGGCACTACAAATAAAGGTGGGCTTGAGCGGTGCTCGCACCGTTCACTGCGTCATGTGACTGTGTGGTCGGGCTCTTGAGCACCCCCGCACAGTCCGTCGCGCCCAGGAACTAGTGGGGATTCACAAACACACGGGAATAAGCACACTGCGTATATTCAGGAGCTGGCGCGCCCAGTGAGGTACAGGACGATGGCGGTGAGATGGAGGACGGAGAGGAGGCGGAGCCGCTAGCATCAGGTAAGTCGGGGAGGCCGACCCAGCGTCGTGGCATGCAAAAACCGTCCTAGGCCAGGACGTAGACCGGGGCATGGCATGTTGCTTGATGTAGCTTTGCAGATTGCAGCTAACAGAAGAACCGGTAGGCCCTTCATTGGGAGGCCAGGGGCGCCCTATGGCCTGTCTGGGGGGTGGCCGCCAAGCTGCACAACAGCAAGGCAAGGAGCGAAAGCATATGCCGATATGCGCTGGGTTCAACCGCAAGAAACTGTAAGGGTGTTGTGATGCTGTACCTGCGGTTGCGCCGCTTGGCTGCAGGGCCCGACTGGGACCCCTGGAGCGACCCACGGGTCGTGGAGGAGCTGCAGGCGCAAGGTGGGCCGGGGGCGCACGGCGGGTGCTTAGATCTACCGTGGCTGCCGCACCCCACTCGACACCAGTCGTAGAACCATGCGATGTTTATGCGCAAAGCTCCGCACATCGTGTCGCGTCAGGCCACGTGTCATACCCCTGGCCACGGATCTGTGCTTGGCATACCGGTACGAGGTTTCGGCATACCGCACCTCGGCATCCCGAGGGCCAAGCCCACCTGACCGAACTATATGGGTAACGCTGTACGCAGTGAAAGTGCGACAACACACCGCCACACCGACACTCATGGCCGCCTTGCCGAAAACCACGTTACACAATACATTGGGGTCACACACCTTGTCGTGCCTTATCCCGCACCAGAGATCCCCGTGTTCGAGGAGCTGACGTCCGCGCAGCACATCATCATCAACGACAACTTCCTGCCGTCGGAGGACGCGGCGGCGCTGCGCGGGGTGTTCGACCAGCGCTTCGCCGACCCACGGGCCATACACCCGGAGCGCTTCCTGTGGGACTTTTGGCATGGTGGGAAGGCTCGGGGGCGGCGTAGGCTGCAGGGCCACATGGACGTTACAGCGGGGGACGGGGGTGGCTCAGTCATGCACAAATGCCGGGTTCGTTGTTTGTAGTCCAAGCTCGGCGATGCCATCACCTGCTTACCCCCTCCCCTTGCTGTTGCTTGGGTTGCTCGTCCCCCGCAGTGCCGGACCAGTACACGTTGGTGCGAACGCAGGTGGGTTTCTGCTGTTCGCACCGCACCACACGGCGTTGGAGCACAGTGCAAGTCTTCTCCGTCCATGTCGCCGGAAGTCTTACTGCAACCAACGAGAGTAGGATGGCAAGCAGTGTCTAAAAGTCGGCCCCAGGCCCTCGGACCCCATCCACACACAGTATTTCTACCGCCCTGTACGGCACAGGCCCAGGTGTACTTCCCGGACAAGCTGTACGACATGCTGGAGGACGCGCTGATCTCGTACGGTGAGACGCACCTGGGCTGCCGTGCCATCAGTCCCATCTGGATGAGCTACTACGTGGACGGGTGCGTGCAGGTGGGTACCGCGTGCGTGAAAGGCCAGCAGAGAGGCTGGGGCAGAAGCGGTGCGTTGCGTGCTGTGCGCCATGGCGTGTTGCTGTACGCATGGCGTGTGCTGGTGCGCACCTCAAGTGGCGATAGTTTTAGACCTGCCGAGGTGGAGCTGTGCTTTGACAGTATGTGCGTCGAAGTACCTGGGAGGGGCAGTAAGCAGGACGCGGGCAAGCTGAACGCCGAACCTTGACACCTTGCTCACAGCATGGCCACTGCAATGCCATGAATGGCCTCAAACAGGAATTATCAATGTGCCAGCTTGCTGAGACAAGTGCCCTTGCGGCCTTACTGCGGTGCAGGAGCTACACTGCGACAACCCGCACGGTCCCTTCGCGTTCGTGCTGTCGCTGACAAAGGGTGAGGCCTAGGGTCGATCTCGTTGCAACCAAGCACCCAGAAGCACCGACACTCGCCCCACCCTAGAGTATCAAACCCCACTTTGCACAACTGGAAAATCCGCGCCGTCCAACCTATGCGTGTGGGGGACTACTCCACGCACATGTACCGCGTTACAAACACAACGGTGTGTTACCCGCCACCTTGCCCGCCGCCATCGGCCCTGGCTCCTCCCGCAGACTGGGACAGCCGGGAGTTCGTGGGCGGCGAGACGCTCATCCTGCAGCCGCAGGTGCTCAATTACTGGCGCAGCTACGACCCCAGCAAGGTGGGACAAGCGCTGCCACCCGCGCCCTTGTCTCCCCTGCACTTCCTGCCGCCTTATTTTGCGCGCAACGCCCTCCCTTTACTCTCAACATCCAGCCGTGATACATTACGCGGCCCCAAAGTCGCAACGGCACGTGCCTGGCAGTAACCAAACAGCATGATTCACCCTCCCTCCCTGTCCGTGGCCGCCTGCTGTCCATCACGGTGCCCAGGGCCTGGAGCTGCCAACGTGCCTGCCAGCCAGCCTTCGCCACTCCCCTCTCTCCCCATAAAATGGGCACCTCCCTTGCCTGCCGTCCTTCCCCGCAGGGCCTGGAGCTGCAGCACCTGGTAACGCGTGTGCCCGCGCCCTTCAACCGCCTCACCGTCTTCGACCCGCGCTTCCCGCACGGCGTGCGCCAGGTGCACGGCACGCGCGACCCGCGCAAGGGACGCCTAGTGCTGCACGGTGAGCGCGCTGTCGCAGGCTAACGGGGCGGGCACGCAGGATACGGCGGCGGCAGCCCAAGACCTCCAGGCCCTGCTGACACTCCCACAGCATCGTGCTCCTCTTCAAACAGAGGGCCACACGGCAACGCCACTAGTTAGTTGGTCCCTCTTGCGCTCTCGTTCCCATTATACCTCCGGCAGCGCGCTACCTGCTGCCTCCCTCCCGCTGTTCACGGTTGGCCGTGTGTTCGCTTGCCCGTGCCCCCTGGCTCCTCCCCCCCACCCCCACCCAGGCTGGTTCACGGACCCCGCGCCCTTCTTCACGGGCCCCCTGGACCCCGCGGAGGCTGAGGCGGCGCTGGGCGAGGGCATGGAGCCGCTGTACGAGGCGCTGCAGGGGGTCAGCGGCCTGGTCACAGGTGGGGGGGCGATGACAGGTGGGGGGAAAGGGGGCCGCTCGGGAAGCCTGGTCACAGGTCGGGGGGATGACAGGTGGGGGGGAAGGGGGCCGCTCGGGAAGCCTGGTCACAGGTGGGGGGGATCACAGGTGGGGGGGAAGGGGGCCGCTCGGGAAGCCTGGTCACAGGTGGGGGGATCACAGGTGGGGGAAGGGGCCGCTCGGGAAGCCTGGTCACAGGTGGGGGGGGATCACAGGTGGGGGGGAAGGGGGCCGCTCGGGAAGCCTGGTCACGTGCGGCGGTGCAGGTGGGCGAAGCCTGGTGACGGCTGGGTAGCCGCAGAGGGGCAGTGTACATGGGTATTGTGAGTGGTCTTGCCGGTGCCGCGTCGGCACCTGTGACCCATGCATCGGTCTGTTTCGTAAAACAGACAAATGCATGGGCCACAGGTGCCGACGCGGCACAAGCAAGATCACCCACAACAATGGGACCAGAGGGGAACAGGTGAGTAAGGCCAGGGGTCGGCTGGAGGTACGCGCTGACGGAGGCATCGTCATGAATGGAGCGCGGATGCGGGTTGCGGTGCTGTTGGGGCGAGTGGCATGGACAACAGAGCGGCAAGAAACGGCGCCGGAAACAATCAGCCCGCGGAGGGCGGCATTAGTGGCAGGCGCGAAGCTAAGCAAAGGGCAAGGGGGCAGGGGCTCTTGTCCATGCTTCTCACTCTCCAGGACCACTCCTTCTGCCCTAATGCAGCATTCTGTATCTCTCAACTGCCGATGCTCCGTCGCACCGTCGGCTTTTGCCACGTGTCAGCTTCAGCTGTTTTCGTTCCCCTGCGCTCGCCCCCAGGCACGCTCATTGCTCGGCTAACCATCAGCGGCCGCGACGGCAGCGTTACAGGCCTGCAGGTGAGTATCGGCACGGGCAGCCCAGCCCATCAGCACGGTTGCTGTTCACCCCTGTCAGCCTCCTTATCAGTACTACGATAGCCCCTCCTACCGTAGCCACGTGGTGGTTCCCGGAAGTCACTGCAGCACCGTGTGCCGCTGCAGGAGCACACCAGTGCCCTACCGTAGTTGAATCACATAGCTCGTGTACTGGCGTCCTGCCACAGAGTACATAGGCACGTACGGCTTTGCTTTGCCGTGGCCTTAACTGTGGCATCTCAGGGTTAGGTAGTGCCGTGCGCTCCCAACCGTCACCTGGCTCCCGGAGATGCTGGCGGTCACGCTGTTGAATGTGGCCTTTACCCCCAGCATCAAACTCACGCCGCCCAAGCCTTGCACCCGCCCCCCGCCTTTCCTCCCTGCGCAGTGGCTTGCTGACACGCTGGTGGAGGCGGCCTGACCTCCCAACCTCCCAGCATGAACACACACGTCGTCCATGCCCAGCACCCGCCTCCCCCCTTCCCTCCCCCCGCAGTGGCTTGCTGACACGCTGGTGGAGGTGCCCAACCACGACCGCGCGGCGGCTGAGGCGCTGCTGGATGGCCGCGTGCTGCCCCGCCTGCGGGCCCTGGTGCACCACGAGGTGCGGGATGGGCTGCTGGCGCTGGCCTTCCCGCCCTCCGCCACGGGGGAGGACAGCACGCTCACCATGCCGCTGGTCTTCGAATAGAAGGGCGGCGGGCGGGGCGCAGGGATGGGCAAGGGATGCATGGGGTGCACGTTGGGGGGGTGAAGGAGTGGGGAGACGGGGAACGGAGATGTGTGAGTGCGGCGGAAGGTGTTGCCGCGTGTTGTCTCTGGTGGTTGGCCGTTGGGGCTGTTGTTTGGCACTGGCGGTGGTTGGTGACGGGGGCGTGCTGTAAAGGCGGTGATGGAGAGCTGGGACTTGTAGAGCTGAAGCAGTGCCATGGTGTGGGGATTGTGGCAGGCTGGGAAGTGCATGCGGTGTTCGTGAGCGCTGTCACACCTGGCGTAGGGCCGGTGGCAGGAAGGAGGCGCACAGGTAGGACAGCTCTGCCGACATGCTACACCACGTGGTGAAGGTACCGGTAAATGCACTTGCAAGCGCCACCTCTGGCCACCCTGAGGGCCCAAGTCTCGTCTCTCATGTTATCGTATGCACCTTCTTGCCTCGCCTCTCGTCACATCGACCCTTGGCACCGGTATTCATCGGCCTCCCTGCCTCTCGCATCATCTTGCGTCAACACTTGCCATTGCCAAGGCAGCTTGTCCGCAGAGCCACACCACGCCGTGCAAACAACCTGTGCGCCCGTAATGCGCAGCGTAAGTACGACAACGGGACTCCCAGGGCGCACGTGCCTCTGCGCACCACCTGCGCGCCACCTGTCCGAATTACATCGTACCCCGGACCGGCAACGGCCTCGCGTACAGTGCCAGCCGGTGCTCGCACCAGTGACCCTGACCGCCATAAACAACAACAAGCCCAGCTTTTCGAGTGCACCAGCAACTCAAAACCACGCACATGTACGTATGCCCTCTGCTGCACATCATATCCCTCAGCACAGGCTGCCCACTGCCAGCCACAGCCGTACGCTCCTTGTTCACGCTCCACGCTTATGAAAGCCCCTCCGAGCCAGCCACGAATACTTTGCACTGTTGCACGACCGCTCTTCAGCAAAGAACGATCCTACGCCTGCCCCGCACCGCTCCCGCTGGTCTCTTGCGCTTCGTCCCCGGCCGCCCCACTGCTGCTGCTGCTGCTGTCTGTGGACACCGCCTTGGCCGCCTCCTGCTTGCCCAACCGCTCCGCCACCGCAAACGCTGAGTCCAGCTCTCCTGGCTTGGAAGTGACGCGCACCTGCGGAATCGGCAGAATGCGCGTGGCGTTGATGCCAATAAACCTGCCAAATAAACCTGTAACACCAGCAAGCCTTCCGCACCTGCCAAGCGCACGTGTGCGCTTCAGCCTACAGTTCAGTAGCATGACTCTTTAGAGGTACCGGGCGATGCGTTGAGCGCACACGGCCCCATCCACGTCCACATGTCAACACCCACAGCCCACCTTTGGCAGCTGCGGTCCCTTGGCCGCCGGGTCCTCCTCCTCCTCGTCGTCGTCCGTGACGCTGTCGGGGAAGAAGAGCAGCTGCACCGACAGGCCTGTGGGCACGAAGGTGGGCAACAGGAAGAGACCCACACCGCCATACGCTCAAGCAACCTGTACAACCTGCAGGTCTGCAAGGGTTACTGAAACGCCCCATAGAGCAGTTCGGCCTCTAATACCTCTCTACTACAAACTGTGCAAACAGTCTGCGCTAGCACAGGAGCACGATGGCGGCTCTACACCCTCCAGAGTGACTGCATCGGCATTTCCTGGTTTCCTCTAGTCAAGCTTGTACCAGTCTGGTCCCATGGGCAGGCTTCAAGCCTATTGTGTCCTTCGGTGTCCTGCTTTCCCGCGACCATTGGCAGCGTGACACAAATACCGTATCCCGCACCCCACGGCGGGTGCCTGTTCCTCACCCGCCAGCCCCACGCCGTTGGCTGCGAAGATGAACGTGGCCAGGTAGCACAGCCCCAGGATGATGGTGCGCACCGTGATGGCGATGTTGCGAGCCTGGAGAGGGTGGCAGCACCGCCAAGAGCGAGTAAGGTCACCGTACACACGTGTGCCGCCGTGATTAAGGACTACTCAACCCGCAAATCAGGACATAATCACACCGATGTGCGCCGCGCCCACCAGTGGCCTACATCTTGCACAAAGGCATCCGTGGAATGTGCAGGGAACATGACCCACATCCTGTGCAGCCGGTGGACATGTAAGGACACTGCTGTTGCACCTGTGTTTTGCACTTGCGTGCTGCACCGCTCACCGTGTAGGCGTCCGGCAGCGCCTGTGCCTCAATGGACCCCTGGACCTTGGTGCTGAAGAACCACAGGCCGGCTGCCAGCGCCAGCGCCTGGACAGAGCCCCTGCAAGAGCCCCATGCACTACTGAGTGGATGTACCAGCAGGCGTCTGGAGTTCGAGCGTGTGCTTGCCATGGCTTGGCCGGCATGGCCATGCCAACGTCTACAGCGCAACTCGAGAGCACTGGCGCGCACACCTTACTTCATGGCCTGTCCTAGCTGATAGGGGCACGTGACGTGCCTTGGCAGGCACTAGCTTTGTCACAACATGGCTGCACGGTTCACCAGTGTCTTGAGCTCGTGCAAGGAAGCCGCTGGGGCATGTGTACGGCACGCTACTCACAGGAAGGCGTTCAGGGGGGTGGCCTTCGCACGCTTGTTGGCGCCGACCTTCTCCCTCAGGGTTGTGAAGATGTTTGGGCCTGCCGACATCTGCTGGCCCGCTATACGCTGCACGAGTGCACCGTGTGGGGAAACGGCGATGGTTAAAGACGCACAGTGCTCCGGGATTCGCCACCCGCTAGCAGCCCGGCCAGGGTGAGGACTCCCTAGCTCACCTCGGACTTGGCTTTTGCCGCCCGCTTGCGGAAAAGCCGGAAGAGGAAAATGCCCACTAGCAGCACGTACGCGACGCCCGCGAGGTTCTTCAGGAAGTCGTCCGCGCCCGTGGGATTGTACGCGACTCCACCCTCCGCAGCGAAGGCAGCCCCCGCTGGGAAGAGAGTAGCGATAAAGGCATATGTTGATAGCGCTTGCGCGGATAGCCCAACGTCTCCTCCGTGCTGCGCCCTTGCTGACTGTTCTGCTGGAGCGGCGACGCTGACACGCGACGACGCGCTCTGCGCTTCTTCTGAGCGTTTGAGTTTAATTGCATGGCATAATTGAAGCTTCGAAGGCGCGCGGCATCTGTACAGCCGTTGGCCGGGCGATAGAACGTTCGACCGGCTGCAAGCCCAAAATAATTCCCGCCCCGAGGTGGAGGCGCAGTGCGTCGCGTGCGCCATTTTGCAAAATGTGTCGTGCGTGGTTCCGCTGCGGATACATGACTTGCTCTGTGCTTGTCGACTGTTGGTGCCGTACGACAAGGCCTCCCCTGCAACCCCATACGGTATCCTGGTGCCCTTAGACAATGCAACTCGCCCTCCCGGCCGCTCCGCGAACCTTACCCAGGAACATCTGTCCGTAGAGACAGCGAAACTGCTGCCCGTGCCTGCTACCCGCATCCTGGCTCCCTTCGAGATGCAAATCGCCCCTCCAGACGTCACTCCTCGAACTACATCCAGGACCAACCTGCTCATACTCCCGTCTGCGTCAACCCACAACAAGAGACAAAGAAATTTTCTCGAGGGCTGTGCTCCACCTGAATGCGCACCGACGCACTGCGTCCCAGCCTGCTCTACGCAGCAACAGCACCACCATCTCAGTTGCTGCCTGCCCCACCGCACGCCCAGTACTGCCCAACCAGCTCCTCCGTCACACCCGCCCGCGCCAGCCACTCCCGGTGCAGCTGCTGCCGCCCCCCAAACCCCAGCACCGCCCCGTTCCGCCACCGGAACTCCGCCAGGGCCATGTCCCTAGACGGCACGGCGCCCGCTATGGACAGGCTGTAGCTGACAAGCGATGCCACCACCGCGTCCTCGTCTTGAAGCTTTGAAGTAGCTTCCTCTGCCCCTGGCATGAGTCCTGCCGCCTGCTGCAGCTGTGCCCGCAGCAGCGGCAGCAGCTCCCGCACCAGTTGCCGCACCTCATCCTCGTGCTGCTGCACGATGGCCCCCACCTGACGGTTTACGGTGCCGTGCATTGGCAGTTTTGGCACGCCCAGGGGCAGGGGGCACGTGTCACGTGGGGAGGTTAAACATCGAGCAGCCGCACGAGCACAGGTTACGTGGTTACGTGGTTACGCAGGTAATGTGGACGGCGCCGTCACTGCATAGCACTTGCATGCATGTCAACCCGGAAAGCTTTTACCTCGGACTTTGCTGCGTGCAGCAGCCGGCAAGCATACTTTCTGGCGTGCACGCAAAGATGCCAAGCCAACACGTCAAGTAATCCGCCACAGGGGATGCGTACTACCCCACCTGCTTGCCACCCAGTGCTGAACTCATCATCCAGAAGATGCACGCCCACAGCTGCTTCTCCACCAGCGCCGCCGCCAGCCCCCCGCCGTCCACCTCCCTGCAGCTCACGCCGCCGCGCGCCAGCGTGGCCGCCACGTGGGCCGACCACCTACTGACACGTGCCACATGCCACGTGCCAAGTGCCACAGGCACACAGCACAGGGGTGGTCAGCCGAGAGGGTCAGAATCACTGGAATCACACCAAGGCGTGGCGTCAAACCACAGCATGAGAGCAGCAGCATTATCCAAATATCTCTGCCGTCAGGCTTTAGCATGTTTGCAGGGCGTCGTAGCTGTTATCCACTGTAACCACCAAAGCCTGAGATACAGAATGCAAGGGGATGCGTACCCCACCTGCCGGAGACCACGGTCAGCTTGCCGTCCGTGGCTGTGCCGTCGGGCCCAGCTGTGCAGCCACAACAAAGCGTTTAGTCGAGTCAGTCGAGGTGAAGGGAGGATATGGGCACGTTTGAGAGGGCTCAGAACTCTGGCCAACATTTATTCCATCGAACGGCTGGCACGCGCTGCATCGCCAACAACCCCCGCAAGCCAGCTTCCAACCCGCAAAAGGACCCCGGCACATAACGATAGCTACTGCATGGCCCACCATCAGCAAGAAAAGTAAGCGCGGCGCACCTGCCATGTACAGCGCCACCTGCGTCACCTTCCCCAGCAGCCCCCGGGCTCGCAGCCACGGCAGCAGCCAGCCGTTCTGCAGCAGGACCAGGTCCGCCGCGCGGCCGGGGGGCGTGCGGTCTGCCACAGAGTCCAGTGCGTCGTTGGTGACGCAGCAGTATATGGGGCCCTGGGGGCCGGTGTGGGTGTTGAGGGCAAGGGACAGCACGAGGGGCTGAACACATAGTTGTGGTGTTCTGCCAGGCGCTAACACACCCCGCGTCTCATTTCCCGGTACCACGCCATGAGTGGTGTGGGTCCACTACGGTGCGCTCACCTCAGGGTGCTCGGGGATCGTGGTGTCTCGCGTCACCACCAGCTCTAACGAACGCCCCAGCATGTGGGCCACTGCCTGCCCAGCGTGTAGGGCAAGGGCTAGTGCTTGGGCAGAAGCAAGGGCTAGGTCTACGGCAGGTGCCTTGTCCCTTGAGCAGGGGCCAATACAGGGGCTAGGGCAGGGGCTAGGGGGCGGGGCATAGGGGCGGGAGCGTTGCTTCGACCGTACCGGACGCCGGTACAATGTGCCAACTGGTTGACACGTGCTGCCTCAGGTTGGGTGCCGAGGCGCAAGTGCTGATGCCGCAATTGCGCGGAGTTCACGGTTCACGGCATTGGCCGGGGGTTGCCCCCACGGCCCGCTCCGGTCTCACCTCGCCCACTCGGCCGCGGCCCACCAGGGTTGCTGGTGCTAGCGTGTCCATGCCGCCCTGACTCCCTGCATGCACTGCTGCTTTACATCCCCTTACTGGGGAGACTGACTGTCTTTTCGTCCACTTTAGTTGCAGGCGCTCTGGCCTAGCAGATGGGAAGCGGTCACAAAGGAGCTTGTCGGCAGGGCTCAAGAGGGGCTGGCGCCCAGCGGTGCCGACCGCGCCCCCGCCACGCACGCTAGAAACAAGCGAGCTCCTATTGCACATAGGTCTACTAATCTGTGTGTTCCTTCCTGGTCTTTGCCAAATTGCCAGGTGCCGCTGATTGGATGGGCGGTTGGGATGCAAGGTTTCGGAGGAGAGGCAAGGTACAAGGAGCATCTCGGACCTATCGGCACAGAAGTCATATTGCACAGTATTAAACATGATTGCCACTCGACAGCTGCCAAAGAACGCGGCTCGCAAGGTGACCTCGGCGGTTCCGCTACGCCCGCGCGGCTCTGTTTGCTGCCGCGCCTCTCAGCTAACCCATAATGAGCAGCAGCCCACAGCTCCGGCTGTGGCTAGCCGTCGGGCTGCGCTCGCTCTCGGCGCTTCCGTTGCGGTCTCGACAGCTTTCGGTGGGTATCCTTGCATATAGGTAGGACAAGCTTCCTCCGCTGCGAACTTGCCCACAAGCCTTGCTACCAACCCAGCTCCGTGTGTCCTTCAGCCGCCCTTGAAGCCTTTGCACTGCCTCATACCAACGTTGTCAAGGCTTGTCCCCGGCCAACTGTATGTCGGAGGACACTGCGGCACGTGGCAAAGCAAAGACCCCCATACCCCTGCACACCCCTGGCATAGTCCTACGTTCTGCTTCACCGCCTGCATGCGCCATTTGTGCTTGTCGCGCCGCAGGCGGCCCTGCCCAGGCCGGGCTCAAGGACTACCTGCTCAACCCCGACGACCCCATCCAGGAGGTCAGCGTGGTGCTGGGCTCCGAGGACAGCAAGTTCATCTTCAACCCCAGGTGCGGCGAGCGGGGCGGGTGTGTCTTGTACCTGTGTGCCGTATGCGGTGTAGCCCCTGCCATGGCAAGGTTTAAGGCACAGGGATAAGGGCCGTGGATGAGGGCCGTGGATGCGGGCCGTGGACGAGGGCCCTGCCCTCGGTGGCCTAGGGGATGAACCCAGATGGCCGCACACCCGCGTGCCATCTGCGCGTTCCTGTACTGCCGTTGGAACCACGGAAGCATGGACAAGGGGCAGCCCTGAAGCGTGCGTTTCCCTGCCAACTATTGACGGATAGGTTGATCGGTGCATTACGTTCCATGGACCTCGCCCGTCGTTTTTGCTGCTGCCCTGCTGCTCGCAGCACCCTGGAGTTCACGCAGGGGCAGCTGACCCGCCTCAAGCTCAGCAACCCCAGCAAGTGTGAGTGCTTGAGCACTGGTGTGGCTACGACCAGCTGCCACAAATTCGCTGCATTATCCTTGACAGGCCATGGAATGTTGGCAACATATCCACTGGTACAGCAGCTGTACCCCTGCGCACCCTCGCGCTTCACATGTACCCCCGGTGCACCCACAGTGACGCACTACTTCACGGCGTTTGAGTTCGCGGAGAAGGTGTTCACCATCCTGGTGCTGGCGGGAGACCCGGCGGTGGAGGTGGGTGCAAGGTAGTCCACAGAGCTTGCGTGGATGCGTAGATGCTCTTCAGTGTGCGGGTTCATGTGGACTCCAAGCTGCTGCCGTCCCATGGCGCACAGTGAGCCGCCCCCTCGGCCCGCTCACGACACGCCAACCTCCGCCACCACCACACGTGGTGCCAGTTGCGCCTCCTCGTTTCTGCCGTCATGCCCTCTCTGCCAATGGCAAGCGCACCCTGTTCCCTTGCCTCGCTTATGACTGTCATTCACTCCTCCCGCACACGCACGCCTGGCCCCCCCCTTGCTGTCTTGGCACACCTTGTGTCCTGACTGCTTGCCTGCACCTACGTCAGGCTCATTTTGCCTGCATCCCGCACCGCATCCGCTCCACACGCATGCCCGCTCCCCTGCCCTCCCCAGGTCAAGGGCGGCATCCAGGAGGTGGCCCTCAAGGCGGGCGCCTCCGCCCAGTGGCTGTTCATCCCCATGAAGGCCGGCAAGTACCCCTGCGCTGCACCGTCAAGGGTCACGACGCCATGGTGGGCACCATCATCGTCAACAAGCCGGCGGCGGCCTAGGCCTAGGGGTCGCGGGCAGCTGATGAGCGGAATCACAGCGTGTACAGGCACTTGAAGGCTGCAAGTCGAACTGTGCTGTCAAGGTGTTAGGGGCAATGGATTTCTATATGAGTGTTAAATTCCGGTGCCGGGCATGTATAGATGCGTGCTGTGATGTAGATGGGTTACCACCGTAGTTGTACTCGTGAACAAGTCCTCTGATGTCATTTTGGTGGTGGGCTGCTGTTGGGGCATCGTGATTGCTATGCTCTGTGCTGCTGGTAGCTTGGCTCCGGTGGATGGCAAGCTTGTCTGCCGGCCCCTGTACTGATTGGCGGGAGGCGCAGACTTGCGCAGACCGGCTGAGAATGCCAAATCGTCTGTGACTGTTTAAGGAAATTTCAAGATGCGTGACCCAAATGCCGAGCTTGGGCGGGGCCGGCAGACGCCCGCGTGTTATCCCGTCTCCGTCCGAATTCATACCGTATTGCTAGATCACAGCAGGGGATCTCCCCTGGATACCAGCTGCACACTCTCCAGCCCTGCGCTCAGCCTTGTTTGCCCTCACCAAGGCATGGGCCGCATGGGGTCTCGGAGCTGACCGGTACTCTCTCACTGCCCCGTCAGCAGGTGGTCTGTGACCGCACCAGCCCAACGCCCACAGGAGGACTTGCATACAGGTCTTTATACTAGGTCTTGGCCTCTGCCACACCCCGGTCCATTACAGCCGCCCTTTATACCTGCTCACCATATGCAACACATTTGGTGGCCGTTGGCGCGCTAAGTACGGCATGCAAATTTTCAGCGCAGCACACGGCCGTGGTGCGCTCTGCGCCCAAGGCTTGGCCCCTCACCATCCGCACCAATACCGCCCTCACCACTCTCGCAACCCTGAAGGCTGCTTGCGTGCAAACCATGCACACACTCGGCCCCGTGAAGCACGCCAGTGTAAGAGGCCCAGACGGCAGCACCTGTAGCCTGGTTCAGCATGCATGCCCAATGGTGTTGCACGCTCCTGACCCCAGCAAGGCCCCGTTGGCCACCTCATTGTCTATGGGAACAGCAGACCCTCTCCACACCACAGCAAAGACGACCTGCCCCAGACCTGCCCTTCGTCGCGTCGAGCCTGCCCCAAGTGCTCACACCCTACAGCTGTACTGCAATCCACATCCAGGCAACAGAACCAGGCGAAGGGCAGCCTTGACCTCTCAACGACCGACGTCAGTCATATTCCATCTAGCACAAGCTAGCTTGGCACAGTTTGGGCGTTGTGTGCGGACGATCGCACTCAGGGGTGGCATTCCGTGGTTGCACTTAGCCGACCGGCTACCACACCGCCAAGCGCTCGTAGCACTTCTGCATACTGCCTATAGGCTGGCTCACTGATTACACATCCCCTGTGTCAAGTAGTCCTCCGGCGCATGGCCCCCACACGTGCAGGTAGGTGTGCGTTGTGCCGTGTCTTACAACCCGGCGTAGGATGCGCGCTACATGCACAAACAACGCGTCTGTGTTGCAGCCATCAATCGGCGTCATCCGCCGGCGGGTACTTCTTGGCCTGCTCCTTAACCACCCTGCAGCAGGTCACACGGCCAATGCTTGGGCTCAGATGGATGCGGCCTAGGCGTACTAGGTCCTACCGGGGCACCGAAGGGGCCCCGTCCCCATCCAAAGCATGTATCCTGCCCACGTTTACAACGCAGGGCCGTGCCATTGTTGGAACGAGCATGTGTGCTGAAGCTAAGGGACAGCATGACAGTCGTTGCGTGGCCCGAGGGCAGCGTGTACCCTATAGACGCTCAGCCATTCCGTCAACTCACTTGTCGTACTTTGCCGGTTCCTTCCTGAGCAGCTCTGTCGCATGCTCCTGCCACGCAGGGAGTGGGCAGTGAGCGTCAGCCTGTTACGCAAACAGTCGGCCTTTCATTTGAACCACAATCTATTCCATAATTCGTGATGAAGCGATTCAGCGGTCACGGCAGGCCATGCTGTGGGGCGCAGGCGACACCTGGCCATGCAGGGAGATGCGCCGAGCACACCAGATACCGAACCCACCTGGGCTGGTGAGTAGATGTTGGGGCTAGCGAGGAGCTCCTGGATGCCCACAAGCACCTGGGGAGGTGTGGCGTCGTACACACAACAAAGCAAAAGAACTTCACGATGTGCGCACTGCACCACACGACAGACCGCAAGCCGGCAGACAGCAGTCAGGTGAAAGGCTATCTTGACCGACCCACATGCCCCATGTTGTCATGATGTACACAGCAGCTGTCCGACTGCCGAGAAGTGACAGCTCGCACCGCAGGTGCAAGGTACCGTACCCGTCCCGCACTCCTCCCCCACCTGCGTCACCGTGAGGCTCGGCGCCCACTGGCCTCCCAGGTCGTCATCATTGCTGAGCAGGCTCAGGCACACCTTCCCCGTGGGGTACACGTTGGGGTGTATGAAGCCCGGCGGGAAGGCGCATGTTGGGGGCGAGGCGGGGTAGTCGCTGGGGAACACCATGGTCAGGGGGTACAGGCCGCCCTCCCAGCTGGTGCCCTTCGGCCCCGGGATAAGGCAGTGCCACGTGGTCAGGTCGGTGCTGCCTGCAGAGAACCGTAAGACACACACAGCTGGGTTGGATAGTTGGAGTTGAAAGGTGCTGTTCGTGTGGTGTAGGCCCCTTCCGGTGGTGTGCGAGAGGGCCGCGACAGGTGGTTGCGATGCTCCCCCGGCTGCACAGGCCGTTGGCATGTTCCTGGGCTGCTTCCCACTCGCCCTGATGCAGACCCTAGAGACTGGACTTGCCATCTGGCTTAGTGTTTATCCTTGCAGAGAACCCAAAAGGCTAGGGCGTTGTTGAGCGGTAGTGTGGCGGGGCGAGGAGGGACAGGGGGGGAGGGGATTGAGGCATGGAATATCGCGCCGATGGACACCGATGGACAGCGGTTCAGCATCTGATCCACTGAGACTTCTGCTTGCCCTCACCCTACTCTTCCGGAACAGCTTTCGCTCCTCCATCAAACGGGCCTGTGCGGTCATCCTCGTCCTTTCTCGAGGACCTTGCCTGAACTTGAGCTGCCCCTATCACCCTCCTAATATCATCTTACATAGCATGAAGGTTGTGGCTTTCTTCTTAGCGAAGCCGTCCTGCACAGCCTTCGTAAGCTATCTTATTTTGCGTTTTGCCGTTTCTTCCGTAGTGACAGTCTGCAGCGTGGTTGCTATTGTTCTGTCTAGATTACATGTGGCAATCCGATATTCACAGCATTGCTTCGATGGGGCTCCCTTACGGCCTTAGCTTACCTCCGCATGGACAGCACGGTGCGCGCCAATCTGCGCATCCGCAGACAACCATTCTTGCGCCTCCGTTGAGCCAAGTTCAGCAGACGTTAGCCTGCATGTGCACCATTTGCGTCTAAAAGCCAACACCCCGCTGTGGGGCGATGCAAAGGAGCCATATCACAGTGCACAACCCTTAAACACGCCCGCGTGTTATCCCTAAACGCAGTTCCTCCCTTGCCTTCCAAGCCTGTGGCATAGTGCGATGTACTGTAACAACAACGACGTAACATGCGACTCAAACGTCGCAACAATTTGTGTGAAGGTTCAACCAAACACCTGACCGAAGAGCTCCGGCCCTTGCTCTTGTCAAGCTGCAGCTCTAGCTGCCGGGTGGCAGCCTGTTGCAGTCAAGCCCGCGTACTCACGCGTCCAGGCCCCACACGCTGCCCGTGGCGCACGACAGCACGCTGGCAACCATCTCCGCCTCCTCCGCGCTGGCGCATCCCGCAGCATGCACGCGGCCCCCCTGCCGCCACGCCCGCGGCACGGCGTCCCACACGCGGCCACCCCCCATCAGCAGCGACTCCTCCTCCTGCTCCTGCTCCCCTTTCTCCTGCCCGCCACCCAGAACACCACCCGCTCCCATCCCCGCCGGTGCCGCCACCAGCAGCTTGCTCCTCCCACCAATCACCTCCGCCACCCGCCGTGACACCAGCCCAAGGTCCAGCTGGTCCACCTCCTCTCCACCCTTCTCCACCTGCTGCTGCTGCACCTGCATACCCCCGCCCCCGCCCCCCGCCCGTGCCCCCGGCAGCAGCATCACCACCACTACGTGCCTCTCGACCTCCAGGTGCTGTGCCACTGCCTCCAGCTCCCCCAGCCCACGCAGCACCAGCCCCGAGCTGCTGCTGGTGCTGCTGCTGCCCGCACCGGCCTTGCCCTCACCCCCTTCACGCCACACTCCACCTCCCCGCCCCCGAGCGGCCCGGACGGCTCCACAGCCCTCACGCCCTGGTCGGTGCGCCCCACACCACCACCACCACCACCAGCTCCCTGTCCAGGCGCAGTATCACCTGCAGTGTCCACACCACCATCGGGCCCCACGGTCAGGGCTGCGAGCAGGTAGCTGCAGCTGCTGAGGGCCTGAGTGGAGGGCACGGCCGCCAGCTGCTCCGCGGCGCGGCCGTCCGCGGCCAGTGCGGCGGGGTCCCGCGGCGACACCAGGCGCATGTGGTCGGGGTCGGTGACGGCCGTGTGCAGCAGCGTCTGCAGGGCACACCGTGTTGGGGTGCGAGGCGGCCAGCAGGTGAGGCACCAACGCACCATACGGCGTGTTAGAGAGTTGCATGCAGTAAGGCTGCATTGACGGACACGCGCTAGTGAAGACGCTGCAACAATTGATCAAGACTTTTTCTGGTTTCTCCCTTGCACTCGTCGGTGCACTTACTCTTGCCGCTGCCCACATGGCCCACCTTTGCCAGGGCCTGCATGGCACAGCGCGCCGCCGCCATTCCCTCCATCCCCTCGCCCTCCTGCCGGCCGCCGCCTTCCTCCTCCGCCCCGCCGGCCCCCGAGGCCAGCAGCAGCGCCACGCCCAGCGGGGGCGCGGCCACCAGCCCGGCCCCCAGGTAGTAGCGCCGTACGGGCCTGAGCTGCTCGTCCAGCTCGTACACCAGCGGCGCGCCCACGGGGATCTCCAGCTTCATGATGTCCTGTGGGAAGTCTAAGGAAATACAATTACAATCCTTTGCGCCAGCGCAGGTGTGTGCAGGGGTGGCCGTTGCAGCGTTGCCTCGGCAAGGGTCAACCGGTCCTCGCGAGGCAGTTGGCTGCACTTGCTGTTGCGCAGGCCATGCCAGGTTGAATGCTGCTAAACCGACTAGAACTGACAGCTCGCCCTGTTGCAGAATGGAATTCAACCACCATAGGAACTTGCACGAGTGAGGGAGCCAACGTCACCTAGAGAGGCCAGAAGACACAACCGGCGAAGTACTGCCTCCTTCCCTCTGCATGGCGCAGGGCACCCACCTGGTCGCTGATGGCGTCTAGGTGCTTGACCAGCCCCCGCAGGCTGTTGCCATGCGCCGCCACCAGCACACGCCGACCGGCCGCCAGCGCAGGGGCGATGTGGGACTCCCAGAACGGCACGCAGCGGGCCACGCAGTCCTGCAGGGAGAGGACAGCGGAGCGGCACAGTGGCAAACGGAAACAGTCGGCCTGCGGAGAGCGAGGTTAGTGTCCTGGAGGGAGGGGAACGCAGTGCAGTGCAGGTGAGTACCGTTTGTATGAACGGCTGGTGAGCTCGGGCAGAAGTCTATACACGTAGAACTAGTTTGGCTACACACACGTAGAACACGCGGGAACCGAAGTGCGGGGTGGGGAGGGGTTGTTTAGAGCAGTTCGGTAACACTAACAGGTCGGTGGGTAGTCGGGGGGTGCGCATGGCCCCGTTGTAGGTGTGACTGCTGAGGTATGGCGTGTGGGCCAGAAGGTGGAAGGCTGCGTGTCCAAAAACACGTACCTTGAGGCTCTCCGTTGCGGGCAGCAGGGAGGGGTCAACGCCCCGGTAGCGGGGGTCGTGGGACGGGTGGAGGGGGTCGGAGGGGTCGAGGGCGGGAGGCTGAGTGGCGTAGCTGCGGCGCCAAATATGCACCTGCGTGGAGGCCGGGAAGGGGTGTGTCGACACAGGGGGCCGGTTGTCATTAGGGGCAAGGAAGCATGGCAGCATTCGGTGCCAGCTTTGACGTGATATGCGTGGGTCAATATTGATCCTACACTTGTGTGCAAATGGACGAATGGACTACCGGTACATGATGTCGATCTAGGTACTTGCTTGTCGGAGGTACGAGCAACACTTGTGAGACCAGTGGGAAAGCAGTAGGGGCCCCGAGGGCCCGGCGCTTTTTTCACTCACCCTTCTGCGCCGGCCCTCCCTTATCCTGCAGGTCCCCACCTGCTCCTCCCCGTGCTTGGCTGCCGTCTCCGCCTTGTTGAGGCCCTGCAGCGCGCCGTAGTGCCGCTCGTTCAGCCGCCAGCTCTTGACCTGCGTGGGGCCCACAGGAGCAGCACGCGGCGGTACTTCCAGCCCAGCTGAATTGTTTAATGACTTGCTTCACGTCCTCGACCCCTCACCTGGCCCATGCACGGCAGGTGCAGAAGTATTGCTCTTGCCGCCCGCCCCCATCCTCCCGCCCATTCCCTGCCTCCCATCCCTGCCCAAGCTGCACTTCTCCCCATAGCCCACTTACCCCTACCCCACCTCCTCCAGGTGCAGTCTTACGATGCCGATTGCCCATACCTTTTGCGCACCTGATTGAAACCCTAACCTGTCTGTTGCGGCACTGCTACCCCACACGCTACCCCACACGCTAATCCACACGATAACCCACCTCCTCCAGGTGCAGCAGGTCCATAACGTCCTCCGCCATGTGCAGCGTGCGGATGGCGCGCCGCAGCACCGACGTGAACGCAACGTCAAAGGCGCGATCGCCATGCCCCACGTGCGCGCGCATGAGCGCCCCCGCTCGTGTTGCCTGGCGCTTGCCCTGTTCCGTGATGTCCACATCCACCCAGCCGGTGAAGCGGTTGGCCAGGTTCCATTCCGACTCGCCGTGGCGCAGCAGCACCAGCAGGCGGGGGCCGGGAGGGGCGGCTGCGGCAGCCGCGGCGATGGAGGGTCCCTCGCAGCCGCGATCAGTCGAGGACATCGCGCCTTGTGGAGGTGGCGAAGGCGCTGGCAGGAGGATGACGAGAGGGCGGGCGAGAGGAGGACGAGAAGGTGCTGGTGGTGGAGTTGGAGCGCTACGGGCAAGGTGGGCTCGCGGCCGGGGGCGAGGTTGCGATGCGGCGTCACCTGCAGGTCAGCCGGACCTTGCAGGCGCTGCACAGCAAAGCAGGGTATTGGGTTAATTTGCTTTCAATGCTGGCGCGTCTTGCGCGGGCCTGCAGGCGTTTCGCGGGAAAGCCTTTGTTTACCGCGTGCGACCCGTGGGACAGTAATGACGGGACTCGTTTCGGAGAGAATTACAAGGATGTGAAAATGTGCACTCCCTGCTGGCGCTGTAGATGTCGCTTGTATACGATATTTCCTTGTTTGGGCCGGCGAGAATCAGTAGTAAGCCTGTAGTGATCCAAGGTGCGCCACATTGGGAGGATAGCAGTCCCTATGAGCCATCCATCACGCCCTTAAGAAAAGGCTTTTTCCAGCATCGGGCTTGTTTCGTCAAGCGTATCCGCGACTTGATTCGTCAAACTCAGCGCTCACTTGGCGCCTACGTGCGCGCTTGTTCAACGTAATCGGCCCCCAATGACCCGTCCACACGATATGCGGACTGCGGCGCCCACCCCAACGCACGCGCTTACCTTCGCCACACTCTCTGCGCCTTCGTTTGTTACCCTCTTGCTGCTAACTTTGCCGCCTGCCAGCGCCCAACCGACCCTCAACCGTCCGCCTCCCTCTCCGCCCGACGGTGCCGGACCCCAACCCGCCCCCGCTCCCAGCCCCGTGCCACCCTGCCCTGGCGCCTCCTCCCTTGTGCACGGGCCCGCCCGCGGAGCCCCATGCGCACCACTGCCGCTATTGTCCACCGCACCACCCTGTGACCCGGTCATCCCAGGTCTGTCCGTTGGCGCCTCCATGCCGGGACCTCCCCTGACCGTCCAGGAAGTCGGTTGCGGCTCTACACAGAAGGTTACAACCCTCCCGGACGCTGGCGTTGCCCCGGATAGCAGCATGGGCGGCTGCAGCCACGCGACTTCCAACACGTCCACGATGCAACGCACATCGAGCTACAAGGATTTGCTGCTGCAGCTGAGGCTGCGGGGCAGTGGCATGCTTGCGGCTGTCGGCAGCCACGTGTGGGCCACCGTATGGACCTCCCTATTGGCTGCGCTGCTGGGCTGGGGCTTGGCGAGGCACGTCAGGTGGGGAATGTACGGCCTGCAGTTTGCAATGATCACTGGTCATGTACAAGTCATTGAGGAACATGCGTGCCGGTGCGGCCTGCTGCACAACCGGCTTGCGATGGCATGGCGGGACTCACTTGGCGAAGGGCGGCCCGCTGAGTGTAAACTAAGTGCGAGACGTACAGCCTGTCAGCCATGTTTGCCAGTATACCACGCCACAGCAAGTGTTAGACCGACATTAGCCGCTATTTCTACTCTATGACCCTGCCCCTCCTGCCTCCCTCCCGCTCCCACACCAGCCGGCGGCTGCACACCGACATGCACCTCATCCCCGGCCCCTGGAGCCACGCGCTGCCGCTGCTGGGCAACCTGCTGGAGGTGCTGCGGCCCGACTTCCACCGCGTGCTGCTGCAGTGGGCGGACCAGTACGGGGGCATCGTGCGGTAGGTCACCGCCGCTGGCCACGCAGAGGGCCAGGCAGGAAGCCGCGACGGCGGCTGTGTGTGAAGAGTAGTGCGATCAGTGCCCCGTGCCCAACACGTGTTAAAGGGGGCATCAGCTACCCCGCTCAGCCTCTGGCAGCGTTAGTGCGTTACTCGTCAAGGATCCGACGGCTGTTCTCTGAAGAGCACAGGGAGCACGATGCAGAGCTGCTAGGGCAGTGTTGCAGGGGGCCACGCGGGGCACTCTGGGGACCTGACAGCGTTGCGGTCTTCCTTGCCATGTCGCTCGTGCGGGTGCCCACCTCCCCTGCTGGTCACTCCCTCTGCCCGCGCAGCGTCAAGTTTCTGTGGCACGACGGCCTGGTGGTCACCGACCCCGCCGCCCTGGCTGTCATCAGTGGGCGGGGCGAGGGCGCCATGGACAAGGCGGCAGACATGTACTCGCCTGTCAACATGGTGCGGCGGGGCGGGGGAGGGGGAGTGGAAGCGGGAGGGGTCAAGAGCGTTGGATGGCGGACGCTGCAGCACCGCGGCAATGGCAAGCGAACCTTTCCGGGCATGGCATGCTCTTACCCCAACCTTACCGAGTGTTGTGTCCGCCTGTTGTCTTGTGGGTCCGCAGCATCGCTGGCATCCTGTTACGGGCACGCTGTCGTGTCATGCACTGTCCCATTGGCCGTTATACCCACTGCTGACGCCTTTCCCCCAGATGTGCACCCCCCACGGCCGGCCCAACCTGCTGACCTCCCCCGCCGACGCCAGCTGGAGGGCCGTGCGCAAGGCGGTGGCGCTGTCCTTCGCGTTCGGCAACATCAAGACCAAGTTCCCGCTTGTCAGGTGAGGCCTGCGCCTACGTTTGTCACCTGTGTGCGAGGCGGGCAGGTAAGGCGAAGCAGCTTTGGCCACCGCGACTGAGCGCGCAACACTGCCACGCTGCGCTGCCGACTCCCCAGCACGAGCTTGTGCACGGCACGTACATACGCCATTTACAACTATTTCAGGCCTCACCTTAGGCTCCACGTCTTTGCGAAATGGCTGCGGTGCAGTTACCCCGGCGCACCCGTGCTCCATCTTGGTCAACCACCGTACCACCGTACCATCGTACCATCGTACCTCATACCATCGTCGTGCAACCCTCCTTTCGCCAACCAGAACCCCTCGACCTTGCTCTTTCAGGCCTTAGTGAGTGAACGTTTAGCATTCCGTAAGAATCTATCTGTTACGGTGTGGGCCACTGCATGGCCACCCCAGGGAGCGCACGGAGCAGCTGGTGGAGTGGCTGCGGGCGATGGGCCCCGGCCAGGACGTGGACGTGGACCAGGCGGCGCTGAGGGTCACGCTGGACGTCATCGGGCTGGTGGGTTTCAGCGAACAGGGGCAGAACGGGCACAAGACGCGAGCTAACAGCACACACGATGTACGGTGTTGGGGGTTTTGGACGAGTTGTACTGCGTAAGGAGGGGAGGGCCGCTATGGCACGGGGCAGCTGGGTTGCTTTTGGGACCGTGTGGGCGCGCGGCGCCACCTGGCATCCTTCCACACACCTACACCTGAGACCTAGAGCGTCAGTGAAGCTCTGAGAGCGTCAATCCATTCAAGCCCGCGTGCTTGCCCCCGGCAGTCTGCGTTCGGGCACGACTACGGCTGCGTGCGGCTGGACGCCGTGCCGCCCAGCCACCTGCTGCGCGTGCTGCCACGTGCCTTCACGGAGGTGATGCGGCGAGTGGCCAACCCGCTACGGGGCGGGGCGCCCGGCTTGTTCAAGAACGGCCCCAAAGGTGAGTGCTGCTTTGAACGCATGGAGCGGTACGTCGTAGTGCATGGGGATACCACCTGACGCTCCACGGTGTCCCTGAAGCGTGCACTGCAGGCCCGGCGAAGGCACGCGGGTGCCACACATTGCTCGCTCCTCGCCAACCCGTGCAGGCGTTGCATCTGCACCACATACCGCAGACACATGCCACATTACCGGCTCACGTAAGCTGAGCGACGATTTCATCGAAGCTATAGGCTTGCTGTCCTGCTCTGCCTTACTGCCGCTACGCAGGCCGGCAGTCCTTCTCCGACTTCCAGACCCACATGCGCCAGCTGCTGCGTGAGGTGCTGGCCCGCGGGCCGCCTCCGCCCTCCGACCGCGACATCGGGGCGCAGCTGGCCCGCGTGCTGCTGGCGGCGCGGCAGGAGGCGGAGAAGCAGCAGCAGAAGGGGGAAGGCAAAGAACAGCAGGTCGGCAGGACTGTGTGTGTTTGGGGCCCAGGGCGGGAGCCTGGGCATGCAGGCAGGGCCCTGGCGTGGCTGTCGGCTGGTAGCATGCGGCACAGGGAATACGGGCATGGTTTATCATGTTCACTTGATTTTCAAGATGGACGTTTCTTGGGCTCATTAGGCTGCTCAGTACCTTGCGTAAGACATGTCGCGCGGCGTTTGGCTGTAGCGCTGTAGCGCGCAATGGGGCCCATATATGCTCCTGAAGTACCAGCTTCGGCGGAATATGTGACCTACCCTTGCCGCCCCTATCCCCCAGGCGCGCGGCAGGGGCTCGCTGTGGCGGCTGCTGCGGGGCGGCGGCCGCTCTGCCCACGCCATCACAGAGGAGCGCATCCTGTCGGAGGTGCGCGTGCGAACGCGGCTGGTCCCCTCGCAGCGCCTGAAACAGGCATGAAGAGTCATCATGACGGATTCCAGTTACCGCACGCTGCCGTATCGGGACCGCAAGCCCTAAACGTTCGGCTTGGGGATCCAGCACGCATAGACCTTCAGGAACCCTCATTCCTCAGACGCCTCGGTTCACTACCTGTTCAGTCGCCTACATCCACCTCCTGTGTCACCCATCATCCCGCGTCCTGCCTGTCCTACCCCCAGATTGGCATCCTGTTTGTGGAGGGCTTCGAGACCACCGGCCACACCATCAGCTGGACGCTGTTCAACGTGGCCACC
Organism: Chlamydomonas sp. KOR1; assembly: GCA_036984285.1. NCBI lineage: Eukaryota > Viridiplantae > Chlorophyta > Chlorophyceae > Chlamydomonadales > Chlamydomonadaceae > Chlamydomonas > Chlamydomonas sp. KOR1. The sequence goes on along the minus strand of BQMZ01000087.1, from coordinate 132,624 downwards.
ACGCCGGGGGTGCAGGAGGCGGCGGCGGCGGAGCTGGCGGCGGCGGGCCTGCTGGTGCGCCCGCCATCGGAGGGCGGGCGCGCCGCCGCCCGCCCCCTGGAGTTGGACGACCTCAAGCGCCTGCCGTACATCACGGCGTGCATCAAGGTACGGCGGTGTGGGGCATAGCTGGTGTGATGGAGCCAGGGCGGTGTCGTGCAGTTAGGCGGTCGGCAGCCTTTGTCTCAGCCTCCGCCTCCTTGCGCACAACGGTACAGTCGGTGGGTGCACATGTTACTTGTCCACTTGTATACCGGTAATGCGAAGTCACGAAAAGCTCTGTGTCAATTACGGCGCCCGCCCCGCAGGAGGCGATGCGGATGTTCCCGGTGGTGTCCATCATGGGCAAGTGAGCGGGGCCAGGACGTTGCGGTGGCTGGGGCTAGGGAAAGGGATGTTCATGGGGGAAAGGATGTGAGTAAATCGGCGGCAGGCGCATCCTTCAAGCTCAATCTGCATTTACCGGTTCGGCTGACCGTTGAACAGGAGCCATCTGCAATACCGGTCACTTCAGGAACGCTAATTGTGTCCCCAAACTCCTGCGCGTGCGCCAGGGTCACGGACAAGCCCCTGCGCGTGGGGCCCTACCGCGTGCCCGCCGGCACCCCCGTGGCCACGCCGCTGTTCGCCATCCACAACACGCACCACAACTGGGTGGAGCCGCACGCCTTCAAGCCCGAGCGCTGGCTGGGTGGGTGTTGCCGTGCTGGCCTTGGTTTCAGGGTTGCGATACGCCATGCGCATTGCATCACGCGCGCTGCCTGGGGGCGCGGGCCAGGTAGAGCGGGCAGCCGAGGCAAGCCTGCCAGCACCCTGCGCCGGCTGAGTGGGTCGGGTGGGCTGATGTTCTCTCATAAGCAAATTGAGCCCCACAGCGGCCTGCATGGATGCATGCCCTAACCCGCAACCGTTGTCGGGTTCAAGGCAACAGCAGGTTCTTACACGTGCCAGACCTGCCTGCAGCTCACCCCTGAAGCGCCGTGCACACCGCTGTCCTGGCCCCTGCTCAGACGTGCCCGTGGAGTCCTACGTGCTGGACATGCGGGCGCGGGAGGGCATCACCCAGGGGCCGACCCCGGGCCTGAGCCCGTCTCCTCACCGCAATAAGCAGCACCCGCAGCCCCACGGTAGCGGTCCTGCCGGGGCCATGGCGATGGCAGCAGCCGCGGCTCCTGCCGGTCCCGCGGACAACCCCAAGCTAGCGGCCTCTGCGGCTGACCCCCTGGCGCACGGCTTTGGCGGCGGCAGCGGGGACGACTCCTGCGGCGTGAGCAGCATCGGCAGCATCAGCAGCAACAGCAGCATGCTCACCAACCGCACCGGCAACACCAGCACGCTGCTGCCAACCGTGTTAAGCCACACCAGCAGCATCGCCAGCGGCAGCGGCAGCGGCAGCATGGGGCCCTGGGGGCGGGGCCATGCGTCCTCGGGGGCGCACGAGGAGGACGAGGACGACGTGGGCGGGGCCGGGGGGCACTTCCCTGCCTCGGCTCGCGCGGGAATCTCGTACATGCCCTTCTCCGAGGGCCCCCGCTCTTGCGTGGGCCAGTCGCTGGCCAAGATGGAGGTGCTGACGGTGGTGGCGCTGCTGCTGGCCAACTTCCGCATTCGCCTGGCGGACGAGGTGAGGCGTGGGGGCTGGGTGCGCAGGGGCCTTGGGGGCAGCCGCAGAGTGGGCAAGTGGCAGACGGAAACAGTTGGAAGTCTTGGGAGGGGTGGTCTTGGGGTGGTGGGATGGCCGTAGCATGGCCGGGTGCTGTGGGATAGGTGCGTGTGAGGGGTAGAGGGGAGAGCCGTGGCAAGGGACGCGATGGGCGGCATTGCTGGCGAGGGCAGGGAAGCGCCTTTGCTTGCTGCCGGATGCTCGTATCGGTACGTACGTGCGTACGCTCGTGCGGTGCAATACTGGTGAGTAAGCCACTGCGTGACACACACCCTGCGATGTACACGTGTCCATGTCATGTGCCTTTGTGATTGGCTCTTGGTCGCAGATGGGCGGCCGCGAGGGCATCAGGCGACGAGAGAGCACGCACCTGACGCTGCAGACGGCTGGCACACGTGGCATCCGCATGCACCTGACGCCCCGGGACCAGGAACAGGGGCAGGGCGCGTGACGTGGAGGCGGGAGGGCTACGGCTGCATCGTACGGCAAACTGCTGCTGCTGCGCTGGTACAATCACGTTTGGAGCACAAGCATGGACACGAATTACCCGACGGCTGGATGATGGGGAGCTGGCACCCTTCCACGCTGATGAGCCCTCGATGGTGGCATGGGTAGGCCTGAACTGTGTATTTCGCTGAGCTAACTGGACTGTGTATAGCGACACGTGGCTGGGTTGACGGTGGTGGCGAGTGGTTGCAGGTGCTGGAAGTGCCTGGACTGCGGGAGCCAGTGCTGCGAACTGGACCAGGCTGGAAGTCTGGGGTGGGTGCCGCATGACGGATACGGCATGCAACAATTGCGTAATCCCTGGCTACATGCAATGGCTGTACCTTTCCACTCTGCTGGGTTGTAAGGAACGAGAGCATTGCGTACGTCGGAAGCATGCATTGCTTTTGTTATGACTGCGCATTGAGTTTCGTGTTGTCATTCGCGGGTGCTTGAGGTCCGGCCCGTCTGGGTGTCGGCCTGGGCTGATACTGTCACTCGTGTTGTGCCATCGGCTCCATTGCTCGTGGTCGTGACAAGTTGCGGCCCCCATTGGGTCTTTATGCCCCTCCCAATGTGAATTGTCTCTGCTCATGATGATTGGCAAGTAGGACACTGGGCCACGTTGGACCAGGGGGGTATTGCTGTACGCACGCCCTTTGGCCGTACCGGCTCTAATGCCCGTGGTTGTGACAGCTGGTGCCCCGGACAGCTGGTGCCCCGGACAGCTGGTGCCCCCGGTTGGGTCTTCAGCTCCCCGCCAATGTGGATCAGGTGTGAACGACGGACAGTCTCTTCCCTAGATGACGGCCACGGTGGATACTGGGTTGCGTATCAGGAGGCCTTCTGTTACGTACAAACCACGCGGGATTGTATACAAGGCCATTGGCGTCACAAGTGGTCCTATGTTTGTGTCACTCCAGACGCTCTGGCAGCACAGGGCAGCTGCACACGTCACAATGTCAACAATGTCGCAATGATAATAAAAACGGCGAGTCGGGTAGGATGTGGGGGTGAGGGCCCTGAGGGAGAAAGCATATGACCTGGAGAGCAGCACACCAGGACCTGCCATGGTAGGCCACGCAACCAGTGCTGCCACTCACGCAAAGATCGCGACACACAAACTCAAAAGTACAGTACAGTACAACACAGGGGTTGGTGCGCATATGGCCCATCACCACCGCACCCTTGTGGAGCCAACAAGTAATGACCACCATGCATCTGCACCCGTGACTACGAGTTAGTTATGCGTCATACCGTATGTACACAGAGCTGGTCCGGTTATGGACCCCCACCCTGGGCCCACAATGGATCACAGAGCGTCACCACCTCGACAGCACCGTCATAACATGCCGGAATGGTGGTATCGCAGCTCCATACCTGTAGCTACGTGCGCAACGACTGAACAAACACGTCTCCACGCATACTCTCCAAGCCATGCGCCCAAAACCACCGCGCTCACAGCTTAAGCAGCATTTTACACAACAAGGCTCATCCACCAGCTCCGGGCCGTACTGCCGTACTCGGCTACTCGCGTATTGGGCAGCAGGTTGCGGCAGGTACCCACGCTCCTGTCACTGCCACCCTGCGCTTGTAGTCTCGTGTATTGAATGCACAGTGCACTGGCTGCTTGCGCTCGTGCTTCGTCACTTGCGGATGACCTGGAAGTGGAAGTCACGGCCCCACTTGTCGGCCGTGCCGACTCCTGCAGGCGCGCGACCGCAAAGTCGGTAGGGTATCAGCCATGTGCAGACAACGCGAGATGCGGCGCTGCATGCCTAGCTCCGCAAACCGGACCCAACGACAAGTGTTTGCCATGCCCAATGCGACCAGGCCGTGCATAGCTGCGTCGCCGGGTGCACCAAAACCAAAACGCGTTGCAGTAGCAGTCAGCTTGGCACCAGTCCACCCGACCAAGTCAGCAACAAACAAGCCTCAAGGTAACATTAAGATGTCCAGCCGCCCGCATACCGACCCACCCACCTGGTACGGCCAGGTGGATCCACAGCTCAGCGATGGCCTGCAAGCACACGGGTGGCGTGGCTTAGCATGGTCAACGCAGGTGCCAGGACGCACCTATGCACCGTTCCGGTGAGCCATGCCACACCAGGGAGACGAACAGCTTTGCAATGGCCAGGGGCCACTGCCGCTGCCGGGCTGGGCGCTGCAGCTCGGCGCAACGCCACTGCGGCCAACGACCCCTGGGCCCGCGTCCGATGGCATCGTCCACCACTCGGTCAGGACACGTAGGTCCACACGCTACACATGCCAGGACTACAGGTACCTTCCATCCGGGATAACCCACGCCATGGTAAGCTAGTGGCGCATGTAGGTCACACACTGCTACCCCAACACCCCATGCCCTATCCCAGCTGCCCTCCTCACCTCCAAGTTGCGGGCGTAGCGAATGCCGCCCACCCACGTGGGCTTGAAGCCCGCCGCCGCCACCACCTGCTCCACCGCTTCCCGCCCCTCCGGCCCACCCGCCACCAGCAGGGTCAGCTGCTCCCCGCTGATGCGAGAGCCGTCCGGCGCCACCATGTGCTCCACGCCCAGCGTGTTGAAGGCCTTGTACACGTGGGTGTTGGGGAGCGCCTCGGCGAGCACCTCGCCGCCTGCGGTGGGGTGGTGCCAGTGGTGGGCCAGGATGGGCGCAGGAGGGCGCAGTGTGCATCAAGGGGAGCGGTGTTCTAGCTCCCGGGGGCGGGGACCCAAATGGGCGATGGGGTGGGTAAGCGATGGGTGAGCAGCTTGCCCGGTCCGGCTTCTGGATGCCTTGTATATACGCTGTGGTGACCTCCGTCAAGACCAAGTTCCGCACTACCACGTCACGACTTTGTGTTTAGCAGGGTTAATATGCTGTGGTGGTGTCGAGGGGCTGGGCATGCATCACGTCACAGGCCGGGGAGGATGCTGACGTAACGGCAGCTGGGTCTGCAAAGCACCTCTGGGTTGGCGCCCTAGCCAAACAACTTGCGGACTCCAAAAGCTGACGGATTGACATAACAAGGCGAGTTACTGAATGCCGTTTCCGTGGGCAGCCAACCTAGCTGGAAGGTCGTGACCGCGTGTGACGATACCGGTAGCTATGTCCCGTTTTGTCCTCACCTGACTTGCCGTCCCAGCGGACCTCCAGCGCCGGGTACTTTGACAGAGGGTTGGTGGCGTCAATCAGCACCTTGCCGCTGATTTCAGGGCCCAGGCTGGCGGCCACCTCGCGGATCTGGTCGTCGGTGTGTGCACCTACACAGGCGAGGGGCCGCAGCGTGGGGTCTGCATGTGGGCTGCATGCCATGGTGGTGGTGGGTGTCATGTGGGCCCTTTGGTATGTGCCTCCCACAGTCCCACTCCAGAAGCCCATGGGGCCTTGAACAACAAGGATTGGATGCGGCAGGAGGTGACTTGCATGTGCAGCTCAGGGCAAATACCAGGGCAGGTTCGGGCAGCTTGCAGTGCTCGTGCATGAGACGCACGGGGATGAACACGTGGGCAGCAGGTCGAATGCTGAGGATGATGTGGGGATGCACCTACTTGTGGTTGCAAGAATGACCACGTCTGAGGCCTTGACAGTCTCGGGAACGCTTGCCACGGTGCAGTTTGGGAGCTTCGCAAGGTCTGCGTACTTGCCTGTCGACAGCACAAACAGCACGGCAACAAGGGGAGCGTGAGTAGCAGTTGGGATGAGCAACATGACGAGCAAGCCGGTTTGTATATATTGAAATTATCTGGTCATATCCCTGCATCTGCAGCGTCCCGCAGCGCTGCGCAATAGCCGCGAGTGAATAAGGCGGTTGGACTTTTCAGCTTGGACTCCTTGACGCTGCCAAAGCCCACCCATCTTACTCGTATCACGGACGCCATACGTGACAGGAAGGGTCTTCGATACATGCCCGCCGATCGCCTTTCCAACAGACCCAGCCCCAACGATGCCAACCTTCAGGGTCATCTCTGTATTCAATGCTGCTGCGCTCAAGTATGCGAGAATGCAGTGTTGTCCCAAAAACACACGGAGGATTTATGCTGCCTTGTATATCGCGATTTGGGCATGACGTTGCACGACTCTACGAGAGGACACGTGCCGTACGCCCTGTGTTCCGACAATCACCGAACGTGTTGAGGGACGGGCCGGACCTTTCAACAGAGGACTCTTCTGTTCGTGACTTACAGAATAACAATCTGTCTGCCGAGGCTCAAGCTAAACGCGTGAAACAACAACCGATGCCGCTCCATCTCAGCGGCCCGTGGCCTCCGCGGCCTGCTTTGGGAGGCCTCAGTGGTTACAAGGAAAGACACATGTGGGGATATTGAAGCGCTGCAATATGTAACTGGCTGATGAGTTCGTGTCCAGGCCCAGCATGATAGATCGAACCCTAGTATCCAGGCCGTGTCTCCGTCGGTGCGTGCCCCTCAAAACGCACACCTCCGAACACAGATGAGCCCGTAAGCACCCGTCTGCCCAGACAAGATCAAATATCACGTGCATCCACATGCGTGCAGTCACGTGAACAGTATCACGTCGCGTCGCTCAGTAAGACACACTCAACACTCAAACCCGTATTGCAGGGCGGGCGTTCAGACCTTGTGACCCAGCTCCCAAGCGCACCACCAACCCAACGCCCCCCCTGCTCATACCCACAACGGACCCTGGCCGCTACCCTGCCCTCGGCGCGTTGTTGCGCTGTGCCCGCTCGAGGTGGCCCAACCCACAATCCCGCGCCCCGCTCTCCACTACCGGCGGCTGCTCCCATTGCCGTACCGGTCCCGCAGATCGTCCTCCCGCCGCCCGTCCCGCGGCGCCGCCTCCTTGAACACGTCCCGCGTGTCCCGCCCGCGGCTCCTGCTGCGGCTGCGGCTGCGCCGGATGTCCCGCCCGCGGTCCCTGTCCCGGTCGTCATAGCTGCGCCCGCGGTCCCTGTCCCGGTCATAGTCCCTGCCGCCCCTGTCGTAGTCGCGCCCTCCGCGGCTGCGATCAGAGTCCCTGCCGCCCCGCCGGTCCCGGTCATAGTCGCGGCCGCTCGCCTGCATCAGCAAAACGAAGACATCAGGTGAGCAAACCGTCAAACACCAGGCGCAGGCCTGGATCGTCATGACCCGGAATACATGCTCACCTGCAACGGCTGGCCTCCCTTGCGCGCCGTTTCCACACCACCTGCCCACATGTGCCCCCAAATAGCCCTCGCTCCTGGCACCATCCATCCCCAGCCCTAACCCACACCCTGCCGACTCACCTCCCGCCTGCCGCCGTCACGGTCGTAGCCCCTGTCCCTGTCCGCCCGGTCCCTGTCCCCCCGGTCCCGCGGGGGCTCCGGGGACGCCGACCCGCGCCCTCGGCCCCCGTCCCGCTCATGCAGGGAGGGGTCGCGGCCGCGGCCCTCCTCGCGCGTGCCCGAGCGGTTGGGCGCGCGCTGCCCGAAGGCCACCGACAGGGAGGCCTTGACGGAGGCCGGCCGCCGCGTGCTGCTGTCGTCCACACCGCGGCGGTCGGCGCCGCCTGCGCCGCCGTTGCCCTTGGCGGTGGTGGGCAGGCCGCGCGACTTGAGCTCCTCGTTGATGTTGTCCTGGACCGGCTTGGGGATGCGCGGGAAGATGGTCTCGAAATAGTACTGCGGGGGCAGGGGCCGGGCGCAGGGACCGGTGAGCGAGCAGCAGGTAGCTGACAGGCAGAGCGTTGGACGTGCCGAGCGGTGCTGTGCAACGCTTTGCTAGGGCCCAGGAGGTTTCAGCAAGGGTGTGCTCTGACGTTGATGGGAGAGCGAGGGTCATGTTTTTGGGGAACGCTGCGTGCCGGCTGGGGCTTGCTCTGCATGCTTTCCGGCCCTCCCGTTTGGGTAAATGTGTGTGGAGCATGCACCACGCGGCGACTCTCCGACACTGCCAGCCCAGCGCCCTACCGACGGCAGGGGTACTGATCAGCCGCACGCCGTGAGCTGGGCTGCCCGGCCGGTGCACCCGCTCCCCGCCACCGCATCCATCACTCCTGCTGCCCTCCCTGCGGGTGTGTTGCCGCTGCTGCTGTTGCCGCAGCGCGACACACGCTACGCCTGCAGGGCATGCGCGCGCCCACGGGAGCTGCTACCGCATCTCCTGTGCACGGCACGGCACCACACTTAAGCGGGAGGGTAGCAGGAGCAGGTGGCACATGCACGACAGGTGCGTACGCATGCGGCTGTTCCCCTGCACAGGCTCCCAGGTCACGGTAGTCCTTACCACAGGTGCTACCTCTCCCGCCTCACCCTCCCGACTCCCGCCATCCCACCCTCATCACCTGTTTTGTGGTATGTTCGAAGGAGCTTCCTCAACCTACCTGGGAGAGCAGCAGGTCACGTACGTACTCGCCCATCGTCACGCTCTTCTGGCCGGGGCCCGAAGGAGCGAACATCTGCGGTGTGCAAGAAGGATGTAAGACAAGGATATCCTGTTAGACACAGTGGCGCTGCCTGAAGTGTCCGGCTTGCATCAGCATTGCAGCCCCAGCCCCGTGGGTCAGCAAACAGCCCTTTGGTCAACCTCCCTACAACTCACGTACCTCGCTGTCCTTGATGTACGGCCCGCACCACTGCCACAGCGTCTTGGGGTCTCCAACGTAGCGAAGGTACAGGAAGCCGACCTGTGCGCACGGTCACACATGGCATCAACTGCTGGTGAGGGAGGGTGTTGTAAGGCTTACTGTGGACACCGCAGGCACTTGCGAACGCTCCTTGCATAGCCATCATTTACGGCCAGTAGCCTGATAGGAGGCTGCTTGTTATCTGTAGCTGCGGTCAGGTCGCAGGTCGAGACCAAGTACCCGGTCGTCAGCCCTGGCCCCTGTTAGTTGCTGCGGCCTCCTGCCTCCTTGAGCTGCCCTCCTCCCCGCCCGCCCCCCCCCGCATGCTTGGCCAATAGAAAGGCATCTTACCGCCCGAATGTAGGGCGAGTCCTTGTGGTCCAACATGTCCTTCACTTGTTTGACCGTCAACTTCAACGCGCACAAGCGGTGGAGAAGGCAGAACGCCGTGGAGGCGCCGCGTGCGTTGCCGCTCAACCATGGTTCCACGTTGTCCACGGATTCGTATATCTCATCAACAATGTCGCTCCAGTTTGTCAGGGCTGTGCAGGTCTGCCTGTAGTAATCTGACCCGACAATGTTCTGCCGCAACACGTTCTCTAAGTTGAATGTGGTAGCATTGCCGTGAATCTCCATGGTCAAATTATGAAGCTTTCAGTCCAAGGAGTTAGCTCTTAGGGCCACGCCCGCCGCGCCAGGTCGCGGCGGTTCTGGAGGAAAGCGCGGACTGTGGAAGGGCCTTCAGTGCTCACAGCCTTCACTACGACTAGTAACACTTTGTATGTATCGTTGCCAGGGGCAGGCATAAAGCGTTGGGCTAGCTGGAGAGGGTGTCACCTTGGGGCCTTCTTGACCCGGTAGAAGCAGATAAACTGTTACAGTGTGTTTCAAGTCAGTCAGCGACGCATGTATGTGTATTGCGAGTGACAAGACGCTATAGAAGAGCAGTACCGATGACTTGAGCGGGGTGAGCGGGCCATGAAGGATGCCCATCGAAACGACACGCTGCCGCAGGTGGCATGTGTATCTTACGCACAAGCGTATTGCATCACCTAGTACTTCCACGGTGTAACAACAACCCCTTGGTCAAGTTACATCTGTGAGTGACAACAGTTACAACATCCTGCACCCCCAAGAAAAGGCCCGCACGCATCCTCGCGACGTTTGCACATGACCATAGATATCGCATGGTGCTAAAAGGTTCCAGCACGCAACAGCGGTGACCTTGGGCGGAGCTGGCGTCCGCCCCTCCTCCAACCCCCTAACCCACCAGCAGGAGCTGAAGCCGTTAAAATGTTTGGCCAAGCAGCCCCAGACCGTGGCTTAAGTCCTTCTTTCATTATTGGGCTGGTGGCATTGCTTTTCCTTATTACAGCGCAACAGGACTGGGGATCCAGCAGTCCGGATGCGCACCAGGCCCAGGCCGTCAGGGTGGAGTCGCAGGCCCTCGTCCGAGAGAAGGTGCGCCTTCGTGTGCTGACGGAAGGAGAGGCACACAGAGGGGGCAGTAATACCTTGTGTACCGGCACACCATGCTACTGTACTGCCCACGCCGCAACCCATCTCCGCACGGTTGCCAGTTAGCCCCCTGCAGCAGCTTTCGTGTTGGGGAAAAGGGTAGATGGAGTTCCAGCAGCCTGCTGACGTGTACGGCAGGAGGTCTGCACTGTTCAAGCAGTACTCGCGGGAGACGTTGAAAAGCAGGGCTTACATGGTGCTTTGCGTAGCCCTGATGAGTAAGCCCCTTGCTTGTGCAAGGAGCCGTGCGCCATGACTATGTTGGCCAAGCAGCATGCACCAGGTGGCCCAGAGTGTGGCTAAATGATGTTTGGTGGCGTCCGCGTACCCATGCACAAGGCGTTGTGCATTAGATGACCAGTTGAATGGAGAGGTTCTGGCGTCTGGGACTGCAGAGCCATCTGTAGCCCACAACATCCCAGTCCATAGGACTGAGCATCGCATGCGCTGTGCATAAGCGGCCGACCATGCAAATGCCACCAGGCGCCCAATAACAGTACCCCGCACCTGCTCCCTGCACGCCCCCTGCCCGTCAGCTCCTTTACGAGCTCACCCTGGACAACGAGAAACTAGAGGTGGGCAACGCCATGCGGCCTGCCTTGGTGCTGGATAGCTGGAACTACCACAGGCACTTGGTGCTCGGGGTGCGCTTGGCGTGGGTCCTACACAGCGGGACCCAACGCACCAACCGTGCGTTCAACCACAACATGTCTGACACCCCCCGTACTGGCAGGCCTTTTGAATTCGCTTCACCAACACTGTTCGGTTGGACGCTGAGTGGCTGCTGGTACATTCCGTCCCCCACAGAAGGAGAACCGCCAGCTGCAGCAGCAGGTCATGGTGCTGCGCAAGCTGCTGCGGACGTGCAAGGCGGCGAGTAAGCACGGCCCTTTGGGCAGTGGCAGCGGCGGGGCAGCCACCGCCAATAGCGAGCTGGTGCGGATAGCGCAGGAGGAGCTAGCGCAGGCTGAAGCGGGGTTAGGGGAAGCTGGCCAGGCTGTGAAGGAGGGCGTGGGGGCGCAAGGGCAGGCTGCGGGAGGGACCGGAGTAACGCCGCTGGCTGACGGGGCAAACCCTTTGGGGTGATGCAGGTTTGTATGCTGTTGCTTGTAAGACACGTTGCTTAATCACTATGCATTCTTACACTCGTCCTCCAGACCAGCCAATACGCCGGTGGGAACAATGCCTACGTTGCCAACCGCGTCGCAGCCTGCACCGCCTCTAGAGCCTCCTGCAGACCCCCAGACCCATTTATGCACCCAACAGCGCCAGACACATGCACGCATAACACCACGCTTCCTGCACCAAGTACCTACACACATCTACATCTTAATAGTTTAAGCCACGCGCAGCCAGGGGCCACCATGTGCAGCTCACATAAGCGCACACCGTCTGCAACATCCCAGCCGCGCAGTCCGCCTCATCTCCGCTTCACGGTCCCGCTGCGTGATGCGGCTTAGTGCGCCCCGCCGTGCTTCCAGTCGTCCGAGTAGTAGCGGTTGCCGGTGTACTTGCACACCGCGGGGTTCTCCCTGGAGGTGCCCTTGAGGTTGATGTACTCGACCTGCGGCAAAGAGCGCAGGAGGGTCAGCTCAGTCGGAGCGCAATGTCGGCATGCAGCACCCGTCGGACACTTGCGAAGGTGCGCCAGCAGCGTCCAGCTGCCCCAGTAACTTTGTCGTACGATTTGCGGTGACAGTCTCCCTAGCCCACCCAATGTTATAGTTGTCCACTGAAAAAAGCCCCACAGCCCTGCCCTGCGCTGCACGAGATGCACTCACCGGGCAGCCCAGGGCTGGGTCGTCACCTGGGGGGCACGTGGCAACGCATGGGGCGGCAGAAATACACGTCAGTGGAACGAACACAAGCCATCAGCCTTGCCTATGTGCATGCAGTAGTGAAAAACTCGACCGCAGTGGATTCATGCACTGCATTCCCAGCACCCTAGAGTACCACCACTGATACCCATCTGCAGGGCGTCGACCTTCCCGTACCCCAACCAACTCACTCCCGTACGACGCAACCACGAAGCCCTTGACCTTGATGGGCTCCACCTCACTGATGTACTCCATGGGGGACTTGCCGCCGCCCTGAGGTACCAGGTAACATTAGCATGTGCTTCAAGCGGTTCAGACATAAGCGAAAAGCAGCTGTGCCGAAACAAGGTAGGCTGCTTCTAGAGCAAGGCACCGCAGCTCGTACGGGCCCCTGGGCTGCGGTGTTGCACGTGGCAGCAGTTACGGTAGCTTAAAGCAACTTCCTTCTAACTGTTTGTTGTTTATCAACCTTGCGAGCAGCAGCACGGTGCCCGGAGTGCGTGCCACTATCCCTAGCTCCTCACAGGCTCAGGATTGTTGCCCACGAGCAGCAGCTGCCGCTTGGTTGTACAGCATCAACCCATGGGGTAGAGTATCAAACCACGAATGAAGCGTGCGAGGTGCTTCGGATGTCAGGCACGACAGGAACCGCATAACAAGGGGGGGCATCCTGGGGGCCGAAGGAAGTCGCGCCTGAGGCGTGGGTGACCACTCCCACTGAAGCCTCTCATGTGCTCCCCAGAACGCGCAAGAATGTGTCTTACATCCTTTTCCCCCATCCAGAACACAGTCAGCTCACTAGGCGGCAATGCAGCTCTGCGCCGAACAGATTGCACCCACGCTGGGTGTTCCCTGCAGCATCAGGACCCACCGTGAGCCATTTGTCCGTGTGGTTCGAGATGCCGTCACCCAAGCCCAGTCCACTCGTAGCCCTCAGGTCTCCCTTCGGAACAATTCCACCGATAGTCTCGGGGATGTCCTTCACAGTCGCAGCAGGCACGGGAACCGATTTCCAGTCGACGCCCGGCACTGGCGCCACCGCTGTCGCCTTCGTTGCATAAGATGCTACTGATACGCGTCCTAGGAGCTGCTGCGCCAGGCGCGAGACGCTGTTCTGCAAAGCCATGGCGTCGTCAGGCTTGGCACAACTCGAAAGGCAAGGACAAGAGATTTACGCGACTATCAATTCTGCCGTGTGTCCTTGTAACATAAGCATCACACGGGGTTGATGGCGGTTAGGGCACAACGACATGCAGGGTACTCGCGCGTACTGCATGCGGGAGAATGTCAGCCAATGTGTACAGCACACAGGCCGCACAGAGGCACCCTACTTGCTCGGTGACTAACATAGACACGTGGTACGCTCACACAGAAAGCAGACAGGGTACCTAGCTGGTTTGCTGCGAGCTAGCCATGGACCTCGTTCCGCAGAACAGGGCTGCCCTGGACGCAGTCTGCGGCGCACTTGCAGATATCGCCCTGTCATGCTACGGACCAAACGGCAGGTAGGCATACGCGTTATCCACTTTACTGGTGAGCCCCTGGGAAGGGTGTTGACCCTCCCCTGTCCAACTGACAGGCTCAAGGCCCTGCAAGCGTCTGCCAACACGCCGTCCAGTATTATCACCACCTCCAGCGGCCAGCTGTTCTCTGGTATGCTTGAGTATCTTGGCCCTGCATTTGGGGCCCTTGTTCGACCCGGGGCTGGCAGTGGCATGCGCTCAGCACACTCAGCATACGAGCATGATGCAGTCGTGGTAGTAATTTAACCCCGACTGACCGCTTCTGCCCTGATCACAGGCATGCATATTGCGAACCCGTTTGGCCAGCTGCTGGTGGCAAGTACAGCTATGGCGCAGCATGCCCAGTACGGGGACGGTGGCTTGGCGTGCCTGTACCTGGCTGCAAGGTACGGTAGCCAAACACCCAGCGCTTTGCAGTGTACGCGTATGCTGGTTTTTGGGGCACCCGCAAGAATAGTATGTGGTGGGCACCCACCTAGGTAGCCGATACACATTCCTTGAGTGCAATAAGGCCTCAGTACCCCTGTTGCAGCCTGCTATAGGTGCTGCCCGCACGCGTAGCAGTGGTGGGCGCTGGCCGACCACCTTGCAACGGCCCCGTCTTGCAGGATGGTGCAGGCCGGTCTGCAGGTCGCAACAACTCGTCGCGACATCTTCGAGGCGTGTGCGGCCCTGCAGGCGATTGGCGACAGGTGCGGGTGCTCAGCATTGCGTCTGTATGATTGGTAAAACGGTGAATCAGCAGTGCCGCTCGGATGTGTGATGGGCGCTTTTAAGATGCAGCACACTCGAGCCCGCGCAGGTTACAAGCTGTTCTCACCGGCGCTGTGGCCCCCGGCGGTGGGCCCATCGCGCCCGGGTCGTGCAGCCCCGTTCACGTGCCTTGCTGTGGAGTACAGCAGTACATGGCCGTATGCCGCGGGGTGCTGCAGCCGAAGCTGGTGGGTTGCCCGCTGTATGTTGTACTAAAGAGAGCCAATACACTCACCCGGTGCGGCATGGGGCTGAGGGATGCATTGCGTGTCCCCTCTGCGTCAAGAGCATGACACGATGAGTGGCTTTGCTTGTTGCTCGTTGCAGGCGAACCAGCTCACAAAGGAGGAGCTTGAGCAGCTGGTAGCGCTGGTGGTCGAGGCGTTCGTGCAGTCGCTGCCGGACTCGCCACTGGAGGCAGCGGCAGCAGGCAGCATCACGCAGCGTGTCACCGCACAGGTGATGCGCGGTGCACCGCTGAGCGCTAGCTGCGTCGTGCCGGGGGTAGCGGTGGAGGTTGACCCCGAGAGCATGCCGTACGGCCTCCAGCATGTGGGCTGCGAGGAGCCCGTGGAGGTTTCGGTGCTGCTGGTGTGCGCTGCACTGGACGGCGGCGCCGTGGACCCGGCGCTCGACTGCCAGGCCGCCGGCGGCTCTCCTGACGGGCCCTTCCGGATCGTGGTGGAGGAGGCTCCCGGGGCTGTCGGTGAGTTTGCTGGCACAGTTCCTTCCGCATTGCGGCAAAAATTTCCCCCATGGGTTGCATGTGACAGTGTGCAATGCCGCGGGTGGAGAGGCCCACAGTAGAGGCCCAGTGAGGGTACATTACCAGGGGTCGGGCTTGCCGCCTTGCCCTTGAGCTGGAGCAACATTGCGCAAAATTGGTACGCTTGGGCATCTGCCGGCAGATGCTGGAGAGGCCGCTGCGCTGTCGTCCGTGCTGCGGGTGCTGGAGTGTATCCTGCAGCAGAGGCCGGATACCCGCTTCGTCCTGTGCCAGAAGGTACGTGGGCAGCGTCCCAGTTGGATACTGATTCGTCTCAACGGTCACAGGTGACAGACAAGCAACAGATGCTGCTGCTTCGTTGTGAGCCGCGAGCCAAGCGTGCACGTGGTGCAGCACAGCGTGCTTGCATGCATGCTGACACCAACCGGCCCCTCCTCCAACGCACACCACCATGTCCCGTTGTTCGCGGTATCCTCGCGGCTTATGCGTACCCTTGTTCGTGGCCTGCAGGGCGTTCATTCCGTGGTGCAAGAGTGGCTCAACGCACGTGGTATCCAAGTGGTGCAGCGCTTGGGGGCGGCCCGCACGGCGACGCTGGCAGCTGCTACCGGCTCCTCGCCGCTTTCTAACCTGCTGTCGGTGCCGACGGAGCTGGAGTGCTGCGCTAAGGTTGTCACCTTCACAAAGGTATGCGGCTTACGCTCTCAATGCCGTCTGCTGCAGCAGGAGCTGCACATCCGGACGTGCCCGGCTAGGACTGTCCACCGTTCTGGAGAGCAATCATGTAGATTTTGACCTGCCGCCTGCAGACATGGTGTGCAACAGTAAGTGTAATGTAGACGCAGCCAGCTTGGTATCTACCGGTGTGTGCTAGCACTTTCGAGCGTAACGGCAGGCTGTCATCTGTCGTTTGCAGGCCGTGGCAAGACGGCAAGTCCTAGTGTTTCAGCTACGCCCTGGTGCCGGGGCGGAGCCTTGGGCAACTCTCCTGCTAGCTTGCCCAAGTGACGGCGCATCTGCTGACAACACTGTCGCTGCTATCAACTCGGCGCTGCTGCTGTTGCGATCGGGCGTTTTGCACGTGAGTGTACGAAGAATAGTGAAAGCAGATCTGAAAGCAGATCTGAGCCATCCTGTGTTCGCAGGGTGGCCTGCTCTTCCCTGTCCGGGTAGTCAGAAGCAGGATTGGACTGCTTGTGTGAAGTATAGTAAACAACGTTCGGCAGACTCAGTTTGATGTTGTACGGGACCAACTGCAGGCCCCGCTCGCAACGCACGGTGCGGGAGCTATCGAGTTGCTGCTGGCCCGCGATCTCGGAGGCATGCCACACAGGTGCTCAGGTTTCCAGGTACGGTGTGTTGGCGTTGCCTGCCCTTGGCGTTGCACGCCCTGGTACGCGCTCTGACAGTATCATGCCAATATACATGCTTCCAGGTGACAATCAAGGAGGCAATCATAACGGCGCTTGAAGACATGGCCTTTGCTCTCCCCGACGGCAAGGCCCAGCGTTTCGACCACTTACACGAGGACCGCAGCAGGAACGCAATCAGTGTGCAAGACGCACTTTGGTCAAAAATCAGTCTGTACAGGCGAGCGACTGAAGCCGCCATCGCATTGCTGCGCTTGGCCACAGCTTCCGCCGTTTTGTAATACGACGTCAACGTCAACGTCCAACATGCTGCGTGCACCAAGAAGGCACACAATACGTACAACATGGGCAGCAACACTTGCCCTCACCATCGACGCTCTAGCTTGGTGCACGACGAAGCATGCAGTTGGTTTCCCTATGAACAGTACGGGGCCTGCAACCATGCTTGCCCAACGACGAGCATGTCAGCCCACCAGCGGGTTGGGCTCTGCACAACCCAGGCGCTTAACAGTACACGACACCATCCTGTCCCAGAAGTTATCGTCGAAACCCCTGTACGCAACCTGACAACATTAGCGGACCAGGGGCGAGCATGGCGCATCCCGCCGGCCAACCCCATGGCCCCGGCTGCCTGTGTGCTGCCTTACTACTGCACCCTGGCACAGCAAGCACGGAAACGCAGCGTTTACTTGCGCCCGGGCTGCGCATGGTCGTGCTTATCGCAGCTGCTGGTCATCATGCGCACGAACTCCTCGTAGTTGACCTGGCCGTCGCCGTCAACATCGGCCTCACGAATCATCTCGTCGACCTCCTCCTCCGACAGCTTCTCCCCGAGGTTCGTCATGACGTGGCGCAGCTGCGCAAGGAGCAATGTCCAAGTGTAAGGAAACGTGCAACGAAACCCAGGCTAACGCAGCAGTGGGAGAAGGTCACACGCAGGTCAAAGTCCAACATGCGAACGTACCTCAGCGGCAGAGATGAAGCCGTTCCCGTCCTTGTCGAACACCTTGAAGGCTTCCCGCAGCTCGTCCTCGTGGTCAGTCTCCTGCAGTTCAGAAGGACATGGTCGTCAGCAAACATTCACGCAGAGGCACATGTCCCCTGAGTAAGTACGCGTGCTCGCCCCTGAACCGTTCATACCTTCATCTTCCGTGCCATAAGCATCAGGAACTCGGGAAAGTCAATAGTGCCGTTGCCGTCAGCGTCCACCTCGCTGATCATGTCTTGCAGCTCAGCCTCGGTGGGGTTCTGGCCCAGAGAGCGCATGACAGTGCCCAGCTCCTTGGTGGTGATTGTGCCTGTCGCAGAGCCAACCCGGGAACAGCTTAGCAAGTCGCGCAGAAGGGATCTCCGTGTTCTTGACAAGGCGCGCCCCCCCGGCTGTCAGCTTATGCACCGTTGCTCTGAGCAGGTGGGGTACTAAATTTAGCTTAGAGCCCAGTTGCTCCATCTGCAGCGCCGCTGAACTTTCCACGGGGCATCCTGAAGCCGCGGAACCCCGGCTACGGAAGAACGCCCGCACCGGCAGAAGTACTCCCCTAAATATGTACTGATGCGTGTTGGAGATTGTGCAGCTTATGCCTTGCCAAACGAAACCGGCTGGGCCTTGACCCCTGCACAGGCCCTTACGCACCATCGCCGTCCTTGTCGAAGAGAGCAAAGGCCTCCTTGAACTCAGCAATCTGCTCCTCCGTAAGCTGCTCCGTGTGGGAAGCCATGTTGACCGTAGCAGGAGAAACAAGCTCGGTGAATTGAAATAGGGCAGGCAACACCGGCTAAGGTTGGTCCCTTGGTCTATTGATAAAAGTGAAGCTAACTAGTACAAGAAGTACTGCTGTTGTTGCGGGGCTCGTAAGGCATGACTCCAAGTACTCTCGATGTGGGCCCATGCGCGCCCTTGTGCCGTGCGTTCAGGCGGAAGGCAGGTAGGGCCTTCCGCCTTCGTGCTAATGACAAGCCCGAAATGCAAATCCTTTATGTCTACTGAAGCTTCTCCTACACCTATGATCTGCAGCAGGTGCTGCGGCACCCGCAGCTTGAAACGTCAGCTACAGTCACCGACAGACACAAAGCAGCACTGCCAAAAGCGACCAAGTGTGTTGCGTTCGGCGACCTGACTGTGGCTTGTAGATCTGTGTTAATCGTAGCTTCAACGGCTGTGGCTCACTTCCAGCGCTGCGCTGACGCGTGAGGGCACGTGCCGGAGCTGGCCAAGGACGGTGGAGGGCCCCTTTTCCTGCGACACCGCCGTTGCGCCGGAGCAGGTTGAGGGGCCATGGAGCTACCTGCACTAGCAATTAGGCCTAGGTTAGAGGGTGGCTGAACTTATCTGCAGCGTCGCTTCCAGTTTACATGGGAACTCGGATGCTGTCTTACCGTGCCTCCCTGGGTAGTTGCCGCTGGTCCTGGTGTTTGCGGCTCGGGGTCACCTACGGGCTGAGGGCCTCGGGGCTGAGGGGTTGGCTTTCGCAGCCAGTGTAGGTGCGTGCTGGGCGGCGTGTCTGGGGGTCGGTTGGGTGCTGGTCGGGTGGTTTGCCGACAGACGGCCCTTCGACAGGGTGCTTCCTCTGGGCATGGCTGGGTTGGGGGAGCGGGAGCGGTCAGCAGGCGGGGCCGCTTGCGGTCGGCTGCCGTTGCCTCCCGGCTTAGGTGTGGCCTCGGCCTTGCCTTGAGATTGCTGGTGTCTGGTGTGCCAGGGTGGGCTGGTAGCCAGGGTGGGCTGGTAGCCGGTGTCTGGTGGGCTGGGCCGAGGGCCGAGGCGCGCGTGTGTCTAACAAGCATGTCCACCCCTGGAGCCATGTCGATGCTGAGGGCGTGGGGGCGGTAGACCACCAGGTTGCGGGCTTCCAGGGTGGTGTTGGGCGACAGGAGGACCTGGTGGTGGATGGGGGTGGAGGTTGGGGGGTGCGTGCAGGGGAGGGGAGGGGATTGGGGGACACTGGGAGGCTGCTGAGGGCAGCGGCCGGGCGTGGGTGCGACTGGCGGGTTCTACTGGTGGGGTGGTGTTGCAACTGTGTGGCGTGCGGTGGGGTAGCGGTTCCATGTGCAGCCAGTGCACTGTGTAAGCGACTAACAGCCGCACATTGATTATTGTAGCAACAGGCGCGTGTCCGGGCACCCATCGGGCCCGACCCAGACCGGCTACTCGTTGGGTTGGGTTGGGTTGGGTTGGGTTGGGTTGGGTTGGGTTGGGTTGGCGATGGTGCCGGGCTGCGTCAAAGGGGTTCCCGCACCTCCGTCCCCTGCACCATACGGTGGATACTGGTGATTTTGGCGAATCATGCTTGCCTTGCGCAAGACAGCAAGGCTACTGTCCAGGAATCTGGTACAGCCTTAACATGCATGACCTCCTTCTCAGTAGCGTCCAATTTGCAACAGACGCTGTACGGCCCCTAAGTGCTGGCGGCTGTTCCCGGCGCCTATGTACGGCACGCTGCAGTTCTGCGGAGCCTGGCCGTACCTGACAAGGCCGGCAGGGCGGCAATTTTTGCCTCCCCCTTTTCACGTGAGACCGCTTCCGGTTCGTCGTGGTGTCAGGTGTGTCGTACCACAGCACCACACCCACGCACCGCACCAAGGGCCAACGCGACAGCCCTCCCAAAGCAGCCCGAACCGGTAGGGCCAAGCACGTTCGCGCAGCAGCCGTGGCTCCACATCCAGAAGCCCTCATCCAGAAGCCCTCACACATGCAGTCAAACGAGTAACGCAAGAGACAAGGCATAGCGATGTCTAAAAGTGTCATGGCAATGCGAGAGCACTGATCACGAGCATACAAGCAGATCACTGCTGCTTTTGGCCCTGTGACGGTACACATGGCACGTGCTGCAGATCTCAGGTGCCATCACTACTCTGGGACATACCAGGACAACAAGGGACGCGGGATTGTTCTCACGGAGTGGCTCTCTTTACGCCCTTCTTCTTTGTGCTGTGCGACCTCCACTTAGTTCTACCGGGATTGTTTAATGATTCATAGCCCTAGACAACGTTGCGGCCTGGCATGGTTTAGGGGGGCCAGTCTGGGCCAGTCGGCGTGGGGAGCTGAAACACACCCACAAGAGATACCTTTCGCAGGGGAAGCCACTTACGGGGTGAAGCCAGGCCACCAGGCGGCTGCCCGCGGATCGGGTGCAGCCCTCGTGACATGCATGCATGACCGCACCTGGCGAGTGGCACCTATCCCCTCCTTGGTTTGGGTTGGTTTGTTTGGTTTCTTACAGAGGACCCCTTCTGGTCAGGGTGTCGTACCACACCCACCACCCCGAGAGGGCAACGAGACAGCCCTCCCAAAGCGAAACAGCCCGCTACTGCCTAGGCCCAGTTGTGGCTAGGGCGCCACACCAAGAAGCCCTTTGCACAGGCAGTCAACTGGCATGGCACGTTAGTGTTCAGACGGAGCGAACAGTCATGGCAACTGGGGGCGTAGCAATAGGCATCACCAAAGGCATTACAGCTTGGACTGCGGCTCAAGTACACGTGGCACCTGGTGGCACCTGCTAGCCACCCCGGACGTCACCACTCTACCAAACACACGGACGAGTGAGTCAGTCAGCGCACTTGCACAGGGCAGGCATGGTGTAAGAGTAGCATCGTTAGTGAAACGTACAGTACGCGATTGCGCAGTGCGCAAGCATGCTGCTCAAGCACAGAGATGGGTGCGCGGCGGGCTATTGTGATGACGTGCAAACCCGCAACATGGGCGCACCCTGGACTGGCTACCACGCATGTGGCTATTGCCCAGCAATGGTACCCATCAACCGCCAACCGCCCCAAGATCTCCTTGTTGTCATTCTCCCATCGCACTTGCTGCCGTACCGGTACCCTACAGAACGTATAACGTAGCAGCCAGGTGTTGAGCGCGCCTTGCTGAGTAGCCTGGTCTGCGTTGGGCTCCAATGCTGCCCTGAAGGACAGGCTATGGCACTGCTGCCGCCGCTGCTGGAGGGGTCCAAGTTGCGTGAGAGTTGCAACCCTGACTGTGATGGTTTCAAGGGTGATGGAGGCGCTGAGGGGTGATGGCCTAGGCGCGGCAGCAGCATGGCAATGGCGGTGATGCTGGCTGATGGCTGTCCGGGCTGCTGCCAACCAGTCAGGGTGGATGTCGCAGTGAAGGGCGTGCAGCCGCGCCGTGATTCCGTGGCGGTCCAATAATGCGCAATAATGCGCCGGACACCCAGAGAACAAGGAGATCTTGGGGCGGTTAGCGGTTGATGGGGTACCGTTGCTGGGCAAGAGCCACATGTGTGGTAGCCAGCCCTGGGTGTGCCCCTGTAGCGAATTCGCGTGCTATCACAGCAGCCCACCGCGCACTCACCACTTTTGGGAGTGTGAGGTTGCGCTGGCTTTTCGTGAGCACATAGAGCCCTACGCACATAACATACGCCTCACACGCCAACACCTGTGGTTGGTCATGCCTCCCAAGGGCAAGGTGTGGGAGGTGGTGTGCCTAAGCGCGTGATCGGCCATGGAGCATGGACGGCGGCATTTGCATGCTCAACTGCACCCAGACGCACGGCATGTGGCTGCGGCACGTACTCGGGCGGTAGTGGATTTTTGGTCGCGCCTGCGAGACTTCGCAGCGTTGGGCATGCCCAAGGGGTGTAAGAGCGTGCCTGCTCACCATCCGTTACTTGGCATACAGGGCAACAGAGTCCAGTACAACGGTCCTGTGCTTAAGCAGCATGCTTAAGCATTGCACATGAGCGTACTGAACGCGTCACTGGTGCTACTTACATACCATGCCTGCCCTACGCATGAGGGCTGACTCACTGACTTGTCCGTGAGTGTGGCAGTGTGGTGACGCCTGGGGTAGTGCGCAGGTGCCACGTGTACTTGGGCCGCAGTCTATGCTTCAATGCCCTTGGTGGTGCCTGCTGCTACGTACGTACCTGGTTGCCATGCCTGTCCTGCCCTGCCGTGCTAGTTGACTGCCTGTGCATAGGGCTTCATGGTGTGCCGCCCTAGCCGCTATTACTAGGCCTGGGCAGTAGCGGGCTTCTGTGCTTTGGGAGGGCTGTCTTGTTCCCCTCTCGGGGTGGTGGGTGTGGTACGACACCCCGACCGAAGGGGTCCCCTGGTATAGCCTAACCTAACCTAACCCACATGGGCGGGTCAAGGTACTGACCACCTGTGGCCGCCCGTCCGCTGCCCTCCTGATGTCCGTTACGCTGGTACTCGCTGTGTGCGGGGCGTTGAACACCTGCCGTACGGCGTCGTACACCTGGACCAGTCCCCTATCGTCGTGAGGCGACGACAGTAGAAGAGGTGGTCCTGTGGTAGTGTTCGAGCCCAGGCCAGCGCTGGGGTGCACCAGCGTTAGGCAGAAGCGGGTTGCCCACAGCGGAGTGCTGCAGAACCACGCCCCCGGGGTGAGGGGTGTTCCTGCAACTTCCACCATAGGCGACAGGCTGCCGAACGCAAGCACCAGGCGCTGTAGCTCCGCTGGGCTGTCGTTGCGTAGGACCCCTTGTGGTCAAGGATACGCTCATTCACATCACACCAGATCACACCCACCACCCTACGAACGACACTGCCCTCCGAAAAGCCACACGATTTTTTTAGGTTTAGGTAGTTACAGGGGACCCCTTCGGTCGGGGTGTCGTACCACACCCACCACCCCGAGAGGGCAACGAGACAGCCCTCCCAAAGCACAATAGCCCGCTAGTGCCCAGGCCTAGGGCGGCACACCATGTAGCTCTATGCACAGGCCGTCAACTAGCACGGCAGGGCAGGACAGGCATGGCAACCAGGTACGTAGCAGCAGGCACCACCAAGGGCATTGAAGCATAGACTGCGGCCCAAGTACACGTGGCACCTGCACACTACTCCAGGCGTCACCACATTGCCACACTCGCGTACAACTGAATTCAGTCAGTCAGCACACAGGCGTAGGGCAGGCATGGTATGCAAGTAGCACCAGTGACGCGTTCAGTATGCTAATGTGCAATGCTTAAGCATGCTGCTAAAGCATAGGACCGTTGTATTGGACTCTGTTGTCCTGTATGCCAAGGGACGGATGGTGCGCAGGCACGCTCTTCCACCCCTTGGGCATGCCCAACGCTGCGAAGTCTCGCAGGCGCGACCAAAAATCCACTGACGCCCGAGTACGTGCCGCAGCCACATGCCGTGCGTCTGGGTGCAGTTGAGCATGCAAATGCCGCCGTCCATGCTCCATGGCCGATCACGCGCTTAGGCACACCACCTCCCACACCTTGCGATGGATGCCCTTGGGAGGCATGACCAACCACAGGTGTTGGCGTGTGAGGCGTATGTCATGTGCATAGTGCTCTATGTGCTCACGAATAGCCAGCGCAACCTCACACTCCCAAAAGTGGTGAGTGCGCGGTGGGCTGCTGCAATGACACGCGAATGTGCTACAGGGGCACACCCAGGGCTGGCTACCATGCGGGTGGCTATTGCCCAGCAATGGTACCCCATCAACCGCTAACCGCCACAAGATCTCCTTATTCTCATTGTCCCATCGCACTTGCTGCCATACCCTACGAAACGTAGCAGCAAGGTGCTTCAGGGCGTCTTGCTGAGTAGCCTGATCTGCATCGGGCTCCAATGCTGCCCTGACGTACTGGCTGTGGCATTGCTGCCGCCGCTGCTGGAGGGGTCCAAGCTGCATGAGAGTTGCAGAGGGTGATGGGGGCGCTGAGGGGTACTTGCCAGCCAAGGCGCGGCAGCAGCATGGCAACGACAGTGTCACCTGACGGGACGTGCTGCTTCTGGGTGATGGCTGTCCGGGCTGCTTTCAACCAGTCAGGGTGGATGTCGCGGTGAAGGGCCTCCAGCCGCGCTGTGATCTCATGGCGATCCCCAAATGCGCCGGACAACCACATGGGCGGGTCAAGGTACTGCCTGACCAGCTGTGACCAAAGAGTCCTTGCATCCCTGAGCATGTCTGCGACGCTGGTACTTGCTGTGCGCGGGGCGCTGAACGCCTGCCGTACGGCGTCGTACACCTGAACCAGGTCCCCTATCGTCATGAGGCGACGACAGTAGGACAGGTTGAGGTGATAGTGTTCAAGCCCAGGCCGGCGCTGGGGTGCACCAGCGTTAGGCAGGAACGGGTTCCCCCACAGTGGAGCGCTGCAGCACCACGCCCCCGGGATTAGGGGTGTGTCTGCAACATCCACCATGGGCGGCAAGCTGCCGAACGCAAACACCAGGCGCTGTAGCTCCGCTGGGAGCGCCATGGCTGCGTGGAACTGGCTGCCGGGCTGCGCTGTCAGCACCGCCATGGGGCGGCAGGCTGGGTGTCGGAGGAGTAGGAGGTGACGCAATGCCTGCTGCCAGGGTGCTAGACGTGCGCTGCCGCCGTCTGCCCATGCTATCTCTGAACGTGCGAAGGCGGCTGCCCACCTGACGCACCTGGCTGTGATGTGCTCGTCCAGGGGTAGCATACGAAAGCCACCTGTGGTGGGGTGGCCAGGTAGCAGCTGCGCCGGGACTCCCGTGGCGCGGCGCTCTGTGTCGTCTGGTCCAAGGCCACGGTCCACAAGGCGGGCTGTGAGGCGTGTCCATTCGCTGAGGATGGGGCTGGGCGGCATGGCGCAGTGCTCCATGAGGTAGGTGGAGAGGTGGAGGCAGTACGCCCCTGCCGCTGTTGCCCGTCCAAAAGCGGATAGGTGAAATCGGCTGATCTTCTGCATGCGACTCCGAGTGTCGCGGTCGTTTTTGGTCCAGTCTGGGGTGGGGGTGGCTGGTGGGTTGACGAAGGGCACACCCAGGGACTTGACCGACTGCACGACCTTAAGCCCCGCCCATCGGAGCTGAGGCTGATGGATGGTGGGCTGGGGATGGGCGTGGTGGGCGGAGGTGCTGGCGCCAGCAGTGGTGCATGACGGCTGCTGGGGGTGGGTGGAGATTGGGGTATGGGGAGGGCTGGGTGCGTTGGCAGCAGCGCGAGCGGCATGGGGAAGTGGAGCGGAGGGGGGCTGGGCCGCTTGGCTACCGGCGTCCAGGTGGGGGAGGGGCGCGTTGGGGGGATTAGCGCCGATGGGTAGCAGCTCAGTCTTGTCCAGGTTGAGGCGTTGCCCACACGCCTGCGCAAAGGTGCGCATGTACGGTAACCCAGAAAGGCCGGCAACTCCTCAGGGCCATTGAGTGGCACTTCGGTGTCGTCAGCAAACTGAACCGCGGTGCAGGGGGAGGGGTCTTATGGTTAGGTTAGGTTAGGTTTTTACAGGGGACCTCTTCGGTCGGGGTGTCGTACCACACCCACCACCCCGAGAGGGCAACGAGACAGCCCTCCCAAAGCAAACAAGCCTGCTACTGCCCAGGCCTAGTATAGTAATCGTGGCGAGGGCGGCATACCATGAAGTCCTATGCACAGGCAGTCAATAAGCACGGCAGGGCCGAACATTCATGGCGACCAGGGACGTAGCAGCAGGCACCACCAAGGGCATTGAAGCATTGACTGCGGCCCAAGTACACGTGGCACCTGCGCACTACCCCAGACGTCACCTCCACGCACTCTGCCACACTCGCAGACAGGTCAGTCAGTCAGGGCCCATGCGTAGGGCAAGTACGGTATGTAAGTAGCATCAGTACTGTAGCGTATAGTAAGCAAAGTGCTCAAGCATGCTGCTCAAGCACCGGACCGTTGTACTGGACTCTGTTGCCCTGTATGCCAAGGAACGGATGGTGAGCAGGCACGCTCTTCCACCCCTTGGGCATGCCCAAAGCTGCGAAGTCTCGCAGGCGCGACCAAAAATCCACTACCGCCCGAGTACGTGCTGCAGCTACATGCCATGCGTCTGGGTGCAGTTGAGCATGCAAATGCCGCCGTCCATGCTCCATGGCCGATCACGCGCTTAGGCACACCACCTCCCACACCTTGCGATGGATGCCCTTGGGAGGCATGACCAGCCACAAATGTTGGCGTGTGAGGCGTATGTCATGTGCGTAGTGCTCTATGTGCTCACGAATAGCCAGCGCAACCTCACACTCCCAAAAGTGGTGAGTGCGCGGCGGGGTCGGTGGGAAGGAGGTGGACGCCCACGCGGTGGTGCACAGAAGGGCCTGTGCGACGAAGAGATACAGCAGGGGGTGCGAGCTGCTACGGCGAGCTGCTACGGCCAGGACCGTGTCCACTGCCGTGGAACCGCACCGAAAACTCCCTCGCAAAGCACCCGAAAGCGGCTGCGGAACGCGAACTGACGTTTTTGCATTTTTGAGGTACATAATGGAAATGAAATGCTAATATGGCATGCGACGCTGGTGCAGTGGTGAGCATATTTGCCTTCCATCTTGTTTCATGATAGCAAAAGAGCCGGGTTCGATTCCCGGGCGGCGCATATCCTATTGGCCAAGGGCTTGGCTCCCTCTTGCGAAGTTTTAACCGCCTCGACGGAATATTGCCGATCCCCTTAGCCCTCAAACTGTTGGACAGCATCACTAGCTGATGGGACCGTTGGAAAAGACTGGCGCATGCGTGGCAACACACATCACCATATCATGACGTTTGCCTACCGGTATGTTACATTTGCAATAACAGCTGGTCAAGCTGCTACCCGGCACCCGCTGCCCTCACCGGGCACAAGTACACGCGTGGGCCCCCCAAATAAACTATCATGTGCACCACCAGCCAGCGATTCACATAGGCCCACCGTGGGCCATCTTGTCTGCTTGCCAAGCCAGTACCGTACTGCCCGTGCAGCATAAGTGCCAGACAACTTTGACGACCTGCCTCTGATCATCGCCATTTAAGTGTTACACCAGTCACCGGTAACCCTGTTCACAGTCAAGGTGATCATGTAGCGCCCAACGGCGACACCACCACCCCGAAGGGAACCTTTAAATTTTCGCGACCGCCCTGTGCCCTGGTGGCCCCTAAGCGGGTGTGCGTGGGTATGCCTGTTGCCCAGGTCCGTTCCCGGGATACGCCCTTGGCTGCTGTCCGGTCAGGCAATAGCCGCCGCCGTCTGTGCTCTTCCCTTGGTCAGAGGTTGGATGCTTGTGCGGAAGCGTGCATTACGGTGTAGCGATGCGCAGTGCTGGCTCTCACGCTCAGCTGCGGACGAGCTGCGGTGCAGTGCCGTGCCGGGCGCTCGCCGGCAGCCCAGAGGGACAAGCACCTGCAACCTTCTCTTTCCGTATCTTGTTACAATCGATACTTGAGTCCACCTTATCCAATGTATCGGGGAACTGCGGCCCTTGGCGTTCAACCGCCGCCGCGCAACCGTTCGGCCCGCCACAGGGGCTCCGGAACGTATGAAGCAATTACGGGCACAACAGGCCCGGAGCCCGCACCGCCCTAGCCAGCAGCCAATTGCTCTAGCTATACAAGCGTAGGCTGAATTGGGCTTATGCGGCGCTAGGTCTCCACTTGAACCTGCGGTCGGCACTCCCGAACAACTGGCCATTCGGGCCTTTTATACCCCCACTCACTCGACATAGCTACCTGCAGCTTCTTCGACACAGCTGCCCCCAGCTCCCTCTCGCTCGACCGAGCTACCTGCCAGCTTCATCGACTCAGCTTCCTGGCAGCTTCCTAGCGGCCCCCCAGGGCCCTTCTCTAGCGCCTGCGTAAGGCTGTACGACGGGCCTCCCTGCAACTTGTACGGCCCCGCCGCCTATGGCCCGCCTTTGCAAGGTCGCCGGCTCAAACCCTGCCGTACGCATCACGCTGTCCCAGCCGCCCTGCCGCCACCCGCAGGCGGACACGTGGCTCCGTACCCTTGCTGCTCCCCAGGTCTGCACGCCACAGCTGTAGCGCTCCCCCGCCTAACTCGCTCGACCCCTGAGCGATCCGAGACTCCATCATACAGCTGTGCGTGGGGCAAGTGCTGCTGGGCACCTCCGCTGGCGCCTCGGCTCCCTCCTCCACCTCACTCATGCCAGGACCGCTGAAGGGACGGCGCACGGTTGTCACGCGCAGCGCCTGCGCTCATGCTATAGCCTCCACCGTATCCCACGGCTTCCCTCATACATGTGTCATCCTCCTTGTACGTTGTACTGATGTGAGGCGATTTGTGGGAGTCCCACGGATCCGTGTCCCAGCATGTGCGCACGCAAACGTACTCCGTACGCCCTGTGCCCCGTACGGCACGTGTGCTGTCCGCTTGGCCGGATTGGGCTGTTTGGTAGACGTTATCCTTGCTCGGGATCCAGGCAGGGGCAACGCGCGCTTCACTGGGCCTCCGCGCGTTGTTACCGTACTGCTATATGCTGTGGGCCCGCCCCACTCCCTGGTGGTTGACGTGCTGCCTGCTGGCTCCTCCATTCCGCCTGTCATTGTCATGGCGACGGGAAGGCTGCCCGCCGCTGTGAGTGCTTCTTGCGTAATCTGTGGGCTTCACATGCAGCCCCGCTGCCGCCCTGCTACCACACTTACCCCCTCATCCTACATCTGCTCCATGGACTTGCTCTGCTGGGTGTCTCCTCCCGGGTCGAAGGGGTGTGGTCCTGTGCTGATGTGCGCTCTCCACCTAGTGCTTTCGCCGCTGTCACCACCTCCACCAGGGTCGAAACCCGGCTGCTGGGCCGGTGCTCCTGATTCCTCGGACCGTCCCGCACGGCCGTTCTCCTGCTTCGCCTGCCACTGGGGGACCGTGCTGTCCTTGACACGGTTTGTGCCCCCAGTCATGATTACCTGCTCCGTAGTGTGGTGCGGTGCGCCCAGTGCCGCCGCTCCCTTAGGGCCGTGTAGAGTCATTGTTCGTGGGGTCTTCTGTGTTCCTTGGGGGTTTTCCAGCTCGCCCGCAGTAGTCCCGATTAACACACCACATCCGCCTGGGTCATAGGGGCCTGGCACGCCCTCCGGCCGCCGCCCCTCATGCCCTCCTGGGGTGCCTGCCGCACCTGGACCAGCGGTGACGGTTGCCGATCCCCCTGTGTCCCCCACCGAAATACCAGTTGCTGCGCCCGCTGAGCCAGTGTTGCCTGTGCTGCCGCCTTCGTGCGGGGGGGGCGACCCTCCATCCACCAACAGGCAAATTGCCCTGTTGTCTGCTCTGCCTGGGTCGTACGGGCTCGTTGTCACGGAGCTGATCATCACCTGCGTGAAGGGCCCTGGCTCCCTCCTCCTGGGCTCCCTGCTACTCCCCCGCCTAGACGTGACTCCAGGGCCAGCCGCACTGGCACAGCTCCGTGCCGCAGGCCCTCCCTGCTGGCCCCCGACCTCGCCCTCCTTGCCCGGGTACCATGAGGCACTGCCGTTGAGGCCGCCCGGGTCATGCTGCTTGTCCTTGCATGGCTCATTAGAAGGTGTCGTACCAGTTGCGGTGTCTTGCTGCTTCGCTGCCGCAGACCCGTCCTCCCTTGCCACAACACCGACACCAACACCAGTATCCTTGCACTTGTGCTCCTCCTGCCTTGGGCTGTGCGGCACGTTGCCGTACAGCTGCAGCGCTGCCGCGCTTTGTGCTGGCATGCCGCAGTTGTCCTTGTACGGGGGTGCCGCAGCTGCAGAGGCGCAGTCCTTGGCACTGTAACGGGGTGCAACGGCAGCAAGCGCGCCATCCCCGTCCTCTTCCGGACGTGACTCGGCCAGATTGATGCTGTACTCCTCCTCGTCACAGGGTGTACCGGCGGAAGGATTGCCGTACTCGCCATCGTTAGGCGATGCCCCAGTGGAGAGGTTGTCGTACTCGTCCACGTCAGATGGCACTTCGGCGCCTGGTGTGCCGTACCCATTCTCATTTTCATCCTCAGTTTCGGCCGCCGACGGTACGTCTCCAGCCTCCACATCCTCGCCCGTGTCGGTAGGCTGGGGTTCAGC
Organism: Chlamydomonas sp. KOR1; assembly: GCA_036984285.1. Classification (NCBI taxonomy): domain Eukaryota; kingdom Viridiplantae; phylum Chlorophyta; class Chlorophyceae; order Chlamydomonadales; family Chlamydomonadaceae; genus Chlamydomonas; species Chlamydomonas sp. KOR1. The sequence continues at coordinate 102,455 of BQMZ01000087.1, read as the reverse complement.
CTCCTCGTACCCGCAGCCTGATGCTGCACTTGAGGGTGTTGCCGGTCGCTCGGCCTTGCTGGGTGGTGGATATGCTAGCTCCACGTAGTACTGGGCCTCCTCCGCACCCAGCACCTGCTCCAGCATGCGCTCCATTTCTGCAATCTGCCTCCTGATGTCATCTAACTCTGCCGCAGCGCAGTACGCAGCGTCCGATTCGGCCATGGCTACCAGGGGAGGGCTTTCCGGTGCTGTGGGCCCCTGCCAGTGCCCCTCCTGTGTTGTCCTCGCCCGGGGCCCATCAGGATGATGGTTGACCCTTGGTGGAGCACTCGCCTGACCACGGTGTCGTGCTGCTGCGGGCCAGTCACCCACTCTGTCCTTCCTGCCGACCGGCGGGCTGTGACCCATGGGTCGAGGTGCCACTATAGGCTCCTCCGGATCCTCGCATTCAGCGCCCTCGCTGATGTAAATGGCGTCAGCAATAGCTTCAGGGAGGCTGCGTGGCCTCCTACGGTACACTTCCGTGTATATCCTCCTGTTGAGCCCTCGCATGAAGTCAGTGTCCCGGTCTTATTTGGCGGAAAATTCTGAGCGCTCATAATTTCCGGCCTTTTGAGTCAAAATTCTGATAGTACTGCTCATAATTTTGGCCTGAAAATTTATGATTCCAATTTCTTTTCTGGGGGGCAAGCCCCCCAGACCCCCCAAGGACTGCGGAACATTCAAATAGCAGGAGCACTGCATTCTATCTTCGGACGGAGGCAGCGTTGCGTTCGATGCCATATCCGGTATCAGGCCAACAGCAAAAACGGTACCATCAGGCGTCCTGCACCACCCCTTTCCATTCACTACGGGGTACGGTGCGACCCTCAGCGGGCATCATTGTTGGCGTCTGGCAACTGAAGCGGATGCCAGCCCTACTTCCTAGTTGCACACCCACTTGGGGAACCGTACCCGGCTACCCAGCGCTCGCGCGTGCGCTGCCTACATGCCGGCTAGCGTTCTGCCGGAGGGGGGGCATATATTGCGGCCTCTGGCACAGGTAGGGTCTACCTGGTGTCATGGGAGGGGCTGACCTGATAATAATTTTCGCCTTCATTCCCCAGAATTCGGATGGTACTGCTCAGAATTTCCACGGCAATGATTAAGGGAAATCCTAAATCCTTCAGAATTTCTGGCCAAATAATTCTAAACCGCGGCCGAAACGGCCGTAAAAATTATGATAATTCTGAAGACCGGAACACTGCATGAAGTTGTACATGTGAGAGGGGTCGCCCTCCACAGAAATGTTGAGTTGTTCGGCAATGTAACGGTACCGGTCCGCATACTGTCGTACGGTTTCATGCCGGCCCTGGCGACAGCCAGCCAGCTGACCGTACAGGATCTCTTCCCGTACATCAAATCGTTGCAGGAATGCCTCTTTATACCCCTGCCAGTCGTGGATGCGGGCCGTATGGGCCGCGTCCCACGTTTGAGCCTCAGGGCCTAAGCGGCACCTGGCAACGTTGAGTCGATCCTCCTGGCTCCATCCATACACTCGGCCGTGACGCTCAATGGTCTCCAGCCACCTTCTTCCATCATCCTCAGGTCGGTATAAGGGTACCGAGCAGAGGCTTGACGCGTTGATGATGCCTCGCTGGGGTCGGGGTTGTCCCTCCACGGTGGGCAAACGTGCCTTGTGGGACGAGGGGAAGAGGAAACGGGCTGCGGGCTACACCTGCTCGCACAGAGCCGGCCGGCTAGCCCGAACCAGGCTCTGATACCACCCAACGGCGACACCACCACCCCGAAGGGAACCTTTAAATTTTCGCGACCGCCCTGTGCCCTGGTGGCCCCTAAGCGGGTGTGCGTGGGTATGCCTGTTGCCCAGGTCCGTTCCCGGGATACGCCCTTGGCTGCTGTCCGGTCAGGCAATAGCCGCCGCCGTCTGTGCTCTTCCCTTGGTCAGAGGTTGGATGCTTGTGCGGAAGCGTGCATTACGGTGTAGCGATGCGCAGTGCTGGCTCTCACGCTCAGCTGCGGACGAGCTGCGGTGCAGTGCCGTGCCGGGCGCTCGCCGGCAGCCCAGAGGGACAAGCACCTGCAACCTTCTCTTTCCGTATCTTGTTACAATCGATACTTGAGTCCACCTTATCCAATGTATCGGGGAACTGCGGCCCTTGGCGTTCAACCGCCGCCGCGCAACCGTTCGGCCCGCCACAGGGGCTTCGGAACGTATGAAGCAATTACGGGCACAACAGGCCCGGAGCCCGCACCGCCCTAGCCAGCAGCCAATTGCTCTAGCTATACAAGCGTAGGCTGAATTGGCTTATGCGGCGCTAGGTCTCCACTTGAACCTGCGGTCGGCACTCCCGAACAACTGGCCATTCGGGCCTTTTATACCCCCACTCACTCGACATAGCTACCTGCAGCTTCTTCGACACAGCTGCCCCCAGCTCCCTCTCGCTCGACCGAGCTACCTGCCAGCTTCATCGACTCAGCTTCCTGGCAGCTTCCTAGCGGCCCCCAGGGCCCTTCTCTAGCGCCTGCGTAAGGCTGTACGACGGGCCTCCCTGCAACTTGTACGGCCCCGCCGCCTATGGCCCGCCTTTGCAAGGTCGCCGGCTCAAACCCTGCCGTACGCATCACGCTGTCCCAGCCGCCCTGCCGCCACCCGCAGGCGGACACGTGGCTCCGTACCCTTGCTGCTCCCCAGGTCTGCACGCCACAATCACAGCTGCTCCCCGCAAGTGGGTCAGGCATTATCCGCATGCATGCTGCACAGCTGTAGCGCTTCCGTGCGTCCACATGCCCCGCAGGCACGCCGATTTGTCCATACCAGGCCTAGGATAGTCACGCTGCACACGTCACAAACATGGCTGCGTGGGTGCGCCTCCGTGTCGCGATCTGTGCGCCACGTCATGGCTTAATGGTCATCAAGCGCACAAACTCCGCGTAGTTGACGTAGCCGTCCTCGTTCACATCAGCTTCCCGAATCATGTCGTCCACCTGCCGAACGAAACAGGCCGGTGTCCATGTTAGGCATAAAACGCATAATTACATGCAGGCCTGGTGCGTTCCACTAGGAATTGGCTGCAGCATACACGTTTCCCCACCAATTCTGGCTTTCTCCCTCGTCTCCGCCGACTCACCTCCTGGGGTGTCAACGCCTCCCCGAGGTTGGTCATGACGTGCTTCAGCTGCAAGCAGGCAGCCACCGTTGCCGTGAGGCGTTAATCGAACTGCATGTGTACGACAGACCGAGCCATGCCGGCACGTGTAATACTAGAGGGCCCACAGACAGGGGCAGCCGCTACCTCTCCCGCTCACCTCTGCGGCGTTTATGAGGCCGTTGCCGTCGCGGTCGAACATCTGGAATTGGAAGCAACAGGGCAGGGGCCATGGTGAGATGTGGCCCGGCCCCGTCATGTGATGCCGCATCACTAGTGGCATGCGCTGTGGAACCTGTCTACATCACAGGCATGCCGTTGTCGAACGGAACGGTTGCGTGCATGTCCCGGCAGATGCTGTGTGGCCTACACGTTTGCAAGCCTGTGCAGCTCCACTCCAACCATGGCGTCGTAAGGGTGTTCCGGCTCGTTGCGGTGCCATGCCTTCATGGGCATGCCAAGGTGGACAGTGCCCTGCCCTCATGCGGCACACACCCACTCGCCTTCCAGGAACGTCTTGTCTTCCGGGGTATGGCTATGAGTGGCTTTTTCATACTTGTCTGCTTGTCAGGGATTCTATATATCCCACTCCCGCACCGCATCCGCAAGAACACCCACTCACCTTGAACGCCTCTCGGAGTGACTCCTCTGGGTCGGCGGCCTGTTGATAAGCAACAGAATCTCGTGTCAGGAGTGCCCCAAACCGGATACAACGGCAATGCCCGGGGTTGCTGTAAACAGACACCCTGTGCCAGGGCGCAGGTGAGGGTTGGCGAGCTGGCCAGTCCTGCACGGCCGCCCCCCTAACCACGGCATCAGGCCACCACCGCACCTCTGGTTGCCGCTGCATGAGTTTGCAGAACTCGTTGAAATCCACTGTGCCATTCCTGCGGTGGTAAGGATCAGATTTCAAATGTAGGGAAGGCTTTCGGGCGCTCGGGCTGCCGCACGCAGACCAGCATGTGCAACTGGCGTACCCGTCCACGTCGACCTCCTGAACCATCTGAGACAGCTCCGCTTCGGTCGGGTTTTGCCCAAGTGAGCGCATTACCGTGCCGAGCTCCTTAGCGGAAATGACCCCTGGGTTGCGGCACGAACAACCCCTGGTCAATGCGGATACCCGGACAGCAGCAGCTCTCCGCCTATCATCACTGTAACAACCAGTTACGATATCGTGTTCATCAATTTACGTATGGCGCCGGACTTGGCTCCGAAAGGACGCGCCATGCATGTAAGCGCACGCGCGACTTGCAACGTACCGTCTCCGTTTTTGTCGAACAGGGAAAAAGCCTCCTTATAGTCAGCCCTCGTCGCCTCGTCCAGCTCAGCCATGGTTACAGACGCTGCTTACCTAGCAAGGTCGATGCAAACGTTGAGAGCAGCAGCTGTGCGGCAACAACTCACAAGGCAGGACGTGCGTATGCAGCAGTTCTTTATATTCCGCGTATGGCTCGCACTAGTTGATGTGGCATGTCCATTGACGGCGAAGTACGACACTGCTGGAGGAGGTGTGACCCTGGCACCTGCTTTTTTTTACCTTGCGGTTACAGGGGCTCGAAATTCGGTGCTTGGCAAGCACATATGGGCGGATATGAAAGCTCCACAGACCTACTCTACCCAAGACTCAGAAGAACTCGTCACACTGCCTGCTACCAGTAAACTCACGAACAGGGGACTGGGGACCGAAGTCTGGAGACCATCTACCAGCTGATGCCCGACAGTTCATCATCCACTGATAGCCACCAACCACCGGCACGCCTTCCCCATGGGTCCGGGCAGGCCACATAGGCGGACAAGCTGGCGGCGTGCGGGCGTCATACATGCGTGGTTCCCTAGGATGGTGCAGCAGCCCCCCGCCGCTACAATACCAGCGGGAGGTTGAGGCCTCCTGCGCACGTGGGATGCGTTCAGCTGAATTGTGCCACTAGGCGCAGTAGCTCGCACTTGTCGTGTGATGCGTCCAGTGCCTATATGCGTCCAGTCAACCTGTCAACCGTCGTGAAACAACCGATGCATCCAGTAGTAGTGTACGACACGCGTTCCACCAGTGTTCAATCGGGGCCCGTCCTGTCTGCGGACCATGCCCTCAGCCTGCGCGATATTTGAGCCATTAAGCATACCGTGCACCTGCCCCCAAGGCCGTCATGTCAACCCTCTGAACACGAAGGAGTCCTAGCATATGCTTCAACAGGCCGCCGCTTCGGATGTCTGCAACCGTGACACACCTCACACTCCACCCATCTCCACCCCAAGACACCCATCTCTACCAACCCACAATCCTGCCGTGTCACCCCCCTGGTCCCGTCTCAACGCACAACTCCGACAGCCAGACGCATTGCCGTCACGCGCGTTCCAGATGCCAAAGCATCGACCCCAAGTCGGCCCCGACCACCAGCATTCGCGACCAAGCAGCTCGATGCATCCCAGCGGCTCGTTCGCAGTGCCACCACTCAGCCCACCTCCTTCGCCATGCCCGCCAGAGCACCCCGCTCCTCACGCCACACCCTCCACACCGCTCCCGTTCCCGTTCTCAACCTCATTCCCGTTGCCAAACAGCCTGGCCCAGGGGCTCATAACCGCAGTAAACAGCGCCCGCGCCGCCGCCTTTGCCGCCGCCACGCCCGCCCTTCCCGCCGCCGTGAAGCCGCCCGCCACGCGCTTCAGGCCTAGCACGCCCTGCGCCTGCTGCGCCGCGCTGCGCGTGCTGTGCACGTAGCAGCACAGCCACGCGTTCTTGCGGTACAGGTCGTTGGCCAGGGTGCCCGACTGCAGGGGCTTGAGGGAGGTGTACGGGTTGGGCAGCGTGGGCACGGGAGACTCCCACCCCATGTCGTGGAGCATCTGGGCCTGCGGGCATTGCAAAGTAGTGCGAGCGAAGGGAAAGGGAATCAGCGCTCAATGAGCGGCAGGGTTTAGCGGTGCAGGAGCCAACAAGCAGTGGACAAAGTGGTTGATCAACAGTTCGCGCGCAGGGTGTGTTTCGAGCTTCCCACCTCCATGTGCGCCTCCAATAGGGTGTTGGTTGCCACCACCAGGACGGACGGGCGGGGCTTTGCAACAGCTGCTGTCGCGCCAGGAGGAACGGCGTCGCCGGGAGCCGAGGGGCTGTGGCGTAAGGGAGAGGGGCAAGAGCCAAATGCGGCAGTGAGCACGCACGCAATCGTGCAACGGCCCATGCCAAAGAGACGATGAGACGGTGTTCACGTATTGCTGCCAGCCTGTTGCATGCAGGCAGCCAACCCCACGCCCTCAGGGCTAAGCCTCACTTGCAGCTGCTGGGCAACCTTCCGAAACCGTCCTCCTCAACGCTGAAAAACGCTATCACACCTCGTCGCCGAAACACCTCTCCCAGCGCCCCTTTCCCCCTTCCCCTTCCCGCTTCCCGTCCTTATGCTTTGCTGCTCTGCGGTTCCTCCCCCTCCCGCCGCCCGCCTCACCGGCTGCACAGTGCGGTCAGCGTGTCCTCCCAGCCGTAGTCGGGGCAGGTGAAGCCCGGGTTGAACGCGAACACCACGTCCGGGGACACGGGCAGCAGCCGGGCAGCCTGCGCGCGCAGCCGCTGCGCCGCGGCCGTGGCGGGCGCCGTCGCCGCCACCACCAGCTCCTTCGCCTCACGCTGCCGCTCCCGCTCGCCACGACCCACCACTGCACCCGCCCCTGCGCCCTCCTCTGCCTCCTCGCTGGGCCCCCGTCCTTCTCCAGCTTCCCCACCCGTTCGCTCCCCCTGACCCTTACCCTCCCCTTCCCCCTCCTGGTCCTGCTCTTCGCTGTCCTCGCTGCTGCTGGTGTCGTCCTCCTCCTCTTGTGGCTTCCGCACGCCACCCGCCAGCAGCTCGTCATACGTTGCCTGTCGTGCACAGGCGTTTCACCCTGTCACTGCACATATCAACAACCCCAGAACCGCGCCGATGCTCCTGAGCAGCCCGCCATACCGTATCGGAGCCTATGCTAACCAGACCCTGGACGTTGCTGTTCAGCCCCCATCATGCTCTCCCTCCCCCCATGGATAACTATAGTACCTTCTTTTCCCCTCACGGTAACCACATCTGCCCGGCGGTTACCGTGGCCCACCTCACGTGCTACCACATGCCCAGCGGTTACGCACACCAACCTCGCGGCTGCTCCCACAATGCCCGTACCCCACCTGCACGAAGTGCATGTGCATGGCGCCGACCTCCAGCGTGCTGCCCGCCAGGCTGTCGGGCACCTCGGGACCCACGAACAGCAGCCGCATCCCGCAGCGCTCCATCAGCTCGCAGGGCAGCGCGTCGGCCAGCACCTGGCGGGCAGGGAGGACGACAGCGGTGTAAGCGAGCTGGCGCAGGAAAGCGGCTGGGCCGTGGGGCTCGTCGGGTTCTGTGTAAAAACGGATTATGGTGCCCAGTGCTCATGTGTAGCAGCTCTCTCTAGTGAGGGGTTGAGGCAGGCTCACTGTGTGTGCTGTAGATTGTGTAAGGCAGGAGACGCGTGCAACGGCATGACCCTGTGTAGCGTGTTGGTCCATCGGCTACCTCACCTGCCACGAGGCCACGTCCGCCAGTTCGCCCCCGGCTGCCGCTCCCAGCACCACAATGTCAAACGGCCTCCCGCCGCCCGCCGCTGCGCTGACGCTGCTGCTGCTAGGTCCCGCGGCAGCACCGGCCTCGTCCTCGCCAGCCTCAGCCCCTGCCCCTGCCGCGCCATTGCTGTCCGCAGTCCCGATAGCTGTGGCGGTGGCGGCCGCAGTAGCAGCGGCTGCTGCTGCGGCGGCAGCGGTGACGGCCTCCTTGGCTGGCGCCAGAGTGCGCAGCGCGTAGGCGGCGGTGTAGGCGTAGGTGAGTTGGGAGGTGCGGCTGGCCAGCCTGGCAGCCAGCTTAAGCTGTGCCGCGGCGGCGGCTCTTGCCGCCGCCGCCACGTCCTCCTCCGCAGCCTCAGGCTTGTGGGCCCCGGTGCGGGCGCGCTTGGCCCTGGTGCGGTGCGAAAGGCGTGTGTAGCATGGTCGTACAACCACCAGGCCAGCAAGGCTGGGCAACGGCGCAAGCATAGGAGGACCGGCTGAAAGATTCAAAGCTCGCGAACGGTGTGCATCGCAGCCACATTCTCCGAGTGGAAGTGGCCGCACGAGTTTAGGGTATCAACCGGTGCTGGTGACACATCGCGCACTGTCCTGGGGCAAGCATACAGCGTGGAGTGCACCGGTCCGCCCTAAGTCACACACCCCTCCCCACCTGGACTTGGGGTAGCGCGTCGTGGGCGGCGCCTCCGCCTGCTGCTCCTGCCCCTGCTCCCCCTCCTTCCCACCGCCCCCTTGCTGCGAGCCGTTGGCCCCCGCCGCCCCTTCGCCCCGGCCGTGCCCCTCCTCCGCGGGGTACACCGCCCGGAAGGCGGCGGGCACTACCTGCTCCCAGCCGTGGGCGTCCCCCGACGGCAGCGGCGCGAAGCCGCTGTTGTGCAGGGCCGCGCCTTCCGCCGCCTCAAGATCGTCCTCCTCGTCCTCGCTGGTGTCGTACACGGCTGCGTCGCGGATGCACGCCAGTGTGCTGCACACTGCGGCGTGGCGCTCAGAGTCGGCGGTCCGGTGCTCTTCGCAGCAGTAGATGACTGTGGGGCGGGGGTAAGGGGGCAGGTGGAGCGTCTGGGGTGCCTAGATACAGGACGGACACGGCTTGTTGGGGGTTGCAACTGAACGGATGCTGCAGCAACACTCGGCGGTTGTTGCACGTACCTCAGTACCGAACACGTGGCCGTTCAGGGACAAGGAGGGAAGTGCCTGAGCGCCTGCCCGGACCGTATCCCCGCGCCCAAACTCACCGCACTGGCATGCTTCGCACAAAATGGCTACGTCGCTTTCAGAGGCGCACATAGCGCAGCAGTCCAAGCCGGGGGCAAGCTCCGGGTTGGCGCTGCAGGGGGGAGCGGGGGACAGGACGGGGAGGTTGAACGTGCGCATCACCAACAGTGACCGAACACAGGCGTCGCAGGCATGTTTGGGAGGCTGTAAGTAACTTCAAACAACTCATACACGTTATACACGAGGACTCGTCACTTGTTCCGGCTGCCTGGTGACGTGATCTAGCGCGTGTGAGGAGGTATTCGCCGGGCTGACAACCACAAGCACCTGCAGCACCCCAACGGACCAGGGACCCGGCGCAAGCCGTGCTAACTGCTGTGTTTCACACATGGGCTCCACATTATCGGTTTAACTTACCCACAAGCCTCCTCTCCCTCGGCGGACAGCTTGTGCGCTGCCTCGGCGGGTGCGCGAAGGAGGGCATGCACAACCGAGCCCGAAGTTTCCGCAAGTTCCTCGCTACCGGACTTCCCAGAGCTTTCCGCCCTGCGCTTTTTTTGTGCCATGTCCTCGGGAAAGAAACCCAACTGTAAACGTGCCAAAAGTGGTGCCGACGTGTTCCGGAGTCGTCAACGTCAACGCCCAATTGCAGTAATTCTGCCTTAGGCCTTGTACATGTATGTTTTGAAGGACATGGCGCTCTACCCGGTCAACGCTGAGAGGAACTTCTGGCGGGCGTTGGTACGAGTGGGCATCCTTCTGCTGCTAAACTTAGTCGACCTACGCGCCCTTACAGCCGTAGTAAGGAAGGTATGCTTCATGGGATCAAAGGCGCGCCTCAAACACCTCCGACATCAGGAAACGGTTCGAGCCACTTGCACCCTGCCAGCCTCTCCCCTGCTCCCGACCACCGTCCGACAGCTCGTGCCCGCCTTGTCTCTCCTGTGGAGGCCTGAAGCACCCCTCACCCCAATGAATCATCGCCATTGAGTATCCTGCTACGTGGTTCCACGAGCTAGTATGCTCCCAGGGAACAAGGACGCTGGCATGCGTTGCTGACGCCACAGCAGGTACGGCCCTACAGGGCAGCCCCTTTGGTCAGGCTTTGGTCCCTGCACACGGCGTATCGTGACGGTCACACACCGCAGGTTGCCTCAGCATCACAGAACGGCAGCCGGAGCAGACAAGATCACTTACAAACCTTGGCGCCGTCGGATGCGCACTGTTGCACGAAAACGAGGCTGGAGCCCGCCATCCCTCCCCCCCCCCACCAGAAGCTCGGTTCCCGCCTCACTGCCCGCAGCGACCCTCTGTGCACTACTCCCTGCACCACCCTGTCGCGTTCCCGAACTCGGCGGTACGTTGGAGCTTCACAGCTCGAGTACAACCTGCGACCTCTCACCTCCTGACGTGCGTGTACACGCCATAGACCAAAACGTAGCACAGCTCTGGCTTCAGCCCTCATCTCGCCCCCTCCGCCCCCAAGACACCACAACCACCCATGTGTCTAGCCTCCTCATCGCAGAAACGCCTCAACTGATAGGGCCGCTGCCAACCATTCAACCGCACCAAGCAAGCGGGGCCAGCGTCACCCGAACCTACACCGCCGGCGGTGGCGCAGGACGGTGGTTAGCCAAGGTGGTTAGCCAAGGGCTAACCTTCGCCCAATCAATCAACCAACCGTACGACCTATGTGCTGCGTGCTCCATGGCTGCAGCCGCCAGGGCACCCATTTCCTAGTGCTGAGAGCCATGCTTGTCCTCGCTGCTGTGCTGCGCGCTCAGTCCTTCAGGATGCCCAGGAGCTCCTCATCCCGGTACAGGTACAGCCTGAGGGAGGAGACCAGCGGCGCAAAAAGGTCAGCCCAGGATGGGTGCTGGCGCGCAGGAGCCGTTGGGGAATGTGCAGGAAGAGCACGACGTATCGTGCTGCCGCGCTGCAGGTTGTCGTCACCTCCAGGTAGGGAAGGGCGTGCACCTCTTACAAATTCAAACCAAAATCCCCGTGCTGGTCTGCGTGCTGACAAGCAGGATGCACAGCCGTGGCATAGGGTTACGGATGCCTGCCCGGCACGTGACACGGCCTGTGACTGGCCTCCCAGCGTACCCATGCCCCCTGCGTGCGCAACGTGCGCGCGCCCCATGCACCGAGCTGGTAACGGCCCTACGGCATCAAGGAGCCCCGTGCGTTTGGGTGCGTCCACGGGGTCGTGGCCCTCGCCGAAGACTCACTCCTTGTCGCCCAACTTGACCTGGCTACCGCCGTACTCAGGGAGCAGCACCTTGTCGCCCTCCTTGACACCAACGGGCAGCAGGTCACCGTCCTTGTTGCGACGCCCTGGCCCGACCGCAACGACAAGGCCCTCGTTGACCTGCGCGAACCGTGCGCGACGAGCAACCATCAGCGACCATCAGCATGTTGCAACCAGGTCCGGAGCAGCTTTCGCCTCGCGCGAATTGCTGCAGCACCTTGGAAACAGCGGTCTCTGGTAGAAGGACACCACCAGCGGTCCTGGTTGCTGCTTGGACCTTCTCAACCAGGACACGATCCAGTAGAGGAACCAGTCGGCGCAGCGAGGACATCGTGAATGCAAATGGGTCACTGACAAATTAGACAAGTTACAAGGTTAGGGTGTAGTGACGGTGAGCCCCTATGTCCACTGATGCATTTTGCCTCATCGGCGAAGACGTTTCTTGAAGGCACAGCCCGATTCCATGACAGTGCTATGCATCGACAGCTATCTACATTATCAGGCATGAAAACGAACATATGCATATGCAAACGGGATGAGAAGTGACTGCTTAGAAGCGCCTTCGCGGTGCCTATCGACTTGAACACGTGTCAGTGCCCCTCCCTACCTACGCCACTTCCTGCAAAACTGCTCAACCCTTTTGCCGCCTGCCCAATTCAGTTCGGGCCTGCATGTACCACATCGGTATCTATATGCTGAATTTATATTACTTGTCTCTTCCTTTTCCCCAGCAACGACTGGCCCCACGACGCCGCCAAGCTCCCCCTGCCTCCTTATCGGTGGCTCGTCCCAAACTGGGTGAAGTACTCTGGAGCAATGTCGTTCTGCGCGAGGGCAGGCACAAAACATGGAAGATTAGCATCACGGCATGTGAAGGACCAAGCTCTCCTGCCAAAACCCCTGCACATGACACAGGTGTTGCGGGCGCACGGAGGGCCTCTTGGGCTGCAACGCAGGACGCACCCACCTTGTACAGCGCTGCCAGGTGCCTGTCGCGGTCCGCCTTCTCAGCCGCCTGCTTCTTCAGGATGTCCGACGCACGGGACATCTGCGCCTTGCGGAAGTCGTCCACGCGTTGCGCCTGCGTGAAGGGGTCAGGGGGTGCATGCACGGCACAGCTCAGCATGCTGCTGCCACCCCGGCATTCTGCTGACACTTTGGTGCAGTGTACATGATAGCACTGCTTGCAACTGCCAGGTAGCAGGGAGCCAGTTGGCAGCAGCAGCCTGGAGCGGGGCAACGCACCAGCAACCGACCATGGGTGAGGTTGCTGCAGCACATGGCGCTAGGCTTGCTGCGCTTAAGACGTGCTGACTCAGCCTACCACGTGGCAGGAAGCTGCCCAACGCCCTACCCCTACCCGGTCGCAGTCTGTTTTCTCTGCCCCTCCACCCCCGGCCCCCTCCACCCCGCCCGGGTTACTAGTACTTCGTCCCCGCCGCCCGCCCCCTGGCCCCCGCCCCTCACCTGCTCCTGCAGCGCCCGCTGGATGTCGTGTTGCGTGCGCGCGTACATCATGTTCTCCAGCTGCTCCTGCGCGCGGCGCGCCTTCTTCTCCTCCATCTGCGCCAGCTGCGCATCCAGGATGGCCTTCTTCTCCGCCTCCGTCATGCCCTTGTAGTGGTCCTTGCGCACGCGGAAGGGCGACATGGCCGACGCCGCGATGTTGGGGTCCTGCGGGACGACATGGGACGCACTTGTTGCGGTATGCATGGGGGTGGCAGCAGACAGGAAACGACAGGTATCCGGCACCCTTGGGTCCGCTTATCACCCCATGCAACTATCATAGGCGTTCAGAGACATCTGAACTAACCTGAGACCCGCCCGCATTGTGCAGGTTACATCGCCTCGGACTGCCCATCCCACATGCGCTTCCTGCCCACACCGTTGCCGCCCCTACTTGCACGCACCCGGGCGCACCGGCCCCACCCCCTGATATCCCGCCGATCACTCCTCACCCAGCCCAAAGCCCCAACCCGCGCGCCCCGCTCCCCTCCCCCATCGCTCCACCCGCTGCCCACCGTACTGCTGCCAATACTACTACTACTACTACCACTACCACCTACTCGCGTTACTGCTTTCTTGTCCCCCCGCTGCCCACCTCGGTCATGAAGCTGGAGGTGATGGTGGTCTCCATCTCCGCCATGTTGGCAGCCAGGTCCGCCTGCCGCTGCGCAATCTCGCGCAGCCGCTTCTCCTCCGCTAACCGCTTGTTGTAGTCGGCCGTGGCGCGCGCCAGCTCCCTCCGGATGGCCTGCTCCTCCTCCTTGGCCGCCTGCTGCAGCATGTCCTGGTACCGCACCAGCTCCGCGTGCGCCGTCTCCGCCTCCCGCTCCGCGGCTCTGATCGCCTCCTTGATCGCCGTCTGCTCCGCCCACCAGTCCACGCACTGTTCAATCTGCGCCTTCTTGCGGTCGCCCGCCTGTCGGCGATGGAGGACGGCAGCAGGGGCGTGTTGTGCACTGATAGGGTTGTGCTAGCTCAGGGGAGTCGGCATGGGTTGATAGCTCTGCGTGCTGTGCATGGGGGGTGGATACGCTGGGGCCAGCACCGCGGCGCTCGGTGGTGGGTGGGGTGAGCCATAGGTCTGGGCGGGTGTTTGGATCTGAACAAGAGCTTCAGGTGACACTGTAAACTGCGATGGCCTTACCGTGAGGTCCTCGCCGTCGAAGCGCTGCAGCGAGGAGGGACCGAGGCGGGGGTCTCCGTCGCCAACACGTGCAGGCATGTCCAGCTGCTTGGCGTCGGGGCGGTTGATATCCCATTCCCGGCGTGTGTGCTTCAGCTGCTGCTCCTGTCGGAATGCCTCGGTATCCTGGTTGTACGCTTTGCGAATTTGATCGGCCTCTTGCTGCATGAGCGTGAGCTGGTCGTCGAAGTACTGTGTTAGGCGCGCGAAAGCCCTGTGCGGCAGAACCAAAATGCCGTCAGCTTGCAACACGAACGTTTCGGGTGCCACCGCCTGTGCTCCTCCAAACCCTGCCCTGCTAGCATGCCCTGCAACACTCACTCGTCACGTTCTTTCTCCGCAGCCTCGCGGTCACGCTTCTCCTGGGCTTGGCGATCCAAAGCATCCTTGTCTACCTACAGCAGTGACAGGACGCCGCAGTCGTAATAACCTGCACGCTCGGGCCTGGCCATGCTTCCCCAGGTGCGCCAGCTGGTCTGCGTACCCCGATGGTGCGCCATTTGGCGTCCAGCACGCGCTTAAGGCGCTCTGGGTCCTCATTGGGAATCTGTGCGTTGAGGCGGCCCATTATGATAGCCCGCTGAAGGGAAACTCAACAGGATGGGTAAGTGTTAATTTATGATGTAGCAATAACGTTCATGCAATAACGGAAATATTGCTGCTCTGGACTCAAGTGTATGTACAAGAGGGTGTCGCCAATACAGCGAACGACAGTCCTTTGATGCAGTGCGCGCAGCACATGCACTCCTGTTGGCGCGCTGATGCAACAACCAGGCTTGGGCATAAAGTAATAGGAGTAATAGGAATTATGGTGCTAATCACTGAAGGAAGAAGGATCATGCAGCGCAAAGGCGGAGGAGCTTACTCAGCTGCCCACGCCTGCCCACGCCAGGCAGCGCTCGTCGCCAACCACAGCATATGAGCTAGTCCATACGTGTGACGCCTGCCAGGCTAGGGTGCAGCCCTGGGGTAACAGCCAAGCAGGAAGCAGTTCGTCAGAAGGGGCTGGAGGCGTCCTCCATGCGGCACGTGCCAAAGGCGACAAGTGTGTGCATCCACTGGCACAGCTCGGCGGCAACCCCTTGGCGACGTGCTTACTAGCTACTTTCCTGTGCAGTAACTGTACACGGGCTTTTCGTTTCATATCCATCGCTTGCCTGACTTGCATGTTACCGCACTGAAGGTCAACGTTGAGCTGGGGGAATCTTGCTGTAGGCTGAACGCAAGCAGGGGTCCAGGGGGGGTCTGGGGGCAGGCGCGCAACTTTGGCACATGTTTCGGACCGAAGAAGGGCCTGTACTGAGCGCATCGCCTGACGCTAAGCTTGGCCAACCGTCACCGGTTCACCCGGCATGCTGGCCAAATGCTGACCGTGGGGCGGTTGCCGACTCTGCAACAACAGCCAGCCCCTGGTCTCTGCCAACCGCTAGCAAGGGGTGCGAGGCGTGCAGTTGAAGATAACGGTCCGTCAAAACAGCAAACGTTTACAGAGCAGGTAGGATTGTATTGTGCTTATTGTACAATACCGACATATGGCTTGTCACACGATAGGTTGTGCACCGCCGCCACCATGGCAAAGAAGGCAGTACCATCAGTTTTACCTTCTTCACACACTGTCACACACCAGCAGTGTGTCAGGCCGACACGTGGAGCGGCCGACGTCAATGTTCATGGGCAGTGCTCATTGGGTACCCTCATTACTATACCCAATGCAGCAGTCGGAAGGACCGACATGTAAGTAAGAGCTAGGTATGCACACACATGCAAGCCGTCCTGCCTGACCAAGGACTGCCGGCTCCGAATGAACACACAACCAGCAACCAAATTTCGAAGGTGTTGTGCTCCTTGTATACGATCTGCCTGCACGACTGTAAGCAGGCACCCAGCGATTCCGAAGCCCCAACGCGCACCCCTGCCGATCAAATGCACCAGGAAAACGCACCAGCACACTTCATCTTGTAATCCTGCACGCCCAATGGTTTCCCGAGTCGCATTTCACCTAACTGACGCAAAGCCAAACCTCCCATTGGTAAGAGATCTGACCATCGACCGCCGCCTAGCAGCCACATCAACTACTACTGTACTATAGAGTCAATGTGCAACTCGAGGTGGGAACACCCTTATTGCAACCGCACGTACCCTGCAATTAGGTACCGCGTGCATGCAAGCCAACGGGACTGCCCTCATCGGCGGCAGTGACTGCATCTCGCCGGACGACACGGCAGATTTCCCAAA
Organism: Chlamydomonas sp. KOR1; assembly: GCA_036984285.1. Taxonomy (NCBI): domain Eukaryota; kingdom Viridiplantae; phylum Chlorophyta; class Chlorophyceae; order Chlamydomonadales; family Chlamydomonadaceae; genus Chlamydomonas; species Chlamydomonas sp. KOR1. The sequence continues at coordinate 86,379 of BQMZ01000087.1, read as the reverse complement.
TGGGACACCTTCCTCGACACACGCAAACGGCTGGAGCTACTGCTGCACTAGCAAGTACGCCATGTCCGTCGTGTGCAGGGTCACCGCGACCACTGGCACCGCCTTACACCCCACCGTCTTGCTCACAGTCACACACAGCCGGTCTAGACCTGTGCACTTGCATGCATCACCGGACTACGACTCCAACCCTTGTGGAATGCACCCCTGTGCAAAGCAAACGAGCTCTCGAAACCGCGTTGCGCCCTGGCCGTAAGCACTATGGTCAACGTCAATGGAATCTGGTCTGCAAAGTAAGCTCTTGTCTTGGTACTGCCGGTACCCCTGCGCTTCATAATGGCCCATCCAATCGCCCCACAAGCCCAACTAGTAACGGAACCCCCATTTCACCACGCTTCGTTGCCCAATACACGCGCACATACGGTATCCACCAACGCCCCATCGCCGTGCCCCACACCCGACACACCCTGCCACAGCCTACCCCGTTTCTTCACATCCCGCCACAGTGCGACCCACCAGCTTGCAGCAGCTAGGCCCCCCTACAGCAGTGCCCACACTCTCACCAGATCCCAATGGTGCCGTCGTAGGACCCCGAGAACACGCGCCCCTCCGCCGCCGTCAGCACACGCACCGCATCGTCATGGCCGTCGCACTTGCGCACGCAGCGGTACCCGCTGTTGATGTCCCAGAACCGCACCGTGGTGTCGTACGAGCCCGACACCAGCACGTTGCCCATGGCGCTGTTGCTCACCGCCAGGGCCAGCACCGCCTCCGTGTGCCCCTCCAGCACCCGCACGCACTCCAGCGTGCTCAGCGACCACACGCGAATGGTCTTGTCCCAGCTGCCGCTGTACATGTGGCGGTCGCCCACGGCCAGCACGCGCACGTTGTCGTCGTGCCCCTCCAGCGTCTTCAGGCAGCGGAGCGTCTCCGCGTCCCACACCTGCACGCATAGGTTCATTGCCAGTGATGTTGATGCAGTGTCGCGGTCCGTACAGGTACCATAGGGTGAGGCTGCCGTGCGGACGGTTGTTTCAAGATAGTTTAGGGCAAAGTGCGCGTGCAAAAGGAGGTGTTCTCGCCAAAGGCAACGTATGTGATGAGACACCACCAGCTGACCGCAACGTAAGGCCCCCCGTATTAGCACAGAAAGTCTCAGCAGCATGGCCTACCTTGATGGTGGTGTCATCCGAGCCGGAGAAGACCTTGTCTGAGGAGGCCACCAGCGCCCGCACCGCCCCCGAGTGGCCCGTCAGCGTGGCCTTGCACTCCAGCGTGTGGCAGTCCCACACCTGCGCGGGAGGGAGGGGACAGCACTCAGCGCACCGGCAATAGCAGCGTGTACCACACACGTGTGCATGGGCTCTGCAATATGCAACATATGGCCCCACCTGCTGCTTTGCCTGCAGTCGGAAATGCGCTCTCCGAAGGTGCTTTTATGAGCGTCGCTCCCCTTGAGACAGTGCAAGGCCGAATGTATGCTTTTGCCTTTCAATGCTCAGAAGCAGGGAAAGTCATACCATCCTACCGCATTAGGTAAAACCCGGTGAACCATGGGAGCAGGGTACCAGGACAGGCGCGGCCTTGGCCAGTGTGATCGTTGGACACGCCCCCGCATTGGGTATTACGTGAATGTTTCTGCCGCTTTAGGAAGCGCAAGGGCACATGTTGCAGAAAACGCTTGTGGCGTAACAGCAGGGCTTTCGTGCGATGCGGCTGCATCAGGTTTTTTCCCGTAAGCTACGTTAGCGGCCCAGCCGCGATCTCCGTTGCCTCGTCCGTTCCCGCGCAGCGCTCCGCACCTTGACTGTCCGGTCGTACGATCCCGAGAAGATGTGGTTCCGGCAGTGCACCAGCGTGCGCACCGGCCCGTTGTGCCCCTTGAGCACCGCCAGGTTCTGCAGCGTGTTCTCGTCCCACACGCGCACTGTGCTGTCGTACGAGCCCGAGAACAGCCGCCCGTCAGCCACCGCCAGCGCGCGCACCGCGTCCGTGTGGCCGGCGAGCGTCTTTATCTTCTGCAGCGTGTTCAGGTCCCACACCTGCAGGCACGGGCATCAGCCGCTTCCCATCTCTGCCTGCCTGCTCTACTGGAGGTGCAGCGCGCATACACAAACACAGAAACACCCAAAAGAAATGCCAGCGGATGCATCCGTGGTCCCTCCTTCCCCTTCGACGGCCTCACCTTGATGGTGTAGTCGTATGACCCGGAGAACAGCTTCCCGTTCGCCACCGACAGCGACAGCACAGGCCGCGTGTGGTCCTCCATCACCTGCTCGCAGCGCCGCGACTCGATGTCCCACACCCGGATGGTCTTATCGGCGGAGGCGGAGAATAACCGCCGTCCGCAAACCTCCACAGCCCACACAATCTCCTCATGGCCCTGGGCACGAGGGCATGTCGGTGTGGGTGCAGGTACGCGCACAGGAGAGCAGTTAGGAGCCTTGCATCGGTTGGACAGGGGGTGTTGGGCGTTCTACTGCGCCATTCCGTACGCATATGTGCAGTTGGGCATAGGCTTACTGTCGTACGCCCACCGGTACTGCTGACAAGTCCCTGGTACAATTCTGAAAAGCGCTTATTGTGCTGTACTGCAAGGCGAGCAAGCTGTCAGGCTAGGCAGCCAGCATGTGCCTAATGGACAGCGCAGAGGCAAGAGCCTTAACCGCCGGTTAAGACCCTCTTGGTACGGAGGTAAGGGGGCCGCCACGCCGCCTTAAGAAGAGCCCCTTCCGAGAGAATCCTACCTGGAGGATATTTCGGGTCTCCTCTTCGTACCGGTAGGGGGCATTGAGCCGGCTGCCGCCAGGTGTCAGGGTGATACCGTGATTGGTGGCCCACTCCTGCGCACGTGGCCGGTGTATTTGTCAAGCACACTTCCCAATGCTGCAGCAAGACCCCATACCTAGACGTCGCGACTTGAGAATACCTGGATGGCTATCCGCAGTGCGTAGTTCGGAGTCAGCTCCAAGTGCCGGAGCCGCATTCCCGTGACAGGGCATGTTCGGTTGCCCTGTGCCAACCACTTCTCTATGCACTGCCGGTCATATGTATGCCCGGTTGCAACCATGACAGGGTCTGCCATCAGCTCCATCGAGATGGGGCAGTAAAAGCTGGAAGGGGCCTGGGGCTTAGGTGCGTCGTCTCCAGCTGGAGGTAGGGGTATCCTCCTAAATGGCAAGAGGAGACGGTTGTAAACACTTTAACAGTAACCGCGCCTGCTCCTTATGATAATGACGTTTGTCGCGCACCCTTTGTCCTCGCCCTGCGGTCTCCCATCGCCTCCAACAACTTCACCGCTTGGCACCTCGTGTGCACCATTGTCAGGTGAGCGAGTCTCAGCGCCGCCACGAAGGAAGGCCTTAAACTGCTTCATGGCAAGCCTTCACGGACGGGTGCCCAAGGGGCCCCTCCGTGCGCCCTCACGAGCGGCGAGCTGGCTGGCAGAGCTGTGACGAATGGCAAAATACTTGAACGGGTAGAACTATTGTTTGAAGCAGGTATGAGGCGAACGATTTATATCTCCGCTGCTGAAGCCTCGAGCATGCTGTCGGGACCAAACCATAAAATGCAGTATTTGTACAGTGTAGCGTAAACAAGGGAGCAAATTGAGCTGATGTGCGTGGAACGGAGTTCAGGTGCACGGTTCACTGTCATGACAGTGAAAAGGTACGGGGCGCACTTGCTGCCAGTCCGAGAACCAGAACTCCAAAAGCAACCAGCAAGACACACGGCGATTTGGGAATGCAACCGCTCCGTGGCATAAAGCGTTCTCGACCCAACGGTCAGCCGTGTGCACAGAGAACTCCCTTGCTTCGTGCTTGGCCCACCTGCCTCTGCCCTGAGCTTGCGCTGACTGGCGCCCCCTCTGCTCCATGCCAGCCGCGACGCCGCAGATGCCACGAGCGTAACCCTTATCAGCATGAATAACTCTCGCCAAAGCACCCCCGGAGTCACCAGGCTCACTTCTCTCACAAGGAGCACCTGAGCTCGCTCCCGGTCCCACAAACGCCTCACCCCACCAGCGCATTGGCGCGTGTGCGCCGCCCGCATCCGCACCGCCCTCCCCTATCATTCCACATCGCTCCCATCCACCACAAGTCCTCATTTGCTAGCTCCGTCTTGCACCAACCGCAACCTGCCCGCATCCGCACCTGCACCTGGACACGAACGCATCCCGGCCCACCACCCTCGATGGGTGCCACCACCGCCCACCCTCATTCCTCATTCATCCACGCTCTACACCCATGCGCCTGCCCCGACAGCCCAACCGCACCTTCCCTAAGGACCAACCTGTGCACCCCGTGGTCCTCGCGCTTCACGCGTACCCCGTGGTCCGCTCAGAACCGGAAGTTGGGCTCCACGTCCATCGCCCAGTTGAACTTGCCCAGCAGCGACTTGTTGAAGATCTTCTCGATGGGCACGTCGTTGCGCTTGCACCACGCCACCGTGATGCGCGGGTCCATGTAGTTGATCTTGGACGTGCCCAGCGCCACCGTCTTGAGGTCCTCCTTGGAGCGCGCCTGCAGCTCCACCTTGAAGATGGCCTGCTTCTTCTTCTCGATCTTGGACTGCAGCCTGCGGGAGTGGGCACCGCGGCGCGCACAGCGCAGGTGGTGACGACTTTGTAGTGAGTGACAGGGCAGAGCACGAGAGCGTCATGCCAGCTGCTGTACATCAGCACTTGGCAACCGACAATAGCGATGGCGGGCAAACGTCAAGAGCGTCTGGAGTCATCCGTCGGCCAGTACGGCTGCCTTGCGGTGCATCAGCTTGCGTACAGTCAACCCTTCCGCTCACCCCTCCACGCTCTGCTTCTTGCCGTCCGCGCCCGCCTTGCCCTTCTGCGCCGCCCGCAGCTCCTCCTCCAGCTCCTTGAGCTCCGTGTTGAGCGCCGACAGCTTCTCCTGGATCTTCTCCATCTGGTTGGTGTGCGTCTTGGGCACCGAGCGCTGGTGATTACACAGGATGGCCACCTGCGCCCCAACAGGAGTTGTGTGCAGGAAAAAGCTCGGTACACAACTCCACAACAAGCAGCTGCATGCGGCTGCCGTTGCAGATGCGGCCTTCGCTCGAGTAGTCCACGGTTGGCTCCACTCCGCACATCGGCGTGAACCGCAAGTCCCGTCAAGGGTGAAGTGCGCTCACTGCCCAGGACAGTGGTACATACAAAGTAATTTTGTCGGTATCCGGAAACCTGCTTTCTATTTGCATGTGGCAACTGCAGTGCTGGAGCCTGACGCCAAGCCTCGCACAACGTCCTTGCGAACCCAGTTGACTGTCGTTGTCGCCGTGCAGCACCCACCTCCTTGTTGGCCACGTCGTACTCCGCCTTCTTCTGGTCCACCGTCTTGGCCGTGTCCGCCTCCTGCGACTCCTCCCACTCGCTCAGCAGGCGGTCCAGGACGATGGAGGCGTTGTACGTGCGGAACACCTGGGGCCGGGGGCGGGGACAGGAGGCAGGGACAGCAGGACGTCTTGCAAGCTCTGGCGCAACAACACGGCTGGCATTCTCGCAGTGGTGGCAGGCAAGCGCGCGTACTAACAACATCGCAGGGCAGCGGTGCACAACTGGGGTGGGTTACCGGTAGACTCGCTGCACCGGTTAGCGCTCATCCGCGTGTTGTATGTGTGCCGCACCTTCACGGACAGGCCATCCATAATGTTTTTGAGCTCCTTGTTGAGGTCCTGCGCGTCGAACATCTCGAACAGCTGGTCGCTCTCCTCCTTCTCTGCACAACAGCAAGCACGCATGGCACACGTAATGTATATGTACCAGGTGGCAAGGGAAACACCCTACAGCGCCCGAGCGCTCGAAGTCCATGTCGCCGCAGCGTCATCACCAGCGTCACGAGCTACACGGTATACCCCCGTAAGGTGGACCCCACGACTCACTCTTGCCCATGGAGTCGATCTTGCGGAACTTCTCCAGGTTCTTGTACACCTTGGGGTGCACCTCCACGATGTTCTCGTAGCGGATCGAGTCCTTACCCAGGAAGTCGAACTTGACCTTGTTGTCCTCCACCAGCGACACGTTCTCCACCTGCACGCAACAGCATAGCCCACCGCACCACATTCGCCCATACCGGTAACCGACCCAGACCCGCCCCAAGCACCCCACACCGTCACACAACCCTCGAAGCTGCACTGCCCTGCGTCATATGGCCTTCATGACAGCAAGCATACCCAACCGGCGGCACTTGCAGCACTACCTTCTACCAGCTTGCGTCCTACCGGCCACCTTCCCGCCACCCCTACTCCCCACCTTGAGCGTGCAGCAGCCCACGGTGTCCGCCTCGTCGTCGTCCTTCTCATGGCCCGCACGCAGCGCCAGCTTGTCGATGAAGTACATGGCCACCGCCATCTGGCGCTTGCGGTGGTCGGAGCTGTCCCAGTCGCGCTCGTAGTTGCGGCGCACTTCCACGATCAGGTCCTTGAGCTTGCGAGCCTTCTCGTACTTGGCCAGGTCGCTGTCCGCCTTAAAGGTGGAGGTGGCGCCCAGGAACACGTACCTGGGGGCAGGCAGGGGGACAGAGGGGGGCCAGGTAGGGTGTTATGGGCCTTGTTGTCCTACAATACTTGGCTTGTGCAGCACCATCAGGAAAGCGAGAGACTAGGCGGGGAACGAGCGAGGGGCAGGGACAAGGACGTTGGGTGCCTTAAGCGGAAAGGAGGGTTGCCAGGTAGGGTGTACACAGCGCAGCGTCCCCGATATGCCTATAGTTCCAGTTTGACACCAGGGACGAAAGGTCATCATGGCCTGGCAGGGAGTAGCAGCTTTGCCTTCAATGGACATGTAAGCAGGCTACCAGCGCAGGTGGGCCCCTCAAAGGACTGAAGGATGCATTAACGCATCTAGATCAGAGCCGTGTTTGAAACACAGCCGTGTCGGGATCGCATGGACAGCGCACGGACGGCTGCTTGGCGCTACCGCCCTCCGTCCCCCTCCGTCCCCCGTGACCCACTTGTAGTCCTTGGTGGAGATGGTGTCCTTCCAGTAGGCCAGCCACGTGACCGTGTGGTCGTGCTTGACCTCCTTCCAGGTTTGCCCGGGGTAGGGGTGCTCCGGGATGGGCTCCCCCTCACCGATGTTAATGGTGATGTCCCGCGGGTACACGCGCCGCTTGATCTTGCCCATGCGCGGGTGCTCGCCACGCCCGCGGAACAGCCCGGGCGGCTCCACTCGGAAGTTGCCCACCTGCCGGGTGACAAGGACATTAGCCGCCGCTTGCGGAGCCATGTGGAACTCATGGACGGTGTTGTGTGGGGCCGAGCACGCTGACGATGTAGCTGCTGCAAAGCACTCTACGTGTGCGTGTACGACGCCGGACGCAGAGTTGGCAAGGTGCAGGTACGCAAAGCGTGTGGTCAGCCGCCCGCCTGACGGAGCACACTCACCGGCTCTTGTCGCCCGTCCACGTACGCCCATTTGTACTTGCCCTCCTTCTCCTCCTTCTCCTTCTTGATCCGCTCCTTCTCCTGTGTGCAAATCAAGGAGTAGCAAAACAGTATTTTAATCCAAAACAGCTCAACATGCCACCTGCGTGCACCGGGCAACGAGCGCCTGGGCCGGTGTGCTCCTTTCGATCCTTCTCTACCGCCCTCAGCCAGCCTTGCCCCGCCTCAATCGCACCAGCCCCATGCCCCCCCTGTTGCACGCACCTCCTTGCTGATGTTCTTCTTCGCATCCCGCTGCGCGATGTGCCAGTCATAGATGGGCGTGAAGTCGCACTTGTCCAGGCCCTTGATCACGTGGCCCTTGCCCAGCACCTCCTTGAAGCCCTCCCAGAAGTTTTGCCTGCGGCGCGCCACAAAACCGCCCGGTTTCCCTCAGCATTATCCCTGCCCATGCGGACCAAGCGTGCGGGGCACCATATGCGCACCCGCTGTACAGCCCCGGCTTCCTCCTGTCGGGTGCGCAATGCACCGCAGGTGTGGCTGCACCCTGCCACTTACAAGAACACCGGCTTGTTCATGTAATCCGTCTCCTTCATCACCGCAAACATGGTGGCCACCTCCTCCTGTTCCGGCGTCAGGTCCACGGGCTTTCCGTCGTACAGCATCTTGACCCCGTGCGGCTGCGACCGGGTAAGAGGGCGTCATGGGGCAGCGGGCAGCCATTCGCACGGTGCCGTTGCCGATGCCGGCATGTTGCACAGGATGCCGTGCGGTTGGTGTGCGGCTGGGGTCCGCATTATGACCCGATGCCGTGTGCGACAGCATCTAAGCGCCGAGAGCGCACGGCACACAACGGCGCGGACCGGCACACATCTGCACATGACGGTGCATGTGCAAGTTCGGCCCTGCCCGGTTCAAACCCCGCTGCAGGACGTGCCCAAGGATGCAGGGGTTGCCGCCGTAGGCGTATTAGCACTAACAGAAGGAAAACGGGGGTCGGGCAGACGAGTACACAACAACCTGGGCTCTTGGAAACCGAACATAGGCAACGCTTATCATGCCATCATCAGCACCCAGACCTCATGGCACCGTCTTCAAATGCAAGCACAAGCAGGCCGTGAGAACACGCACAGAGCAGAAGAAGCTCCGTGTGCATGCAGAAGTACATGGTCGGCTGTTGAAGGGGCGGGGACACGCACCTCGTACTCTGGTGGGAACAGCACCCCATTGTGTTTTAGCGTCTTCCACATGGGCTGCCCGTTTTTGCTGCTCCCTGGCTCTTTCCCCTTCCTGCTCCGCTTTGCGTCGCCGCCGCTGTCCTTCTTAGTGGGTGTCCGCGCCCGCTTGGCACCCGGCCCTGGCGACTTGCTCTTTCTCCGGCTAGCTAGAGGACGGTCGCTGTCATTGTCACTCTCGCTCTCCGAGCTGCTAGAGGACTGCACGGACACGTAACGTCATGGGCGCGTGTATGAGGTGAAGCCTTCCACCGGTTCAGGGCCGCCACCGCAGGGCTTGTACGTCCCCTTCGGGGGTACCGTGTTGCTTCGCCTACCCCGCTCTCCTCGTCGTCCTCGTCGTCGTCCTCGTCCTCGGACTCCGGCGTTTTCCGCTTGCTTGCTCCGTTAGATCGCCCATTGGCTTGTGGCTTTGCAGCCGCCGGCTTTGTCGCAGGGGCCTTCGCTGGTGGCTTCGCAGCTGGTTTGGCCGCACTTGCGGGTTTGGCTGCCCCGGTCGCTGCACGCTTCACCAGCGGCACATCATCCTCTGAATCGCTCATTGTTATAGTCAAGTATGTCGAGGTCGTGTACAGTCACAGTCAAGTCTTCCTTCGGAGAAGCCGAAGCTTTTGGTCCCAGCGACGGCGAAGGCACCACGAGTCGCAGTAGTAGGAAAATAGAGCAAATAAGTGAATGCAAAATATCAGCTCCGTCGCAAGGTTTTGCTGGTCGCACAGTCGCAAGCACTCTCATGCGCAATTCAAAGGGCCATTGCAACGCGCCTGCCCTCGCAAACCATCTGCTTAAGAGCTCAATATCGTCACCAATTGTTATAATTGTCACATACGCACGCCGTTAGCCGGGCTCCTGATGGTCTGCACGTTCGACGCAGTGGGGGACATGGCTGAAGCGGAGATCACTTGAGGGACATGCGCAAGTCCTCTGGCCTAGCCGCGGGTGAGGAACGCAGTTCAAAAGCTGGCTGTTCAGAAGTGTCAAAGCCTAATCATTGCATGAAACACGCAGGTGACAAATCTGGTTGCCGCCTCTGGCCATTTGACACGCATGTGCGGCACGTGGCTTAAAGGCAGTGCTAGGTCGAGGCCAGAGGCACCAGGGACCAAGTCGGGCGCTCTTGAAACACGCAAAGCCTAGAGCGTGGGGCACTGTGTGGGTGTGTGTCTTCCTTGTCTCCTCGTCCATGATGTGTGCCAATGTCTGAACCCTTTTGTCGTCGGTTGGAGCTATGTACAGGGTGCGCCGGCGTCAGTCTGTAGCACCAGGTAGCACCAGGCATTCTGTCCTGTCATATGGCCTAACTTGGAAGTAGTTCCATCATCCTGGACCACACAGCTTGGCCTGTGATCATTATGGCATTCAGGATTCGGAAAGAAGTCATGCCTTCCGCTGGCAGTGTGCCTGTGTGTATGCTGACCCTTGTACAGGTCATCGCAGCCTTCGTGCAGGCTGTGTGGCGGGCCTTACCAGCAGGCGTAATTTCCAAACGCACGCGTTAAGCTACAAGGCCATTTCCTCTGTCCTCACATCAGTAATCTTCCTGTCAGCTGGTAAAGTCAATCGAAAGCAGGAGCGGGGCCATACCAATGCATCCCTAATCCAGCTGCACCCAACTATCAACAAAGAGCAATGGCTCTCCAACAATTCCACGCCTCGCTGTTGGCGAGGGTAGGTCAGCGCTGGCTGAAAGGCTGCCATGACACCCCAATCCATCTCCGCCCAGCAGTCGCGTCACGGTGCGTAATGTCATGGGGCTCTGACACGCCTTACGCAAACCCACTTAAGTGAGCCACTGGTCATCACCATGACTGACGCTGCACGACCAACACGTGGCTATGGCACCCACCCCTACCCTGCCACCTGCCCCTGGTGGCCCGGCACCATGTGCACTCCGCGAACGCCAATTACCCATGCCAGATGCTGCATCAGTTCGTGCGCGCCATTCAAGTTGGACCCCAGCCTCCGCCCTCAAACGCCCAATACCAGTTACACAAACGAGCTCAAAGAAGCGCCTCTACCCTTAATACACTGCACAGGCACGTGCCGCCCCTCACTCGTCCTCCGGCGCGTAGTTGTCGTGCAGCTGCAGCACGCGCTCCGCCTGCATGCGGGCTAGGTAGGCCCCGTCGTCCTCGCCCGCCTGGCGTGCGGGGCGGGACAGCACCGCCAGCGTGTCGCCCTTGCGGATGAGGTGGTTGATGATCTTGGACACCACCTCCAGCTCCTGAAGCGCCGCGTCCTGGTTCGCCACCTTGCCCCTGCACACCGGAAGATCGCATGTGCATGTTGCCTTAGCCACGAGCTTCGAGTGTGTGATCAAAAGAGGATACCGGCGGCAGTCAGGCCTGAGCAACTAGCACCGGTACTTGAGCCCACAGCTTAAATAGGAACAGCCGAGCTCTGCGGCTGCCAGGCGTTATTTCGAAGAAGCCCAAGCCCACGACCACGACTCACTTGAGCGCCTCCGAGTCCAGGTACCACTGCAGCAGCTCCTCCTGCCGGATGCCGCTCTCGGGCAGCGGCGCGTCGGCGTCGGCGCCCGGCCCGTCGGCCTCTGGCCGCACCGTGGGCAGCTGCCGCAGGTACTGGTCGCGCACCTCCAGCATCTTGCGGGACAGCATCGTCTGCAGGAGCGGAAGCACAGCGGTACGCGATCAAGCACTTGTCCTCTGCCGAATTGTGAGTGAAACTGACAGTCGCAATCAAGCATGTATGGCAGGCACATCAGGGGGTGTATGACTGCGGCACCGCGCGCCTGGCTGCACAGGCCTCCGTACCTTGACATATGTGAACTTTTGTGCCGACACGCGAACTGGCTCCTTGGCAGGCGGCGCCCCAGCGGCGGGCGCAGCGGCAGGGCCAGCCGCCGGCTCAGATGGTTCCGCCCTTGCGCGCTTGGCTTGCCGGTCGTCCACTGACCCAGCCGCCCTGCAGTCATGACCGCAAACAATTGGCAACTGACACGAGCCCCTGCGCTTCATCTGCATGCACCCTACGACGCGCCTGCAACCCAATCATGCGCCTTGTCGGCACCAGACAGGCAAAAGCGACACGCACAGGCCCCCAAAGCGCTCCACCGGCACCCACCCGCGCTTCTCGCCCACCGCGCCCGGCGGCGCGTTCTCGTCGTTCTCGGCGCTGGGGTCCTCCCCGCGCTCGATCCGCGCCTCCGGGGCGTCCTCCGGCTGCCGGCCCAGCCCGCCCGTGTCGTCGCCCGCCGCCGCGCCTGGCACCGCCACGCCCGGCATGGGGAGGTCGTCCTCCAGCAGCGTGTCGCTCTGCTCGATCTTAAGGATGGACGAGCGCAGCAGGCGCTTGGCCTGAAGGGACACGCAACGGTAGTTGAGTAAACACATAGTTTGGCGTTCGTGCATACGGGTGATGGGGCACTTGAGTAGTGAAACGGCTTGAGGCCAGCCAGTGGAGGCAGCAGGAGCAGGAGGGTATTGTGGGAGCGTTCCTGGCACCACGCCGTCGCTCACCTCGCGCACGTAGGCTGGCTTGATGCTGGTGTCGCAGTGCACGCGCGCCATGGCCTCTGACAGGCGGACGAGCGCCTCCAGCTGGCGCACCGTGATGCGGTACGACGACTGCGTGCCGGGGGCGGCGTCGTCGGCGCGCAGCTCCTTGTACGACCGCACCAGCTCGGCGCGGGCCTGCCGGTACAAACCCATGCACAAAGATCGACATTTATCAAATCGCTCGCATGATAGGAGCTTGCAGGTGTTCAGGAAAGGATGCCGGCCGGTGCGGGCAGTCCCAACCTTGGCTGAGTGAGTGTGTGTGCTGGGTGCGGGGTTCGGTTGTTAGGGTTTGCCGCCTACCTCGGGCGTGATCTCGGGCTTGATGGACCGGGCGTAGCGGATGTAGTGCTGCAGGCTCTCCGTGTCGTAGGGCACGTCAAAGGCGCTCTGCTGGTAGCGGTGCACGTTGACGATGTGGGTGGCAATGCGCGCGTCGGTGGCCTCCGTGGTGTCGTCCACCATGACGTGCAGCAGGTCGAAACTGCAGACCAGGCAACCCATAGCAGGTAAGGGGTAAATATCTCCATCACGCACGCGGCATGCTTCGATGGCGAACGTAGCAGGGGCAGGGGGGAGACAGTGGACAGCCAGCGGGCGCGGGGCACGTGCAGGAAGCCGGAGGCTGTTACGCCACATGGTGCACCTGGCTCACCGGGACAGGATGGCGGGCGGCAGGGCCACGTTGTACTTCAGCGGCTTGGCCTTGTCGTACCGCCCCCCGATGGGGTTGGCGGCCGCCAGGATGGAGGCACGCGCGTTGAGGGTGGCCTTTGAGTGGGGTGGAGAGGAGGAAGGGCAGGCAAGGGAAGGGTAAGGCTGGGCACAACGGTATATGCTAGCAAACCACGTCAACCCACACCACTTTTGTCCCCTCGTGCTGCCAAGTGCAAGTGCTGCTGCCGTGTTTGGTTGCCCCCGGTTCCGGCTGCACCCCGCGGAAGCCGAGCTGTTGGTGGCTGCGTGCTGGTCGCAGCTCACCTGGATGCCGGCCTTGGCGATGGAGATGGTCTGCTGCTCCATGGCCTCGTGGATGGCCACCTGGTCCTTGACGTCCATCTTGTCGAACTCGTCGATGCAGCAGATGCCGTTGTCGGCAAGCATCAGCGCACCCGCCTCGATCGCAAACTCGTTATTCTCCGGCTCCTGCACCAGTGCCGTGGAGCGCACACCCCGTTAACCGCTTGCCCCATCACGTCATGAGAAACAGCAACCCATCGGCGGCCCATGCATTTTGCGCTTGCTAGTGTTGAACGGCGGCTGCGGGTATTTGCGGGGCTTACCCTGACCACTGAGGCCGTCAGACCGGCGGCGGACGAGGCCTTGCCGCTGGTGTACACGGCACGTGGCAGGAAGTTGGACACGTACTTAAGGATCTGGGACTTGGCGCAACTGGGGTCACCCACGATCGCCACGTTGATGTCACCACGCAGGTTGATGCCCTGCAGCAGGACAGGTGGAGCAACGGGTCTGCATTACAGCTCCATACAGCAGGTCAGATGGAACGCTGCCGTGTTATACGTGCCACCTTCGGCAGCTGACTCCCCAACCCCTGGCCGACTCCCCAACCCCGGCAACGTGCACCCTTACTGTCCTCGAACGGCCACGCTTGGCAGCACAATGATATTCATCGCCCCGCTAGGACTTCAAGCTGCCCACCTCCATTGTCCGCTTGGACACGCCACCGAAGAGCATCAGGAGCACGGCCTGCTTGATGCTCTCGTGCCCGAACACGGAGGGGCAGATGGAGCGCGTGAGCTGCTGGTAGATGTGCGGGTCGCGCGCCATGGACAGGATGGACTCGCCCCCGTCGTGGTACTCGGCGATAATCTCCTCCGTGCGCTCCTCCACGTCAGGGCGGATGTTTACCATGCCGCGGGTCACGTCGGCCGGCTGCAAACAGAGAGAACGCAACGGTCCCAAAGCGGGGTTCAGTGAACTGCTGGCCAGGTCGACGGTGATTCCCCCATGTGGTGTAGACACGTCCAAGTGCAGGAGGTTCAGGGTTGCGGCCATGGGCCGCGTAACTGATGGAAGCGCCGTGTAGCTGCTGGCACACCGTGCACATCCCCTGCCACATCTGGCCACATAGCCCAGGATGCTGCCGGCGAGGCAACCAGCATGGCCCCCGCCATGCGCACCCCGCGGTGCATGGCGTGGACATGCAAAGCAGTTTGCCCTGCCGCCGGCCCCCACCTGTGCGCTGCACGCCAGGAACATGACGCGGTAGGTGAGCTCGCGGCCGCCCGCCGACTTGCCCATGCCCATCACGCCCTCGCCGCCCTGGTTGCGGCCGCCTGGAGACAAACGGGGCAAAATCGGTGTGGCCGCTCATTCCTCTAGCGCGACAAGGGCTTCCTCAACCAGCGCTGAGGAGCTCCAGGACAGACTGCGTGTGCTTAAGCAGAGCACCAAAGCCCGCCAGCACCCCGGTGTGCAGCACACTGCAGCACACCGAAGACCACGCACTCTTGGTACCGCCCTGTGGAATCGACCCACACCCAGCTGTCCCCCGGCTCAGGGCTCCCCGGCCAGCCCTCGGTCCATGGCCACACTCACCCTCCTTGACCTGCACGCGCTCGCCCGGTGCTGCCAGCGCCGCCACGTCCGGCACCACCACCATCTGCCCCGTGAACACCATCTTGTCGCCCGCCTTGGCTGTCTCCACAGCTTCGTGCCGCATGATGACGTCCATGGTGCGCGGCAGGCTGCCGGCGGGCACCTGGATGCAGAGGGCGACACAGGTTGTCATAGGTGTGTGGGTAAGTGCACGTGGGGTCAGGAGCACCAGGCTCAATATTGTGCTGAGTGCCAGGACGCTGGTGCAGGGATGTGGGGAGTGCAGGCAGTCATGCACACTAGGTGATCTGGTTCTGTGGCGGTGAGATATGGCCCTAAGCACCATTGGGGCTCAGGCTTTCCAAGGCAAGCAGCATCACAACCGGCTGGAAGCAGTGGATGGATTTCAAGCCCTGCCAACCCCGCCCCACCTCCTCCACAGCCTCCTGCACTTTGAGGCGCTGCCAATCGCAGAAGACCGACTGCTCGCGGACCAGAGACCAGTGGTTCCTGAAGGAAGGGACAGGAGGTTGGACGTCAGCCGATAGCGGAAGCATAGCCATAACCCGGTGTGGTTAGAACAACAGGCCGTGCGCGCATTGCTTGCATACGAAGCGTCTCTCCGGTTGACGTGGATCCACACCGGCACCACCTTGCCAGGTCAGAGCCGCGGTGCCCCCTCCTGCAGCGGCCCAAGACACGCGACCCTAAACGGCACTCACTTGTTGCCGCAGGTCTGGTTGCTGCACAGGATGGGCGGCGAGTACTTGAACTGCTGGGGCACGCCACGGGTGACACCCTGGCACTCCATGCACTTGAAGGCACCGTACAGCAGCTCGGGGCGGACCTCGCTGGAGCGCGTGACAGTGCCGGTGAACGCCGCCAGCTGCCCAAGCTTGCTGGTGCGCAGGTCACGCAGGCGCTGGGGCCAGGCGCTCACAAACGCAACGTAGTACTCCCGGGAGTCTGTGCCGTCGATAAGCCCCGGCTCGTGCTCCCGAATGAAGGCGTGCAGCGACTTGCGCAGCGTCGGCTCGATGCGACTGTAGTTGGCAATGACATAGCCGGCAAGGCCCTGGTCGTGCGTGTTTAGGTTGCCAATGTGCACGTAGAGCGTCCCCTTGTCCTGCGCTTTGACCTCTCGAAGCGCTCGCAAGTAGAGCGGTTCATCGTCCTCCTCAACCTCCTTAAACGTATTTAGGAAAGTGTAGAAAGCCTCTTCTACGAGTGCTGGTGTCCATTCCACAATTTCCGCCATGGGCACGTCCTGCGTCCCTCCGCTCACGGTCGCCATGGTTATACTGTCACACGTAACACTGCTACGTCAAAGAAAAGAAATTCACAAGTCAGGACGCTGTGCCTTCCAAAAGGTCGCGACCAGGTGAGACCGGCGCGGGAAAGCTGTATAAGCAATAATAGAGCAACGAGTCTCTGTCCGTCTACTGCACCTATATTATGTAGTTAACAGACACGTCAATGTAGCTGGGGTCCTACCCATTCGGTCAGAGAAAGCTGGCTCGCGCCAAAATTGCGCGGGCCGTACGACGAACCCCGCACAATACAAGGCTGCCATTCGCGTTTGCCAAACAACACTTAGCATAAAAGGAGCTCTCTGTTTAATAGTTGCATGGGTCATGTTGCCCAACAGTGTCATCGGTGCCTGCGGCACGTGCCACGCGCTGTGCTGAATGGATAGGGGCACAGCGCTACTATGGCCCAGTATGACACCCGTGGTAGCGTACTTTCCTTCGGAGTTCTTTCTGGGTGTAGGTGATCACTGCATCCCGCGCTGCTCTGCCGGTGCCTGCCTATGTCTTGGTACATGTTTGGCTCACCTGGCGTGCCGTGGCGTCTCCCCTGCCCCTTGCAATATCGAGCTTCGAGCACAATTCCGGGATGAGCGTCACTGCCCTTGGCATCCGCTGCTGGTGACCTCATGGCGGCTCACCATGTGCTCCCCTGAAAGGCATGCAACTCAAGAAGCAGGGTCGTACCCACGGGACACAGCGGAAGCCATGAGCAGGGGGCCGGACGGCCAGGGGAGTTCCCTGGCTGTCCCTGCGGCAAAACCCATGAACGACGAACCCCGCGTGTGACACTGCCTTACCATGCATGGCGCCTGATGAGTGTGCCACAGTAGATCCCCTCATTGTACTGAACTTGCGGAACAGCTCCCAGGCCCCAAACCTGCCCAGACCGTGGCACCTTTGCGGTGCTGCCTCAGCACCTGTTGTCAACCCGTTGCGGCTGAGCCTTTAAGGCGGACAGTTCAGATGAGTAGTATCATAGCTTGATTGCTTGAAGTTACAGGGCCGTGAGCTAGTCGGAGAGCATAGAAGGATGAAACTCGCTCGCCCTCCAAGCGGTGGGCTGACGCCACCAACTGCGAGCAAAATACACAAGAAGGAGAGGGTTCTGCATGTAGGTGTCGTGCTTGCGGACCGGCGGTGTATCAACTGAATGCAACATGCCAAACTATCGCGCTACTCGGGGCAGCCTTCTCACACGGTAACGCGCGCAACAGGCTCTGACGCGCATGAATGATCGCGACACACAAAAGTCCGCGGCCGAGGATTTGCTCGCAATCGTTCGGGTACGCAGCTGTCGGTAACTTTCGTGTGTCCGCCACCGGTGCTCAGCCTGGGAGTAGGACACACGCCCCAGGTCCTGTGCCCCCAGGGCAGCCCATCTTGACTTGAAGTTGCACTACCTGATTGAAGCCTCATGCAAAGTGCAACAGCACACGTGGACTGGCCGGGTAGCTGTCCTGGCCAGCAGATTGTGGTCCCCTCCCCGAGCTGCCGTAACATCAGCAATACCACTGTGTCCCGATCTGCTCTGCAGAACTTGGACCAAGAGGGCCTGCCCATCATCCTCAGCTGCCTCTGTACAACAGGCGCTGATCAGAAGGTGTATGCACGGAAGGTAACGTGGAGTGTGGCCTGGCCTTCCCACAGCTCGCATCACTTCATCCCTGCACCAACACACACCCATCTGTTTGGCAACGGGCTTCGCCACCAACATTACTACATACCTAACAGGTATCACATCATCAGTGACATGTTGCACTTTGCAGGAGTGCGCCAGGGCTCTGGGTGTCATTGCCAGCGAGGTGTGTCCGCTGCGAGACAAGGCGCTGCAGCAGCCCTACCTGGGCAAGATGCTCACACAGCTCAGGAAGTCACTGCAGGTACGCAGAAAGAAGTAGCTGCAAAGAAGCATTGCAACACCATTCCACTGCACGGGGAGCAACTGGCTCCGCAAGGAAGCATGGTTTTACAAGGCATTCTCGTCCAGTAGGGCGATGCATCATGAGGGCGAGTTTACGCCCGTCTGCGCTTGCCTCAAGAGCCTTAGAGCCTTAGAGCAGGCGTGACGACTGGTGTGAGAGCTTGCGCTGAGTTGCTGTCGTGCTGCCGGTCCGCAGGATGCGGACAGCAGCGTGCGCGACGCGTCCTCGGAGGCGCTGGCGCTGGTGGCGCAGGGGCTGACGGCGGCGGCGGCGGCGGGCGGCGGCGAGCCCCCCGGGGGCGGGCTGTCCAACCCCGTGCTCAAGCTGCTGTTCGAGTGCCTGGTGGAGCAGCGGAAAGACCTCAACGCTGCCGCATGTGCCGCGCTGGGCATGGTGTGTCCCCTCCTCATCCACATTTTACAATCCCTGACAAGGCGCACAAGTTTGTTGACGGTTAGCCTTGGTGCTTTAGGCTGGTCCCATGTGCCACAGCTGGGTGCATGTGTCTTATGCTGTGGGGTCCTGCAGGCCGCCCCCTACCTGGGCACGCTGGAGCCCGGCCTGGCCAAGGAGCTGGTGCGCAAGCTGGGCAGCAGCACCTTCCAGGCGCCCGCGGCGCTGGCGGCCGCGCTGGCGCGGACCGACCCCCTAACGGGCGAGCCGCTCGGCCTCATTAAGGTAAGTCATCACTATCCTGAACACCCAGCCATCTACCCTTTCTTTTCTCCCAATCTCACTTTCACCCTCCCGCAAGCCGAGAACGCAACCTTCTGTTGTTGCGTGTCTGCAGAGCGGCCCAGGGGCCTTTGTGCCGCTGCTGCCTGCGCTGGTGGGCCAGCCCGCGGCAGCACCCGGCGGCGGCGGCGGCACGGGCGCCACGGGGCTGCTGTCGCGGTCCGACTGGCCTGTGCGCCAGGCGGCCGCCGACATGCTGCGTGCCGTGGCGCTGCTGCTTGGGCCCCTGGTGGAGCTGGAAGGCTGTTGGGCGCTGTCGGACCCCCGCTGCCTCACGGGCAGGGCCATGCGCGCCCTGGAGCCCTGCCGCTTCGACAAGGTGCGGGGCGAGCGAGACCCGGCGTGGTGCTCTTAGCACGGGGCTTGTCCCCTGCGGTGTTGAAATGCGTCCAGACACGTGTCATGAGTCGCCAGTAAGTCACCTCCTGTATGTCCCTTGGCAATGTTAGAAGGGAGGTCCTGTTTACTTTGTTCCGACAGGTTCCCAACGTGCGCGAGGTGTCGCGAGGCGCCCTGGCTGTGGTGGAGGAGCTGCACGCGTACGGCAGCGCAGGGGGCAGCGCGGCGGGGTGGCCGGCGCACATCTACGACAAGCTGCAGGGCAAGGGTGGGCCGGGAAAGAGGTTGACCGTGGGTGGGACCGCGCGATCAGAATGACGATCCACAAGGACGTTTGGGTGCAGGATGGCAAGGCTGGTGATGCAATCGTGCAACTGAGCACCGTTCTGCACATATTAACCCTGCTAAACACAAAGCCGTGGCGTGGTAGGGCGGAACTTGGTCTTGACGTAGGGGTTGGCATGTCCGGCTTCGGCTCCCGAAGGCAGGCAAACAGAGTTCTGCATATGCAGATGTTGGGGTTATGCCTTCAGCCAATCTCGGCCCTGACTCGTCCCTGATACTCGCGTGCTGCAGGTCCAGCCCCGCCGGCCATGATGACCCCACCCGCAACCAACCCCGCCGCAGCACCGTACGCCACTCCCCCGCAGCCTGCCCTCGCCTCAGCCCCTCCCCCCGGACCCTCCCCATCCTCCGCCGACCCTTTTCCCCTACCACCCGGGCCCACCCCGTCCCCACCGCCCAACCCGCTTGCCTCCTCCGGCTCCTACCCGTCCGGCCTCAGCCCCTACCCTACCCTCTCCCGGGCCGCAAGTCTCCCCTCCGGCGCTCCTCTCCCAGCATCATTCCGCCCGCGCGCCGCTCCCCCCGCCCCCGCCGAGCGGCGGTCCACGCCCTCTCCCGTGTTCCAGCGGCAGGGCTCCCTAGCCGACCGCTTCCGTGCCGCGCACGGGAACGCGGACAGCGTGCACGACCCGCTGGGGCGGTACGAGGACAAGGGCGGGGAGCAGGGGCTTGGAGCAACAGAGGCAGCAGCAGCGGACCCGTCAGGCCTTGCAGAGAGGTAGGACTGCAAAGCAGGCGCACAAGTATGATCTAATTCCGAGTCAACCGTGCATATGTTGGTCTCGCCTGCAGCTGCCTCCCGTGCAGGCAGCATACTAAGCAATGCACCGCGTGCCTGGTTGCTCGGTTGACCTGCAAAGCAGGCCTTCGCAGCAGCTCTTCCAGGACCTGCCGCTGCCGGAGGGGGCGCCGCCCGCCGCTGCCGGGTCTGTTGCCGGGTCGGCTGGCCAGGGCCCTGGCGGCCCCGGCGCTGGATCTGCCCCCGGCAGCCGCGCTCTGTCCCGCAACCCCTCCATCGCGGCCAGCGCCAGCGGGAGACCCTCCGGGGCCATGGCGGTAGAGCCACAGGTGGGAAATGCGGGCCAGCCCGTGTTGACTTCTTGCATTTGCGGCTTGTCAGTTTGAAGAAGCTGGCTGAGGTACATAGCAAAAAGCAAATGGGTGAAAGGGGTGTCGAGCGTCGACATTCGGGGCCAAGACCAGGGCTCGCTCCTTGTTGGTCGTAGGGGTTGACGCCATCACTCACCGACCTTCATCCCTCTGCCTCTTGGCATTATCTCACACAGTTCTCTGTCCGCTCGAGGGACAGTCAAAGACCGCCCCCCGACGACCCGTCGTATGCTGGCGTCCAGACGGGTGTCGGCCCGCCTACGGCAGGTTGGTGCGGTATTGCGCAGGCCCCTGGGCTGCCGCTCTGAGGCTACTGCACCTGCAAAGTCTTGTTTTCTTGCACACCTAAAACCCGGAGGCTTCGAAACCGCGCAGAACGGTGCCTCACTTGCCCAGCTATGCTCCAGCAGCGTTCCAGGCTCCGCACCTCCCGCCCACTGTCCGCATCTCCCCTCACCCCCAGGCCCTACTGGTCTGCCCCGCTCAGACAGCGCAGCCAGCCGACACTCCCAAGCTGCAGCACCCCCGCCAGTCCCACTCAACCGCTCGACCTCCGGAGCCATGGGCCTCTCCAACCCGGGCCCGGGACTCCCCTCAAGTCCCGGCCCCGGCTTGGGTACATACGGCAGTTTGGGCCGCAGCGCCAGCCCCCCGCCTGACCCTGCGGCGCTGGGCCTGGGCCCTACCGTGACGCTGAGCACGGAGGAGTGGCTGGCGCAGCAGCAGCGGCTCCGCAACCTGGAGGCGCAGCAGCGGCGGCTGCTGGAGGAGTTCAAGGCCATGGCGGACAGCAGCGCCAACACCATCGCAGCGCTGCAGGTGTGTCGAAGGATGTAGTGAACTAGTGATGACAGGTACCACGCATGTTCCAACGCAAAGTTAAGAGGACCAGACCCTGGACTAGACCGCGCTGCAGGTGGGTGCTTTTGAAGCAGGGGCACTTGTGTGTGGGCTACAAGGCGGGCAACTGGCAAGCGGGCAGCCCCTTGGCGTGCATCCATCGGCCACTCACGCTCCCGGAAAAGGACACATCCTCGTGACTGGCAAGTGGGCCACATCGCCATGGTCTGCAACGCTTGCGACTGTGTACCGTATGCATATGCACCTGGGCGTCTCAAGCCAACCAGAGTGTGTGTGTCTCCCACGCGGCGACAGGCATCCGAAGGCACAGTGCTTCGCGACGTCACTCACCCGGGCTATGCTACCCTAACATGTCCGCTCACACTGCTCACACCTCGCACCCCAGGCAAAGGTCCGGGCGCTCGAGGCGCAGCTGGACAGCCCCGGCCTGGGGCCGTCCTACGGAGCCCTCCCGCCGCTGCAGCTGCCTGCACGGTCCTCATCTCCCCCGCTCCCGGCAACACATCCCCAGCCCTCCCACGCCTCGCCCCTCCCTGCCGTGGACTCCGAGCCGTCCTCCGCCTGGACGCCGCAGGCCCCGCCCCCAGCGTCGCCCCTAGCGGCCAGCGTGAGCGCCAGCGGCAGCATCGCCGCGGGGCGGCTGGCAGCGTACGCGTACGACAACGGCGGCGTGGCCAGCCCACGCGTGTCGGTGCAGCTGCCAAACGGGGTGCGTGGTCACTCGCACAAACGCCCCGAAGCCGTCTAATGGACACCGGATGCCCACGGTTGAGCTTCTGAATCGCGCGGCAGAGATGCTGCGGGAAGGCGTAGGGGCTAGAGATGCCAGGGCTGCGTCTCCAATGCCGCGAATGGCTCCTTTCCTGGTTTGACATTGCGTGCGCTGCCCGTGGTGCCCTGCAGGACGGCCCCGGCAGCAGCAGCGGCAGCGGCGGCTCCGACGTGCGCGCCATGTACCGCGAGGCGCTGTCGGGAGGCGGCGGCATGGCGGAGATGGCGCTGCTGCGGCTCATGCAGCGCACCAAGCCCGTGTGGAACGAGCTGGGCTACGAGCTGTGCACGCAGCTGCTGGCCGCCTTCGTGGGCAGCCTGCAGGCCAGGCCGGTGAGGGCGGCAAGCGCAGCTGCTGTACCCTCCTGGTGTGCCGTCCTGGTGTTCTGGAACTATCTGTGCCGCACAATGTGCAGTTTGCACAGACCCAGGGGCTCGCTCAACGATCAATCACCATGCCGTTCGGGGCATGACCACACAGTTACCGTCGCTCCACGGTTTTGACTAGCAGTACCAGGGTGAGGGGCAATGCGATTGGCACTGCTCACGGCTGCGTGCGGTGTGGAACATTGCCGCTGCTGGTGTGCTGTAGGACGGCCCGCTGGTGGCCCGCATGGTGCCGTGGCTGTACCGGCTGGCGGACGATGAGCACAACCGCTACGAGGCGCCGCACGAGCTGCGCGTGGCGCTGCTGGCGGGGCTGCGGGCGGCCGTGCCGGTGGTCACGGACCCGCAGGTGGGAGCACACGAACGGTCATGGTGTCGGGAGTCCCACGGGCTCATTTTACGCGGCGCTCGTGCCACTGTGGGTGGCACAGTGTATCGTATGCGATTTGTCAACTGCAAGAGGCACATATGCAAGACCCATGGAAACAACCCTTAGCAATTGTTCAGCGCTGCCCTTGCTTGTGCGCCCCTTTTTCGCCCCGCGCAGTTGTTCGAGAAGCTGGGCCTGCTGGTCAGCACTCTGCAGACCAACTGGAACATGCCACCAGACGTCCCGGCAGCCCCACAGCCAGCGCCGTGGCAGCCAGCCGCCCGCACACCACCGCCCGTGCCGCCCAGCCCCGCAGCCGTGCCCTCGCTCCAGGCTCCCGCACCCGTGCCAGCGTTCCCGCCGTCCGCATCTGCCAGCACCCTGCCAGTGTACGGCTCCGGCCCATCGCCTGTCCAGCTGCCACAGGCCCAATCTGCTGTGCCCGTGGCATCACCTGCGGCGGCGGCAGAGGCACGGGCGGCGGCGGTCCCGGCGGTCTCGCGGTCTGTGGAGGGCCCCGTGGCGGCGGCGGCGGCGGGGCAGGTGCAGGGCTCTCCGGCAGGGCTGACGCCTCGTGCCGGGGGTGCCCTGCGTGCGATGGCAGCGCCCAGCATTAACACGCTGATGGGCGACTTCTCCAATCTGCAGAAGGAGCTTGCGGCCATGAACACGCCGCGCGGGGGCGCGGGGACACGTGCGATGCAGTGATAGAGTGGGAGGTGTGGGCGTTGGAAGGCAAGGAGGAAAGGGTGGAGCAGGCAATGGCTTGGGGGAAGGGATTCGGTCTCACGGTGCAGAGCGGCCTGAGCCATGGCGACAGGCAGACGCAGCCAGGGGGAACGCACGGGTAGGGCAACAATCGCATGATGAAGAGTGAGATGAGTTGTGTTTAGCCTGTGCGTCGGAGTAGCTGGTCCTGATGAATGTGGATGCTGCTGCATGCGGCAGTGGATGGGAATCGGCGGCAACCCGGTGAACCACTGGGGATCCGTGGGAGGCGATTGCAAAACCTTGTACGGCAATTGTCAGCGCCTTGCATACTGCTACATCGCGACATCGTGTGTCGCGGTAGGCACAACAGCGCGACCAGCACGGAGCCCCACGGGGATGCATCCTCGCGGATGTAAACTGTACGTACGGTAACACGCAATATAGCCATCACGCCCTCTGCACGGCCGACACCAGGGACAGGTGCCGCTGTCGGTCCTATGCGCCTGTACCTGCTGACGTCCCGTGATAAGTTCCGAGTACATGCACATGCATTATGTCAGTTCCCTAAGTGTACGCCATCCTGCACGACATAGCATGCACCGATAGCACGTAGCCACAATGTCGGCAGCACTTCAGCATCCTGCATCACACTCACTTCCACCAGGGTACCACACCGCACCGCACACATGTCAACGGCCTGCTACCACACTCGAGCAGCTCACTGGCCCGCTGAACCCTACAATTGTCTTCACACGTTCCCGGCCGGCCTGTTTGCGCCCACCAGCACCGCCGCCGCTGTGTCCTGTGCTATGAGCTGCTGCAGCCGCGCCTGCCGTGCGCCCGCCGCCTGCATGGCCTTGGCCCGCCCGCTGATCACCGCAGGCGGCTTGAACGCACCGCCCCCTCCTCCAGCCGCACCCCCCGACAGCCACCCGCTGCTCTCACCCACAGACTTCTGCTGCCCCGCCCCCGCCCCCGGGTTCGGCCCATATGCCCCCACGTATCCTCCCCCGCCCTGCCCGGGCCCCAAACCCATCCCTCGTGGCGCGGCTCCAGCTGGCCCGCCAACAGCCCGCCCGCTAGCCCCGGCACCTCCGCTGCTGCTCCCTGCTGCACCACCGCCTCCAGCGCTGCCGCCCCCTAGGATGTACCCGCCCCCAGGACCCCTCGCCGAAGCGCTGCCGCCCCCACCCAGCGTCGCGCCTTGCGCCACCCCGCTGCCGCCCAAGCTGCCCAGCGGTTGTCCTGCACCACGGCCTGAGAGCCCAGCGCCAGAGCCCGCAGCGCCTTGAGTCCCCCGCCCTGTTGCTGCAGCACCGCCCCCGGCGCCCTGGAAGGCCTGCCGCATGGACAGCTGGCCGGAAGCGGAAGCAGGGCCTGCCGCCCCGCCCTTGCCGCCCCCATCCTTGCCCTTCCTGCCGCCGTCGCCCTCGTTGCCCCCACCTCCCAGCATTGCAGCAGCCGACTGGAAGGCACTGCCACCGCCACTGCCGCCCGCTCCCGGCCGCTTCTTCTTTGGCTGCTGCTGCTGTTGCTGCTGCTGCTCCTTCGCGAGGGACGCCGCTGTCTGGAAGCCGGTGTTACCCGCATCCGCCAGCGGCCGCTTCTGCCCCCCAGCCTCACCCGCCCCCGCCCCCGAGCCGCGCTTCTTGCGCGCCCCTCCCTTTCCCCCGCCTCGCCCTCCCCTGCTGCCTCCCTCGTGCTCCCCACCATTCCCCTCTCCCTCCTCGTCCTCCTCAAGCGCAGCCATCCACGGCGGCCGCCGCAGGGGCCCCGTCTCCACCCCGTCCTCGCTGTGGCACCAGTCACGGTTGGAGCGGTTCATGCAGTTGTCGCAGCGGTTGCGGCACGGCTGGCTGGCCATGGAGTTGTCCGCGAAGTATGACAGCAGCCTGCAGGGAAGGGGGAGCAAGCAAGGTTAAGGGGCGGGTAATGTCCTTGAATGGTGCAAACGCGCAGCGGACATGGGAAGTTGAACGGGGGCTAGTTGTCAGCGGGCGCATGTATCCCAGGTGCAGTGAAGTGTAGCAGATAGCACTGGCGTTGTGGTGGTGCTGAGCAGATGGCACTGGCGTTGTGGTGGTGGTGGTGGTGGTGGTACTGAAGAGGTGGCTGCGCCGCTGCCGGCGCTGTGCTCAAAGCCGGGCTTACATGTGGTGTCGGCACTTGGTGCGGTTGTTGCAGTAGTCCACCATCTCCCGCAGCTGCTGCATGGCGGAGTCGCGGGTGGCGCGCGCCGAGCGGTCTGCGGGGCCACAGGTGGGGCCAGGGCGGGGGACAACTCAGTAATCACAGGCGCCTGTGCAGCTGGGGACAAACGTTGTCAGTGGTTTCGCGCTGAAGCGGTTTTATGCCATGGGGTCGCCGGGATGCCGTCGGTGAGGCCAGGGCGGCAACGTTGCTGACGCCGCCACGTGCGGTCGGGACCACCTACCCGTCACCATCAAGCCGGACTCGTCATGGGCTATCCATTCAATCCAAGGGGCAAGAGCCCTAGCGGCATGCAGGATCTGACGCAGGTACAGCTGCACTCCACGCTCTGCACCAAGCGCAGTCACTCACTGCGGTTGATCATGAAGGACAGGCGGTTGCCGTCCTTGCGCGGGGCCGCGTAGATGACGCACTCTGCGGGCTGACCGTCACGTCCCGCGCGGCCGGCCTCCTGCAGGTCAATAATTGGATCAGACGTGTGGAATATTGCTGTATGCCTTTACAACGCGCCAGAGGCAAGATGTGTCGCCATGGTTCTCACTGCCGCCAGGATACGCAAGACATATAGCCCTCCACAGGCCCGCCAGGCCCACCTGAAAGTACCCTTCCAGGGACTTGGACAGGCTGAAGTGGATGACGTACCGCACGTCTGCCTTGTCAATGCCTGGACGTAGGTAAGGCACAGCGGGCAAGCAGCAGTCAGCAGCAGCAGAGCCAAGAAGCCAGTACGGGTAGGTTAACTTTGTAGCGCTCCAACGTTGAAGACCGCTACCCTGGCGCGATACTGCACACGCCGTTTGCGACCTCCATGCTGCTGCATGTACGGAACACCGTAGACAGCAGGTGCGCCCTGCGCCGCCACCCGTCTCACCCATGCCGAAGGCAATCGTCGCCACCACCACCGCCACTTGTCCGTCCCGCCACTGGTTCTGGACCTGCACACGAGTCATCCGGCATGCCAGTACTGTTGCAAAAGCAGAACTACCATAGGTCCACTGCACATGGAGCTCAGCACAAGCCACCGTACTGCAGACGAGAATCAACGTGAAGGAGCGCCTGCGCACCCAAAGGTTCCCACCCACATGAGCAGCTCCCCCACCTTCCCACCTGCGTCCGCTGCTTGGGCGTCATGCCCGCGTGGTAGTGCGCCGCCCGGATGCCATTCTCGTTCAGGTAGCTGCACGGGCAGCATGAGCATACGTGCGGCTCAACCTCGGGTCAAGTAATGACAAGGCAGCGCACAACAGGTGACATGATCCAGACCATACCCTGTCCGTGGTGCTTGAGACCCCGTGCTGATATGCATCCATCCAGCAAATGTCATTACCCCTGCACCCCTTCCTCCCGGCCCCACTCACGCCGCCACGTCCACGCAGTCCTCCCGCGACAGGCAGTACACGATGCCGCTGGTGGCCTCGCCCTTGGTGCGGATGTGCGCCACCAGCATCTCCTTGTCGGCAGGCTTCTTGCTGGGGCCGGGCGTCAGGCCGGTGGGCTTGTCGTACACGATGAAGTCCAGGTTGGGCCGAAGGAAGCTGGTCTGTAGGCACATGCGCACACATGTCAGCGTTGACAGTGCTGTGTTTCACAGATAGGTGTGCAAACCGTATGCGGCAGGCACATGCTGTAGAAACAGAAGCTGCAGGCTGTACCTATGCGACGTGTGTACGCGGGGCCGAACTGAACAGGAAGCCGTGACAATCTTGTGCGAATCGTGATGGAAATCTTGACTCGAGGCCACCAGCAAGGGGCGTGTGTGTGTCCAGCTAGCTACTGCCGGTCAGCAGGATGTAGATAGCTTGGTGAGCGATGGAGTATCAGCACCCATGCTGAAGGAGGGCCATGCACGGTTGCACGCACCTTGAAGACCCTGGCGTGCGGTATGGCCAGGCGGCTGAGGATGTCCTGCTGCACACCGGTGGTGGCGGTGGCGGTCAGCGCCATAAAGGGCACGCCGGGGTAGCGCGTCTGCGGGGTGACGTGGCGTGGGCAGGAACACCGGGCGCGCAGCAGCATGTTACGGCACGTGCAACGTGCCACGTTGCAGCTGCCAGACGCCGGAGCCGGCCGGCCGGCCGGCCGGCCGGAGTGAGGGTCAGGAGCACCACGCATGCTTGTGGGGAGTGCAGCAGTGAAGTGGTATGGCCGTGGGCACGCCAGGGGCCCCGGGCCCAGCGGCGGCGTGTGTAGGATCGCAGCGCATGGGGGCCGGGAAACCGCTGACGGGCCCTGGGGCCGCACCTTAAGGAAGCCCAGCTGTGCGTAGTCGGGGCGGAAGTCGTGGCCCCTGGAGCAGGCGGCCGGGTGCAGGCAAGGGGCAAGGGGTAATGCACACGGTCAAGTAGCGCAAATGTTGAGCAACCGGCTGGCAAGGCAGCAGTAGCCAGTTTCCCTGCAGCATGGCTCCATTGCCTACATCTATCCGCGGACATGTAATGGTCGTGTGACTGGCACTTGCAGGGAGGAATGTCGCCACGCCCAGCCCTTCGTGGCGGTGCCGTGGCCCAGCCATGTGTGCCCCTTCAGTGTTTCTCCGCTCACCATGTGGACACGCAGTGCGCCTGCATGGAACAGGACATGGGCACGGAAGGTGGCACACACATGTTTGGCAACAGCTCGAATACGGTGCACCAGCTCGAACATGAATACGCACGTGTGTCTCGCGTCTGCGTACAGCCCTCTTCAACAACGCGGCAAGGTCCCATTCGCAGCTGTCACCAAAGTCTGTCTGCTTTACAGCGCCCACAAGCAAGCCATACGCTGTAACTGTGTCCTAGTCGAGCAGCCTGCAGGTGCCGGTGCCCACCCGGGGAAAGTAACCTATGGGAACCCACGGCAGTCGCCTACGCACCTCGTCGATGACGAATCGCGCCAGCCTGCCCCTGGCGTGCAGCCCGCCCAGCAGCGTCTGAAGCCGTGTGCCCTTGACCAGCTGCTCGGGCGTCACGTACAGCAGCTTGACGGTGGGCCGCTCCTTGCGCAGCTCACGAAGCACAGACACCACCTGCACTGACCATCCGGGGCAGATCAAGGGGTCACACCGGTCCTGTTCAGGTGCCTTAGGGAGGATGATTCGGGAACGGAGCAGCGTGCACATTTGTGTTAGTGCCGTTCAGGCAGCAGAGGCTTGCATTTGTCAAGGTGGGTTGTGGCTGTGTGCGCCCGTCGACCGGCTACTTGCCTCGTCCGCCGTCTGCTGGCTGTTGAGGAAGGTGGCGGGCACGCCCCCGCACGGCAGGCTGCACAGCGCGCGGATCTGGTCTTGCATCAGCGACAGCAGCGGGCACACCACCACCGTGACGCCCACAGACACCACGGCAGGCAGCTGCAGGGGGACGGGGCCGACGCAGCATCGGGCAGCAAATAGTCACCAGTGCACACAGCAGCAGCTGGGCGTGCAGCTGATTCGCAATGCTTTTATCTGACCAGCAGCACCAAGACGACGGGCCGAGAGGGCCGCCTCCGCCCTGGTCTCGGCTGCATCAAGACGGCAAGGTAACCATCCCCCGCTTTAACCAGTCCCCCACTTTAACCAGACGCAATGCGGCTGATTGACAAATCATAATCAACCAGCCGCACCAAGACCATGGGCCCAGACAGCCGCTTCCTCCCAGGCCCCGGCTGCATGGAGGACCAGGGAGTGCCCCCGCGCTGCCACCAGACGCACCTGGTAGCACAGGCTCTTCCCGCCCCCCGTGGGCATGAGCACGAACACATCCTGCCCCGCCAGCGCGGCAGTGACCACCTCCCGCTGGTTGGGCCGGAAGGAGCGGTTGCCGAACACCTTGAGGTTCGCCAGGTCCAGCAGCTGCAGCTGGCGGTCGGGGGCGCTGGCGGGCTGCATCCATGGGGCGGAGGGGGAGGGCACCAGCGCGCTGGGGGGCGTGCCTGCGTGTCCTCGCCCCGTGCCCCTAGCGCCCTGCAGGTCAAGGCGCAGCAGCACCAGGGGCCGAGTGTTCAGGGGCTGAGTTAATGGCCGCGACGTTGACGTGCAGGTCAGGGGCTGCGTGTGTTCATGGTGCGGCACTTGGGAAAACATGAGTGCAAAGGGGAAGGGGAAGAGGAAAGTGTGCAGGCGTGCGAAACAGGGTGAGGCGAGGAGAGCAGTGCGCGCTGTGACACTTGCTTACGTCGTGCCCTGCCTTCTGCTGGCCGGCGCTGTGCGCCAGCAGCGCCCTGCGCTGGCGCTGCACCGCGTCGTCCGGGTCCTGGTCCAGCATGACGAAGTCCTGGTCGTCCTACAGGCCGTACATGCCGTATACGTTACCGTATACGGCACGTTCGTCGCGCTGAGTAAAACAGCCAAAGCAGCGCTGAGGAACGCAGTTGAGCGGTGACACACCGGATTACTGCGCTGGGCCCCACCTCGCTGTCCACCAGGTTGACCTGTGGGACGTATCCCTTGGCGCCGCCCAGGGCCTTTGCGACCCTGGCCTTGCCGTGCTGCTCCCGCCAGTCCTCGTCCTCGCTGTCACCTCCCAGCACCTCCCCATCCTCCTCGTCGCCCTCGCCATAGTCACTTTCGCTGCCGTCGCTTCCATTCCCATCCCCGCCTTCGCCCGACACATCCTCATCACCATCCCCCCCGGCATCATCCTCATCGCTGCCCTCCTCCGCGTCTTGCGCACCCCAAGCCTCGTCGTCACCTCCATCCGCTGGAAGGCCTGCTCCCGCGCGGCAGCACCAGGTTGGTTTCGGACAGCCAGGCCAGGTACCCTGGGTGACGCATATGCCATTTTACTGTTTCGGGCTTACTCCTACCGTGTATGAGGTCCAGCATCTCGTTCAGGTCTGCGGGCGTGCCCCGAACATCATCCCCGTGGCAATCGCGGGCGTTCAGCAACTGCTGAAACGCTGCTGTCAGGACATGCTCTTCGTAGCCTAAGGCATCGAGCTGGCGCAAGAGAGGATGCTTCTTGATAAATTGGGACGTAGTCGCGGGCGCCATCGGCATTTGTGGTGTCTTTCTCACAGCGCCGCTTGAATGCTACTCAGCATACAAAAATATGGTCAACTATTACATGACTACATATCAAAATGCTCTACGAGGCATGGCAAAGTGTTCAGGCTGTCATATGTAGGCTGTCGGCTGTGTCAGCCAAATTTCACAGGCGACGGGTGCTCCTTCCTCACGGCGGTTGATAAAAATTTGGACAATAAGGCAACGAAGCATGAGTCTTCTATGCCAGGTCGGCGCCACGAGCTTTTGCCTGGCCCCATGAGCGCAGCACGCGTAGCAGGCCTGGCATCAGGAGGCAGGTGTTCCATGGGTGGGCCCTGGGTCGGACCGTCGGCCTGTCCCAGATGTTCTCCCGAAAACATATGCATGCAGCTCGTCCGGGACGCGTGTTAAACACTCAGTGGCCTGGCATTACACTCAACAACCCATCGTCTTAAGCGCAGCGTTGTGTCAATGTCTGGACCGAAGACCTCGGACGACCCCAGTGCCATGCTGGAGGAGGTGTATGGACCCAGCATCTGGGAGAGCGCAGTAAGGACATGGATCGAAGGCCACAGTAGCTCACATGTATAATGAGTTCGATATGCTTGCTTGCCTGGCTTGCTGCAGGCACACAACAAGGTGCCTCCATCAGCCTGGGAGTACCACATCCGAAAGCAGGTGCGCCAGCATGGCTCGCACGCCCACCCCTCCTCCAACACCTGATCATTAACGAAACAATAATTCGAGCCATCATGCACCAATGCCCGCGTCGTCGCACAACAGCAGCTGCGACCAGGGGTGTGGTGAGGGTGCAACAAGCCGGACACGCCAGGGTGCAACAAGCCTTCTGCAGCAAGCAGGGCACAGATGTGGCAGGAACACTGACATTTCTGTTTGCCATGTGTCCATATTCACCGCCCTTGCTCCTTGAATTCCCGAACCGCGCAGCTGAACGATGCTGCTTACAACCACCTCGAGTGAGTTTCCCATTGCTGTCGCCGTCAAAGCCGCAGAGCCTGAACAGGGGAGGGCTGCCTGTCCTACACCTGTGCTACCCAGCACCCCGTGCGCATGCTTGCATTACACGCTCTCATCCCTGAACCCAGTCAGCAAGACACCCATTCGCAGGTACGTTCCCTACTGCTCCACCATGCCAGTACAGCAGAAGTGCGACGAGCCCAAGTTCATGTGGGTAAGTGGGCCAGGCAAGTAGCTTATACCCCCCTGAATACTGGTGCTCCTAGCTTACGCCTGCGATAGGATAGCACAACCTCAGGCGCATCTTTCTGCCTGTGCCGCATACAGCGACCGTGCATAACCCCTCACATACCCCCTCACATTTAGCCCAGTCGCCACGGGGGTAAGCTATCGGCACATTCGACGCCCATATGGCGCCGCACCCTGCTCCTTCCTCACTCCTGGCCTTCAGCTGCTGCCCCATGCACTACTGCCATCCACCATCGCAGAAGAAGAAGGAGCGCCACTGAGCCTGTGGCAGGAGGGCCATGAGAGGGGCAGGGGCGGCGCATTGGGCAAGCATGTCATGGATGGGCCATGCTGATCAAGTTGTATCTTAGGGAGGCATAGCTGCCTTTTGCCCAGACAAAGAGCTGTTCTCATGCCTGAACCACCGCTTAGGTGCCATTCCCATCGGCGCCACGCACTGCTGGGAACTACCGCATGGGGCTCGGCAGGTGCCACGCCGTTTGTTGGCCATGCTAGGACTGTGTGCGCAGCAGCATGCAGAGCCAAGGTTACGGCGCAGTCTAGTCAAAAGCTGGCATGTGTCCACCGGCTGCCCCAGTGTGCACGTTTAACAAAATCTGTGAGGACGGAATCGCAGTGCCATGCAAGGTGGCACGTACCACAGCCTATCCAACCCGCTAAAACCCATCGCACCTCAGCGATGCTCGCCCTTGTAAGCGAATGCCGCGTTGACGCGCTCCAGCCCACTAGCCTGCCAGCGCCCACCTCGCAGCCACGCGCCCCCTGCAGCCGGCGCCGACCGCACGGCACCGACCCCAACCGCTGTGCGGTCACCACTGCACAGCTCCACTGGCCTCCGCTGCCAGCCGCCTCTGCCGCTCCGCCAGGCGCAGCCTCTTCATCCGGCTGCCCGGCATGTGCGGCCGGGCAAGCGGGCGCTGCCGCACCGCCTCGCGCTCCTGTGGGTTGGCGGGCAGCAGCTCCTGCCGCTCGTCCCACACGTCCACGCCGTCCAGCTCCCGCAGCAGCTCGCTCGGGGGCAGGTCGGGCAGCTGCCCGGCAATGTAGACGTGCAGCGGCTGCAGGGAAGGCATAATCAAATACATAGGCTGTTGGAAATCAGCTTAACATGACAACCGAATCGCCTGAACTTGGGAACTGAGCTTCATGGCTGAAGCGGTGCCGTCGGGTTTCCGGGGTGCCAGCCACAAACGCAACTGCAGCAAGACGCATGTAGCACAGCCTGCCCAGCCGTGCGATTGTTGCTCCCTCATCCTTCAGGACCGTGCATGGCATATACCACTCCTTGGGCCCCATGCATGCCCTCATCCAGCCTTCCTAGTCACCATGCACACCCCCGCGTCGCACCTGGCCGCCAGTGAGTAGCGACAGCGCCCGCGCGCTACCCTCGCACTCCGGGTCGTGCAGCGGCGGCAGGTACTCGACGCCCGCCATCGCGTCGCGCTGCCGCTGCTCCCGCTGCTGGTGCTGCCAGCGCAGGCGGCGCAGGCCGGGCGCGGGACGCCCCGTCAGGCTCTCCCACGCCTCCGCCAGGCGCTCGGGCGACAGCGTGGGCAGCTCCACGAAGGGCACCCCAGCGTTGCGTGCTGCACGGACGGCCTGCGGACGCGAGAGCAGCGGAAGAGATGGCGTAGCAGCTGTGTTGTGCATGGCATGGGGTGGCCAGGAAACACGTTTGGACACGTCAGATGCTGACGGGCGGGTTTGCATGGTCTTAGTGGGCGGTAGACGGGCACGCTTGCCTGCCTAGCAGCGGCGACGGACCCGGGACTTGGGTCTTGCCACACAAGGCAGCGCTGAGTGTTACAAGATGCCTGGGCGGACAGGGTACTCGTACCGACTCACGTCAGCCAGCACCAGCGCCTTGCCGGTGCGCTTGATGGGCACCGACAGCACTGCGTCCGCCTGGCCGGGGGACGCCACCACCTGTAGCCGGCCCACCAGCCCCGCACCGCGCGCCGCCTTGTACAGCCGCACGTCGTCGATGCCGTACCCAAACACTCGAAGCGGGGGCGCGCCAGGGTCCCGGGGAAGCGCTGTAGGGGACCAGCATGGGATTGGACGGGGGTTTGACGTGTCATGTTGCAGGTTGCCAAAACCAGGGGCGGCTGGCTTCTCAGAGCAGGAACAGCAGCAGCAGCTGTGCGCAACAGTTGGCAGCCTGAGGTGCTGCGAGCCGAAGAGCGCGCTTGGTCAAGCTTACAAGGTACATGCCCGCTCGCAACAAGCCAGGGGTTCCTGCGATTGGGGCCATTGGGATGGATTGCAGTGCTGCATTTTGTAGGGCGTGCCCGCGGCGGCCCAGGCGCTGCCACTTACGCACGCGCAGCTGCTCGGCGATGCGCTGCCGCTCCTCGGGTTCCAACGCCGTCTTGTCCGCCGCTGTCAGAGCCGGCTTGCGCAAGCGGGCAACGCGCTGCGCGTAGCTGGTGCCCGCACCACCCGACACTCCACCTCTGCCTTCACCGCCTGGGCTCGCACTCCGGTCACGCCCCCTGCCTGCCGACCTGCTGGGACCCGCGCTGGTGACATTCCTGTCATCAGTGCTGCTTGTGTTGTGACTGCCAAGGTTGGCGGCAGTCCGTGGGTGGCCTGCTGCCCTGGATGTGCCGGACCATGCGTCCTTGCGCACGGTGCTCCTGGGGCCCACTTCAGGTGCAACGCGCCCGCCAACGCTGGTGCCTGCACCTCGCCCTAACCCATTCGGCCTTTCCCCTGATTGATGCGGAAGGTCGCTGTCCCTGTTGTAGGTCCGCCTGTCATAACCTGGCTGGCCTGACACGCTGAAGCCATCCGGGCGTCGTTGGCCGCTGTGGGGACCCCGCACCGCTTGGCGCTCCACCTCCTGGTGTCTCCGGTGACTTGGTGCCAATGGTTGTGCTTCCGGCCTCCTGCCGCTGCCCCCGAGGGCGCCAGGTTTTGTCGCCGCGAGGGGCTGCATTGATGCTCGCCTCGCCGCTGCGCGGACTGAGCAACCCGGTGTAGCACGCATGCTCAAGCAACTATAAAGCGGTGCACAGTATACCCTCTAGTACGACGTCATTCATCGCCATACAGCCATCGCTGAGTCATGTCACGACGCAAACTTGCGGGGTTGCAGACATGCACAGCGGAGGCTGCACAGATACAATTGTATGAGTGGGATGTTACACACTTTTATCAAGTCAAGATTGTAAAGGGCCAATCGACACACACAGGTTCAGCATTTGCAACTCCAAAAAACGATTGATGCCAGCGGGCAACCGCAGCCGTCCGCGTGTGCCTTCTGCTGTGATGATACATGCGCAAAAAACGGCTGTACTTTATTGTTACAATCTTGCTGCTGGGCACCGTCTGCGCGGAGGAGCAGCCGTTGCAGCAGCTGTTACTGAGCTCGCCACATTTGTTCGGCAAGACAATCAAAGCGGGGCCCCTCCCGCCCAGCTATTGGGACCCTGCAGCATGGAAGAGCACTTACGAAAATGCTGTGGGTGACTGGGTCTCTGCACGCGCTGTGTACTCGGGCAGCGGCGCCTCCCCCCAACCGCTGTACAACGGGACAGCCGCACCCTGCCAGGTGTATTACAACCCTAGCAGGCGCCTCATCGTCATCACCCACAGGCTGGGGTTAGCACACAAGCTGGTGGGGCTATTGGGGCCCTCATGCACATATGGCAACAAGCCCTCCAGCCCCGGACACAGCGGTAAAAGGAAGAAGCGCAAGCAGCTGCCAGCCCTCATCAGCGAGAAGACCATGGACCCGAGACCTGATGCGGACTGCTTTGACCTGCTAAGCATAGCTAGCCTGAAGGCGCGGGGGCTTGCAGGAGCCGCCGACGACTGGAAGAGCAACGGGATTAGCAGGGCGCTGCTAGACCTGTGGCGGTACACGGTGGTGTCTTTCGCGGCCAACCCCTACGCCCGGGCAGCCCGCAGCTACCTGCACGTGGCGGGCAGGTGGAAGGCCGGCCCGGGGCAAGGCGACAAGTGCAAGCCGCTGAGCTTTGCGGACTATGCCATGGTGAGTGGTGGAGCGGCGATGCCCCTCGTGCACAGGGGGCACGACCTCTGGTGATGTATGCAACACTGTCCTGGGCGTAGGGACGGTTGCCATGGTGTATTAGGTCACTGTCACGTCCAGCTACAGTTGTGCTTTGCATGCACCTCTGCTGTGCCCTGCGCTGATATGACCACCGTCAGTGGCTAAGGCTCCGTTCGTACACAACGCACGCTGTGTCTAGCTTGTGGGCACGAGCGCACGGCATAGGGCCTGCGCCTGGCTCTGGCTGCACGCTTCACGCCGTGTGTGATTTTCGACCCTTTCTTGCCCAATCAGTCGATCTCCCCCTGCCTCCATGTCGCTAGCGCCTGACTCCAGTGGGCTCTGTCGAACGCGTTGGCCCCCTTCCCGCAGGACCCCATGCGCCTGGCGCTGCAGGGTGGCGTGTTCCGCTGCTGGGAGGGCGGCGGGCAGCACTGGGCGCAGGACTATGCGCACATGGAGCCCCAGGCGGCCTGCCTGGAGGCGCCCGGGCCGGGGGGCAGGGCGGCGGGCCTGGCCACAGACTACATTGTTAGGTGAGCACATGCCAAGAGCTCTCTGTACGGCATTCCATGCCATCTTGGAAGCAGCATTGCCATAGCAAGAAAGCTGTAGGCACACGCGTACGACACCCCCACGCACGCGCATGTGGGCAATGCGGTTGCGTACGGCTCCGGGTCACGGACCTCCCGTGTACCCTGCTTGACCTGGTACGTGCGGCTGTGGGTCTATGGCGCGCTGCAGGGCGGAGCCAGGGTTCTTCATGCAGGACGTTGTGGGGGCGCTGGAGCTAATCAATTCCAGGAGGCCCGAGGGGCTGCAGCCGTTGGCGGTTGACGCGGCTGCCGTACAGGCGCTGCTAGCGGGGGAGCCCCAAGTGGCTCGGCTGCAGCAGCTGTACGCGGGGTGCGGAGCGCAGTGCAGGGCGGGGCTGGAGGCTTTCTATGCGCGGGACCTGGCGCTGGGGAGGTGGCTTAGGAACGGTGCTGTTGCTGTTGCTGGTGCTGATGCCTGAAGGAAGTGTAACTGCAAGCGAGCGCCCTGGGCGGGCGGTAGCATAGCAGTAGGAAGGAAAGCAAGGAGGGTGAGCAGGGCGTAGGCTGTTAAACAGAGAGCAGGGGCGGCGCTGCAGGATGGGGCGATTGAGAGCGGGTTTGAGCATTGGGGTATATGCAGGTGGCAGCAGATATGTCATGCGTATCGGATGTCAGACTGCAATGGCCCTGGAACGGGGCACGGAGACCCATAACGCTAGAAGCAGCGTGCTGCAGCCCATGCCGTGGTGGGCACCTCCGTAGGGCAAGCTTGCAGCGTGGTGGTGCATGCTGCTCAGCTCAGCCCTTTGGAGTACCCGGCCGTGCCTGCTGTGCTGCGTAACGCTTGTGTTGAACCGTGTTGATTATCCATGCAGCTATCCTCTCGGAGTCAGCTGCTAGGGATGGCCGAAACATGCATCAGAAGCAAGGCGGGCGGATTGAACGCTGACCGTTGGCGGGTGATGCTGGGTGATGTTATTGCTACGGTAGTGGTCCCAACTCTCCCAAGAGCCCAGACGTTTTGAATAGCGCCCGTGTGTAGATGATAGCGCACGGCCACAGTATCGTACGTGAGGGTGGGGGCTCAAGGATATAGTTCCACGCGCGAGTCCTGGCCCTGGTGTTGGGGTGCCTGGCTGTCGGGCTGTCCCTTGGCGTCGCACGACAGCTTTCAAGTGGCGTATCCAACCGATTTGACACAGACCCACATGCGAGGGCCGCGGGTGCAAAGGATTGCATGCATTTATCAGGATGTTGTTACAGAGTGGCCCTCTCCTTCGTCGGCAGTGTGTTGCCTGCGTGGCACCTCAGCAAGGGTTTCGCCCACGAAGGAGGGCCACCGTTGCTGCCGCCGTCGAAGATGGTATGTACGCATTAATAACTAGTTGCATGGCACTACGGCCAAGGCGTGACGGGCGTACTCCGTAGGTCTCGGGCCCTTCAACAACGACGATTCTGTTGTGCCGCAGACGCGGCGTCCGCCTCCACGGCGGCGTCCCCAACGTCCTCCAAAGATGAGGAGGACCGCAGATTCACCCTTGGGCACTACTACGGCTCCACGAGACCTGTGACTGGGGTGCAGCAGCTGGACCATGCTAAAAGACGCCGGGACCGCGTGGTCGCGGAAATCGTCGAGGTGCGTTCTCATGTCCGAATGAATCGCACACGATAATATATGCAATTGACATCTGCGAAAACGAAACTTGGCTTTGGGGTAGACGTTGGGTCTCCCGCCGCGGCCACGCGGGGACGTGCCGGGAGGCCTCCGCAACCGGGAGGGGACCAAGCGGCTAACGCGAGGAGCGAACACAGCATGGCGTCATGGATACCTGAGTCCATACAAACCCAATTGCTCCTCGCCTTCCTGCGTGTGCGACAGGCTGGCCGCCGGCTGGGCCTGAAGGAGGATCTCCTGCGCACCAACCTGGACAAGATGGAGGCGCTGCTGCCGGAGCTCACGCCCGACGTCAACAAGATGCGGGCAGCAGACTGGGTGGGTGCGGGTGCGGATGCGGGTGTGCGTGTGCGTGTGGGTGTGCGGTAGCAAGGCATGTGGTGTGTGGGTGTAGCTGCAGGGTGGCTCGTCCTTGGAAGATGACTGCCTGGAGGACGAGGCGGAAAGGGGATGTTGAAACTGTGGCCTCGCTGACACCGAGCGAACTGACCTGGCGATGGCTTGATGCTGTGGGTTGCATGGCTTTTCCGGCCGCGGCCCTATAGCGATATGCTACAGTGCACTGACAGTGTGGTAACTCGATGCACGCAGGCGAAGCTTGCCAAGGACGTGAACCAGGTGCGCCGGGGGAAGAGGGTTGCGCAATTGCGCAAAAGGCATGAACGCTTGACGTCCGCAGTCAGGGATGCTGCTGTAACTGTACGGTCTCAGGGTGCCATTTTGGTGCCGTCTTCTGCTGTTCCTCTGGAAGACGGTCCTGATGCTGCAGTGCCCCTTTTTGCTCTGCAGGTGGCGATGATGCTTGTGGTCATCAAGACCAAGTACCCAGGTGCGTAGTGCTCGTCTGGCGTCGCCATGCTCAAATTGAATAGATTTGGGCTCGTCCTGTGCTTGTACTAACTGCAGCCATGCACACTGTGTTGTTGTGACTGCAAGTCGAGGCGACGGATATGGGTTGGGTTTCCAAATCATTCAACGAGCCGCACACGTTGGTGACAACAACCAGCGCATGTATGTGGTGCGGTGCGCAACCCGACTTGTGTCGCGTGCGTTACAGTGTATGGCATTACGTGCATTTCAACCCACATCAACTCCTCTCCCGCCACACAGGCGCCAACGTGGGCAAGATCGTGGGCAAGGCCCCCAAGCTGCTGCTGCAGTCGCCGGAGAAGATCGCAGAGGACGCCGACCTGGTGAGCGCCGCCAGAGCCGTGCATTTCATGCAGCGTGTAGCAGCGGGTAGCAGCTGCCCGTGTGGCGATGCACCTGTGTCGGTCCCACCCCTGCACCGCTTGCACGCGGCTACTGTGCACCCCGCACATGCTCCGAAACGGCAACACCCCTGTCCCCATCCATAGCCCGCAAAGTATCCTGTGCGCACACGGGAATGCATTCTTACCCATGATCCACACCGCCATGCGCCACGCATTGCCTCTGTCCCGCCGTCCTGCTGCTGCTGCCCCTCGTGCACAGGTCCGGCGCGTGCTGTCCTCCGGGCCGGTGGACTCCATCATCGAGCAGGTGCCGTACCTGATGGACCCGCACGCCCTGGCGCAGAGCCTGTCCAACGTTAGCCGCTGGTGAGGCCTGGGCCTGGGTTGGAGGACAGTCTCTCCATGGCCGTGTGCCGACCTGGACTGTACGGCTGGTGAGGCGTGGCCAAGGCTCCAAGCTGACAATGGGTCCTGCAAGCTGGGCGGTGTGCTGGTGCATACGCAAGCCCGTATTTGCTGCCGGGCCCCGACTTCGTCAAAGTCACGCCCACCGTTGTGAAGTGCATGGCCAGTATTACGTACACTGCCAATGGGCCGTCGCGTGACGCTTGTCGCTCCTTGACACGTGCCGATTGCCCCCCGCACGGCGGCAGGCACAACACCAAGGACCCGTGTTTGGGGCTGGGCCCCGACCTGGGCAAAGTCATATCCACCGTTCAGAAGCGCCTGGCTTGTGACACGTACACTGCCAACGGGACCCCACGTGACGCTGCATGTAGGTACAACACCAAGGACCCTGTGTCCATGATCGCCAAGAACCCCAAGCTGCTGCTCAACGTGGAGGAGGCGGACCTGGAGGCGGACCCGCTGTACGGTGAGGTAAGATTGGATTGGTCAACCGTGCACGCACTGTCCGTGGGGGTAACCGCGGGCCGGCAAAGTAACTGAATTGGGAACGATCGGCCTGCGGAGGACTGTTGCTATGGGGGGGTTGGGGCGGGGTTGCTTTGCCGTAGAGGCAGCTTTGACCGGCACCAGCGACCAGGCAACAGCGCGCTCCTGCTGCTGCGCTTATTCTGATGCTGGTGCCACCTACTGGTCCGCCCGCTGTTGCCTAGAAGGCTGAATGACTGGGCGTCGTTGCGCGCGCGCCTCCTGCTGCTGTGACCCCCGCCTATGTGCCCATCCCCTGCCTGCCTCTTCCCCCACTGCGCAGCTCACGACCGCGGGCTAGGGCACGTGTGTGGCCGCGTGCGTTGGGCCTTGTGCTGCTCGTGGCTACGGTATACTTCCCTGGCCCAACGCCCTGCGGAGCGAGCTAGTGAAAAGTTCACACACGGAGACCAGGCTCGCGTGTGGAGGCTTGAGTGACCTGAAGTCAGGAGTGCCTGAGAGAGGGAGCGTTTCGTGGCAGTGCGCACGGTTATGGAGCGCGTCCATGCTTGCGGTGGTGGGCTGGTCCGCTGTCGCCTCACTAGTGCGTTGCTTGCCTGGTTGTAGGCCTCAGCCTCAACCTGAGCTGCATCGATGAGATCCCGGGCACCATGGCACAGCAGCTGGCGGCGCCGCCGCGGCCCGCCGTCTTCAGCACCGCGTGACACCAGTGTGGGGGAGAGGTGGGGGCGCGTTGGGCGCGAGAGCGCGGTCTTGTCTTGGCCCTAGCCATACCTGTGAGCTAAACGTCTGTGAGGAGGAGCGACCGCGGCTGGCAACGCAAGAAGAGGTCGTGCATTTCAGGGCAGAAGGGAGGCCTGACTGAAGGTATTTCGTAAATTGCTTTGCGTTGTACGGTATGCGTACGCATACACATGTATGCACTTGTCTGCCCGCCCCCATTCGCGTTCCTGCCCGCGGCTCCCGCCGCCCGCCCCACGTCGCCAGGCGATGCCATCTATGAAGAGGCGGAGCTGCCCGGACTGGGCCTGCGGTGGGCGGGGCGGGGGCAGGCGGCGGCGGCGGGCAGCAGGGAGGCAGCGGCGGCAGGGCGCCTGGCCACTGCTCTGGCGCACGTGGGGTGATTGTGTTGGAAGATCCGCGGTGGCGTGACGTGAGCAAGGATACACCAATATACTGGAATTGTGCACGGCGTGTGGGCTGAAATTCGGCCCTACGTGCTTTGGTGTGAGCAGTATTGCGGAGCCAAAAGACATTGCGCATTTTGAAGACTTGAGAACCGATGTACGGGTGCCTGCTGCTGGGTGCGGCACAATATCTTATGTGTGTGAGCTTGCAGTGCTCCTATGTGAGCGTTTTGCAATACGCTTGCGGCCTTGTGCAGGCTGCAATCTGCACTGAAGTATGGGCACCGATGTGCACCTGATCGTACTTGAGTTTTGGTGCTATTTTTGCTGCTGCACGAAGAGTATGGTCAATCCAACAATGTCCTGACCTGCAGTACGTCCTTTGCAACCCGACCAAGTATCATAACTCGTTGCGCATGGAAGAGTTGTACGGTTTTACGTGGTGCAGTTGGCGGGATGAGCTGGAGCAAGCTGGAGGCAGGGTACTTACCTAGATTTACCAGATCGTGGTACCGTAGCGGTTGTGCTTAGGTACTCTATCTGCCCTCCTTATGTCGGCCCAACGTGGCACAACCATTGTAATGACATGCAACAGCGCCCAGACCGACTCCACCTAATGGTAGCATGAAGCGGTCACCCCATTTGCAATGCATACCACCGGCCGGCTTGGCAATCATTGAGGTGACACGAACCTACCCCGCCTTCGCCTCTGCGCTTCTTACTAAGGAGGCATCGTCAATGAGTACCAGGAAGCAAGCCAAGTACACAACAGACACAGGTCCTTGTATCCCGCAATGACCGCGCTTAAGAGCTGCTAATCACAAGTGGCTTGAGCGTTATGCAATGTGCAACGTGTTGGCTAGGTGCCCAGAGTGCACAGGCACACGTTGCCTCCTGGCCGTCCAAAAATTCATTCAAGGGGGATGCAGATTCAGATGCATACAGTACTTGAATGCATGCCTTCACATTGCAGACGGCCCTGCTTCGTCCCGCTCTGCCGTGCAGCATCACTCTACAGTTCCCCATCCCAGGTACTGCTCAAACGGCACTGCACAATGCCCACCGGCCCCCTCAAATCATAAAATGAATCCGGCAATGCATCCACAGTGTGCTGTCCCTTCTACACATGCCTAGAGGACCCCTACGGTAGGTACCCCTTTTGCCTAGCAGCTCTAAGCGACGCCGCCTGCCGCTCGTCCATGCTCAGCCGGCCCCCGGCCCCGCCAGCGGGTGCGCCCCCGGACCGCTGCCATCCAGCCGCCACGCCAGCATCCATCACGGACGCGAACGAGTCCTGCTCGTGGCCCTTCAGCATCCGCTGTACGTCGTTGCTGTGCTGACGGCCGCGCGCTGCGACGGGCGACGTGCCGACCCCACTGCCGGCCTCATGCGTGACCCCTGGCCTAGCGGGGCTCCTGCCCATGGCGGCGGGCCCGCCGCCGCTCCCCCCAGCCCGCAGCAGCTGCTCGTCCCGCCCCGTGGGTGTCCCCGCTCTGCGTCCAGACGCCACCTCCCCTGCGCGCCTGAGCCGCTCCTTGTACGGCTGGAGCGCCGCGGACAGGTCCCGCCGCGTCCCACCGCGCGCCCACGTGCCGGTGTGACCAGCAGCAAGCGGTGGGCCCCCCGCTGGGCGAGCCGCCAGCGGCTGCTGCTGCTGCAGGCTCCGGTGCTGGCCGTACCGCCCCTCAGCCCCGCTACCCCCAGGCAGCC
The DNA here is from genome assembly GCA_036984285.1 of Chlamydomonas sp. KOR1. NCBI lineage: Eukaryota > Viridiplantae > Chlorophyta > Chlorophyceae > Chlamydomonadales > Chlamydomonadaceae > Chlamydomonas > Chlamydomonas sp. KOR1. The sequence continues at coordinate 43,251 of BQMZ01000087.1, read as the reverse complement.
CGTCATGGCTGCTCGACAAGCTAGTTCGCCCGCTGCCGCCGTCACCGCCCCATGCAACAGAGGAATGCCCCCCTTCCCGCCAGCCTCCCGCCCCGGGGCCACCGGGGACACTCCCCTCTTCGAGCCGGCCGGCCGGAGGAGCTCCTTCCAGCCCTGCGCCAGCGCCCCCTGCCCCTTGCGGCTGCCGCGATGCCGCTTGCGCCAACAGGCGTACATGCTCGTCCAGCTCCTCCTCGTACTGCGACAGAGGGGTGGCGTCATCCAACGCCTCGCGGTTTGACCCCATGCCTGCAAGCCCACCTTCGCCGTGTTCCCAGCCCTCTGCGTACTGCTGCGCTGCTGACGCCGCACCCAGACGCAGCTCCCCAGGCGCCTGGCGATGCGCCCTAGGGTCATGTAGGCGTCCGTGTTGCACAGGCTCGCCTCCAGCGGCGCTTCGGGACCGCACGTGGGCAGCGCCGTCCCAGCTGCGCCGCTGCATCTCCTCGGCAAGGGGTTGCAGGGTGGGCTGGTGCATGTGCAGCGGCTGCGAGGGCAGCAGCTCGCTAGCCTCTGATAGGATGTCGCTGCCGAGGAAGCTGTCGGCCGTCGTACGGCGGGTGCCGGCCCATGGGTCGTGCGACTGAATGCCGTGGCCTTGCACCGCTAGGTGTGCCCGTATGCTATCGTCAGCACGGCTGCTTGCATGCAGCTCTACTGCCGGCGAGCTGGGCGCAAGGTGGGGCTCTCCGGGCCGCTGCTGCTGTTGGTAGCTAGACGACGCAGGGCCTGCTGGAGTACCACATGCACTGTTTGCCAGTTGCACGGTAACCGGCCGTGCCCGCTGGTGTTGGCCGTGCTGCTGCACCTGATCCAGAATGGATCCTCCACCGCCTCGCCCAGCGGTACCGCCCCCCGGCCCTACCCCCGAGCTGCCCGCGACGCTTGGCGGCCCCCACGTCACGCGCTTGGCCGACCCCGCTGCGCTCCCCGCGCTGCCGGTCGACTCCATGCTGGCCCGCCTCAGGATGCCCCCAGAGGGCGTGCCCTGGAGCATGCTGGACGCAAGCGCCAGGCCAGCAGGCGTCAACGCCCCTCGGTAGCTATGCTGCTGCTGTGATTGCTGCTGCCCTTGGTCATGGGGATTCCGCACGCCCGTTGGTGTGCCTACTGTTGCTCTCTCGGCCTCTCTTTGAGACACGAGGCCGAGCTCGCCTGTCGGTCCGTGGCAAGGGGGATCGTGCGGCGCCTGCAGCCTGCTCCAGGTTGCATGGGTGTCCGTGGGGGCGCTGGGCGGCTGGGCGGTGGGGAAGTCGCGGGGAGCTTGGGGCGCGCGAGCCATGGCAGTGAGCGGCAGCGACTGCATGCTGAGGTCCACGGGTGCGTCCTCATCATGCCCCCGCCCGAACGAGTGCGAGGCATCTGCGGCGTTCTCAGCATCGGCGCACGTAGGCTGCTCCTGTTGCTGGCCGCCGTCATCCTCAAAGGAGACCGAAGCGGCCTCAGGGCCGACCGCATGGGCATGAGGCTCAAGCCCGTCTGCCGAGGCGGAGCGTTGCAGCAGGTGCGGGGGCCTCCCTGGCGCCGTGGGCCCGTCCTCCCCGTCCGCATCTGCCACCCCGGCCCCGGCCCCTGCAGGCGGCCCCTGCTGTGCGCCCCCCAGGCCCAAGTACACGCCCAGTAGGCTGCGCAGCTCCGTGGACGTGAGGGAGGTGGAGCTGCCGGGGGACGAGGCCTGCAGCAGCATGGTGGTCCGTTAACGCTGGTACGGCACACGGCACAACACGGCACGCAACAAGCATACCATAGTTCTTACGTGCAAGAGCGGCTAAAGTTACAGGAGGGGGAACAGCTTGCGGAGGTATGCTCACCTCCATGGAGGCCAGGTGCGCGGAGAGGGAGATGAGCGACTCCCGCAGCCGCACGTGCATGCGCGCCTCGCGGCGGGCGGCGCCCGCCTCGCTGGCAGCCAGCGCCGTCTCTAGCTGCCGCACCTGGGGGCGACGGACAGTCGTACATCTCACGGTCTCAGTGCGGCACATTGTCCGGCGCCAGACACAGTGAACCACAGCCACAGTTAGTCGGAGTCTGCTGCGCTATTCTGTACCCAGTTACCCGGCCACGAGTCCCAACGCCCATACATACACAGGCAGTCATGCTGCCGGCCGATGCCCCAGTGCAGAGTGCATTGACACCGCGGAGGTGCCCACCTGCGCGGCCCGCTGGCCCACCGCCTCCAATGCCACCCCCAGCGCCGCGCGCAGGGCAGGTGCGCCGTACCGCTGCCCCGCCTCCTCCAGCTGCGCCCGCCGCTGCTGCAGCTGCTCCAGCGCCGCCCGCCTGTCCGCCACCTCCCCGTCGATGTACGACAGCTGCGTCTCCAGGTCGTCCAGCTGGTCGTCAAGGGAGTCCAGGACCTGGCAGCAGGGCGCACAAAAGGAGAGGAACGAATAACGGGCACTGGCACGAAGTAGCACATGGTGTTGCGGGTACAGGCGGTGACCTGCGGGTTTGGAACATACCGTCATGCGGACGCGGTGTAAGGGAGAAAGCAAGTAGCGTCAGCCCGTCAACAGACGCACCTGCTGCTCTCCCTCGTCCAGCAGCCGGCCCCTCGCCAGCTGCTCCTCCAGCTTGGCCTTGGTGTGGCTGACGTCCGCGATCCGCTGCTGCAGCGCCACCCAGTCGTCCGTCAGCAGCGCCTTGCTGCCTCCGAAGCCGCCCTTGCCACCCCTAACCCCCCTGCCGCCCTTCCCGTCCTCCGCCTCGCCCCTGGCAGGTGCATCGCGCCCGGCAGCCCCCGGCGCTGCCCCTACCGCATTGCCGTCGCGTGGAGTCGTCGGTTGCGAGTGAGTCGGGGAGTCGAAGCGCGGCGAGGGGATCTTCATGACCAGCCCAGCGAGCTCGCTCTCGCACTGCGCGACGGCCTCAACCAGCTGCTCGCTACGCCGCTGGGTCCGCAGCAGGAACTGCGACTGCTCCCGCATCAGCGAGTCCCGCCGGCGCAGCAGCTCCTGCCTCCTGCCGTCCAGCACCGCCAGCCTCGCCTCCACCGCCGCGCCTTGCACCACAGCCTCCAGCAGCAGCTCGCCCCACCGCCGCTGCTCCTCCCGCTGCTCCTCCGTTATACACTCCTGCTGCGTCTGCTGCGGCTCCTCTGCAGACCTCCTTTGGCCTTGTGCGTCATCCGGCACAGCAAGTGAGCGTGCACGCAGCAGTGCTGCCCTCTCTTCGTCCTCCTCTGCAAGCACGGCCTCAGCGTCCGGTCTGTCCAGAAATCTAGCCCGGTCCTTGTCCCCCGGCCCCCGGCCGCCCCTCCCAGGTGACACCGACGCGCTCCGCTTCCCCCCTAGCGCAGCCAACCCCTCCCCACTCCCGCGGTTGTACCCCCGGCCGCCAGGGCTGACACTCCGTGCAGAGCTGGCCGAGTTGCGCACCCCGTCCCCTCCCCGCCGCTGCTCCTGCGCCAGGCGCTGCTGCGCCGCCGCCACCTCCTGCTGCTTCTGCCGCAGCAGCGCCCGCTGCGCCGCGTTCTCCTGCTCCAGCTTCGCGATGCGGCTGCGGGCCGCCTGTGCGGCGCGGCGCAGGCCGGCCAGCTCCTTGACACGTGCCGCGCTGTCGCGCTCGAAGCGGGACACACGCTCCGCCAGCTGCTTGCGGAGGTCGCACTGCGGGTGGACACAATACCACGCCGTGCAACACAGGAGATCAAAGCCGCGTAGTTAATTGCATCAAGTATGACCCTCGAGCGTGTGTGCGATTTCAGCAGTCCACACGGCACTGCCAGCGTTGCTAGGAGTGCTAAGGATGGCGTGGCGTGGCGTCAATGTCCTGCCACAAGTAGACACGACATGCATGCGCTGTGCAAACCTGTGTTACCATCTGCATGCTGCTTTTGCCCACACCTGCTGCGTCCGCATCCGCGCCAGCTCCGCCTCCATCGCCGCCGCGCGCTCCGCCGTCTGCTGTTTATCCCTGCGGTCGCCCGCCGACGTGTGCTGCTGCAGCTGCCGCTGCAGGGCGCTGACCTGCGCCACTGCCGCCGCGATGCGCTGCTCGTAGTGCTTCCGCAGCGCCTGCCGCTCCTCGCTGCTGCGTGCCGCCGAGCCCTCCACCGCCGCCAGCTCACTGCGCAGGCCGCTCACAGCCGCCTCACGCTGCGCGATGGCTCCCTCCAGCTCCTCAGCGCGCTCCTGCACAGCCAGTGTTGACAGCAACAACAGAATACCGTTGCGTAACGATGCAGTTGCGGGGACACAGTAGCATGTTACAAGGCATGTACTAGTTATGAGCTCCCAGCAAGTAGCGTGTCTAGCGACCAGTATCAAACAGAGCACCATTGTGTGAGCGGGGAGCCCTTGGTGTCGACGGTGTTCCAGGGTGACAGGCTAAAAATGGTTGGACAGGCAATAAGCCGGAGCTGATGAAGTTTATTGGGTTCGTGCGCACCTGCCACTTGGCTGCCAGCTCCTTCGCCGCGCGCTCGGCCTCCTGCGCCGCCTCAAGCTGCTGCTGCTGCGCACTGATGGAGGCGGACAGCTGCTGCAGCTGCTCCTCCAGCGCAGCGCGGGAGGCGTCGAAGCTGCTGCGCTGCGCCAGGGCCGCGCGCTCCAGGGCAGCCCGCTCGGCCTCGGCAGCGGCCTGCAACCCACAAGGACATCTCACGTCAATCCTTCGTGAGTCCGTACACACCGCATGAGACGATGAGAGTGTAACCCAACACGTGCAAATGGTACAGTCCTGCTGTTCGTGTTCGGGGTGGTAGTGCCCCCCCTCTAACCCACCCCCACCTTCTGTCGCAGCACCTCGGCAAGCTCCTCCCGCAGCACCGCATCGCTCTCCAGCACCGCCGCCGCGGCCTCGCGCCGTCGCTGCTGAGTCTCCTCCAAGTAGTCCGTGTCACTGATGTACGACAGCAGCTCCTCGTCGTACAGCACCTCGTCCTCGTCACCGCCGCCGCCTCCGGCTGCAGCAGAGCCCTTGGTGCCCTCTTGTTCCCCTGGCAGAGAGCCGCTCTGCGGAGGCCTGCGCGACCGACTGGAAAGGGCAGGCGAGCCCAGCTGCCGCGCCTTCCGTTGGGCGTCGGCGAGGGTGGACCTGATGGCAGCAAGCTGGCTCTTCAGCTCAGTGACCTGCACAGACAAGGCAGCGTACGCGTGCGCGTCAACATGTGCCCTTTTCGAATGTGCTGTTAATTGCCTGTCGCTGCCAAAATTGGAAAACGATGTGAACACATCGAAACCGCACCTCCTTTGCGTGCCGCTCCTCTGCAGCCTGCATTGCGGTGTGTGCCTCCGCGCTGGCCTTCTTAGCATCCTGCAGCCACGGGTGTCCCTCACACGGGTCAGCCACGGCTCCTGGTTGCTTGCTTGTTACTAGTACTTGTTTTGTTTTGTAATATGCTACTGTGACCCCGCAACTGCATTCGTACACAGGTCAGCCACAGCCTGGAAGCAAGCAGTACAGGTCACTGCTGCCCCTGGTTTCATTGCGCAGCTCCTTGGAACCTGCAGCGCCCAGCCAACAGCGGGCCAGCCGTACCCACCGCCAGCTCCTTCATCTTGTCGGCGAAGATGACCTCGTCACGCTCCAGGTCCTCCCGGGCCTCCTGCAGCTGCGCTCGACACGCCGCAAGCTCAGACTCCAACGACCTGCGGGGCCGGGACGTGCTCCGCTTAAGGCTGACACGTGCCTGGCGCACACCTAGCATAAGCACGCCAGTGGTACCCCCTCCAGCCTCCCCTTGGTGCAGATACCCTAAGAAGGGGCATCACGTACCGGACGCGCTCCGCCATCTCCTCTACGTCCCGTGGCCCGACCGCCGGCCGCTCCTGCTGTCCGGCTGCCGCGTCGAACGCCAGCGCTAGGCCCACCCTAGCACCCCCCGCAACGGCTGCGCCGTCCGGCCGCAGTGCCAGGGTCCGCATGGCCGGCAGCAGCCCCAGGGTCGAGCTGTCGAGAGAGCGAAGGATGTGCTTCCTGCAGGGTGCGTTTCCACAACCGCAAAGCGGCATTAAGCTGCACTCACTACCCGCTGACACGCATGTAAGGTGTCAAGCGCGTTGGGCCAAGCACCCGGTTCCCTGTCGTTCTCATCTTGTAAAACTGAAGGTTCGCCTGTCCCGGGCGCAGCAGCCCAAACACAGTGCACCTCTGTAATCAGCCCCACCTGGCCTCCGGGTCCACGTGTCCCTGCGCCTCCATCTCCGCCACGCTGCGCAGGATGTTGCCAATGGCACGGCTGCACGACTCCACCAGCGCGTCCACGTCGCTGCCCCCGCTCCCGATGCCCCCGCCAAGTGCCCAAGCGCTCAGGCTTGCCGCAGCAGCATGCCCCGTGCCGCGGTCAGAGCCTGCATCCGAGACGCCCACCAGCAACAACACCGCGGACATTGCACCCATCAGATAAAACATACAACACCATGAAAATGTAGCGCTGCCATCGCGCTTGCATCGGAACGAGGCCCAGAGTACGCACCTGCTCCCGCCGCCACGTCGTCGCCGGCGCTGTGCTGCTCCGCCCCGCCGACCGCCAGCAGCGCCGCCTTCATGCGGCTGAGCACGTCCAGGCAGGCGGCGGGGTCGGCCATGTCCAGCGCCGCCAGCTCCGCCAGCGGCAGCCCCTGCGACAGCGCACTGCCCGGCAGCTGCGCCGCCAGCTGCTTGAGCACCTGCAGCTGCACCTCCTGCACCGCGCCGCGCAGGGGAGACAGCGACGGAGAGTTGGCCCTGCAGGGGTGCACATGGCAACAAGGCGAGGTTGCTACCAGTTTGCACGCGGTGCATGTCGTCCACGCGTGAGAGCCTGCAAGGGCTACTGACATGCCGGTAGGCGGGTATGGTACGATACGGCAGGCGGGCAAGGGGCGTGTGGAGCTGGCCGTACCTGTTGACCACGGGCTTGTTGCGGATGTTCCTGGCGCGGTTGGCGTACTTGAGTGTGTTGAGCGTCTCCTCCAGAACGTCGTCGGCGCAGCTGACGCAGGCGATCATGGCGGTGCGGCTGTTGCCGCCCAGGGAGTCCTGCATAACAGCATGAGGCCCCAGTGGAACAGCCGTCTCGACGGGTGCGCCTACCATGCGCGGAATGCCGGTCCACCGGTTCAAGCCGCTTCCTGCTGGTTGATTCTTTGCAAAGACGGCCCAAGACGCATGCGAACATGGCTGTACCTGCAGTAGCCGCGTCAGTTTGGACTCGCGGTAGGGCACGTGGCTGCCACGACGGCGCTCGTCCCCCAGCGCGCTGATCACGTTGCCCAGAGCCAAAAGACCCTGCATGCAGTTTCCCGGCAGGGGGAGGTGAAGTGCTTAGCGCCCTTGCACAGTGCCAGGGCGACGCCTCGCTATGCGCCAAGCTACCACGTGGGCAGGGTGTACCTGGTTGATGTTGACCGTCTCCCGGAAGCGCGGGCCCTGCTGAGAGGACCTGAGCTGCTTGGTCCGCTCGCTGCCCGCCAGATCCTGCACGTCAAGGGCCCCCAGCAGCAGCACGTACATCAGCCACATGCCAATGTGCAACACACACACATCGAGCTTTTAACGACACACCAACTTCCTTGCTTCGCTGTCGAGTCAGCAAGAAGCGTTTGCCTTATGAAATACGCACCACGAGGTGCAGCTTGGCTATGCGGACCTCCCCTGCTGCGGCGATGCTCAGCCGCTGGCTGTCCGACGTGATGCTGCCGCTGGCGGTCTCCACCAGGCCGCCATCAGCCGCTGCCGCTGCACCGCCGCTGAGGCTACCGTCGCACGAGGCGCTGAGCAGCATGTGCTGCTCCAGGATGATGGTCAGGATGGCGTGGGAGCGGCTGGACTGCTCGTTGATGTAGTTGCTGCTTGTGGCCCTGAGGGTGCATTGGTATTACGGTGAAGCGCGGTTGGCGGTTGGATGTGCAATGACAGGCTAGTTAAATACTCCAAGGACAGCTGTGCGATCTCATGGGCTACGACAGAAGAGCGTGGTTAGCGCACACGACGGGGTTCGCTTTCGGTTTTGATTGCTAGCATGTGGATAGTTAGCCGCGGCACGTTCTGGGGCGTTCATCGTCGTCCGCTCCGCACCTGGCCGCCATGCCCCGCTCCAGCAGCGCCAGCAGCTCGTCCGCGCACTCCGCCGGCTCCTCACGCGCACCGATGACCATGATGGACCCGTCCCCGGCATCACGGAGGCTGACAGTCTGCACGTGCCATTTGCAGCATTGGCAAACATGGTGGGCAGCAGGGATCGCAGCACATAATGAACAACATCGTGCCTACGCCGCCCAATGCCGTTGGAGGGCAGCATCAGTAGCCCTTCGCACTCTCACAACTTGCCGTGGTTACAGCCTACTGCGCCACGCGGCCCGCCTACCCGTTGCTGGCCAGCGCTGCCACCTGCTCCGCCGCCAGGCCCCGCGCAGAACTCGGACTGCTGCGGCGGCGGGGGCGGAGCCAACAGGTCCCTGACCTCCTCGTTGTAGATCTCCAGGAACTGAGCTCGCACGTAGAAAGCAGCTGAGCGCTTCTTTGCCTCGATGTTGTTAAAGACTTGCCTGCGGGACGACCACGAGAGGCCACAAGGTTTTCCAACCCGCTCTGTGGTGTTGTCTTTCTCCGTGTCTCCAAGCGCAGACCCTCTGAAGATTGAGTTGGCTTGCACTATCCTGCCCCTGAGCGTGTGCTATTGTCCATTATGGCGTCCGTGGGGGCCCGGAGCGGCTGATATGGCATCATCCAACGTGACAAGCCACCTTCCAGATACTCGTCCCATATGTTACAGCTGCGCGACGCACCTAACAACACGCGGCGCCACGCCCAGGTCGGGCGCCTCGCCGCACTCCCCCGTCCCCATGGTGAACGTCTTGCCGCTGCCCGTCTGCCCATACGCCAGCACCGTGACGTTGTACCCGTCGAAGCACGAGTCCACCAGCGGGCGCACCAGCTCCCGGTACACCTCCTCCTGCAGGGACACGTGTGCATCATTAAGGCTCTAGTTGGTGGGGCCATGGGGCAAGGCAGCCTGCCGGTCTCCCGCGCGGCAACGACAGCAGGTGCACATTTGGGTCAGGTGGCATGTATGTCATGCTTGCCCGGGCCACCAGCAGGGGGTTGCCTATGAACCTGACCGTGGGGCTGTTGGCAAGGAGCTGCTACAGCCCGGTGGCAACGCCAGCACGCTGGGTGTGCCCCGTTCCACGTGCCCACCTGTTTGGAGGTTGGCCCAAAAGCTAAGTCGTATGTGAAGCGTCTGTCGCGCCCGACAGTGACGCAGGGCCCCTCCGTGGTGATGCATGGTCTGCTGCCCTGGAGTAGCTCCCGTGTTATGAGGGGCCGAACTCTGCACAGCACGGACTCGCTTCAGAGTGTGCCCAGGGCGGTGGTACGCCGTCACGAAGCCATGCGAATGCAGTCTCTTGTTGTACCTCACAGCCACGCGGACTGGTACACCGTCGTCCGTTGGCTCCATGCTGCGACGCTTTGACTCAGTGGTCAGGCGAGCATCCTAGGGGCGGTGGAGCATCCTAGTCCTGTCAGTCGCTTGCATAGTATTCTCATGATGTGACCTATAGTACATGTGCGGCTTCCCTGCAAACTAAAGAGGTAGATACAAAAGTTAAGCTGTCTTCAAAAGCTGCGATACGGTGACGGTCAACAGAAGTAATTGAATATAATAACATACGACGGTGTGCTTTCACCCACAAGCTAGCCCACATCGTTTCGTCTGCGATGCAATGTTGGTCGCTGTGTTCACGACGCAACGCACGCACGTATCGGGGCGCCGCTGCCACGGTGTACTATGTCATAGGCAAGCTTACTTGACATCGCATTTACACCCACCAATCACGCGCACTTCCGGACAACAAGCTCACTCAGGCGGGCGCACCGAGCGGCGCTGCCCGTCTTGCCCATGCTGAAGCATTTGAAACGAGTGTTTGTACAGTTCACGCCGGGGGATCCAAAGGCGGCATCAGCTCGCGAGCTCCTCGGTCGCGTCTCAAGCCCCTTCGCAAAGAAGTCCAACCCCGCCTGCACAGTAGAGCACAAAGTCGACGACGCTGGTGGTCCACCTTTTGTGGACCTGACCTTTACTGACGATGAGCAGCGCAAGCTCATTACCAAGGAGCTTAACGTTGAGGACATCAACCGCATCATCCAGCAGAAGGCTGGCGAAATGGAGATGAAGGTGGGTTGTAGCGCTCAACGCCGTTGTGCAATTCTTCAAGGGTGTGGGCGGCGTGTTGCTTGGCAAGGGCGGCTGGCGTGGCGAAGGGATGTGACGTTGGGTGAGGGGGGCACGGGAGGGGGGGTTGGGGTCGTGCTGGGGGTGACCGGCGCGATTGCAATCTATTCAACCTTGTGCCACCTCTTCAAAACCTGGTTCTGGGTTTCAACTCAGATGGAGCGCCAGCATATGCGCGTGTAAGCGCTCAGCGCGTAAACACGCCTTGGCCACCTGTCGTGGGGAGGAACACCACGAGGTATCGCAGCGCTGTCCACACTCGGGCGCTGACACGGAGCCCCGCCGCACTCGGACGTTGTCTCCTGCAGGCTGTGATGAAGGAGGTGGGCTGGAACCCGTGGGCGCCTGAGAACAGGCTGCCAGCGCGGCTGGGGTCGAGATGACCCTGCAGCACTCTGGGCAGCACGCGCCCGTCAACAAATGGTGCAGCCCTGCAGGGGGGGCACGCATGTGACCTGCTCCGTGCTGTGTTACGGGGTCATCAGGAACAACCACAAGCGCAGCCATCCGGGCCACATTCAGTTGCTGTGTGAGCAGGTGGCGTAGCTGCGGCTTTAATGCATGGCCAGAGAGGGTGGCGTAGCTGCGGCTTTAATGCATGGCCAGAGAGGGCAACGGGACGATGAGGTGGCAGTGCTGATGCGAATATGTGCATGGTAGTTGCGTAGATGCATGACTGGGTCTTGGAGCATCCATGGCAGCTTACATTCAGTGTGTACGGACCTGCTGCTCCAGGTCTTGCTTCACTCATGTATGGGCCCACTATCCCGTCTATCCGCTCAGATGCTGAACCAGGGGACGTCGAGGTTCCCCTGTGCTGAACCTGGACGTCCGAGCATGGACCCAGGCACTTTGTGAGAAACCTCCGCATGACATGCCTTGCATCGAGCACCTTGTAACTTTATACTACAGAATTCAGCGGCTGTCCCAGGTCTGCCGCCGACGTCTCGCACCGCTGCCGCCTTGCCATACATACCCTCTAGCGACTTTCTTTCAGACTGGCCAACATACACTCTGAGCTCTCTCACGTAGCAAGACTACTCTCCTCTCGTCCTTAACCGCGGCTGCCACCAAACGCACCACTGGCAACCTGCTGCGGCCAAAGTACATCACGCCGGCGCGCAGCGCCCACGCTCCGCTCGCCACAAGCAAAAACCTTGGTCACTCAACCGCCGCAGCAACCGCTATAGCCGCCGCCGCTGCTGCTGCTGCGGTCCGCTCACGCCGCCACCATGGCCGCCTGTTTGACGCTCAGCAGGTCGGGCAGCTTGCCCAGCACGAAGTCGGGGATGACCTTGTTGTCCGGGGAGTTGAGCACCTCCTCCGTGGTCACGCCTGCGGAGGACAAGGGAGACAAAGGCAGGCGGTCAGCAAGGCACAACTACGAGCAGGGACTGCCTCCAGCAACTAGTACGCAAGGAGTAAGTGAAACATACCCGAAGGGCTGGGCCCCGTGCCCTGAGGCGTGGCCAACGTGAACCGATTACAAACCTCTCAGTCACTTGCACATACATAACGGTGACCAAAGGATAGGGCATCACTGGGCGTGGCCTGCTGCGGTGTCGCCCGGCGGCTCAGGTTGCCGCCGGTGCCCGCCACACGCCGCCACGTGCCGCGCCCCCCGCGCCCGCTCACCCGACAGCACCAGCGAGGTGGTCAGCCCGCCGTTCTTGCCGAACATGATGTCCGTGTCCAGGCGGTCGCCCACCATGCAGATCTCGTCCGGCCGCAGCCCCAGCGTGGCGCTGATGTTCTTGAGCATGAAGTCCGAGGGCTTGCCCACCACGATGGGCTCGCGCTTGGTGGAGCCCACGATGGCGCCCACCATGGAGCCGTTGCCTGAAGCGGGCCGAGGGGGAACAAAGCAGTGGTGACACGAGGTGTGGTAGTGGTAGTAAGGTAGTAGTCAAGGTGGCACTGTTAAGAGAAATTTCGACCCACTACGAGGGGGTGGCGACACGGGGTTCGGGGTGCGGGGTTCGAGGGGTAAGGGGGTTTTGGGGAGCCGGTGTGCAGGCTAGTGAAGGTATGGCGTGGAGCACGTGTTTGCACGACACCGTGGGGGCCAGGGTCAGGTAATAGAGGGCACCTAGGCAAGCAGGCAAGCTTGCTGACTTCGCCTGGCTGTTGCACGCATGACAAGGACGACGGAAAGCACAAGGCCTGAAGGGCCGTGGCCGTTCTGTTCAAGGAATGACCGCCAGCCTTAGCTGCTTGCGGTGCACATACGCGACAGCACAGCTGCAGTTGTGCCACGCCCCCCGGCCGTGTTGGCACCCACCCGCCCACTCCTGCGCGTCCGTGAGGTGGGTAACGGCGTCCCGGTTGGTGGCGATGAACAGGCAGCCGGGGTTCTCCCGGATGCACAGCGTGGCGTACTGGATCTTGTAGTAGTTGACGTAGCGGTCAAAGCCAACCACCACGGCGCCGACCTGCGGGTGTCAAGGCAGCGGCGCTCAGCTGCAGCTACGCCACCATGCCGTGGAGTAGCGGTACACGACACGGCACAGCGTGCCTGGCGAACATGGCATCGGAAGGTACGGCACACGCCCTCCGTGCAGGACGACCCTTTCCTGAAGCTTAGCACCCGAGGTAGCGCGCTGTACAGGTGAGCATCCCAAATGCAGCAATGCAATATGCCAAAGCACCCAGGTGAAATCTAGGCGCCTGGAACCTCCGCCGACCCGAACCAGGCCCCTTACCCGCACATCCTAGGCCCAGCCGACCTGCGGCTTCAGGATCACCGAGGCCCCTGCCCATGCAGCTGTGTCGCCGCCCCCGGCCTCCCAGCAACCCAGCCTCCAACTAAGCGCCTCGTGCCCCGCCGGCACTCCAGGCCCATTCCCAAGCATGAGACTCCTCACACGGCCCCTCAGACACAGCAGGTCCCTCCGCGGCCCCACTCACGTCGTGGTCGTGCTCCATGAACTCGCCGCTCTTGAGCGTCACCTTCTTGTCCGCGTCACCCGGCCCGCCCAGGTGGCGGATGCCCTTGAGGTCCAGCTCCTCCAGGATGCCGGTCTCACCGATCACGTACACCTGGCAAGGGGTGGCAAGGGGTGCCCGGAAGCCCGGCGGATGAGCGAGGCGGAAGGGAAGGGAGCGGGGACGTGAGAGGTGCCAGCAGGTTTGTGGAGCGGCAAGATGGCGACAGGGTCGAGGCGCAGTGACTTTGCTCTCAGACATGCTGGTGCATTGCCCTGGGGTGAGCACGTGCTGACATGCATGTGCGGGTGTGCGCATCCGGGCCCTCTCCTGCACAACCATGGCTCAGGGCCCAGAGTGCAACTACGACCTCGTGGCGAGCCACGTGGCGATGTGTGACGTTAGGGCTCTATGCGCTTCCCGCGCCGCACCTTCTTGTTAAAGTTGATGGACTCCAGGTAGGCAGCGGCGGCGTACGAGGACGAGTAGATCTCCTCCTGTAAGGGTGATTGCGACACCAGCACAGTAAGTATCAACAGCGGCTGATGTTGTCGACGTTCGCTCGGCCTTAAGAACGTACGCGCAGCGTCCTCCACAAACGCCATTTCTGCGCTGCCCCCTGGGCCGCCAGCCAACCCCCAGGAAGGGTCAGCAGGCGGTGGTGCTCGCCCTGCCTACGGTACACCTCCCCTCGGCAGGTGTGGGCATATCTGCTCACGTACAGAGCCGCCATGGCCCAAGTGCTAGGCGGCAGTGCCACTGCTCACGCCGCCGCTGCAGCAGCAGCTGCTGCGGCTGCTGCTGCCCGCCTCAAGCGCTGCCCGCTCGCTGCTGTCTCTCCTTTGCCTCCGCCGCAGCTTTCATCTGCTGGTGCTCCTGCCGCCGCCGCTGCTGCAGCCACTGATACCGCTATGGGCCTCCTGGCACCGCATTGTGGTGCAGCATTGAGACAGGCACACCCCGTGCGGCATATGGGTGCTGATGTCACAACGGTGCATGGTGGGACACCAGGCGCTCCCGCTGGCCGCTGTGTGCCGGGCAATTTACATGCCACTGCAGGCACACGTGCCCAGTTCGCTCACCGCCTTCACGTCCAGGCCCAGGGACTGGAACTTGGACATGTATCCCGCGCGCGACTTGGTGCTGTTGTTGGTCACGAAGAACACCTTCTTGCCCTGCGTGCCGTACACACATGAGTCCATGTAGCTCACAACCATGCGTGTGCAGCGTTTGTACCCCAGCAGGCACTACTCCGGACGGCGTGGTATGTAGTAGTTACAGGGCTGTCATATGCGCACCTCAAGGCTATTAGTTGACGGGATCTCGATATGCCGCTACGCGCAGAGCAGGGGCTCTACAGGTAGTGTTGTGACCTCCCCTGGCAACGCGACCCCTGACCCCCGCCTCCCCTGCTCGCGTACCATGCTACGGAGCATGTCAAGAGTCTCGGGGACGCCATCGATGACCTTGTCGCCCAGCCAGATAACGCCTGGGAGGCCAAACTAGCTGGCGTCAGTTGCGATGTTTGCAAGGATAAGACAGAACCGCGCCATTGCAGCCGTTCGTGTACACACCGTCGCAGTCGAAGATAAAGCACTTGGCGCGGTTGAGCAGGTTGAGCTTGTCCTCGTCGGTTGCGCGGGGAACTGCGCTCGGCAGCAGGTGCACACAGGGAAGGCGTTGAGCCGACGACCTCACCCAACCAACTTTCCCTTGTCATTTTGCATGAAACCTACTGGGACGCGCAGCCGCTTTCACAGCAACCATCTTCCTAGACGCACGCACAGGCCGAGATGTGCCCCGGGTGCAGGGCAAGCGCTGAGCCTGGAGAGCGCGCATTCGTCCGGAGTAGGTTCTTGGGGCAACCGCGAAATGCAGTAGCCGAAATGAATCTGTATTGCCTGTTCCTTGCTGCTCAAAAGCGACCTGTCAATGCCTGGCATGTGCACTCGAGTGCATGTGCGTGCCCATGCAACGAAGGTGCCGAACTCGGGTTGTGCGTGCTGGCACTGTGTCCTGGACACAGCGTAAATATACTAGTCCAATGGATAATTTCCACCTGCTACTTCTGTGCAGCTCCACGTAGCGCAAAATGCTTCCCAGTTAGGAGGAGGGAAGGTTCTGCCGGGACCTGCGTCCCGTTCTTGACTACCATGAACATGGATCGCAACATACGGGAGGCGGAATTGGAGGCCGACACGGAAGAAGACCTGCTCAGGCTCCAGGTGTGCCGACAGCGCTGCTGCCGCCGACAGCCGTTGCGCGGGAGCCGCTCTGCCGTCGCGCGTTGCCTTGCCACGCCCCTTCTGGCGCTCATGGTGGATGTACTGACGCACACAGGAAGAGTTCTTAGCACAGAACAGCCAACCTGCTGCTAAGGTCACGCGCATCGGTGCTGGGGCTGTGCCGGGAGCTGCAGCTGGGCACCAAGCCCCAGCTCCACGGGTGCCCGCTGCTCGCCCAACAGCCCCGGCACGTGTGACACAGCAGTATGAGGACGAAGACATGTGGGATGACGTGCTTGATGGCAGCGTGACGGAGACTGCTCCTCCTGCTCGTGGGGGCCTGCTCGCTTCCAGAGGCGGTGCAGGCGCTGCCCCTGGGCTGCGCATAACACCTGGGGTGGGCGCACAGGGGCCCCGGGGCGACTCGGTGGGCTTGCCTGCAACGTCAGGGGCTGTAGTCCCTGGCTCGAAAGACGCAGGAGGGGCAGCAGCAGCGGCAGCGGAAACTGAGCAAGAGGCTGAGGAGCAGCAAGCAATCATAGGTGAGCTGCAATTTGCAAGAGTGCATGCGCACGGGTCGCTGTTGACATGGGACCCGTCGGTAGGCCACACCCCGGGGCTACCGGTATGTGCGGGTAGGCCCCTGCGCTCCTGCTTACCCGCCAGTGGGCGTGTCCTTGCCGCCATGTAACTTTGGACTCTGGTAACCCCACGGCTGTTACGCTTGGTGTATACGGGCATGCTTTGCGCATAACGCCGTTGTAGGCCGCATCGACGGGCTGCTCGGTGACATTGTGGAGCGGCCGGGTGCCGTGCAGCCCAGCAGCAGCAGCACCAGCGGCACCAGCGATGGCGACAGCAGGGAGCCAAACGGGAATGGGTTCCCGCCCCCGGGCGCGGCGCCAGCACCCTTCCCAGCAGCAACCCATCGGAAAATGTCAAAGGTAAACGCATCAGGATCCGTCCTTGCATGAGCCAATGTAGGTGCTCCGGTGTTCATAAGAGTCCGTATCAGTCCGCTCCTTTTGCCGGCACGCTCACCAACTGCTGGCTGCGCCTGCTCTGCAGTTTGCACTCAGCCGCAAGAAGCCTGGCGCGGCGGCTCCGCAGACCGCCCAGGCAGCTCAGGAGCCCCTATCCCACACGCAGCCGGGCCCAGCGCAGCCCCACAGCTCCAACATAACCGCTGCCACCCGCCCTGCCGCCACGCGTCTCCACACGCCTCCCGCGGCCGGCCACACCACCACCACTGTCATGGCAGCAGGTCCTGCAGCTCCCACTGCCAATGACCCACGGGTCGGTGGCGGGCTGTCGGGCCTTTCTGGCGCCTCCCCCTCAGAGGAGCTGTCCGCAATAGATGCCCTGAACCGCCAGGCTGTGCTGGCCATGCAGCCAGACCAGGTTACGGCGGCGGTGGATGAGCTGGCGGGCCGCCTGCCCCCGGGAGCCCTGGAGTTCCTGCGCCGCAGGGGCGCTCAGCGCTTGGCGCAGGGGACAGCAGCAGCTGCAGCACAGCAACAGGCCGGGGTGCGGCAGGGGCAGAACCAGGGGCAGCTGCAAGGGGAGTCCGCGGCGGTGGGCGGCTCGGTCGTACAGATTGGTGGGGAGGCGGCGGGCGGGGAGGGGTTGCTGGGGGCTCGTGGGCAGCGCGGGGCGGGCGGGAGCCGGGTGAGGGACCTGTTGGCGGCGTCGGGGCCGGGGGTGGCGGAGGCGGCGTCGTGTGCGTCGCAGGCGGACACGAACGCGCTGCTGGACGGTGCGCTGCGGGCCATCACCGAGGCCCGGGCGGGGGGCGTGTCGGCTGCGGCGGCGGGGCCGGACAGCGCGCTGGGTGCCACGCCCATTGGGGCGCTTGTCCGCCAGCAGCAGCAGCAACAGCAGCAGCAGGGTGCGACGGGGGCAGGCAGTGCGTCTGCGACGGCGGGTTCTGGGCAGGGGCAGGGGCAGCAGGGGGCGGGCGGTACGCCGGCTGATCCCCGCCTGGTGGCCCGGCTGCGGTTTGACATGGGCGGCGTGGTGGTGGGCGTGCAGGCGCCAGATGATACCTTCAGGGAGGAGGAGGTGGGGCGGGGGCGGGAGGAGGGGAGGGAGGGAGGCGGGACACGGGACGGCACGGGCGAGGAAAGAACCCCAGGAGTTAAGTGATCCCTGCCGTCCGCCAGAATGCGCCGCGCCTTTCGGTCTGCGGGCACACGAACTTGACCGACATCTCAGCAAATGCAAACTTCTGCGCTTCGGAACGTGCCTTGCGAGTACCGTGCCACCGTCACTGGACACCGCACACCTCCTGTTACAGCACACCACTCCCTCTTGGGCCCCCATGCCGCGGTCTCCAGGTGCTGATGCGCGACCAGCTGCGCCGTGACGAGGGCTCTGCGCCACTGGGCTACACGCTGGGCGAGCTGCTGGTGCTGTGCCGCAGCGCAGTGGCGGCGCAGCGCGTGGCGGGCCTCACGCTCATCGCAGAGCTGTGCTGCATGGCGCGGCCGCGCGCCGAGGACCTGCGCATGCATTCGTCGGCAGCGGCAGGGGCAGGGAGGCAGGGGCAGGGGCAGCAGGACGGCGCGGGCTGGGGCCCGGGGCAGATGCTGTACCGTTTTGTGCCCATACCCGAGGAGCTGCGCAGCAGGTGGGCTTCCGATGTTAGCATCCTACAAGCATTACTGTACAGAAGCTGCTGTGTATTGCACCTGAACCCCTGGCGCAGTAGAGGGAACGTACGGTAAGCCCAAGCGGAACCCCTCCCACCGGGTGCAGCTGTCGACAAGCCTTAGGTGCACATGCGGGTATGCCGGTTTTTATGCACTCCTGGACTCTCTCCTCGGTCACACCCACGCCCGCACACGTGTCGTGCGCCCTGCCCTCCCTCGCCGCTGCCTCCCCCTCGCAGCGCTCCCGCCTGCAGTGTGTCGTGGCAGGAGGTATGGCAGTTCCTGGTGTCGGAGCTGGGCCTGGCGGCGCACCTGCGGCTGGCGCTCGACGACGACAGGCCAAACGTGCAGGCGGCAGCGGCCGCGGCGCTGGCGGCGCTGGTGAGCAGCGGTGCACTGCACTGGGCGGGGTATGGGCGGGCGCGCTAGGACGGGAGAGGGCAGGAGTCTGCATGTAGCGCGCAGGGCTCTTGGCGACACGAGCCCTGGCGGCGCTGTTGCGCGGCTGTGCGGGCGGGTGCGGATGCGGGTGCGGCTCAGCGCACTGGGGTTAGAGGACAGCCGCTCAGCTGGTATCGGTATGCACCCTGGACAGCACCTAGCGCGCCATGCAGTCTAGCGGGCTATGAACGTACTGCTCGCCGCCAATCACACGGCGTAGTGCATGGATTACCAATGGCAACCTTGCACTGACGCCACGCCATGCCATGCTGCACCTTGTGTTCCGCACCTCCTCCCTGTCCCCAGCTGGGCCGCAGCGAGTCGGAGCTGCTGGCGGCGGAGCTGGCGGACGCCTGCCCCGCCACCGGCTGGCCCGCGCCCGCGTACGGCTATCTCACACGCGCGGGCGTGACAGCGCCGTGGGAGGCGCAGCCGCCCGCCTGCCTCGACCCGCACCCACAGCAGCAGGGCGCCCCGGGCGACGAGGGCCCCGACGCGCCGGAGGATGTGGCGCTGGTGGACCCGCTGGCAGGGGCGCTGCAGATGGGGCTGTTGCAGCGGATACGGTGGGTGCCGCAGGGTTGGTCTTGTGCTGGCAAGAAGGGCTGGAGTCACAGTGTCTCAAGTCATGTCTGGTGCCACGTGCCACGTGTGTGGTAGGATTTGGTGCACGGGTGCATCAAGCAAGATACAAAACAAAGCTGACAGGTGTAGCAACGGTACCAGGTCTGGTACCACGTGTGGTCATTTGCCGTCTCAGCGTAGGTTGGGTTGCAGACGTTTATGCGGATGGAGCCGGGCTGTCCTGGGTCGCTGACGGCCTTGGACTCGCACGTCAAGCCTTGGCCCCCAAGCGGCAGCGACCCAGCTGTACGGATGCCTCGGCACCAGCCTGTGCAAGCGCGTCCCCTTACACCCTGCCCTTCTTCCCACTCGCTACCCATGAGCAGTTACCTGCTGGCGGCCCGTAAGTCCCCCGGCGCCACGCTGCCGCTGCTGGCTGTGCTGTGCGCCGCGGCGCGGGGTGGTGCCAACGCCGCCCTGGCAGTGTGCCGCGAGCGGGGGCTGCTGGCGGCCGTGGGGGAGCTGCTGGACCCCGCAGCCGCCCTGCTGCCGGAGCAGGCGGCGGAACAGGAGGCGGGCGCGGGCGATGGGGCAGTTGCAGGGGCAGCTGTCGAGGGCGCGGAGCGGAGGGCGGCGGCGGGGCGGTCAGGCGCCGTTGCGGGTGCGGGTGCAGGCCTGGGCCTGGGACCGAACAGTGCAGCGCACGTGGCGGCGGTGATGCTGGTGCGGTTGCTGTGCTGTGCGTCGCCTCTGGCGGCGCAGCTGGTGCGGACAGCAGGTGCGGGTGGGGGTGGGGCTGGGGTGGGGACCAAAAACCTAAGGGGGGCGGGGGGGGGCGGGGTCCGGGTGGAGCTTGCGGCTGAGGCTTCATGTTGCAGAATGCAACAGTGCTCCGTCCTGCCCTGCACACAATGCCGCTTGGGCGCGTATCTTCTTGTTACACTGTGGCCCTTCGCTGTGTGGTTTGCTGCTGTTTGCAGGCCTGCTGGCCCCGATGACGGCCTACATCGCGCTGGCCGGCTCCTCCGGCGCCGCCGCCTCCCTGCACGCGCAGCTGCTGCGCCTTGAGGCCCTGCGCACCTGGCGCGCCTGCGCCCACCACTCCATCGCGCTGACCGCCGTTGACGACATGTACGGCAACCTGTGCGACCTGCTGCTGCCGCCAGTACGGCAGCCGGGCTCCGAAACCGCGGCCGGCCCCGCAGCCTCCGCCTTGGCCACGCTCCGCCAGCTCAGTAGCGGGGAGGTGTACTCCCTGCTGTGCGCGCTGGTAAAGCACAGCGTGGCTGTGGATCAGGGGGATGCGACGCTTGGGCGTAGCATGCTGGGTCCGGGGGCGGCGGCGGCGCTGGCTCAAGAGGCGCTGCAGTGGCTGGGGCCGGAGGCGCTGCGAGCAGTGGCGGCGGCGGCGGTGTCGCGCTGCAGCCTGTCGTTGCCGCTGCTGGCAGCGCCGTCGGCTGGTGGCGGCGGCGGGCCCAGTGGCAGCCTGCTGCGGGCGCTGTTGGGAGCGCACCCGGCGCTGCTGGTTCCGGAGGCGGCGGCGCACGTGGCATGTCTGTCTGCTGTGTTGTCGTACTTAGGGGCGTACTGGTGGAGCGTGGCGGAGGGGCAGGACGTGTTCGGGCAGGTGCGGGCTGCGCTGGCGGCGTCGGGCCTGGCGGGGCAGGCCGAGCCATACAAACACAGGCCAACACAGCAACAGCAGCTGCAACAGCAGAAGCAGGAAGGGAAGTCGGACAAGGCGGACAGCGGGAAAGCGGCAGCGGGGGCAGCGGTGGGGCCGCAGGTTGAGTTGTCTCCCGCCGACGCGTTGGCCATGGCGCTCCTTCGGCGGCCTCAGCAGAACTCAGGGCAACAGAGCAGCAATGGTGCAGATGCGCCCGAGGGTGGGGCTAACGGGCAGGAAGGCCGGGCGCAAGGGCGGCACGATGAGGTGGACCCTGTGGGCAGGGCGCTGGCTGGATGGGCGCTGGCGCTGGTGGGCGGCCGGCCGGCAGTCGGGGCAGATGGCGGGCGGAGCGACACAGCGGATGCGGCGGGCGGCGGGGCCCCGCGCACGGAGGCCCTTATGAACCGTTGCCTGCAGGTGGGGCCCTGGACAGCCAACGCGAAGGGCGGTCAGGGGAGTTCGCATGGGAACAAAGGAATGAAGCAGCCTATTCATGCATGCATTTCAAGTTGTCCTGTTTCCTACGTTGACCGGTCGCGCCCAGTCGAGCCTCGTTGAGCACCGGACGGGGCCATTCACCGCCCGTTGCATACCCGATTCCAACCGTATGCTTACCACTTCAGAAACCGGACCATGATGCCATCCTGACAATGGAGCCTCATCGCCATCACCACCACGTCCCGCAGGCGGCGGCTGCCTCGCTGGTTTACGGCACGCTGCAGCTGACGCTTGCCGTACACCGCAGTGCTCGTGCCGCCCCGCTGGCGTCCGCCGTGGTGCTGCTGGCCGCGCCGCGCTGCGCCCAGGCCGCTCTGGCGCTGCCCGCCGCATGCGGCCGCGTGCTGTGCCCCTGGCACGTGGCAGCGCAGCAGCAGCAGCTACACCTCAGCCGCCTGGTGGTGTTAGCGGCCACGCTGCTGCAACCGCACATGCAGCAGCAGCTACAACCACAACCGCAACCCCATGCAACCGCAGGAGCGGGATCAGCCTCAGGGGGCGGGGAGGATGCAGGCACCGGGACGGGGGCAGCACCGGCTGCGGCCGCCACGCAGGCAGGTGTATTACCGGTGCCTCCGCTGGTGTTGATGGACACGTGCCTGTCGGTGCTGTCCCACGCGCCGGCGGGCGCCGAGGCGCTGTGTCTGCAGGCCCTGCGGCTGGCGCTGTGCGGCGAGCTGCTGCGGCCGCTGCTGCAGCTGGCGCACAAGGAGGCGGCGTCCCTGGCTGCCACCCACCCGCAGCTGGCGCTGGCAGCAGCAGGAGTACCCAATGGCAGCAGCACCGGGTCTTCAGGCGCTGACGGGTTGGGGGCCGTGCTGGCCAGCGCACCCTACCCCCTGCCTCCAGGCCCGCCGGATGCGGACGAGGCCGCGGAGGTGCTGTTCGAGAGCTTCGCGGCCTCGTGGCTGTCGCTGATTGCGCAAAGACGGCTGGAGGGCGGGGCGAATCGGAGCCGGGCGGGCGGGGACGAGGCGGAGGTAGAGGGGCCGCAGCAGCAGCAGGGCCGCCGGCCAGCGGCGCGCGTGCAGCTTGCCCCGCTGACGTTGGGGCTGTGCCAGCTGCAGCAGCAGGCGGGGTCGCGGCTGGCGGCGCCGCCTCAGTGGATGATGCTCGAGGCGCACCGCCTGCCGGCCTCTGGTGGCGGTGGGCAGCAACAGCAGCAGCAGGCGCCGCCGCCGCTGCACCCTGTGGGCTGCGCGCTGATGCTGTGCTTGGGCATGGAGGCGGCTCCGGGCCGCAGCCAGCTGCTGCGGGGCCTGCCTGCGGGGTCCAAGGAGGCGACGGCGCTGCAGGCTGCCTTCGTGTTCCGCGCAGGGGAGATGCTGGCGGAAGGGCAACGGCAGCAGGGGCTGGGCCGGGGGCCGCGGGGCCAGGGTGGGGAGGCCGTTGACGGGGACGGAGACGCGGACGAGTCGTGGCGTGAGCCGTTGGTGCGGTGGGCCCTGGCCGGCCTCACGCAGCGGTACCTGTGCAGGGGAGGAGGCAGCACGGTGAGCCCGGGCATGGGGCTCGGGCACTCGGGCACTCCGCATGACATGCTCACAAAGCTCACACTACGGTAGCCTCAGATGAGAGCAAGCGTCCGCCTTGCCAGATGCAGTTTAGCGACCTGCCCGCGCGACCGTCGTGACGTTCTGTGTCCCGTGGCCCTCAGGTGCACCTACCGGGCCCGCAGGCGCCTCCCGCGCCGTACGGCCGCCCGGGCCCGCTGCCCCCCGCGCCGCCCGCCTCCGCCGCCTGGCTGCCCGGCCCGCTGGCCGAGCGACTGGGGGAGCTGTTGGCGGCTGCTTCGTGGGGCGACCCTCTGCTGGGGGCGCACCTGGCGCTGGCGCTGCGGCCGGAGGCGCACCCCGTGGTGCGGCTGCAGGTGCGGCTGGAGGGGTGGGGGAGGGGTGGACATGCGGTAGCCGTGCGGGTGTTGGTGCGCGACAGCGTGAGGTAGCAGCGGTGGGGAAATGCGGGGATGATGTGCTATTGGCATGGTGCCCTCATGCAGGTGCCGGCTTAGCCTGTCGCCTCCGGGGGTTGGAGGCACATGCATATACCTGATAGGCGCCCTCACTACCTCATTTCCCGGTGTAACTGCAATGGTGCTGGCTGCATCACACAACCTGAGAGCATGCGCGTGCCCCGGTGTGCTGGCATGGCCTGTAGGTCTGGAATGCCCTGGCGATGGAGAAGGCTCTGCAGCTGCTGCCGCCCCTGCCGCGCTGCCTGGGCAGCCCGCAGCAGTACCTGCTGCTGCGGCCGGGTGCGGCTTCAGGCCCCATCCCGGGGTGCGACCCCGCCTTCCTGGCTGCCGCTCACAAGTCACTGATTGAGGGCGAGCTTGACAAGGGCATGCAGCTACACCAGGAGCACCAGCTGGTGCAGGGACAGGGGGGACAGGAGCAGGGGCAACAGGCGGAGCCAGACTCACACGCTGGCAGCAGCAGTGGGGCTCGCGGCTCAGGTGACCAGGGGTGGGCCTGGCGCTGCTCCATGGCAGGGGAGGTGGCGCTTAGCCACCTGGCGAGGTGGCTGCTGGTGCGGGAGGCGTGGCCGGTGCTGGACGCGGCGCTAGGGGATGCTGTGGAGGCAGCGCGTGGGACAGGGGGTGCGGGCGGGGATGGGGGCGGCGGTGGTAGGAGGGTACCGGCAGGTGCGGCCATGCTGGCAGGGTTGGTGCGGCATGCCAAGCCGGAGGCGTTGGCGCAGCTGCTGCTCTTTGCGGAGAGGTGGTGTGGGGTGGCGCGGGAGGAGGGGGCGGCGGTGGTGACGCAGACGTGCTCAGGGGGTGACGTGGAGTTGCGGGAGCGGGCGAGGCAGGTGCTGGCGGCGGCGGGCCTGGTGTGATGGGGCTGTGGGGCTCGAGGGTCTGCTGGCGGTGCGCTGTGGGATCTGGGCGGTATCTGGGCCCGTTCCCGTGCGTGAGCTGAGCTAGGCTGGCAGCTTGGAGAGGCGAAGAAGCCGTGGAGTCGCGTGTGCTGCAACAAGTTACTGGTTGTCCCTGTTGCGGACGCAGGGAGGAATGGCGTATTCCAGCAATGCCTGGCAAGGGCTACAGGTGTTACTGGCGCACGCAACCCGGTCGCAACTACGCAAACGCTGTAGGTACTGTTGTGCAGGGCAGCGGAGCAGTCAGTGCCGTTCAAGGTTTCTAGGGGTCAGTGGGTTGGCACGGTATGGCAGGACAGGGCAGCTCTTCGGGCAGGGCAGCTGCAGGCCTCGCCGAAATGCGTTGGCATAACACAGACCCCGTACAGTATGCGGTTGCTACAAGGGCCAGTTGTCACCGGGTGACGTTCAGCAACCAACCTTGCAATCCTTTACTAGGGGTTTTCGGTACTGGTATGCTGCAGGCTGCAGAGGACGCCCATCCCACCGCTTGCCTTTGCCTGCAAAACCATCGTCGTGCCGCAGGCAATGTGTTACCCCAGTTTTAAACCAGGGAGCGACCCGCCGGGTCGGCTGACGACATGCTACGTTGCGCGCACCAAGATGTAACGATATAAAATCAGGAGTTGTAGTATTCCGTGCTGGACGGCCTGCAGCAAGGCATGAGTCACCCGAGACGCTCACTTCTTACTAGCTCGTAAAGGTCACACTGAGGTAGATGGATGTATGTTTGTTTGTTAAGGGGTTAAGGCAGCGAGCCAGCGAACGCGCCCTGGCAAGTCGCGCTGCATGCACAATACCTGAATCCCGACGGGACGGACTACACCAGCTGGCGTCAGGAGCAGAGACATAAACTATCACCTGATATGGCTGGTTATAAGTTGATAGGGAGCAGTGACTACAACGCTTGTGCTTGCGTTCCGTGTGAGCTGGTGCCGTTCCGTCCCGAGTACACACTGAAACGAGTTGGATAGCCACGCGCTATGCAGAGTCTCTAGGCGAGCGGCCTTGAAGGCCGGCGTCGCATCTAGGGTACCCCCTGCAGTCCCGTTAGGCACATCACACAGAAGCATTTGCCAAAATGCCTCTCCTCGAGAAGCTCAAGGAGAATCTGCTCAAGTCCAACCAACCCAAAACTCCTGCTGAAGTAGTTACAAAACTAGTTACGGCCCTCGAAGCGCTCTCGGCCAACAAGGGCGATGAAAAGGCACTGGACAGGGCACACGAGTCGGTGGCCAAGTACTTGCTCGCTGCGAAGCTGCTATTATTCGGCGACGACGAGCATGAAGCCACCAAGGAGAACGCCATAGCGCTGGCGCACGAAGCGGGGAGGACGCCCCTGCTGTCGCTGATCGTAAATAGGATGGTCGACCTCGAGTTCGAGTCGCGAAAAGACGCCGCCCAGGTGTTCGGTGCGCTTGTGCGCATCAAAGGGAACAACGACGAGCGAGGACCCGGCATCATATATGTGCAGAAACACCCAGAGATACCCACACTCCTGTTCAACGGGTGGGTACTGCCGCCGCCGCCTGGCCCCGCCGTGCACGCTGCACGCAGCTGTTGCTCACTGCTGCTGCGGGTGCTATGGTGCAGGTACGACGAGCCGACCATCGCCCTCAATTGCGGAGCCATGCTGCGGGACTGCCTACGGGACGACCAAATAGCAAAGTGGGTGACCCACATGGGTACGGACCCGGCACCCACATACTCCGTGCACCCCGGGACGGCCTCGATCTGCATGGCTGGCTGCGGACAGCAGCCGCCAGCGGCTCGGCCCCACAACACAACCTCACGGTCGTGTGTAATCACGGGCGTTTGCTACACCTGGTAGTGGGGCCGTTGGGCCAGCTGGCGGGCTCAGGTCAAACATGCAAAGACCCACACGCACGACTGCCGGGCTATGTGTCCCGATGGCACGTGCTGCCGCCAGCGGGCCGAACTCCGCCCCGCCCGCGCCGCACCCTGTTGTCCCTTCTTAGGGCGGTGCTGGAGGGGCCGGTGTTCCTGCGCTTTTTCGACAAGGTGGAGGTGGCAAACTTCGAGGTGGCCTCCGACGCCTTCAGCACCTTCAAGGTGCGAGGGGGCAGCGGCGGCCACAGCTGCCGGGCGCCGGGTACTTGACTTACGCGGCGGGAGGGGCGGAGATCGGGAGGCGCGGGGATTGAGAGGGGCGCGGATCAGGAGGGGCGGGGGTCGGGAGCGGCGGGGGTCGGGGTACTGGCGCTCATGGGGCGCGAGCTGAGCATGGCCCCGCGCAGACCGCGCTGTGCATGGGTGCTGGAGGCACGGTGCTTGCAGCCTGCTGGTGGCGGTGGCGGGTTCCCATGGCGGTTTGTATGATAGCACGGCAGTGCTGTGTCCCGTGGGACGGTGGGCAGCTAATGGGATGCAGGGGTGGGCTTGGGGCCGGGGAGGGGGCAGCAGGAATGTGAGGCGATGTGGCTGCCCTTGGGTATGACGCCAAGCAGCTGCCGCTGCGTATGTGCAGTACGATGCCCTTTATGCGCTGGGCGGCTCGCGTTAAGCCACGGGGCAGAGCTCTGCAGGCTGCTCTGATTGCATGGTTTACTGGCGTATGGGCTGGGGCCCTGTTAGGCTTCAGTGGCAGCAAGCACTGCTGCTGCATCACGCGCCACAGTGCGAGGGCTCTGTCACCTGCGCCGCACTGCACGTCCGGCCTTCAGGAGCATGCGCATATTAGCAAACCTGGCTGACTAGTCCAGTCCCTGTAATGCTGCTGTGATCCTGCAGGACCTGCTCACGCGGCACAAGCCTGTGGTGGCGGCCTACCTGCAGGAGCACTACCAGGAGGTAGGCGCCGGGAGGGGGGCTAGGAACCCAGCATGCGGGTGCAGGGTGCGCATTTCAACCACTTCATAAGTGGAATAGGGGAGGGACGGGTGTCAGGGGAGCTATAAGGAGGTCGTTGGGGAATGGGTGGGGGAAACGAGCTCGGGCGCACGTTGGAGGGGGCAGCTCGGCGAGGGAAGATGGGAAGTGGTGATGTTGTGACCTGGAGGCGGAGCGGGGGGCTGTGCAGGAGGCAGCGGCGGGTGGAGGGGCGGTGGAGGCACGGCGGCGGCGGCGACGGCAGCAGCAGCAGGTGCAGAAGGCGGGAGGCTGCGGCAGCAGCGGTGGAAGGGGGCACCTGGGCATGCAGCAGCAGGGGACGGCTCAACTGACGGATGCTAGGCGTGGACCAGTCCTGGCGATATACGGCCATTTTCAGGGGGGCTGGGGGGCGGTGTTCGCCGTTGTCCCCCACACCTGGGGGCCGCCCTGCCCGGCCAGCGTGGCGGCTGCACGGGACAGCTGCACGTACACGCTTGCAGCCCCAGTCGCGCCTGCGGGGCCACGTGCGGTGCACCAATCAACGCGTTCGAGCGACTCTGTACCCAGACTGCGAGGCGATGTTTGCGGGATTGCAGCCGTGCATCTGACTCCGGGTTGCAGTAGGGGCGGCACGAGAAGGCCCAGGGTCCTGGCGCCCTGGGCCTCTCAGGGATGCCTTGGGGGCCCTGATGCTTAGTCGCTGGATTGTGACGGTCCGGGGGCACTTCAAGTGCATAGCGGCCACTGTGCCGGGGGCATGTTGCTGTCATGGTCAGGGGAGCCCCTACGTGGGCATGATGGCGGCCGGTCTGCTTGCTGGCGGCCTCGTGCATGCACATCCACACAGCGAGGCGTTGACAGGAGCGCACCGCCACCGCCCGCACCAGGCGTTTCAGCACAGGCGCAGCTAGTGCGGGCCTACGGGCCTAGCGGTACTGTGGCCTCCTACCATTCCAATGCTCCGTGCCCCACCCGGCCTCCCTGCCTCCCACCCAGTTCTTCGCGGCCTACCTGCGGCTGCTGCAGTCCACAAACTACGTGGTGCGGCGGCAATCCCTCAAGGTGGGTAACATGGAAGGGAGGAGGCGATGCCTTCCATCAAGCCAGCCTAAGGCCCGGTGGGGGCCCCTTTAGACTGGTCAAAGCGGGTTCCGTGATCGGCGTGTGGCGCCACCCTGGTGCAACGCCACTCATCTCGTACTGCCTGCACGCTGCTGCAGCTGCCTGGCGAGCCTGACGAGGACCCCTGCAGGCAGTGCCAAAGCGGGGTCCATAATGGGCGCCTGGACCCGCCCTAATGCAATGCGACCGCCGTGCCCCTCATTCTCCTGCTCCCTGCCACCCTGCTACCTCGTGGTGGTGCAGCTGCTTGGTGAGCTGCTGCTGGACCGCTCCAACGTCAAGGTCATGCTCAAGTTCGTGAGCGACGTGCAGCACCTCATGACCATGATGGTGCTGCTCAAGGACCAGAGCCGCAGCATTCAGTTCGAGGCGTTCCACGTATTCAAGGTGTGGTATCCGGACAGCAGCAAAACGTAAGGAACATGTGATGGGAGGGGGATCGGCGCTCGACGCCTGTGTGCTGACGGGCCGAAAGCGTTGAGGGGGCGCCCACCCACGTAATGGGCTGCTCCAGCTGAGACCGGGTGCATGCGACATGCTTAGTTTTGCAGACGCTTCACTGCGAAATCCTGCAATGCTTTGCGCGCAGCAATTCACGCCCCTGCTCACGCACCCACCCTCCCCTGTTCTGCACCTGTTCCGCAGGTGTTCGTGGCCAACCCCAACAAGCCGCAGCCCATCGTGGACATCCTGGCCAACAACCGGGACAAGCTGCTCAAGTACCTGGAGGACTTCCACACGGAGAAGGGTGAGCGGAG
This sequence comes from Chlamydomonas sp. KOR1, assembly GCA_036984285.1. Classification (NCBI taxonomy): domain Eukaryota; kingdom Viridiplantae; phylum Chlorophyta; class Chlorophyceae; order Chlamydomonadales; family Chlamydomonadaceae; genus Chlamydomonas; species Chlamydomonas sp. KOR1. The sequence continues at coordinate 14,488 of BQMZ01000087.1, read as the reverse complement.
GGGAAGCAGGGAGGGAGGAGGGCGTGTGTCCTGTGCGCAGGCCAGAGGATCGGGGACGGGGGGTGCAGCAACCAACTGGTCGTTCGAGAAGCTGCAGGCGCGGCGAACGTGAAGAGGATAGAGAGCAGCAAAAGCCGGCCCAGATCTTTAGTGCGGTTTCTCAGTACGGTGCGGAGCACAGCTACGCACCGTCCACGAACTCCGGAGGGGATGTTGCCCTCTGGCGGAGTCGTCGCAGCGCAAGGAAGTTAGGTAATTCCCGTCATCGTTCAGCTGTAACGGTCGGTCGCGTGCTGGTGCTGCCATGCTGCTGCTGCGCACCCCGTGTGGGGATAAGGGGAGCGTATATAAGGCATTGAGCTGCATCACCCACCGCTGCCTCCTTGCTCCGCGCCCCATGCGCCTTCCTTGCAGAGGAGGACGAGCAGTTCAAGGAGGAGAAGGCGGTCATCATCAAGACCATCTCCCTCCTGGGGGTGCCGCAACAGCAGCAGGCCCCCGTGCCGCAGGCGCAAGCGTCAGAGCCGGCGGCCGCACCCGCTCCCGAGCCAGGGTCATGAGGCGCACAGGGGGGTTCAAGTGCAACGGGGCCTGTGTGCGGGGATCCCAACGTCCCCGTCCCAGTAAGCACACAGCCCACCTAGGGGGCTGGATGATTTCACTGCGCCGCCGTGCAACTCGTGCATCCCGCACCGTTGCGTCGCCCACATGGGATTGGACATTGGTGGGCTGGTGAACGTGCCAGAGATTGTACTTGCCTGTACGTTTATGACTGACTTAAACGGTGGGCTCCGGGGCCAAGGGTTGCTGGCAAGCGGCGGTCGGGTGTGGAGAAAACGCACAGCACCACCTGAATGTGTATTAAGACGCGGCAGCCAAGGGTACCTGCAGCCTTTTGGAGGTTGTGTCCTATCTGCTGTCGTGAGGTGTTGCGCGGGCAGGAAGCGTTCATGCCGGCGTGTGGCCCCTGGTGGTTGAGCTAACACTCACGCTGCATTTGGACGAGCGAGAGCAGAGGACAGGGTGCATGCCTTGACGGAAACGTTGTGAAAAGTAAGGCAGAAGGGGGGGCGGCTGGTTGGCCGTTCGCAGGATGCGGCTTGCATGGAGCACAGAGAGGCTTCAGTGCACATCGGCAGTTGCTCGTTTGGTAGAGGGACTTGTGGCAGCCTGTGTCAGGGGATGCGGGTTGTTCCTCTGCCCTTCCCGAGGAGGTGGAGCAGCTGTAAGGGGCTCCAGATGGGCTGGGCTGCTGCTCATAGCTTTCAGGCGTGTGCGACTGGTGGTCAGGATTTGGCCACAGGAATACAGGGAAGACGCCCTTCGCACCAGCACTGTTGCCTCCAAAAGGTTTGTGCGTTTGTGTCCGTCAATCTGGTTTACGGTTGCTGTGCTGCTTGTACTGAGGACCGGCACTCCTCTCCGACCCCTTCGACAACGGCAGCTGCGTTGTCAGCGCCACCTCGAGCAGCAGATGATGGTCAGGAGCGCCAGTAACCACTGAAAACCGGTCATTTTACCTCGAGGTGGAGCCAGGTGGAGCTGGTGGTGCCACGTGCCAGTCAAGCCGAAGCCTCTAGGCAACACGGACGTTCCACTTTCAAAAAATGTGAATGCTACAAGGGGCTTGGTTTTATCTGAAGACATACCTTAGCAAGCAGGACTTGTGGTACGTGAGGCAGCCTGAAAGCTGCATGAGTCTGGCCCTCGCTGATAACAGTTGACAGCCAAGAAGCAGGACCCTCGTCGTTCAGGACCTCCCGACCCCGCCCTCGGTACGCAGTTACAGGCAGTGACTGCTAGGTGTTGAGCCGGAAGTACGGCAACAGCAGCGAGCGCGCCCACCATACATCTGACAACTTTCAAATTCGCTGCCATCGTCTTGGCCATCGTGGTACTTCCAACCGACGAGGCAACAGCCGTGCGGAGTGAGCTATACTCCCGCAAAGAAGCTGTGCCGCACAGCACCCGCCTACCATGCCTTCTGCCCCGATGTCCCGGACCCCTGGTCCTGCGGTCCATCGCCCCTCCGCTACCCCACCGCAGGCCCCTTGCCTCACCCGCATGTGCCCTATGGCAAACTCCTACTTACCCTCCACCCCACTTGTCGCCGCCGCCACCACGTGCCCCCACCGCCCACGCCGGGCTTTGTCTATCTGAAGCTCTGGGCCCCTTTTGGCGTCTTTGTCTGCTTCTAGAGAAAGAGGGCTGATATTCGTTCGTACCGACAGCAGCCCCTGCTGCAGGCGTGCAGACATGCAAGCCCCGAGCAGCCATCCTCCGCCACATCCCATCTATCCTCACTCCGACGCTACCAGTGCATCCTTGGCGCTACCGCAGATAGCTGCGTCCAAAACGCGCACGCCCCGATCAGCCCCGCGCCACCCCTGCGGATCTTCCACTGCAGCCACCGTGGCTGTTGCCTCGATGGGCGCCGTCCAAAGCCTTTGAGTTGGCAGCAACTGTGGCACGGCCGACGCCAGTACCGGCTGCGTGCATAAGGAGGCACAGCGCACAGGCCACATCATTACGAGACGGCCAGATGAATCCCACAGCACACAGAGGAGCAGTGGAAACATAACAGCCCAGGCGCGACAATCAGCCACAGACACACTCCGCAATGCATGCCGGCCACAGCTTTCCTATGCCATGTACGCGGTCCGTCCGCACCTCATTTAGTCTGCAGCACTTCACTCAAGTGCCCAAGCCACGGTCGGCTGCATGCAGGAGCAGACACAGAGCGCGACGAGTTCGGGCCAGGCTGGACTGGGTAATAAACGCCGGGTTGTGAGGATCGGAGCAGGGGCATGGCAGCGAGGGCCAACAGTACAGGCACGCACATGCACTTGCAGATAGTACACCCCGCTATCATTCCCAGTGGTCCAGGTAACGTTACGGCGGCCAATGGGTGCTGACACGGAAGCGAGCTGCCTGGCCTGGGTACACCACGGTCGGCAGCACCGGCGGCAGTCGCCACTTTGTAATGAAGCCCGTCCACAGCCCCTCCGCCGCCTGCAGCTGCCGCACCAGGTCCTCAGCAGGCAGGGGTGTAGACTCCAGCACCTGCAGGGCCACAGGGCGCAGGCCAGGAGGAAGCCTTTGTTCGCGAGTGGCATCGCTAATCGAACCCAGGTGCGTGTTGCTCATCGGAGTGGTTATTATCATGCAAGATGCAGCGCCGGCGACATGGCATCCGATGGCGGCCAGGTTACGGCGTGCGTGTGTATAACACTCGTGGATAGGGCGGTTCGCTGTAACGAAGCCCGAATGCTGATGTCGGTGGCTCCGGAGCACAGTGTCGCCAAGCACCACACCAGCACGGCACTGCACGCAGCTGTATCCATGTGCCTGCACATCGCACGCCCCACAGGGGGCGTGCGCTCAACTGAAGTTCCTGGCCACACCTCGACAGCCTGAATCCCACACCCCACCCACCTCGCGAACGCAGGCCTCCAGCTCCTCGCCGACGTACTTCCGGCTGCCCAGCCGCAGCACCACCGCCCTAACCCCGCCCGCCTGCGCCCCCCGACCCCGCGCCTCCACGTCCGCCGCCCCTTGGACCGCCTCCGCCGCCTCCTCCCCCGACAGCTGCTCCCCGCCCCAGTGCAGCAGCATCCCGCTCCCCCCCGGCACCACCACGCACTCCCGTGTTGCGCCGTCTTCAGCACCACCCCTGGACCGCCACAGGTGCACCATCGCTCCCTCCAGCGCCGCCCAGCGCTCCAGCGTCCGGTGCGCAGCCAGGCCCGACACGCCCGTACCACGGAGCAGCACCACACCTGCTCCCCCAGCCACACCACCCCTTTCTCCACCCGGCATGCTTCGCGTGCGCGCCTCCATCAGCCCCACCGCACGCTCCCACAGACCTCCCAGGGTGATGGTTGTCAGCGGCCCAGCGTCCTGCTGACCGGAAGGCTGCTGCGCAGTGCCCTGTGCCGGGGCCCCACCGCTGCTGGTGGTGGTGGCGGCGGCGGTGCTGATGCTAGCAGTGTGCGTAGGGTCTACCGCCAGCGTTAGCTCCCAGTGGCCGTAAGCATAGCTTCGTTCAATCAGCAGCTCCACTTTGCGAGGCAGCACGCCCAGGGCCTGGAGTAGAGGCAGTAGCCGGTGCACCTTCCAGGACTCCACACGGAGGATGTCACACTCGACGCGGTTGGCACGGGCCAGCAGCTGGCCCATGGCCTCCACGTCATTCGCCACGTGCTGTTGGCCCATGGTCCCCACGTCGCCCTGGTTGAGCTCAACGCTCCTTCCAAAGTGGGTAAAGCGCACGAGGGAGAAGCGGGCGGCAGGGGGCAGGCCCCGCGGCCAGGCGCCGAAGGCCTTCAGCGCGCGCGCCACGTCCCGACCAGCCCAGTCCATCAGGTGCAGCTCCCGCGTGGTCTGCAGCGGGAGTGTTGTAGCCACAGTTGTAAGGATGGCATGAAAGTTTTGAAGGTGGCATCAAAAACCGGCTCGGGGGAACCAATATCCATGCACCTAGGTGGCTCCACGACCCTGCTGATGGGCCAACCCATCCCACTGACGGGAGACCGCAAACCTTGCATGCTGCCCTGCGCACGCCGGCACAAACGGCTGCAGTCAAGTCGAGCTCCCCTGGACCCCAGCCCGCCCACCTGGCCTCGGTGGTCCTGCCGCAGGCTGAGGGCGGCGCGGAAAGGCTCCGTCCACACGCGCACGCTGTCAACCGTGTCGGGCAGGGCGCCGAGCACCGCATGAATGTCCTCCTCGCCCCACCCTTGGTCCCCATTCAACAGCTCCACGTGCTGCACGGCCGCCCGGCGCAGGGACTCCAGCGCAGGCTTCCGAATGGGTTGGTGCACTGTGCAGTAGCTCTTGTACACGCCCACGGTGCGCAGCTCCTGTGGGTGCTCGGCCGGATGGGGAGAGGGGCGAGGGGGCGAGTATCTTATTCAAACCAGTCTAAGTCAAAGCCATGCCATTGGGTAAGGTTGGGTGGTTGCACTATTGTCAAAGCCATGCCGTTGGGTGGGTGGAGTATTATGCTAACGGCGTCGCGCATGAAGGCAGGCAGTGGCGTGCTGCGCCTTTCCAGGCAGTGGCGTGCTGCGCCTTTCCAGGCAGTAGCGTGCTGCGCCTTTCCAGGCAGTGGCGTGCTGCGCCTTTCCAGGCAGTGGCCTGCTGCGTCTTTCCAGGCAGTGGCGTGCTGCGCCTTTCCAGGCAGGGACAACGCGTGCTTTTCACAAGATTAGAGCGGCATACAGGGAACTACTGAGGAACCTTCCGTGGACGGGCACCAACAACATGTGGTGCAGCAACGGGCGACGAGTAGGCTACCTGGTGTGTCTCCAGCCCCCGCAGCAGCTCCACCCCTAGCGTCAGCTCCCGCACGCCCAGCGCCGCCAGCGATCCGTGCCCCCAGGTCAGGTCCCACAGGTCGTAACTGACGCCTTGGGGAAGCATGCGTTGCCCAGGTGCAGATGCACGAGGGAGCAGCACCTCGTTGCGTCACCGGCTACGACGGCCCCAGCGCCCGCGATGGGACACGTGCCGGCTACGCCACGGCTGTCAGAGGGCCCTCGGGTGTCGCCCAGGGGTGCTCCGGGGTAGCCCCTTGGAGGGTCTGCCACGTCACTGCATCCGGTGCAGCCGGCGGGCTCGCCCGCCGCTGAGCCGAAGACGCCATGCAGCTGGCCGCACAGGGACATGAAGGAGGTTAGTTGTCCGAGAAGGGTGAGGCTGCGGATGCGGCGCAGGGAGGCGGGGGGCTGCCCCTGCAGCGGCTCTAGCAGCTGGGCCGGAGGGTACGCGTGGGTATCGGAGCGGAAGTCGAGCCGTGGGGCAGGCTGCTCGCCCGGTGCAGGGTGTCCGTAAGCGTTCGCCAAAGGACTGTCCCACGTTGCGTCGATGCTCAGCGTGAGGCTGCGCACGTTCGGGAAGCGCGACAGCGACGGTGCCGGGCCCTGCACTTTATTTGGCAGGACGTTGAAGCGGAGACTGCGCAAGCCGTCGTCGATGACCTCGCGAAGCACCTTGCAGCCTAAGCGCGCGGCGCAAAGATCCGCTTGCTTTCCAGAGCCTGCGTCGTCTCCTGCTGTCAGGTAGTCGACCAGTTGCAAACGCGCCTCGGCGGGAAGCTGTCGGAGAGCGTCCTCAAGGGCGCTGCTGCCGCAGGTCGCAAATTGCGTCAAGTTGTTAACAATCGCGGCTTTGCTGCCGCACTGAACCTCCTGCGCCCATGTTGTTGGGGCCACGCAGCCTGCCCTTCGCTGTACACTGGTCCAGTGAATTGAGTGATACAGCACTGCCCTTGAGCGCTTGGTTCTCGCCATTAGAATTGGCGCAGCTCCTGCGGCGCGTCGAGGCGGAGTATGAGACGGCTGGAAAGGCACGAAGAGATGTAAAATGGCGGGACTTGGGACTTGGGTCTGTCCAGTTCACTTTGGTGTTGCACCTGTGAGGTCTGTCAATACTACTAGAAGAACTTCAAGACATTTGCCGGACGAAAATTGTACTGTTTGCTGCGCCTGCACTGTGATGCAGTACGGTATTTGCCGAAGCTGCATGGTGCCTTGATGGCGCCCGCGCATGACATTCCGCTCGCGTCCCCGTTTGAAAATGAAAATGAAATCCCCGTTTGATGGCGCAAGGTGCATCCACACAGCGACTTGCGGGGCAGTCAACGGCCAGAAGCCAAGAACGTGATCAGTGCAGGCATTATGGCTGGCTGTTGGCAGGCCTGCGCAATATTGGAAGCCTCCTGGCCAAGCCGACGCGACACTCCCATGTCGCACGGCGGACTGACACGTGTCAGCCGCACGTACCGTCTCGCCGTCCAAGCCTTGACGCACCTGTTCGCACTCACCCGCCACTTTACAACACAATGCGTGCTCAAGTAGCCTACCACAGCGCCTGTGTGGCAGGAACAGGAGAGCGGGGGCTCAGCGGAGCCAAGGCGGGTCCCTAGCGGTCAGCTGGTCGTGCGTTAAGGATTAAAGGCATGTGGCTACAGGTTCTTGGCAAAGCGCCTACACCATGCGCAGCTGTGACTTGGGTAGGGCTTGGCCAGGGCCTCTCCCACGGGCCCTGTCCCTTGAACGGCGCTGCCGGTGGTCTTTTATGCTGTGCCAAGCGGTTAGCAAGCGGGTGCTCTGACGCCACGTATTTTGCCATCATACACATGTAAGAACGTTTATATATGTAATCATGCAGTACTAAGGACGCCAGGTGCCTGGTTCAGGCGTTGCGACTGGTTTAGTTGTTCGTTGTTGCCTGTAGCTGCGACAGGTGCCGAGGACTCAGTGTCTGCCTAGCCAGGAACACCGAAGAATATGTTCATACTCGTATATTACATGTGCATGTCACGGCTCGTGACCCAAATACTTGATGGCAACGTGCAATTAACTGGCCGAACAGGACGCTAGCGAGCAGCGGCTGAGACCAACAATCCCAAACCAATCAGTGCAATATTGTGTCATGTGCTCTTCAGCGCGCACGGACAATTAGCCTGGCGCGAAGCGGAACAGCCGCGACGACACAGCGCTTCGTCGGGGCATCCCAGGAGGCAACACCCCGGCTACGTTCGCTGTTGCCGCTCCAGCCAACGTCTGTCATATATCGATGGAGCGCATGGGGTGAGGCCCTGGCGCTCGGCGGTGCGAAGCAACGCAAGCTACGCAACCCAAGCACCATCACCAACGCGCCTTCAACACCCTTGCAGCGTGACACACCCCTTAACCGCCGTGCCTGTAGGAGTGGCTCGGTTGCATCCGGTCACGATGCCTTTGGTAGCGTGAATGGAAACATGGCAGGAAGAAGCATTTCTGCCGTGGAGCAGGCAGCCGCCGAGACGACTCTCGGAAAGTCCCTGGGAAGCTTTCAGTTTGCCCGGAAGGTGGAGCTGTATAGAGGCAGGCAAGTCACCCCCGGGAGGCACAACCCTGGACGTGACCCCTTAAGGGGCATTCTAAGGCAGTGCAGGGTGCGCCCCATAAGGCGCACGTGACTCGAGCTCTGCAGACGTGCTTTCCGGCATCTGGGTTTATGCAGCTGCTCACACTCTTGGGCTACGAAAGCCACGGCAGGCGGGGCAGTTGCACGGCCGTTCCATGCATGAGCGTGGCAGGTTGTGATGTGCATGCCAATACCTATGGCAGCGAGGGCGCACCAGCGTACGCTCCACCAGCAAGAGATAATGGGCGCAGGCATAGCTGGTAACTATGACGACATTACCGGTACACTTCAACTCTTCACGCTAAGATTGCTTAATTTAAGCGATAACGCAACCCTGTGGTGCCGCCGGTACACTGGTGCAGAACTGCTGATCGCCCCATGCACCCCACACCCCGTCCTGCCCGCAGCGTGTCCACCGTGTACCGCTGCATCCTGGCGGGCTGCGGCGAGCCGGTGGTGGTCAAGCAATACCACAAAGCGCGCATGCAGCCCAAGCACCTGCACAAGCTGGAGCGCGAAATCGCCACCATGCGCACGCTGCAGCAGCATGCCAGCAGGACAGCAGCAGCACCAGGGGCAGGCGGCCACGGGTGTGGGGAGGCCGTGCAGGGTGACGGCGAGCCGGGCGTGGTTGCGCTGCTGGAGGTGTTTGAGGACCCCTCCTCCATCTACCTGCTCATGGAGTGCTGCGAGGGGGGAGACCTGTTTAAGCGCCTTATGCTGCACGGCGGGCGCCTGCCGGAGCAGTGGGTGGCAGTGGAGGTGAGTGGCGGAAAGCAGCAGCAGCAGCGGGGAAGATGGGCGGCTGTGGATGGATCGGGCTGCATGGGCATGGGGCCGAGGCTAAGGGTTCCGTGCGTGCGGTCTTTTACGAAATACCTGCTGGTCATGTCTTGCAAAGCAGGGAGAAGACGGGCATGCCTGCGGGCACACCTTAGAAGGCTTACAATTGCGGCCTTCACATTGTCTATGTGTTTGCAGTGGTTGTTTGCTGTGCGACCGTGTTGAGTAAGGTATGTATGGATTTACAGTTTTGGCCCCCTTCCAGGGCGCAGCCTCGTCCCATAACGGGGCAGGGCTGGCTCCGGCAATCAGGGACACGGGGTTTCCCACCCCTCTCGCTGTACGGTTAGGAGCCAAACAGCTCCAACGGGTTGGTAGGCCGCAATTAGAACGGGCCTCAAGTAGTAAGGTGCTTTTGTGCGCGCCTGACGCACTGCTCATGTCCCCGCAGGTCATCGCGCCGCTGCTGCGTGTGCTGCAGCGCATGCACAGCCTGCAGCTCATGCACAGGGACATCAAGGTGAGGCAGAAGCACGCGGGCGGAAGGAAAAGCTGCACAGCTGACGTGATGCATGTGGATGAAGCACGCCGCATGGGGCCGCTTCCTGTGCTGCGCCGGTACGGTAGCCTGCTGACACTTGTGCCTGCTGGTCCGCTGCCATCTCGCCGCAGCCGGAGAACATCTTCATTACGGCGGGGGGCAAGACGCGGCTGGGAGACTTCGGTCTGGCCATCGACTGGTCGAAGGAGCTGCCGTTCAGCCGCTCGGGCACGCTGGACTACATGGTACAGCCGGGGTGGTGGAAGTCACACACGACAGCAGTGCGGCATACAAGGCCCCCTAGCTAGGAGTGCGGGAAGTACGACATGGGGACGAAACAGGCAACCGTAGTTGACGTCGTGCTTCTGTGTGCAGGGCAGTCACCAGTGCAAGCGCAATGCGCACGTGGCCCGTTCTGGCTTATCTCCAAGTTAACAGGTCTGGGTCCCAAAGGATGCGCTGTCCCTAATCCTGGTGTCGTCACGCGTTTGTCCCCCTCAGGCCCCGGAAGTGCTGCAGAACCCCGCAACGCACATGCAGGAGTCGGCCAGCGTGACCCCCGACGTGCTGCAGGCCAAGAACATCCGCCCATACACGTGCGCGGTGGACGTGTGGGCAGTGGGATGTCTGGCGTACGAGCTGGTGTGCGGCCGCCCGCCGTTTGAGGTGCGTGCGTGGGCCCAGCGAGATTGGCTTGAAATAGTCTTGTTGGGCGTGTGTGGGGCCAAAGGGGACGGTGAACCTGAAGCTCCTGAGCCCTTTCCTGCAGTCACGCAGCTTCGCCCTGGCGATGCATGGTTTCACTCGGAGCGCATAGGAACCACGACCTTCACAGACCGGCACCTGCACCAGCTACTCGATGTCCCGCCCCGTCACTTCTACTGCATTGCACTTGCAGGTGGAGGACGAGAAGCAGACCGCCAGCCTCATCATCTACAGCAACAACATCCGCTTTGACACGGTGGCCGCCAGCCCCGCCTGGTCCAACTTTGTGACGCAGGCGCTGATCAAAGACCCACGGGTCAGGCCCACCGCCGCCGCCCTGCTGCAGCACCCCTGGCTGCAGGGCAGCCTGCAGCGCGCCGCCCTGGGCCTCTCGGGCATCGCCGCCGCACACCCCGCGGGCCCCGCAGCCGTGCATGTCAAGCAGCACCGCGCGGTGTCCTCTCACGAGTCAGCAACTGCTCTTACTGCCAGCCCAATCGTGCTTCCTGCACCCATGTCAGCGGAGGAGCCGCACCCGCCCGCGCGGCTGCCATCCGCCGGCCCGGCCGCTGCCTCGACCTCAGCCACAGGCTCCCTCGTATCTGCAGCAGGAAGCAGCCACTGCAGCACCGGCGGGTCCTTATCCCACACGGCGCACAATAGCTCCTCCAGTAGCGTCATGTTTGAGGTGCAGAGCGCGGGGGCCTCGGAAGCGTCCCGGGGCCCATCAGCCACTCAGCCAGCTGCTCCAGCACCCAGCGAGCGAGCAAAGCCCTCAAAGCCCGTGTCCGCAGATGGCAGCTGGAAGCCCATGCCGCCCCCTCAACACAGCCAGCAGGGGCGACAAGGGCGGAGCTCGTACAGCAGCCTGTCACAGGTCCAGCCGCGGCAGCTGAGCTCTGAGCCAAGCTTCGCACAGTCGTCAGGGGTCGTCGCCAGTGCAGCCATGATGGTGCCCCCGGCGGTGCCGAGCATCGCCCCCAGGGCGTGTGCGACGCCACCGCCTCCCCAGTCGCAGGCGGCCAAGGCAGTGCATGCTGCACATGCCACCGCCAGTGTGCCTCCGCCGCAACGGACCGGCTTGCCACCCCGACCTCACGGCGCGGCCACAGCCGGCATTACGGCTCCAGGGAACAGCAGCGGCGGTGACGGTGCTGGAACGGGTGCAGGCGGCACCAGTGGGTCGGCAGGGGGAGCGCTCCGCAGCCTCCTGGACGCCTTCCGTGCAGCAGCTGTGGGCCCAGGGTCTGCAGGCAGCAGCAGCGGTGGCGGTGGCGGCGGCGGTGGCTCCAGCAGCAATGCAAGCTTCAGCCAGATCAGCCTGACCTTGTCCTCAACCACGCTCGCGTCTGTGTCTGCCGGAGGCAGCAGCACGGCCGCTACACAGCAAGAGCAGCAACGAGAGCAGCTGCGGCCTGGGCCCAGTGAAGCTGGGGCACCGGGACTCGGCTCACGGTCCCAGCCCCAGCGTGCAACAACCCTGCCGGCGAGCAGTCCCAGCGCCGCCGCCGCAGCAGCAGCAGGCCATGACGGGTTCGACGCTGCAGCAATGGCAAGCGGTCAGGGGTCGGAGCGCCGGGGGCAGGGCGGGGCATCATGCTCCGCGGCCAACTCCACTGGCGGCGCCAGCAGTGCGTCCGCCGCCAGCACAGCCGCTGTGGTGGGCTGGCGGAGAAATAGCCCCACGAGCAGCCCTTTGCGGGAGAGGAATGGCGTGCGGCCGGCTTCCGGCAGCGCGAAAGCCCCAGTTAGCGGCGCAGAACCAGCGGTTGGGGCGATCGGGCACGCACCCGTTGTGATGGCTGCCACTTCCAGCCCACAGCGCCTGCAACGGCCTGTTACCGCCTCCTTGGGCAACAGCAACAGCAGAGCTGCGCCTTGCGCAGCCTCCAGCGGCCATGGCACCGCAATGCAGGGGCAGAGGGCCTCAAACCGCAGCAACGGCGCGAGCGGCACGCCCGCAGTTAGTGTTGCCAACACCACCGGCGGTGCCAGCGTCAGCGCCAGCTCCCTGATCGCCTCCATTCTGCGGCCGCTGGCATCCATCTCAGCGGCGGGAGGCTGCAGCCCCACGCGCTCCCACGGGCCCAGGGAGGGCCAGCCCTCCCCGCCACGTGCCCTTACCCCCACGCGTCGTGGCGGCGCGTCTCCCCAGCGCCAAGGCCCCTCCCCGCCACGTGCCGTCACCCCCACGCGTCGGGGCGGCCCCTCGCCCCAGCGCCAAGGCCCCTCACCCCAACGCACCGCCGCCAGCCCTGGCCGCCCCCGGCTGTCTTTCAGTGGGGCTGCTGACCCCAAAAGCCTCCCGGGCTTGACCGCAGGAACGCCCCACAGCAGCCCCTACTTACAGCAGCAGCAGCAGGCGCAGGTACACCCCCCTCCGCTTGCCCAGATCAAGATGCAACGGCAGAGCCCGGCCCGCGCAGGCAGCTACGCCGAGGACAGGAACCACGGCAGCATGCCGCCCCCGCTAACCCACACCAAGAGCCATAGCCACGGGCAGGTGCTCATCACGGCCACTGCTGCACCCGAGGGGCGGCCGCCACGGCCCCTGGCGAGGGCTGGCAGCATACCCGGGGAGGCGGACGGCGGGCAGGTCCCCCCCTGGGGTGACGGCACGGTGGTGGTGCATGCGCGCAAGCCGGCGCGCTCCCTGGACCGTGGTCACAGCACCAGCGGCGCTGCAAGCACCACAGCTAGCACGACTGGCACCAACAGCATCAGCATGAACGGGTCTGCTGCTGGTTGCGGCATCCCCGCCTATGCACCTGCGCCCGGGGCCCGAGTGGCGGCCGCGGTCCCCGCCAGTCCGTACGACACCCCTGCAAAGATATACGGCGGGAGGCTGGATGCGTACGGCTTGCCGCCGCCCACGCCAGGGTACGCCAGCCAGCAGCAGCAACAGCAAGGCGCAGGGGTGGGCTGTGCGCCGCCCAGCCCTGGTCCCGCAGCACCGGGACTGCTTGAGCGGGTTAAGATGCACCTGAGCCGGCAGGGGGGCGTGTGAGGAGGAGGATTGGCATGTGGGTTACTTAAGAGAGGCGAGGAGCGCTGGCAGATAGTGGAACTGGGTGTCAGGGGACAGGCACAGGTTGTCACGCATCGATGGGATTGCAATTACTTCACAGGGTTGCATTGTCGTAGTACCGATCGCATATTATCCTTGCTGAACCGATAGCATATGCTGCAGTGGCATTGGCGTGCGTTACACAATCTGGCTGACCGGCATAATGCGCAGACACGCTACTGCCACTGGCGTGCATTCAACGACTGACTGCATGCAACACGTGTGATGTCCAACATGTGTGCTGCGGGCGAGCTGTCCAGTCGTGCAACACAATACGTTCATTGACTGGTGGTCAGTGATCGTTCTCTTTACTGCTTAGCTTGTGAAGTACTGGTATTTGTGGTTGCTGAGGCTACCGGTGTTTGCACAGGTGCGGGCGCACCCCTCTGATGGCGGGCCTGCACGCCCCTACATTCATCTAGTATTCAATTGTTTAGCGCACAGTAGGCCGCTGAGCCCGATTGGGTCGTACGTTGCTGCTCCATTTCATGTTGTGTGACAGACTGACATGACTAGTACTGTGCTCAGCACACGGCGTGCACGCGGACGCTAGTTGGTTGCGGACGGGTGGTGGAGCAGAATGCGGATTTAGGCCATTATTTGGCGACGAAGCAGTCTGAGACTGCTTGTAACAACGGCAGAGTTTCCCATACGTTGTCCGTGTACGCCACGACACAACCCATTTCGTCGTCACCGCATCAAGCACGAGGCTGCCGTGTCGCCTTGCTCCGCATGCAACCCGCGGCCACGTGCCATTCCCACGCTCCCATTGAACCAGCATGCCCTGCACAACTTCCAACGCCGCCACCAAGCACCGCACAACCCCGTGCTCCCAGACCCCCATTAACCCCGTCAACCACATCCCCCCTGTCTTTGTCCGCGCCGCATGCACGGCCTTGCGCCTCACGCTCACATCCCCGCCGTACTAGCAGGTGCAACGACCCACTCCCGAAGCCTGTGGGCTCAATGCTCCCTAGGAGCCGCCAAGCCTTCCCGGCCTCAACAGTAACCACGCCCCACCTCCTCACGCCCCACCGCACCCCGCACCCCATCCCTCACGTGACCCGGTACACCACGAAGGGCCGGCTGGACGCCCTGCACACGGGACACCTCGTCAGCTGCCCCGCCGCCGTACACCTGGAGCACGTGCACAGGTGGCCGCAGTTGAACACCATGTCCGCCTCATGGTCCAGGCAGATAACACACACGCCCGGCTCGCGCCCGCCCTCGTCGCTTTGCTCCTCGCCGCCCGCCGCCGTCCCGCCGCCGCCCGCCGCCGCCCGCTGCTCCGCCCGCTGGCGCTTGACGGCCTCCGCCTCTGCCAGCCGCTGCTTCATGCGCCGCGCCTGCCGTGCCCTCCACAGCTGCAGCACTACCTTGCGCACACACAGGGCGGCACCGAGGGCACCGAAGCCCCATGCGCAGTACTATGCGGAACGAGGGCAGGGAAGGAAAGCAGGTAAAAGTCGGCAGGTGAA